>NMXJ01000008.1:1296092-1941102 GCA_002851705.1 Verticillium albo-atrum
AGGTGACGCCGGGCGAACCCTGGCTTTTCACGCGTCGGTGCTTCTGCAGCCCTTCGACGTAGCGTTCGATCTCGGGCATTTCATCCCAAGCGTTCGTCCGCGTGAAAGTGTTCCAGGGGTCGGACGGGATCACCTTGATGGTGGGGGTGGCAGGAGTCACGGGTTCGCTCTTCTGTTCCGTCGTCGACGTTTCTGTGACGGAATATTCAGCATGATGCTGACCAGGAGAGAACGTCTGGTGCTCACCCGTCGGCGTTCCCGGGGATTCCTGGGCTTCAGATTCTGCGGGCAGATCGGTGAAAACTCGAGAAGGCCTAGGCTGGTTTGATTCCCAAGGGAAGATAGCGCGAGGTTTCTGTGAAGGCGGAGCAGGCTTCTCTTTGGGGACCTCGTACCACATGTCTCTGGGCGGACTGGGATAACGAGGGGGAGGAACAAACGGTGCAGGATCTTGCGACATGGCGTAGATCTGGTGAGGGAAATTGATCGCCTCGGGCTGCGAATCAGAAGGAGGCGGTTGCCTGGAGATGACAAGTTAGTTATTTTCTGGCTGGAAGACTCGAAAAACGAGGGGGATAAGGGAGGACAACGCACCATTGAGCATCCCATGTGTTCAGGGGGATGGGACGTGGCTCTATCTTCTCCTCTACCGGGACGGGGGCGGGCGCAGGCGCGGGCGAGGGAACGCGCTCCGCGGGCGCGGAAACCTGCTCTGATCGAGCCTCAGTGTGTGTTCCCGCAGTATCACTCAAAGACACACTGGGAGGGGGGGAGGAGGGCGCAGCGTGGGGCGAGGGCTCGGCCTGGTAGGATCCATCGTGGTGGTGATGCTGGTGTTGGTGGTGTTGGTGGTGGTGCTGGTTTTGAGGTAGTTCATGGTGGTGACCAGATGGATGTCCTTGGTGCGAGCCCTGCCCCTGGCTCTCTTGGAAGGTGGAGGGGTGATGATGAACATTCCCGTGACCTGTGCTGTGGAAGGCACTCTGGGTCTGCTCACCAGCGGGGGCTGTCTGATAAGACCTTGGCTGATATTCGCCCTTGGTGAAATACTGAACTATAGAAGGCACTGCTGGTTGAGTGGTTACGTGTGAATCCTGAGAATGATAGGGTTGTAGGGTGGGTGCATCTTGCTGCTGGACGGGGTGTCAGCTGGCTGCCGGTCATACCATGCCATGGCGTGGCTCGAGGACGCAAGTACGTACCGGAGCTCTATAATGTCTGTCATAGACCGCCCACCACCTGCCGAACATCTGGTCAAAGGGAGAATCTCCCTTGTGGTTGTCGCGGCCCTTGGTCCAGGGCTTGTCGGCACCGATGAAGTGGACCATGTTGATGCTAGACTGGAAGTGACGGTAGGCGGGGAGGTACTGGTAGTGAGCGGAGGGGGTAACGTTGTAGGTGAAGCTGATGCGGTTGTAGTTCTTCCCGAAGTGCATGTTCAACAGGCCCTGGTCAGCACCGTCGAAGGAGATGCCCCTCTCGGCCATGGCGACGAGGGCATAGTAGTCGCCCATGTTGGGGGTCAGGACCATGACGCCCGAGTTGAAGAGGTCGGGCCAGCCAATGTCGGGAGCTGCGGAGAAGGGGGCAGCGATGCCGAAAAGCTCATCGGGGGCTCTGTAGGCGACGACATCGGCATCGATGTAGACGATCTTGGAGAACTGCGTCTGCTTCCACAGGTTGATCTTGGTGAAGGCGGAGTGAAGGTCGGCGCGGTTCATCAGGTACAGGTTGGCTGGGCGCTCGTTGCGCAGGCGGGGGACGGGAATGACATGATCGTAGACGGCCTAGACGACGACAGACAAGACGTCAACATGGTACTTGGGGTAAATAGAGCGGATGAGGTCAAAGAAGGGGAAAGGTCAGAGGGTGGAAGAGGGGGGGGAGGAGGTCGGATAGATGGGTATACCTGGAGCTGGGTGATGACTTCAGCGGAGACGGTGTCGAGCGTGACTAGGACAGCCAGCTGATGGGCGGTGCCGGCGTCGCGCAAGGAGTGGGCGAGGACCAATGCGCCTGTAAAAGCATGAGCACGAGCTGGCGGGTTCAATTGGGCGTGTCGAGCTCACCTGGGAGATAGGAATCGCTCAGCAGAAGCTAGGTGAAGGAAGGCGTGGGTGTTAGGTTGGCTCGCGGGCGGGTTTGTTTACTTGGAAATGGAACGGACGAACCGTAGCATAGACAAGCTGCTGCTGCTGGTCCCGTCCTCGCGCAGCCATTGACATTGCGGGGTGAGGGGGGTGGCCTGTTCTGAGACACACTGATGAAAGTGGTCACTGAACAAAGAAGGTCGGTAGGCGGGACTCGGGATCGGAGGACAAAGGGCGCCAGCGTCAGCTCGAGGCCATGAAGGTGGGCGAGGATCAGGGTGGCCTTTAAATCCCGGCGCGCTCGAGATGTTGGGGGGGTGAGGAGAGAGGTGAGGAAGAAAGCGTGGCGGAGGGAGAGAGAAGCCAGGCGAAGATGAGAGGGGCGAGAGGAGAGGGGCGAGGGACGGTAGAAGGGATGGGAAGCGAGGTGCGAGGTGTGAGGTGTGAGGCGCGAGGCGCGGGATGCTGCGGGATGCGGGATACGTTGGGATGGCTGGTTGGGGTGCCCGAACACGCACAAGCACCTTGAGGTAGGATGAGGGGATATCCAAGATGGCTGGTTGGGGGGGCCGTCATGGATGAACAGGCACTGTGGCTTGCACTCCATCCATCCCATGCGTTCCTGCAACGGGCTGAAGGCCCTGTTCCCCTGTTCCCCTGTTGATGGCCTGGCTAATTTACCTTACCAACGTAGCTACCTACTGCCTACCTAACCTAACCTAACCTGCCTCACCTACCTCCCTCCCCTACGCGTCTTGCCGACTTACTTCTACCTAGATACCCACATGAGGTATCCACCGCCTTGTTTTGTGAATCCACCTTGGGTGCACGACGGCCACGATGGCCACGATGACCGATGGAAGATCCTCGAGAGGAGATCCCTACCTTCTACACCTGCGGACAGACCAGCTGATGCACGTCACGTGGAGACAATGATGCTCGACATTCGACATTCGACCTGCACCTCTCATCCTCCCTGTCCACACCATAAAACGTCACATCACGTCACGTCGATACGAGAGACTCCGCATGCTGGCTGACACTTTGGGGTAGCAGCACCTCGTGATCCAACACATAAACCGTGAGCTGCACCCGTGATGCCCTTGGAACCAAAGATTAAGCCCATGCACTGCTGGCCTGTTGATCCCCGAAACCAGATCGGCACCAATCGGTCGCAACCGGCAATGCATCGTGCGTCAAGACTGAGTGAGGGACAAAACATCTTCTCGTTTGACGGAGGGTGCGCCACGCGTAAATCGTACTCCAAGACGCAGCGCTTCAATGACCTGTCGCAACATGGACCTCATTACCGGCTCGGCATTCATCTCTCCACCGCACTCGTCTGCCACACCCGTCTGCCACATTCTTCTGCCAGTGTCGTGAGGGCAGTGCGTCGAACGAAGTGAAGTCGTACTCTGATACGGCAAATTGCTTCATGTCGGTGGTCTCCTCTCCTGCATGGCGCTGGAGACGGACCAGTAGGGGAAGATGGCGCTTGTAAAGGCGCCAACGGAGAAGATGATCAGTGAGCTCAAGCTTCTGTCGCTGCGGAAAGACCTCGCGCACCAATCCTATGGCCTGCATGGTGGGCGATGTCATCCGCAGCCAGTGAGAAGCTGCCTTTGCTTCCCCGGATCTCCGTAATCGGCTCTTTTCGTCCGAAGCCCTGATATTGGCCTGCTCCGCTGCTTGAGTTGCGGAAGGTAGGTTTTCGCCTTGCTGAGTGTAACTCGTCGCCTCGTCTCATGTAAGGGTGACATTTCAACCAAAAAAGGGTGCCCTGGCGCTTGACTTGACATGCAACTCAGCCTGGTACCAGAATGTCTGTATCGGAAAGGCTGGACGGAGGCGCAAAGGCATCAGCGATCTCCATGTCTTCAGAAACCACCCACTGCAAGCATTGCTTCTTAGGTAGAGTGAGGAAAGCGAGGATATTCTGCCTACACAGCAGCCACCTCCCCCCAATAAACCAAGTGAGATCAGTTGCCATTTAGTTGAAGCTCTTGAATCCTTTTCCAGAAGGCGTTCAATGCAGTCTACAACATCATTTCCTGCACCCTAGTCTTAAGCACAGAGCGAAAGCAGGTCCGAGAAAATGTCTGGCTGTCAACAATCGTGTCGAACATGCCGATTGCTGCCGCCTTTGACTTTACCATGTTTCTTCTACCACACCAAAGAAGCCCATCTTGCACCTAAAAGTCCGGCTGCATACATGAACTCCCTTACAATGCTTGCCGTCCAAGACGTGGTGGCCGGCATCTACCCACTCCTGACGAAGAGATCTCCCCCAGAGTCGCTGGCGTTGTATGCCCACTCGAGTGTAACCACTTCACCAGCATTTTTCTACTGAAACGTCATCAGAAAATGAGGCGCAAGAAGGATATGTCTTTCCTGCCCAGCCAGCTCCCTTAATGATGTGAACCAGATGGAGGTGGCCTTTGTGCAGGTACCGCAATGGGAACCCATTCTCAAACAGGCCTTGTAAGGTGATCTTGAGGCCTTTGCTGTTGATGGAGACGTCGATGGGGAAGCCGCCGATATTCCTTTTCGCATCTCCCTAACAGTATAGTGAAGAGGGGCACATACGAGACGTCTTCTCGCTCCATTCCGTCCAAGTCACGAACGATGCGCAGGCGATGGCTTCGGGAAGTTACCACCGCATTCCTGGTCAAACACAGGTGACCGGTCTTGGATATTGTCTTGAAGAGAGCATTTATTGTGAGTTGAGCAATCCAGTCCGGGGTACCGGCCAATCCATAGGCATTTGCAAGCACAAGCATTCCACTCCGAGCTTCAGGAAAGAGATAGAGCGGCAAGGTTGTACCAGGTAAATTGCCTTGATGGTAAATGGCGAGCTGCGACGAGTGTAATATCGACATTTGCCCCGGCTAAGGGTTGAGCCTCATGGCGCCCACCTCGCCTCGGAGTTGGGCTCGGATCCATCCGAGGCCATGCGAGCGTTCCAGCAACGTATCTCCTTGTTCTTCGTGAATGATTGTCCGACCATGATGGTCTTGAGTCCTTGGAGCTGTGAGGATATCCGGGCTGGGGAGTTTGGGGTCGGTCTCGAGGGACAGTTTCTGGAGCACGGCGCGGGATGGAACGAGCAAGTCATTGACAGAGCTCAGTACTCCCACAGCAGCAGCCATAGATGAGCCAAGTGCGAAGAATAGCCCCTGTTTTCCATAACCTCCCTTTTAGCGCGATCATGTTCCTCTCGGACATGACGGGCAAGTGCCTGATAGGGCAAGTGATGTCGGTTCGATGCATTTTCAGTAGGCAGGTGATTCTCCTCTCAAGCAAGTGCTTGTAGGATGTTCCAGCACGCGAGCTTATTCCCGTTGCAACGACTTCATAACCTAGGTTGTTGTAGAGCCATTGACTGGGAAGGGTTGCACGGGGTGGAGGCCACCTAAGGTCTGGACGATTGCTGTGCCGTTAAGGAGAGCCTGAGCATGGAAGTAGCGTGATTCGCCGCCGGGGATACTAGTTCTGTGAGAAAGCAGGTCGCTGACACTTGCGGTCGTCTGTACTTCAGGAGATGTACCGTGGAAGTCGGGCAGAGATCAATGAATCAGTCGAGAACGCTCCCGTGGATCAAGGCCCCACACATGAAAACCGCCAATGCATTCGAAAATGATGCGACGGGCTCAACGGTGTTGCTGGTTGTTGGAAATTCCGCCACTAGATCTCGGTAGCCGTAATTGTATCGCAAGATGTCGTGCCCCTCATGGAAGACGCCTACCGACATACCAGACACGCCTGAGAGGAACACCATCGGGTCCACAGTCAGGGCCAGCTGGAGGAGAGCTCCGGCTGGGCTCTTCATCTTGCCGGTCTAATGTTAGTAAAGTAGCCTGTTGCTGTGATTGCTTTGCTGTACCTTGGGTGAGGGAAGCGGAATCCCAACTGCCAATGAGTGACAGAGAAGTTGCTCAGGGTGGATGGCAACCTTGAACAGGTGCTTGGTAGCTTGATGAACACCACACACCCTTTCTCTCTTGTCCTCGACTCAACAAACTTGCCACTAGCCTTTGTTCTCTACAAAGGAAGATTGCTGCCTGCCTCTCTGCAAGAAGTGGCACGCAATGTTGGTGTTGTCTGGGAGGTATTGGTAGGCGACAGTGGTGGACTGTACTCAGCTATGCGGCGGCGGGTCACCGGACGAGGTGGCACCTGGGTAACGAGGCCATATTACTGTTGATGGCCAGGGAACGACACCTCGTACTTTCTGTCATGGAGAACTGAGCATCGAGCTCGTGTCAGTACCGCCGCCTACGTACCTATCTAACCTTTGGGTTATATCAGACGTGAGTTTTTACGTAGAAAGGTAGAGTAAAAGACGTTAGCAGCTATCACCTACCTACCTAGTTGAAGATCACCCCACCTGGCAATATCCTGGGCGAAAAGTATTTTCAAATATTCTTAATTGGCAACTGTAGGATCGCACCGTTGTATCGACCGGTCTGCCTTCTACTAATATGTTGCTTGTTATTACAGGCCACGGTACGGTGGAAAAGCTTACTCTCCCGTGCCGTCCCATATCGCTAATGATCCCATAGGTACTGACGGATATCCAGGGACATCGGCGGCAGGCAACGTTTTCTTGGGCGATAGCAGAAGTTGCGCTGAATAAGAATTCGTACTTCGTAACTCGAGCATCAGCTCGGTCGTCTTCGTATTGCTATGTCGTGGGCTCATTCCGCATCAACGCCACTTCCTCGCCACCTACAGGCCTGCCCTCCCTCAGTCATCCCGCGGCCTTGCATCCCCTCCCCCCGACGCAGGTGCTCCAATCAGCCACCCGACGCCTGATGTCAGCGTGCCCATCGCTGCATCACGCAGCTGATCTCTCTTTCGTAACCTCTGGTGCTCGTCCTCCGCCGCCACGGCATCGTGCGAGGGCCCCTCACTCTGGGCCACCTTACCACCGCCAGATGACTGCTGCAGACTCGAGAGCGCCGCAAAGTTCTTAGATGCCGCTCGCGCCGTTGCGCGGGATAGATCAAACAGTGACATGGGCGCCTCGTCTGCAGCATTGGCCTTGGATGGCGCCGCCGTAGAGCCCCGACCAGGCGGCACGGCAAGAATCCGC
The DNA here is from genome assembly GCA_002851705.1 of Verticillium albo-atrum. Taxonomy (NCBI): domain Eukaryota; kingdom Fungi; phylum Ascomycota; class Sordariomycetes; order Glomerellales; family Plectosphaerellaceae; genus Verticillium; species Verticillium albo-atrum. Next base: position 1,303,278 of record NMXJ01000008.1, read on the forward strand.
CGTGCCGGCGCGGGCGAGCTGAATCCGCCCGGCATGCCGTGCAAGTCATCCTCGTCTGCCTCAAGTGCTGCATCGGCCTTGACCGCCGAATCCAGTTGCTCCTCGCAGCGCCTGAATGTTTTGAGAATCTCTTGTAGTTGTGGCGTCGGCGCGATGCGGAGCGCTGTCGAGAGACATTCGATCCGTTGCTCGAGGTGCCGGATTTCGGGGTTGCCACTGCCCGTGCCGAGGTGGGTAGGTCGTATCGTGTGCGCGGTTCGAACGTATTGGCCTGCTAGGAGTGCTGCCCGCCACGGCCATTCCTCGTCAGACTCGCCAGCGACACGGGCCGGTGTCTCTTTCGGCTCTGAGATCCGACTGACGACATATGAGTAAGCAGTCTCGAAGTCATCTTCTCTAAGAGCGGCTTCAATGCACATGGCGACTATTCGTTCTTCTGCCCGAACGATGTGGGCGTCAACTTCTTCAGCAGACGCCGCAACCCCGTTACTTTTCTTGATCGTCAGACCAGCGCGAACCATATTGGAACCAACATCAAGGAAGTCCTGGATTTGGGTGTAGCTCTTCTGGTTCTGCTCGAGAACTTTGCCCACGATAGATATCGGATCTGCATGTACGCGAAGCACGACAGGGCTGAAAGGTTCGCCTTGCCTCAGCACAAGCCGATATTCACTGAGAGCATGCGTAGCTTTGACTAGTGCTTCAATGCGCTGTCTTGCAGGGAGCGACTTGCTGATGATCTGCGGGAAGGCATTGATACTGTTGAAGGGTCAGAGTTGGCTGGTCCAAGTACAGGCACAGGAGAACTCACATCTCATCGCACTTCTTTAGGCCACCTCGTGTGCGGTTGGGGTTGGTAGCATTGTCATATGCGTTGAGAGCAGCCCCGATAATGGTGTCCTGAATGATCTGCTCCGGGAGAGACTGATCGCCACCTTGGTACAGCGAGGCAGCAAGCGAATAATCTGGCAGTCATACGTCAGCAAGACCCTCGAAACAAACATGACTGTGAGACTCTTACTGTTGTTCGAAAGGAGCGCCTTTAGAATCTCTGCTTCGAGGAATTCGACCTTCACACGGCCCAGCGCACCAATACCTGTGCCTCCGGGACCCGGCTTCGCGCCCCAGTCGCGAAGCCACAAAATTTGCTTCCTTGCGCTGATCCAGTACTTCTCGTCGTTCCGTGGCGCCCGAGTAAGGATAGTGTGGATGAACTTGATTGCTTCCGCCTTCTGCTCGCGCTCGTCCCTTATGAAGACAAGGTCTCCCGCCCGTTTAACAGAGCACGGGTGGCCTGCTTGGGTGAATAGGTAGGCACTCAAGATAAGCGCGTGAAGTAGTCGCGCCGTCTTTTGAGAAGGGATAGTGAGTGGATTGCCCTCATGGAGAAGGTCATCTCGCATGTGGGCTGTGTTCTTTGGAGACGAGAGTAGTTCGCCGTCCAGATCAGCGACAGGCTGTAGGGTCTCTGCAGCTTGCTCGAGTGTAGGCAAGTCGTCGTCTCCCAGTAGATCCATCACCTTAGCGACCATCGTGTGGGCGCCTTGCAGGGCCTCGGGTGTCGCTTCAGGAACGACATATGCGCACGCCAAGATAGCTCGTGCATATCTTCGGTCGAGATAGCGTTGTTGCTCTTCCTGCAACCAGACGCTATCGTAGTCTCCCAGGTCTACATCTTCCGGTCCATTCCATTGCTCGACTGCGGCGACAGCGACTCTCCAGGATCGCGCCGCGTGGGTGTTCAACCACTCCAAGACTCGCTCCCAGCCGGCACAAACCAGCCCCTCCGCATTTACTCCCGCGCTTGTTGCCAGCTGCAATGAAGAGTCCGCACTCATTGCAGGAACCCACCGCGCATCGCTGTGAAGCCACGGTCCAACCAAGCCGCGAAGATCACGCCCAACATTGCTGTAATCACCGTCCGCCCCAGTATGCGCGAGCAGAGCATTAACCGCAACACCATCTGGCAGATTCTGGAACTCGGCAAGAGTGTATGGGATGCTGTCCTGGGGATAATATTCGTAATTCCTCCTCAAGAGTGGAAGTAGCGTCGAAAGCACCCAGGTTCGGATATCAGGGTTGTGCTGGAGGAAAGGTGCCAGTAGGGACGGAAGCTGAGTGAGCATGCCAGCCTCCTCATCCACCTTGTATGCCCTCCGCAGAAGAAAGAGGCTCGTGTGGTCTTCTTCGTGGTCGGCAGATCCCTTGGTATCAGATAAGGGAACAAGTCGTAGCTTGCGAACCTTCTTAGCGGCCTGCTCATCGTTTAGGTCCTGGACAACGGCGTAATCGAGGTCGTCGGTTTCGCGTTCGGCGAACTCGCCCGAGTCGAGCTCTTCAATGAATGAAACATATTCGGCTGACGGGGTTGTCTCGGGCAGGTATGTGAGTAGGATACGCAGGACGAGTTCCTTTCGAAGGACGGCGGGATGTCGTGAAGTAAGGTAGGCCAAGCTGTTCACATCGGCGTTCGCTGCCAAATGAACAGCCAGGAGCACAAGTTTCGGGGGTGATAGGATAAGGCTCATTATGCGCAAAGGTTGTTACATGTTCAAGAGTGCTGTTGGCAGTTCTGGCGGAGGCTCGACCTGTGGTTGGGTTTTGGTCGATCGTGTCGATGCTGGCCAAAGACACATGCAACGAGCCACATGGACTTGATTGAAGGTCTCCAAGCTCCCTGACGGCGGAGACAACCACAGCGTCATCCCTGACCTTAAGTGGGGCTCGAGGTGTGGCTCATGCGGTCCCTCATTGGTACATCGCCGAGGCTTGACCCAGGCATGTATTCAGGTACTCCACGTGACTGTTAGCGGAGTGTGCCTGCCCTACTCCGAAAACCCTGCCGAATCACAGAAAACATCCACTTTGACCACCAAAACGGCATCACGACAAATCGCCCTTCGCCCAACGCTCCGACACACGCTCCCGTCCACTTACCCGATCGATCGCAACCGCTTCCGAAAATCTCACATTTGCGACGATGGATTCCTCTAAGGCCCCCGTTAAGCTGGTCAAGGTGACCCGAGTCCTCGGCCGTACCGGTACGAACAAACACCACACAATATTATACTGTTGGCGACGTCTAGATGCTGATTGACCGGGATTAGGCTCTCGTGGTGGTGTCACCCAGGTTCGCGTCGAGTTCATGGACGACCAGACTCGTTCCATCATCCGTAACGTCAAGGGCCCTGGTATGTCGAAATTTTGATCGGAGGACCAGAGAACAAGTTTGGGCTAACATGCACGATTCACAGTCCGCGAGGATGACATCCTTTGCCTGCTCGAGTCCGAACGCGAGGCCAGACGTCTGCGGTAAACTGTTGGTGGCATTGGGGAAGAGTGGACAACGCCTGTGGTTTGGTTTTTGCGGGTAGAACATTGGGCGATCGCCCCGGGGCGGCATGGTGTCAAGGAGCACATATGCCAGGCTGTCTAGGTAGCCAGCCGTCGGCTTATCCTCGACGCACGAGTCACCAAACGAATCATACCATCCTCGACCAAATCACTTGACGCACGCTGCCTGGGCGAAACTCTCACGACGGAACCGAACCTTTCTGTGCCATCACGCGACTGCTCGAATCCAGGCGAAATGAGACGACCGGAAGACATTTGGGAAACGGTGTTCTTTCGCAGAGCCACGGCGTCACCTGGCTTTGATGTTGCTGTGACAGGAGGTTGTCTTGGTCAATGGTGGTCGAGGCGCAACGATTGCGGTGCCCTGCGAGAGCTGCGGCCCCGAAAATGACAACCGTGACTAAAGAGACATGCGGTCCTGCTTGATGTATGCGTAGTTGCTTGTGAAACCGCCTTGAACGCCATTCGTAGCCAGATCTGAGCCGCCAGGGAACTTTCATGATCTGGGCGGCAGAACGAAATGATCGAGGGGCATTTCGGTCTAGGGCTGCACCGAAAAAGGCAGGCGGTCTGCTGTGCAATTGTCCTGAACTTCGGCACCTCTACACCCAGCGGCTCCGGCCAATTACGATGAACTGATTCTGATTGGGTAAGCCTCGCTTATGTAATGCTTCAGACATCCATCTCCAACTTCGACGTCCGGTGCGCTTCGACTGAATGGACATCGACCAGTCTCTTGAATAACCCAACGTTGAAGCTCACAACCGACACAATGGCTTCCGGATTTGGCGCACACGGCGGTACGGACCTGCAAACTCCCAATTGACCCGATGTTTACCGCTGACACCGGCATTCCCGCTATCTAGGCCCCTCGAGGTGCTTCCCTTTCTGGCAGGAGTTGCTCGGCTGCTACGTTGTCAACACCGCCGAGGAGGACGGCAAGGGAAAGGCAAAGTGCGGCGCTGCCCTGGAGGACTACTACGAGTGCCTGCACCACAAGAAGGAGGTACGTGACAGCCCGAGGCTCCAAACGCGTCGATCCCCATACTCACAGTTGCCCAAAACACAGGCCGCGAGGACGAGAGCGCTGCAAGCTGCGTACCGAAAGGCAGCGACCTCGAGCGAGCGAGACAGCGCCCCGAGCGCCGGCCACATCCGAAGCCTGGGCACCCTGGGTGGTGAAGACGCGACGAAGACCTTGGTGGAGAGCTCATAAGCTCAGATGGAGGCGATGCAGTGGAGGAGGTAGGAGAGATCAATTGTACAAGAGCACCAGAACGGCAGCTTTCATTCGGGAAAGCTCTTCAATCGAGAGTCATGGTTCAGCCTGTCTATGTTCATGCGTGAGGGTCCTATTAGCGGAATTGAGCCCTGCCACCTCAGTGTTTAGGCAAACATGGGTTTCCAGAGAGCAGCTTCTGGCCGGAGGCTCCCAACAACAGCAGAGGTTATGAAGCAACAGGACACGACTATCTTTCCGTCTGGACTGGCATTCGACAGCGCGAGTTGGTCTCCAGGTGACTGACAACGGATTGTCTTCTGACGGTGAGTACACAGACCAGGACAGATGACAATGTAGGAGACGGTGATAAATGGGGTTAGAAGGAAGGCACTCCTGACTGTTCTTGCTGGATTCGTGTCCTGCCAATTTAATGCCCCGCCCAGTATCAGAGGAGGCAGGCGGGCGACGCTCATGTTGGTTGCACCTGCCGTTCTTTACGTGCCTGACAGTTCTTACCGCAGGCCACATTGATTTCTTCAACGCACACACCGACCTATCTGTGAAGTTAACCTACACACCCACAGCAGTTTACTCATGGTCCTGACTGTTAGGCATTTGGACCACGGGGAGAATCAAGCCTTGCCATCGGCAACATCCGCTCCACTTCTTTACACAATTCGACTCGAAAGACTCTCAATCATTCGCAATTCAGATAAACCGTCAACGGTCAGCTACTGGTATCTCGACATGGCATGGCTGAGAGGCATTCGCGTATCAGTCGTCCCAGCAAGAGGACAGGGAGCCGGCGATCCAACGTCTTGTGAAAGTACTTGGCGAGGAAGGTGTCTCCCCGAGTTTCCACACCCCGACTCTTCATCAGTCCGCCTTGTCAACACCGGCACACAGGTCCCGATTGCCGAGTCTCCGGTATCTTCAAATAGCACCAGCTCGACACCGGTTCGCGTGCAGAAGACGCAGCCCAAGATATCGGTCTACGTTCCCTCCGATCCAGGAACGAAGTTTAGCTTCGAGTGGGTCGTCGATCGCTTCCCGGAGAGTTCGCAGCACATGTACTTCGTACTTTTCGTCAACGGACGTCGTGTTGTTTCTTGGGGCACCGACCCAAACAAGCCGAACGCCAGTCGAGGCGCCGTCGAATACGCTCTGTATGAGCCGAGTGATAAATGGAATTACTCCGATCGAGGCGTAACTATGAAGCGCGAGGGCGTTGAGAAGAGATACTTTTACTTCTCGAATGGTTCCTCTGGCTCTTCTGTTGCCATGGAAGGAGGCCTGTTCGAGGTCCAGGCCTTCCGATCCATGGGGAAGCAGAGGCGGGCACCGAAACCTGGCGAATACCGCGACCAGGAGAAATACGGCATCACGTAAGATCATTCATCACCTGCCAGTACCAATCAAATGTTCATCCATTGTTACTAACTGATGAGAAGGTGCCCTTCTGGCGGCTTGGTCGAGAGCCCGCAGGATCTTGCATACTACAACTGGATACTTGTTGACCCCAAGGACTCTCCATTTGCAACGTTCCGATTCTACTACAGGTCTTAGGAAAGCCTGAAAGAGCTGAATTTGATTCCGTCGCCAGCAAGGTATACGATCAACGTACCAACCTCAGGTCATGCTGAATGCGAGACGGGCAACATCGAGAAGTCACAAGACACTGATAGCACGGAATTCTCTCTTGACGAACGCCTTTGCCATGGTTCCTCCATTTCCGATGTTGCCCCTACTTTTCAGGACGAACCCAAGGGAGCCAAGGACTCCGCGGGGAACCAGTTTGAGAATGCATATGCTGGGGCATATACGCTCAAAAGCCCCCCGGAACTCTTGCCCACTCCTTCGAATCAACGGACCCGACAGCCTTCCAAAGCCACTCGAGACGTGCTGAACGAGGTCAACAATCAACGGCCACTACCGATCCTGCCACGCACGCCCGATCTCCTCTCACGAAAGTCTTCGGTTGCCTCTCGGGCGGTGTCTATCACCCCATCGCTCCTACCATACATCGACGACTACAACGAAGTGGGCGACGTTGAGCTTGGAGTAGCAACATGTGTAGCACTGGCTTCACCGGTGGCCAATGCAAAACAGAACGAAGAGCCGGAGGATCAACCACTCCCCAAACTCCCTAGCATTGTCTCCCTTTCCGACTATAGCACGTCCCCGCCTGCGTCGGAACTTTCACAGCTATCTCCAGGTCTTTTCAAGCAAAACTACAAGGTAAGCAGCGGATCCGCACTGGACCGACGGCTCTGTGATCTCCCGTCACCTGTACCGCACGAACCTGGTGAGAAGTTTGCGTCTTCAACGATCAGCGCTGAGGCCATTTCAGAGGGATTTTGGTTGAGGCGAAGCCCATCACCCCTTCGCAGGCGCAAAGGGCGGGCAAGCCTGAGCCTGGATTCCCAAGATGCAGCTGGAACAAACTTGGGCAGATAGTGGGCCGGACGAACACTGCCTCACCGATGGTGCACTGGTACTACTCGCCTGGGCAACTTTTCACTCTGCTAGATTAATGTATTTGCAACTTGAACACCTTCTTTGGTCAATAGTGTTTTGGAATAACCTGCTATGTGGCTACCACCACTTCTCATACAGAACTCGATCCTTCTCCATCCCCAGACCTGTTGGAGAGACCAGCTGCTCGGTGAAATCATCTGTCATAGCTGGCACGCCGCAGACATAAGCGACGCTAACGTTCCGTTCCTGCTCAGAACCCAGGGCTTCTTCGAGGTCTGACATCCCTATCCTTCTATGGACGACACGAAGCTTCGCCTGAGAGTTCGCACTCCATGGAATATCGACGGCGCTCCCGCCTCCGTGGGAATCACCGGTAAGGAACAGGCTCAGCTGGCCGTTCACCCTGTCCTTCGAGAACAACTGGAGCAGCTGATCCAAGAATAGGATCCTGTCCGTGCAGAGTCTGCCGTCTTCCCAAGCCTCGGAGGGAATCTTGGTGGAGTACATGAAATGCACATTGAACGGGGGAGGACTCTCGCCACCTGCAAGATGGCTGACGATGCTCATCAGCGGGTTGATTCCTACACCGCCCGCCACGAAGACGACGTTCCGCAGGCTGTCGACGGGCACATGGGCCGGCGGCCAGACGAAGCTGCCGCCGACGCAGACATTGAGCGTCTGACCGACAATATCTGCGGTAGGTTGGAAGAGCCAGGCTGCGGGGGGGTTAGTCGGTGACCGCTGGACCGCAAGCTCAACGTGTGATGGAGGGTGTTGGGCCAGGCGGGGTGCGGAGGTGATGGTGAAGCCGCCCGGCTTGGGGCTGCCGGGGACGAACGTGTCGAGCCATTGGCCGGGAAGGAACTGTGAATTCTGGTTAGTATACTTCACATGCATGCTAATGGCGGCTGTGGGTGTTGTATCGTGGGGGTAGTCAGGTGGAATGACGAACATGAAGCGGCGATCCGTTGACGGCGTTCAGCCTGAAGAGTCGGATCGACGAGTTGACCTCAGTGATCTTTCCAATCGTCACTGCATGTGTTTTCTATACAAATCATAGTTAGTGAAACCCGTATCGAATTTGATGCAATACCATACATCGTCGCGCGGTTCATCGGCGGTTCGCTCTTCATGCGACGTCGTTGGCCGGGCCGCGTTGCCCATTCTGAATCCGGCTCGGGGAGAGTACCTCAAATATAGAGGCCGCAAACGACCGCAACACCTAGGGCGAATCCTGGCAAACATGTATCGGGGGCTAATCACAAGTCCGCGAGAGATGTATGGTTGGTTGGTAGCACAGATGAAGAGGGAGTCGGGGCAAGAAATGTGGTTCTGACCATTCTTACCCCAAATCCGCGAACGTCATCCCCGGTTCCAAGCAACGACACAGATATGGACCTGATGAACAAAACATCGACCACGACCGCATTCCGGACAGGTGCTTTCAGTTATATCAAGAGCAGTCTCAATCATCGCAACGTCAAGGGCACCGTTGTATGAGTGATGTCTGATCAGGTTACACAATTGTGGGCTATCATGAAAACATCTATTCCGCCCTACTTTTGACCACAGACCAGCGCACACGGGCGCTCCATTCAACAGAGAATGCACAGGGCAACTCGCGCCTTGTATTTCTAGTGCCTACGCCATTCGCTGCAATACACTACCCGGCGCGACCGCTGAAAGCAAGTACCGCGCCTAGCCCGCCCAGTCGCAAGTCTCAGCATCGAGAACATTTACTGTGCCTCTGTCCAGTTCACCTGCTCCGTCAGCTGCCCCCCGGAGGGATGGGCAAACTGGATCCTCAGGCGTAATCTCAACGGCTGCAGGAAGAGTTAGCGAAAATTACAAAGAAGTAATGGTTGAACAGGTGAACGTACCCCCTTGACACCAGATACCCTCATCACCTGGGTTGCGTCAGAGCCCGGGCCGATATCCGTGCTCGAGATGCCCATGAGCTGCAGCTTCTGGGACTTGGGTACCGCGGCTTGCAGACCGACGTTGGAAAGCGTGGCAGAGCCAGATGTGTTCTTGAAGCGCGCTGTAGCCTGCACCAGACCCTCGGCATTGCGCTGGACCTGGAATGTTACGTTAAGGTCGTTGCCATCGTAGCAAGGAATCCCCGCGGGAGCCTGCGGTGCAGCCTGTGCTGGCGGAGGCGCGCCAGACATGGACGACATGATGTCCATGCTGGAACCTCCGCCTGGGGCAGGCGATGAGGTGGACTGGCCGGGGCTGGGTCCAAACATGTCCATGATACTCGCAACGTTCGACTGTTGGGGCGGTGGCGACGTGGCGTTTGGTGCGGGGGATGATGTGCCGCTGCCACCAAGGATGTCGGCAAGTAGGTCGGCGTTGTTGGGACCACCGGCGGGCGGTAGGCTGGTTGGGGCGTCGCTGTTGATGTCGAAGAGCAGGTCCTCCTCCGTCGGCTTGATAATCTTGGATTTTCTGTTGGCCGTCTTGTTCGCTTTCTTCTTCGTTGTGGCAGGCCCCAACACCCTCGACTCCTCCTTGATCTGGGGGGGAGGCATCTTCTCAAGCACACCCCGACGGATCTGGTCATGTGAGAAGAGATTGCCATATTCCACAGCTCGCTGCTGCACTTCGACATCGAGACTCGTCTGGTTGGCCTGAAGCAAGCGTCTGACGCGTTCAATCTGCGCTGGGTCGGACAGCCTCGTTGTCAGCTTCATCAGTGCCGTGACAATGTACTCGGTCGCCACTTGCGTGGCATAGCTGCTGTTGAGGATTGACGTGAAGAGATCGATGATCTCGTGCTCCTTGACCTCCTGCACCAGTTCCTCCTCTTCATACTGCCCACCCCGCAGGAGAGCATCGCCGTATTCTCCGATGCACCAGGAGCCGGCTTGCGTCAAGCTCTCTTGAGTGATGTCCTTCTTGAGGTTGATGTACAGCTTTTGCACCGCATACGTCTGCAGTTCTCCAGTAGTGGCAACAAGCCGAATGAACGAAGACATAATGGGTTCCTTGACGTAATTGCCCGCCAAGGTCAACACACGCAGCATTGTGTCCACGTGCCATCGCTTGTTGGGGGCGAACTTGTCTGCGGCCATACCAATCTGGCTTGTCATGGTCGGCTTAAACTCGTTGTCAGCCACCTCGAGGAAAGCAAGGAGCTCCCGGATGAGGACCCGGACGTTGCTCTCGTTGATGAGGGTAAAGCTCAGATCGAGGGCCCGCCTCCTAATACTGATATCGGGGTCCCTCAGGCACTCGAGAATGGTGTTGCGGTGTCGTTGAACGGCATTCGGCTCGATGGCAACCACGCGGATGAGGGTGTTGAGAGCAACGTAGCGAATGTTGTTGTCCCGGTTGGAAAGGAACTTGCCGAGGATGTTCACGCCGAGGACTCGGAGACCCGAGTCAGCTTCGATGTCCAGAATCGTGCGTACAGCCTCGTAAAGAATCGAGTTGCCCACGTTCTTGGAGGAGTCGGTGTTCGTCGCCACTTGAGCCAGAATGTCGTTGATCTGTTCGCTGACTTGCGCGTCGCCGACCGCAAGCACTCGCAACAGGCGCAGAATCTTGACCTGAACAAAAGGATCCGTGATGCCCGTAACATCGTGCTCAGGGGCATAGCCTGATGTAGCAAGTCCCTTCAACGTCCGGATCAGCTGAGGAACGAACTGCTTGAATTTGTCCACGATGCCCTCCTCGCCACCCTCCTCTTCCTCAGCCTCGCACAAGCTTGTCACAAGCGTCAGGCCGGAGAGCAAGACGCCGTGGTTTCGGTCGGACAGGAGATGAGAGGCCTTCTCGACAAAGTGCTCCTGGAGATCGGGCACCTTTCGACAAATGCGCATAGCGCAAAGGGCGGCTTTCCTTCGGATGTAGGGGTTCGAGGTGCTGACACACTGTTCGACTTCGGCGAACAGATCCCTAGACATCTCCACGGAGGCAATATTTCCCAGAGTGCAGAGGGCGAGACCGACGATGTACTGGTTCGAGTGGGATAGATCACTGCCCTCACGTCAGTATATGTTGCAGGCTGCAATATCCAGGAGCAATATCCTACTTCTTCAAAGAGTTCGTGACAAGAGTGAGGACTTCTTGGTTTTCGTCGAGGAGGAGACTCGTGGCCAGGTGACCCAGTCGTTTGTCGGCGAATCGAGGGGACGCAAGGAGCTTTAGGCATTCAATCTGGCCGAAATGTGTTCTCTCTCCGAGGGTGAAGAGGTAAAGGAGCTTCGCGACGTTGTTGCGCCTGTTCTTGTTAGCCGCACGAAGTACAGCGACCGAGGTCGCAGCAGCCAGAGTCCATCCTCACCGGACACCAGGGTCATGGCTCTCTTCTCTGAAGCTCGCTCGAATAGATGCGCTTTCTTTCTGAATGACAGCTCGCTCGTCTGCGATGGTCTTCGCGGCGCGAACATTGCGGATGAATTGCTTGACTGTCGACTCTAGGGTGAGCGGGTTGATTGACATCGACGTGGGGGATGGGAGCGCTCATACGGGAAGCCATGTTGGCTACTTGGCGGTGGCCCTCGGAGGGGGCTCACGCGTGGTGTCGGGACCAAGGGGCCGTTGGGAAGGCAGCTAGTGGGTGTAGTATTTCCGTAGGCGTCGAAGTATGCCGCTGAGCGTGGGAGAGTCGGAGGTCCTTGGGGGATGGAAGAATGAAGCTTTGCCTCGAGGTGAGGTGGGTTGAAGGTATCGCCAGCTGTCTGGCGCCTCTGTGTCCCGTCGTTGACAGGCAGCGGGAGTAGCACCCCGACTCCGCCAGCATGTGGGGCACCCCTTTACAGAGGCAGAAGCTCACACCAGGTACACACTGTCCTCTCTGCCTGGGATATAAGGTTCCATTGTCAGAGCACCCAACACCTGATGCAACTTGCTACGGTCTGAGAGCCTGTTATCGCAATAATTGTAATTCAAATCAAATGGCTTTTCCCTGGTTGACCAGAGAATAAACAGTCTGGCTTGATGAAATCGTATGCATAGTGCTTTGCATCTCGCTTTCGCTGGCTTTAGGACAGCCAATTCTCTAGATATCCGTCTCCTCCCGGTACCGCCGATCGGCAGCCCAGGTAGCTCGTTCAGTGGGCAATCGCTGTGAATATTGCAAGTACCTGGAAAGGCACATGAAGAAAGCTAAGAGAATTTATCGCCTTCCCACGAAGCAACGGCGTTGGGCTGACCTTGGAGATGTTGGTGCATCGCTGTAATCCCGCATTGAGGCAGTGCCTGCAACCCCGCTGAGGACCAGCTCTCCTCCCGCCGCCAACTCGTGGTGTGCCGGCCGAGCACCAGCGAATTACGTGCAAACCCCCATTATGCTACCACATTAACACGGAAAGGCATCCTTTGACCTATAGCACCTAAGGTCGAGACACCCGCGGTACTTTGTAGGGCTGTAGGGCTGAAGGAGGCAGTGCTTGATCTGCCGACTGCATGGCACCTTCCTCATACCGCGGGCAAGCCCACCAACTGCGATGCTCAAATGCAACCTTGATACGGTCGTGACAATGAAGGGGTCAAGTTGGTGGGAAGAGTGTCATTCGTTAATAGTCATCATGCGGAAGTGATGATGGTAAGAGACGAAAACGCTGGCATAGCAATGGGGAGCCAAGCATCAAGCCCGCCCCTCGACTCATGTCCTGTCCTGTCCTGTCCTACTACCATACTTTCGTTGGACGTAAACCTTGCATCAAAACAACTCCGACATTCAAAGGAAGTAATAGCAGACTGTCCGCTAGCCAAGTCCTCCGACGAGTGCCGCTATCTCCTGCCCGAGGACAAGAAGCCCTCGCGTGTGGAACAGGTCGGACCTCGAAATGCCTGTGCAAAGCAGCCCCTTACTTCTGCATCATCAGCTGGACGAACTCGTTGTCTGGCAAGGCCGCGTTAGTCATCTGTTCATCAAATCCGGGTCATGCCCACCGGTGTGTATGCTTACAGTCGATACGGCCGTCACCGTCCTGGTCCGCCTCGCGGATCATCTCGTCGACCTCGTCATCGGTGAGCTTCTCGCCAATGGAGGTCATAACGTGACGCAGCTCGGCGGCCGAGATGAAGCCGTTGTTGTCGCGATCGAAGACCTAATTGAAACGGGATCAGTGGATGTTGGGCGAACACGTAGCAGAGAAACGTACCTTGAACGCCTCACGGATCTCCTCCTCGGAATCGGTGTCCTTCATCTTGCGAGCCATCATGGTCAAGAACTCTGTTTTCGATGTCAGCCGTGTCCATCTCGCCTCTCTTGATCTTCTGACGTACCAGGGAAGTCGATGGTGCCGTTGTTATCGGCGTCAACCTCGTTGATCATGTCCTGAAGCTCCGACTCGGAGGGGTTCTGGCCGAGGGAACGCATGACGGTTCCGAGCTCCTTCGTAGTGATCTGGCCTGTGTCGTCGTTTAGCCTGACGTCATCTGAAGCCTCGAGAATAATTATGGTGACGACCGCGATGCCATCAGGCGCGTCGGGAAGGCATCGCAACATCGAGGTAGGAGGCAGTGCTCAAGGCGGTGCAGGGTAGGTTGGGGAGCGGATTACTGACCATCGCCGTCCTTGTCCTAGTAGGGGTCAGCAACATAGCTTGCAAGGAAGGAGGCAAAAGGGAGTTGGAAGGGGGTTGCAAGCAAAAAGGAGGCAGGGGAGGGAAACGTACAAACAGGGAGAACGCCTCCTTGAACTCAGAGACCTGCTCTTCGGTGAGAGAGTCGGCCTGCGAAATTGCAGGTTAGCCCAATGATCCCCATCAGCGTCAGGCTGTCAGGGCGACAGAAAGCCTTAGCCGGCCGCGGGGTTATTGTTGACGTCGGTGAGCAACAGCCCAGGCCAGGCTATGGTGGATTACGCGGTCGCGGGGAGACTGACCATGGTGGGCAGATAGGGAGTTGTGGTGATGCGGAGTGTGGGAAAAGGAGGCGGGTGGTTGGGATGCGATTCAAGTCGGATCCGGGAATGGCAGTTGTCGTAGTTGTCGCGGGACAGTTCGCGGGTCTTGGCCAGATGCCGGTCGTGGTAAGGTATCGAGCTTTTCTTTAGTGTGCGGCCGTGGAGGGGGGGGGGAGATGGGGGAGAGCCGGGCAAGGCAGCTCACGTTCCACGTCCCGTCCGTCAAGAAAGGAGGGACTGTGAGGGGCAGGGGCCTAGGCCAGGCATGGTCTGTGCTGCTGCTACCGTCAATGCTACGAATATGTTCCCGCTGCTGGCTGCTGGTTGCTGGCTCTATTGTCCGGGGGTACGTACCTCTTTCAGGGGTGATGGGGTGGGTGAGCGCGCGTGCACAGTGAGCGGCGGCCCTTTCCGTACTCGTGGCCCATAGATCCTCCAGCTGCAGTGAGTGGAGTGCACTGGTGTCTGCCTGCTTGCCAGCTGCCAGCTGACGGACCTTGACGCAACCCCCGGATTCAGTTCCAGTTGAGACTTGTCCCGATCTCGACCTCGAGATCATCAATCACCTGCATCTCGGATTGCGACTTTTGACGAAACCAACCCTCCACCTCGCCTATTCTGTGTAACACCAAGAACAGCATCTATAGCTCAACCATGCAACCATAGACTCCTCTCGATCTTTTACACATCACGGCGTTACTTGCACACTTGCAACCTCGATCCAAGCCAGTTCAACCCAATACCTCGAACCTCTACACCGGCCAATGACGATATAATCCTTCACCCAACCGGCGCACAAGCTTACGACAGCTCCTTTCCTTGAGGAGCCACGACTCTCTCTCATTCTCGTGTCCGCCATGTGGCGGGACCGCACAAATCTCTACATCTCCTATCGGCAATCCTATGCCCATCACCCAACAAAACGAACCAAATACGCCAGCGCCGGCCCCGGTGGGGGCGCTGCCTTCAGCGACAACTATGCCTCCGCCTCGGGTACCGAGGACACGCGCGGCCTCCTCTCCGCAGGCGCCTTTGAAGACGATGGCGACGCCGTGATCGAGATGGACCTCCTGCCCCCGCGCTGGGCCGACATCTCCGACGAGATCACAGATCTGCTAGCCGACATTGCGCGGAGGAGCCAAACACTTGAGCGCCTGCACCAGAAGCATGTGCTGCCGGGTTTTGACGACGAGGATGCGAAGAAGGCCGAGGAGCGCGAGATCGAGAGCCTCACGCAGAAGATTACAAAAGGATTCCATGACTGCCACGGGTGTATCCAGCGGGTGGAGCGCATGGTGAGGGAGTCGAAGCACTCTGGGACTATCAGCCAGGCAGAGGAGACCATGGCAAAGAACATCCAAATCTCGCTGGCCTCCAGAGTGCAGGATGCTAGTGCCTTGTTCAGGAAGAAGCAGAGCGCGTACTTGAAGAGTAAGCCGCCTATATGTCGAG
Organism: Verticillium albo-atrum; assembly: GCA_002851705.1. Taxonomy (NCBI): domain Eukaryota; kingdom Fungi; phylum Ascomycota; class Sordariomycetes; order Glomerellales; family Plectosphaerellaceae; genus Verticillium; species Verticillium albo-atrum. The sequence continues at coordinate 1,318,646 of NMXJ01000008.1, forward strand.
TGTCATGTTCTTTCAGCTAAGCTAACCCGTCTCCAGAACTTCGCGGAATGAGCGGACTTGGGGGCTTTACGCCGGTCGGAGAGAGGTCCTCGACTCCTCAGCCAGGGTCAGGCTCCTACGTGGACCCTAGCATCACCGAGTCCGATGCGGATAGGTCATTTTCACAATCAACACTGCAGGTCACCCAACAGCGGTTGCTTCAGAATAACGATGCCGCAATCACACAGCGCGAGCGTGAAATTGAAGATATCGCCCAGGGTATCATCGAGCTTGCGGACATATTCCGCGATCTGCAGGCCATGGTCATCGACCAGGGCACCATGTTGGATCGCATCGACTACAACGTGGAGAATATGGCGACAGATGTCAAGGAGGCCGATAAGGAGCTTGTTGTTGCAGCAGGATACCAGAAGAAGACGACCAAGAGGAAGATCATTTTACTACTGCTACTCATCGTCGTCGGCATGTTCATCTTACTCATGATCAAACCAAAGAGGGGTAACGATAGGGGTGGTGAGGGAGACCACAGAGATGAGCAGGCCTGACCAGGGTAACCTGCCAGGAAGCAAGGTATATCAAATGCCTTCATGTATGATCTTTATTATAATATCGAGCAAGCCTGAGAGACTCTGCCTCGTCTGTAATATTACACAATGTGAGATTGGTGGCCTCGTCTTCTGTCCCAGCCGGGTATCGATGTGAAAGTTTTGGTGTGGCGGGGGAGTTGTCGTTCGGTTTGATAAACCAGATCACGTAACTCAAGAGAATTTGGCAACAGCTGGCCACCATAGGCTCCGTTGAATAGCTCACGCATCAAGGCCAAATCCGGACTCTCGCGTCCGTTACTTCCAGCCTGCCCCTGGCCCCTGGCACAGTACCGAGCAAGACAGTGGATGACCTCTGTGCGGACCAAAGCAACCTCGATCGGGATACCATGGTCGCGTAGTCCTCTGAGCAGTCGGACACCACGAGCTGCCCAATACTCGGAGGGGCCGGCTCCGGGTGTGCTTGGTAGGTGCTGTTCTCGTGGGCTGGCGTTCAATCCTCTCTGGAATCCCCAGCGAATGATGGCAGCCTGTAGTACGCGATTGACGAAGATTCTGCGGATGGGATGCCAGTCATGTGCAATGGGAAGGTCCGTCGGAACTTCAAGAGAAGCATCGTCAGGTAACGCCATTGGCGAATCGGTTCGGTGAATTGAAATCAGACCCCTCCTTTGTGCGGCATGACCCTGGTAATGTCCGACAATGCTGGCCGTCAAACGTTCCAATTCATCCAGACGGCCGGCTTCGCCAAGCCTGAAAAGCGCTCTTTCCCAAAAGGTCGATGACAAGAACTTCTGGCGTGATGCTAACCTCGTAGCAATCGCAACGATTTCGGAGACCTGCCGGCCATGTTCAGGCGACGATATGCGCCTCGGTAGTCCTCGTATGAGATGTTCATGAACCACTTGCATGGTCGGGTGAGTGACATCGATATTCATAGCACGCATGTCGTCTAGCAGGGCGAGTACGCGTTGATTGTGTTGGTGTTTGAGGTGTTCCTGGAGCAAGTGGTTCGACGTTGACTCAATCGAATCCTGAGCGACAGCAGGCTGTATGGCAAGGAGGAGTCTGTAGACCTGCCAGTCGCCGTCTTGCAGCGCTGCGCGCAATATTTCTTGCTGAGTATCCATGTCATCGAAGACATCCGGGTGAATATCGCTCTCAAGTAGGGCAGACATCAGAGTGTCTTCTCCCTTCTCTGCAAAATTCCGAACCGCTCTGGCGTATGTTGAGTGCCCAATGCCAATATTGAGCTTTTGGAGCTGTCTCAACCGCGAGAGAATAGCAGCCGTGGTCTTCTCTCGAAGGGCAATTGACTGCAAGGACATCGGCCCGAGAACGCGGACGCCAAGCCCATGAACGGCGTGAATGGCAAAGTCAAGAGGTACCCAGGAGCTGGCGAACCATCGAGCGCCAATGGTATCGTTGAAGGGCCTTCCCTTGCCACCTGCTTCGTTCTCATGGTCGGCGGAGAGAGCCTCCCATAAAGATGGGTCTTGTTGGAAGCTGCGGGAAGCCGATGAGACCAGTCCTGCCACAACTTGTTCCTCCAAACACAATGTCTTGTTCGGATAATAATTCATTAAGAAACGGAGGAAAGGCTGCGAAGCGGCGATTGGCCTGGGGAGGTCGTGATATCGAAGAAAGGTGTCCCGCCACTTCATACATAGCGCTGAGTTGCCAGTTTCGTAGAGGTGAGAGATGACGGAGTCGTACAGGTTGCGGTGTAGACTCGTCATGTATATCGATTCCAAAGTACTTTGAAGATTCGTGTCGGGGTCACCGATGTGGCTTCGTAACAAGCTCGAAAAGTCGTCCAGGCCAGGACCAAAGCTGGGCATTAGACGCATGTGCCATGAAAATGCCCGGCGGTATTGTCGATGACGAAGGCAGTATAAAACCACATGCTCGTAAAGATGTGGCCAGCGTGCGGAGTGTGTGTCGAGTAGCCACTGGGCATACTTGTTGATGCGTTCAAGTTGTCGATCGCTCGCAAGGGAAGCGTCCAGTATTGTCTTCCAAACCCAGTTTGCATCTGAGCCATTCACTTCGAAAAGTGATCTCGACCGAGCCAGAACTGACCAAACCCGAAGAACCCCTTCATTGCCTTGTGTTCGTTGTGCACTAGCCAGTTGGTGAGCCCAGGTAGCGACGTCGTCCGACTCTATTGGCGGTGGGATAGATTCGTTTGCTAGCTGTTTGTCGGCGCCGGTAGCAATCGGCAGGAGGCTCGACTCCTCTTCATCGTTGTACAAGTTCCGATTGCCGCGGTGAGGTGGGTGGTGGGGATGTTCTGGCAGGCATCGAGCGGCGGCCGAGGATCCGAGCCTGAGGTCTTGTCCACGAGTAGATTTTGGCAGGCAAGCAGGCTGAACGATGCGGCGATCGGGATCGCAAAGGATGTCGGGCCTCCGCGTGCCAGCAGGGGTTCGGAGAGTGCGTCGCGAGGAGGTCAGGGCCTGGTGATCGAGCTGCCTACGAATGAGGCTTGCTCTATTCAAGTATCCCAGGCATTGTGAGGCCAATGGCATGGCCTTGCAAAGGAATGAAGTAATGTGAAATCAAAACGAGAACGGACCGCATCGCATGGTTCAAGTCGCTATCAGGGCGCAAAATTGAGTCTTGGTGACATTGTTGGAGTGTACCTGTCTAAAAAGGGTCCCAGAAAATCCCAGACGCAGCTGCGAACCGCGTCGTGCAAGGCGTCAGAGCTTCTCTCGGGTTGGCGGGTGGGGTGTCGACTCCGACTTAGTCATCCAGCCTTGGGCCGAGCCACCAATCCGGCATCACCCCATTCCAACTTCAATCCGCCAGCAATCTTCGATCAATCACTCAACCCGACCTACGAATCACCCGCCGATACCCAACCGCCCCAAACCGCGACTTCCAGCTCATCACAATGGCGTATGTGCTCCTGCAGGCCAATTGACCTCCGAGCGGGCGACTTACCGCGTCGTCCGCCATTGGAAAGGCTGTCATAGGCATCGTACGACGACATGCTAACCCGACATCCAGTCTCGTCAACGCCAGGAACAAGGTGCCCGAGCACCAGGCCTTCTACCAGAACGCCTACAAGAACCACCAGCGTCTCTGGAGGATCGTACGTCGGCATCTCTCTGCACAGCTCTTCGCCGATCGCTGTCACGCTACATGGCCCTTCGCTGACATGGTTGTCGCAGAACCCTCGTTCCAAGTTCCTTATGGTCCCCTACCTCGCCCTTCTCTGGGGTGGCTTCGCCGGTACGTGCTGCAGGGATGGTTCTCCCTCTTGATTATCGACTGACAGTACTTCAGGCTCCCTCTACATGGGTGTCCGCAAGGTCGCCGGCCACAACACCTGGATCAGCGAGAACTAGGATATGGTCTACTAGAGACTGTACGCCGAGATACGTCAGAGTTGTTTGTACAATGGATAGACCGAGATACGCAATCAATTGAGACTAGAACGTCGCAATACAGGCCTGTTCGTTCGTATCATAAAAATCGCGATCGCGGACAACGACCCATCCATCCTCTGGACCGGTCCACATATCGTGCTGAGTCTTGGCATCATTTTCAATGCTTGACAGACTTGCTATCGTACAGAACGGGCGCTGAGCATAGCAGTTACTCCACCAGTGTGGCTTAATGCTGCCCAAATGTAGCCCCGCGCCATGAGACTCCCACCTATCACCCCGCGTTCAGTATCCCTCAGCTCCCGGAGCCTTCTCGTCCTTCTTTAGACTGGTCAGCAGCTCTCGGAAGCGCTCCTTGCCCGAGCCAGCCGCACCGCCCTTAGGACCCTTGCCGCTGACATCAACCAGCTTGGCGATCCTCTCCCAGCTGGTGCCGCCGGAGACGGTGTCCTCGCGGTTGGCAAGGAACTGCTCAGCATCCTTACGGGTCTGAGCGATAGACTTCTCCTTCTTGGAGTTGTAGTTCTCGTAGAAGTCGTCAATGTTCTGGCGGGCCTCCTTGACCGTGTCCTCGCGCTGGGCAGCAAACTGCTCAGCGCGCTTCTGGATCTGGGCATCCCGGCCCTCCCTCCACTCCTTGATCACTTGAGGCTCCTCCTCATCTTCAACAGTTGTCTGGAAGCCGGAGCTGTAGTTGACGGAGGGTCCGCCACCGGTGATGGCACCGCTGGGTCCAACAGCCTGAAAGAACCGAAGTTAGTAAAAGCAAACAGAGCACGGATAGGAGGTGGGAGCTGGCGAACCTCGTTCTGCTGTGCGAGATCGGGGAACTGAGACTCAAAGGTGGATTGCTGCTGGTTGCCTCCGTTACCGCCGCCGCCAAGCAGATCGTCATCGTCGTCTTCGAAGGCGGCAGAATCGTTGTTGGTAGCGAACTGGTTGGCATCGTCGCCCAGGAGGGCCTTCTCGCGGGCAAGGAAGTCATCGGTCGAGGCATCAGCCCCAGGGGTTTTGACATCGGTCTGAGCTGGAGGGCAAGTCAGCTTTGATATGGTATCCGGTGACAGTTCTACACATACCTCCGGAGTCAAAGTCCTCCAGCGAAGGGAACCTGTCCGCCATTGTGATGCGCGTCTGGTGTGGTGAAGGTGTGGAGGATATATCTGGTTGGTGTAGCGGTCGCAGGTAGATCTGCAGCTGCTAGCAAGGTTGATGATTCGGGAGTTGGCAGTTCAGCCTGAGAAGCTCGATTTGTCGTGGAGGTTCGAGATGGTAATGTTGCGCGGTTGGCGTGAGATCGAATGTGACAGAGAGGGCGATTAAAGGGTATGGAGCAAGGCGACCGCAACCTGGGCACTAGCCATGCGTCGATGGGACCTAGCTGGCCAGTACCTGGCAGCATCGGTTTGTTGCATCTAACCCAATTTCGGATGCCACATTATAGCCCCGTTAACTCGATAATCCCGGTATCTGCAGTTATTTTCCTTCTAGCAACGACCTCAGACCTGGCTCACTTGCACCTCAGTCGCATCAACAACAAGGTGCCCCATCTTGCTTGCAGTATCGTTTTACCTCCCTATCGATATCTTTCATCAGCCGAGCACAGATACTCGTCCAATTGAGACTAGAAAGGTCTTCTGGGTGGCCTTCCTCACTCTCGGTCATAGACGCGTCGTGCTCTGCCAGGAGCTGCAACAGCCGTCAAGAGCCCGAGGATCATTCACCATTCTCTCACCAACATCGACCGTACGCAACGCATCCGCTTAAAGCAGCTCACCAGTCGGGTTTCATCGCGCTTCGCGATTCGCATTATAGACTGCTCATTGCACGTCTCGAACAACAACCCCCAGTGCCTGGCAGCTATCACTCGAAGTAGTCGCGAAAGCCCAGAAAATAAGCTTTGAAAGCTTCAACATGGCCTTCAGTGATGACGCCGTACTGGCCAGGCTGTCATCTCTCAATGAGAGTCATGACAGTATAGCTACCGCGTCCCAATGGATCATGTTTCACAGGTAAGGTTGCCTCCAAGACAGCCCATATCATCCTGCTGATAGATTACCAGACGTCATGCGGAGCGCACAGCTCTGATCTGGCTTCAGCGGTTGAAAGATTCTACGAGCACCAAGAGGCTGAGTCTTGTGTATCTTGCGAATGGTACGCTGAGAGCTCCTGCGGTGAATCGTGTTCGCGACCCGCTTGAGTATCCCCATATCAACTGCATTTCGTTGCTAATGCGTAGTGTCGTGTAGAAGTGACGCAGCAGTCCAAAGCCCGGCATAGGCCGGACTTCGTTTTGGCGTTTGCACCCATCATCGCCGAAGCTTTGGCTGTGGCCTACAAGGGAGCACCGGCTGAGATACAGGGTAAACTCAGAAGAGTTGTCGAGGTCTGGGCCGATAGAGCTATTTTCGAGCCGGCAATTCAAGCTGCCATTGAAGCACGCATGCAGGGTAAGTAGCTCCTTCCCCAGTTGCACCGTATGACCCCTTCCACTGACCTCAAGCAGATGTTGAAAAGGCCAAGACAGCCCCCAAGAGCAGTTTTGGTCCGAGTGCTGCGTCTGTCCCAGCTGATCTTGCAGCTCTTGTGGTTCCGTCACAGAATCTAGAGAAGACCAGTCTTCCAACCAAGACTAGTCTGGGCACCGCCGACCAAGACTGGGAGAAGCTTCATGATCCGTCGGCACCAACCCCTTCAGCTCCGGTATATGCCGCACGTCTTAATGGGTTGCTCCGGAGCCTGGCGAGTGCAGAGGGCGCAGTGGCGGACTCTGTCAAGGCTCGGAGAACCCTGATTAGCGAGCTCGAAAAGCTACTCAGCACCAATCGCGCGGCCTTGGCGGAGGAGGAACAGCAGCTGACAACCTTGACGAGCCGAAAGACGGAAACAGAGAACAAGAGGCAGGAGGTGGAGAATGCCATCATGCGCACACTGCCGAGCCAGGAAAGCTCGGGGACGCCGCGGGACGGGCCAACACAAAGCCCTGGCCCCGAGCCGGAACGACCAGAGGTGGAGGAGCTCACGCCGCCGCCGCCGGAATCCCACGAACTCGGCTTGGGCATATCGGACGGCCAGAACCATGGCGCGTCGGACATCTCACTGCGACAGGCTACTGCGACGGAATCACCCAGGCCCGGCTCGAGCGGGGCCTTTCCAGAGCCTGGAGCCGGCGCGTCTGGTATTGAGATGCTGTCAACTCTCGCCAGCCAGTACCAGTCCCTACCCGTCTCGACCAATGGGTCGAACAAGCGGAGGCGCGTGGAAACCGACGAGTTTCCTGACCTCGGGGCAGATGACGGAATCGATGCGGACGTAGCCGAGATGCTTCGCAAAGACAGCAATGGAGTGTGAACAGGGCTTCAGCTTCAGACGGGAATCTTTGAATGACAAGGTAATGTAGTGACTGCATGAAACCTGGTTGCTCGACAGCCGGCGTTGAGGCGGCGAAGGATGATGACCATTTGGCATCTTTGTTTGTAAAGTATACGGACGGGTTTTTCTCTTTTTTCTTCTTTTTTTTTCAGGGCCCTTCCTCGGGACCGCGTGAAGGGGCGACATGCTGTCCGGGGCCAGGTACTCGTACTCGCTGAGCTCTTCAACAGATGCCCCTCACAGGCGTGGATGAGAGCTTGGTAGGGTCAACATCACGGTGGGAAAGTGTTTGAAGAATGTAACAAAGACCGCAAAAGAGATCAGAGAGCAAGAGAAGAGAAGAAATGTGATTGCCTGGAAAAGGGACTCGAGAAGGTTCATTCAGTGATCCCGCCGTTGCCGCAATTGTACTGTATGCATTCAGACATGTGATGGGGATGGATGACCACTGAACCCGTGGAGGTCCAAGCTGGCGAGAGTGCCTGCCGGGCCGACTGTTGCCGACCCGTCGGGGCTCGGAGGTAAGGGACCTTAGGGGCCAGGCTCCTTACAAATGCACTCAACCGTGGTGTTCGGCCTCAGCACAATCAGCGCAATCAGCGGCCTGCCGCAAAGGGACAGGGGTAAGCGGCCAGGCCAGTCACGGTCACCTACCACCTCAAGCGTTTTTTTGATCAAATACCGATGACGGAATCTTCGAGCTACCTGAACCTCGACTTCAATCAACCTCCCCCAGTACAATCTTCCTAGAGGCCTATGGACACCTCGACCCTCGACACTACGACCTGTCCTGGCCCGCAATGCGCAGCACGTCCGTAACGCGGAACATGCTACTCGTCTCGCCGTCTAGACCCCGTTAAGACGGCCTCTCATCATGGTTTCGGGAGCTGCGCGCACTGCTGTGCAGCTGCCCCAACGCGCCGCGACCTCGCTCTGCGGTGCCTCGTCATTCGGCTCTTCCTGCTTCTCTACTCTTCGCGTCCCCTTGACGCCCCGATCACACCCATTACTATCGCAAATTCGACACTACCAGACGACTACAGACATCGCCGACGGACTTGCCATCGCGCGCCGAGCGACGCCCCGGACCATTCTGCCATCATGCCGACCCGGTCTGACCTCGAGAAGTGCTGGTCTGGGACAGACAGCCGGCTTGCTACGCCCGTTTTCCTACACTCGCTCCGTGTTGAAGGAGATCCAGAAGGACGTGTCCAGTGCGGAGCGCACTGAGAAGCCAGCAACAATCGTGGTGGAGAAGCCCGCCCCAGACCCTGAACACGACGGAGAACATGATTTTAAGAAGAGCGAGAGGGCTACCCAAGCTGCTCAGGTCAACTTGAGCGCCAAGCTATCCAAAGAAGGCAAGGGCTCCGGGAAGGCAGGCTTCGACGAAGTATGGCGGTTGATCAAGATTGCGCGGCCGGAGCTTAGATGGCTTGCGGTGGCCATTGTCTTCCTCGTCATCTCGTCCAGCGTGACCATGTCCATCCCATTCTCCGTGGGGCGGATTCTGGATCTCGTCACCAAAGACCCAGCTGAGGATGCTCGCCTCTTCGGCTTGACCCTGCCGCACTTTTTTATCGGCCTCGGCACTCTGTTGACCATTGGCGCCATGGCCAACTTTGGCCGCATCATCCTTCTTCGCATCATCGGAGAGAGAGTCGTAGCCCGTTTGAGGTCGCAACTCTACAGGAGGACCTATGTTCAGGACGCCGAGTTCTTCGACGCCAACCGCGTGGGAGATCTGATTTCTCGACTCAGTTCCGACACCGTCGTCGTCGGCAAGTCCATTACCCAAAACATCAGCGACGGCCTACGATCCTTGTTTAGTGGTGGAGCAGGCTTCGTCGCCATGGTCTGGCTCAGCCCCGGTCTTACAGGGCTGCTTCTCGTCATGCTGCCCCCCGTGGCCGTTGGTGCCTTCTTCTACGGTCGCGCCATCAGAAACGTTAGCAAGGGTATCCAGAAGAACCTCGGAACCTTGACCAAGATTGCCGAAGAACGGCTGGGCAATGTCAAGACGAGTCAGGCCTTCGTCGGCGAGGTGCAGGAGATCAACCGATACAACAAGCAGGTCCGCAGGATCTTTGCCCTCGGCCGCAAGGAGTCGACCATTGCAGCGACCTTCTTCGCGACGACTGGCTGGGCTGGTAACATGACCATCCTTGCCATGCTCATTGTCGGCGGCAACTACGTTCGGACTGGAGCCATGTCAGTTGGAGACCTCACTTCATTTATGATGTATACGGCTTTCGCGGGTTCCAGTCTGTTCGGTTTGTCTTCCTTCTACTCGGAACTCATGAAGGGTGTGGGAGCCGCAAGCCGTCTCTTTGAACTGCAGGATCGACACCCGTCGATATCGCAGACGGTAGGCTCCAAGGTGCAGTCTGCCCAAGGCGTCATCAAGTTTGACAACCTGTCCTTCGCATACCCTACAAGACCAGCAGTCAATGTCTTCAACGGGCTCAACTTTGAGATTCCGTCGGGGTCCAATGTCTGCGTTGTCGGCCCTTCGGGTGGAGGAAAATCTACCGTCGCTGGCCTGCTCCTACGTTTCTACAACCCTACAGCGGGATCCATCACCATCAACGGTGTGGATATCTCTCAGATGAACATCAAGTCTCTGCGACGGCGCATTGGCATGGTGGCCCAGGAGCCCGTTCTCTTCTCTGGCACGATTGCCGAGAACATCTCCTACGGAAAGCCAGACGCTACCAGGGCCCAGATCGTGGTCGCGGCTCGCAAGGCGAACTGCAACTTTATCAGCGATCTTCCATCGGGCTTGGACACGCAGGTCGGAGCGCGCGGCTCGCAGCTGTCCGGCGGTCAGAAGCAGCGCATCGCGATTGCTCGGGCCCTGATCAAGGATCCGGATATCCTCATCCTGGATGAGGCCACTTCCGCGCTCGACGCCGAGTCCGAGACGCTAGTCAATGCTGCGCTAGCATCGCTGCTGCGTGGTAAGAACACGACCATCTCGATCGCCCATCGCCTGTCGACCATCAAGCGGTCCGATCTCATCATCGTGCTCTCGAACGAGGGCAAGGTCGCCGAGATTGGCAAATACACAGATCTCTCCGTGGACCAGAACAGCGCCTTTAGCAAGCTGATGGAGTGGCAGATGAGCGGAGGCGATTTGCTCGAGCCGCCACGACCAAGCGAGCAGCCTCGGATCACAGAGCAGGACGAGATCGATGATGATCTGGAGAACGGGGAGGCTGAGGACGTCGAGGACACTATCCAGCAAGGAAAGAAGGGGAGCGAGGAGGGGAGGTGAGCGATATGCGATCACTATAGCCGGAAGGATAATCAACCGTGTATAGAACGGGAGATGTGTCTGCAACTCTGCTCCATGGGCTTTGCTTGGCGGGCGTTGGAGATTGGCTCGGATGGTCAAGGAGGACGGACCAGAGCTTGTCATGTACGATTTACTAATGTTCTGAACAAACAAACACGATAGAGAACTCTACTCGATGTCTTGAGATATGGCAACGGTGCTGGTTGGCGTGATGTGACGATGCTGGTGAGTTGAAGTTTCGTAATCACACCTCAACTTCGATGTGAATCATGGTATTCGTTTTCTCGGCATCTTAGCTGGAAGAAATGCTCGGCAATACGCTGATGGCATGCATCGTGTTCGTGGCCTCGACGTAAGGTTGGTTGGGGAAACCGGCTTATTCGGCTCTCATTGAGACGTTGGCCGGTCGCTGGTGACAGAACATTCGCAATAATTGAACTGCGTACATATGGCGTGAGTAGACAATTTGTGTTGCGCGTAGGCATTGTAGGCCAGGTGCGGCGCTTGTAGCGCTGGCTTCGCTTCGTCGCAGCTGGCGAAGGTCATGAGACGCAGAATCACAAAGCATGTGAAGACGACATACGGAGTCTCGGATGAATCAAGGAACCTGAACAATACACCAACAACCCCATTTTCTTCGCCCTTCCTTCACCGACTCATTGAAGTTCCCATCGACACAGCACATTGTAACTCATCTTTACGAGATTGAAACAGTTTGAACACGGCTCCAGAATCAATCATGTCGACCGAAGCCGAGGGAACCTTCGCCATTGGCGACAAGAAACTGTACACCAAGACGTGGACGGCAAGTTCACCACCACCCCTCGTGTACCCCCCAAACCGCCCTGAGATCTCCCAGCTAACATCAGCCCAGCCCGAGGGTCCCATCAAGGCCAAGCTTGTCTTCATCCACGGCTTCAGCGACCACATTAACCGGTACTACGGCCTCTTCCCCTCCCTCGCGGCCCGCGGCATCCAGGTCTCGGGTTTCGACCAGCGCGGCTGGGGCCGCAGCGTCTCCGCGCCCGCCGAGAAGGGCCTCACGGGCCCGACGGCCCAGGTCATCGCCGAAGTCGCGGCCTTTACGCGCAGCGTGCTCGCGGCGTCGCCGGCCGGGGTGCCGCTGTTCGTGATGGGCAACTCGATGGGCGGCGGGCAGGTGGCGACGCTGGCGTCGGACCCGGCGTACGAGGACCTCGTCGCCGCCGTCCGCGGCTTCGTCCTCGAGGCCCCCTTTATCGCCTTCCCCCCGAGCGAGGCCCCCGGCTTCCTCAAGGTCTTCCTCGGCAAGCTCGCCAGCCGCGTCCTGCCGCGCCAGCACCTCGTCAACGCCCTGCCGGCCGAGTACTTCTCCCGCGACCCGGACGTCGTCCAGAGCGTCCGCGACGACCCCCTCTGCCACGACACGGGCACCCTCGAGGGCCTGGCCGGCCTGCTCGAGCGCACCGACGCCCTCGCCTCGGGCCGCGCGCGCCTCAGCGGGAAAGTGACGAGCCTGTTCCTGGCCCACGGCACCGGCGACAAGACGACGAGCTGGGAGGCGAGCCGCAAGTGGTTCGACGCGCAGGGGCTCAAGGACGGCCGCTACAAGGAGTACGACGGCTGCTACCACCAGCTTCACGCTGACCTGTGCAAGGACGAGTTCTACCAGGACGTCGGGGATTGGATCTTGGAGCGGGTTGGGCAGGACGCGCAGGACAAGCCCGAGTCCAAGCTTTAGTAGGTATGCGGCAGCGTCGGCACATTCTTCTTTCCATCGCGTTTGCCCTGGTTTACCCCCCCCCCCCCCCCCCCCCCTTGAGATATTGCTTCTCTATTTTGCCACTCGTATGTGTTTAATTTTCAAAACATGCAAGCCTTGCTCTGTACGCGCAATCCGTCTTCATGTTAAAGCCACCGTGATGTTGAAACGTGCACAACTTGGACGCTGCAGGATGGATTGAGGTAGAGCGAACTTTGTTCTGTGATTAGACGCGACCGCCAACAACATGCGGAAGCTCTCGAGCCAATCTGACCTAAGTTCCCCGTGGGCTACATGAGGCCCCCCAGATGTCCTTAAATAAATGGCTATTTCAACCCATCTCCTGCGTAACTCGTTTGACCAGGGCCCTCCGCAGGCTTACCAGCCTACTCCGTCCAACACCAGCCCAAGCCCCCATCCCACGAAACTCGATGCTCTCTCGTCAACCAGCCATGCCTGCCGAACCCGGCAGTATCAAAAAAAGCAAAAGAAAACAGACGCCGTTCTATGCCCGTGATGCAGTCACAGCAGGGTATTCGCTTCGTCCCCGCCTCCCAGGATCATGAATTCCGACCAACCCGTCGCAGTGCCTGCCCGTTCCCAGGACCCATCCCATCGCCCTGTGTCCGCTACTAAGTAATGTGTGAAAAAACAGTGTGCCGCCCTTCATCCACGTTCAATCGAGTCGAGTGGTGTGTTGCCGTCGTGTCCTTGTTGTACAGTCGTGGACTTTCAAGGGTTGTCGCCGTCTACCGAATGACACTCCAGTCGGAGAGTCGTCCTCCGCCTTCGCCTTCGTCTCGCGCGCTGGGTCGTCTTCCGAACAGGTTCCAGAAGCGCAGTGTCTCATCTCCTGCACCCGTGACGACGACGCGGCCATCTGGGCTCATGGCCAGATAGAGCACTCGGTAGGTGTGTCCGGTGAGACTGGCAACCTGGGTCATGGAAGGGTACTTCCAGACCACAATCTGGTTCTGGCTGTAGCCGTGCGTTGACACAATTTCGTTCGAGTTCTTTGACCAGGCCAGGTTGCAGACCTGGCTCCCCGTATCCACCTCGTTGATGACCGAGCCTCTCACTGTGTCATGGAAGATGATTCGACGATCCGCCGTGCCACCTCCAGATGCCAAAAGACCGCGCTGGTGCGGTGACCAGGCGAGGGCCTTGACAGCGGCTGTGTGATCTGAGAACTTCCAAAGAGGTGTTTCGGAGAGCTTGTCCCAGACCATCAACTTGTTATCGTTTCCGCCACTGGCTAGCTGTCCGTCCTCGCAGTTCCACTTGAGCCCGCAGACCTCTTGCTTGTGGCCCACCAGTTTCCGCATCCACTGATCAGGAGCACGAACGTCGCGGTGGTAGATCGAGCGGTCTCGAGAGCCGGAGCTCAAGATGTGAGAATTCCAAGCAAGTGAACCGACTCGGGCGGTGTGACCGGTCATGGTCCGCAGGCGTCTCGTCTTCTCTGCGTCCCAGATCTGTACCAAGCCTTTTCCAGTACCGATGGCAATATGCGTGCCCTTCTGGATCCATGAGACGCTCGTCACCGTGTCATCCTCGAGGGTGCACAGTTTGTTGACGCGGCTCGTCTGAGCATTCCACATGTAGACGCTGGATCCCAGGCCCACCCCGAGGACGTTGGCACTACCCCAGTCGACAAGGTTCAGGTAGAAATCATCAGCGAGTTCGGGTGCATCGAGCACCTTGTAGGGCACCTTGCTCACGGCCCTAGGCTGCCTGCGGGGGCTCAGTAGCATCTGCTGGCTATTGAAGCGTACGGGTGAGAGGCTGTAAATCTCGGCTCTCGTGTCGAGGTTGGGGCCATGTCGACTTTGTGGCGTCCTCGACGGGGTGAGATGGCCGCCGGCGCTGAGATTACGGGGTGACATGTACGAGAAGAGGTTCTTGTGCGGCGTGGAGGGGGTTGCCGTCGATGGCAGAGAGCTCGTGGAATTGTTGTTGGGCGGGGTATGCGAGCGGATTATTCCAGCGTGGGTATTTGCTGAAATAGAGTGGTCGGGTGACATTGCGGGCGGCGTTGCTTGAGGTACGGATCCTTCAAAGAGCTCGGCGCGAAGGAGAGTTGAGAATGTACGGTTGGCTTCCTCAGCTGGCAGCTGTGTCAGCTACATGTCCTCGAAGGGAGGATCTCGACATGGGGTCCTTACTCTTCTGGAAGTGCAGCTCTCCGTGGGGAGTGCGCTTCTTTTGCTTCGAGGGGGTAGCGGGTGAGCCATCCTCGTGCAGCAAGTTGAAGCTGGCTTGCAAGTCTTGTCCGGACCGTGAGGGGATAAATCTAAGGTTCGATATCAGCATGGAGGTTCGATACCGGGGGGAGGGGTAGATTCTGTGCCCACCTATCTCCGTTTATTCTCTGGCGCTTCCGCGATGGACTGGCCCCCGGCGTGCTCTCGCGTTGACCCCTGTGCATCTCGCGCAGCAGGGCGCTGTCGACGGCGCTGGTGTCAAGAGCAGCAGAGCGAGAGATGTCGCTTGGGCGTCTCGCATGGCGCACATCGCCGGCCTTCACATTCGTGCGATCAGTGCTCTGCCTGGCCTCAAGACGGCCTCTGTCGGCTGCCGATGCAGGCGGAGGAGGGGTAGCAAAGCGGGTTGAGGAGCGGGTGGTTGTTCCTGCTGAAGCTCCCTTAGTAGCGACAGCGGGGACAGTGTTGGCGTTCGAGTTCGAGGTCGAGGCGGGCGGCGCCACGGCCGTTTCTTCGGCTGCATCCATGTTTGCTTCGGAGTGTATTCGTCGCTCTGGTTCTGGCGGCGGGATTGTGGTCTCTCGGAGTCGTGGAAGGGTTCAGGTCGGCCAGCCGAGCAAGATGGTGACGCTGGAAGGGAGCTGGCGCTACCGGCAGGGAAGCAGGCGGTTGGCGGATTCGTATATAATCGTTGCAGCACCTCGAACGATTGAGGAGAGCTGCCAGGAAGGCAAGCGATCGCAGCTATCTGGGTTGTCTTGATTGCATACTCCGTCTGGGAATCGCAGGTGGAATAGTCGTCGGGGCGGGTGTTGTGGTGACGGTTGGCGGGACGAGGTGGCTGGTTTGGAGGGCTAGATCAATACCGCCTCGCAATCGTGTGCTCGGTGCACCGGCAACTGCAGAAGGGAGGAGAGAGGAAGAATCAGGTCGGTGGGTGGGAGAAGCGGCGGCAAGAATCGTAATTGCGAAATGCGACTGTGGTCGTGATGTCGTGTGAAGCTGCCTCGCAATGATGCTGGAGAATGCGCGGGTAGAGAGGTGAGGTGTGGTTGGGATCGCTGTAGGGAAGGTAGCGCGGCGGCGTGGAGTGGGCGGGCGGGAGACGTCGAGCACCTGACGAAACAACGCTGGGCGGCGAGCGGCAAGCAAGGAGCAGGAGTAGGAGCAGGAGCAACAGAGGCTCGCGGCTATCGTTATCGCCTACAGGGTGGGAGCGAGCTGTACGTGTGCTGTGCGTGTACTGACCGTACTGGAGAACAACAACCTAAAGTGGCGCTAGACTGTATTGGGCGTTTTGGTGGCAGAATGGCTGGGGGGTGTGGTCGCCCTTCGCGGTCGCCTCGAATGTTCCTGTCGCGGTACACCACGATGAGTTCGTGCTGGAAAACAAACAGAGCCAACCAAGCGCGCCTGGAAACTTGAAACCGTGTTTCTCTGAGTTGTATGCAATTCTCGGGTGTGCTTGGCAGTGCAAGTGTCGTGAAGGGATGAGTTGGGAAGCAGAGAGGCCGATGCACTCGTCCTCGATTGGATGTACTGTTCAGTTCTCCCGTTGCCGCCTGATTCAGTCAATGGGATGATGGGAAGCACTTACATTCACGCCACGAATTGTTCACTCCATCTGAGTAGACACGTCTGCCAATCAATTGATTGCGTGATGGCTATTCCGGTTCTTGAACTCCTTCGACGTATTCTATTCACATGGCCTGAAACAGGACAAACTTGACGGCGCTCACAGAACATTGCCCCACGGCTTCACAGGTCTACAACATGATGTGGTGATACCTCTCCCAATCCTACCTGATGCCCTACTTGAAGGCGATGGTACACTGCTGCAGCTGGCCGCAATCAAGTCAAGTCTGCAGCCTGTATTGGGTAAGCTGAAGAGTCCTTACTCTTACTGCTTCCCCGGGTTACAAGCATGGATGCGAATACACAAAACGTGGAACACTCCCCCGACTCTCTTTTGCTCGCTCTCACTCTCTCACGTTGCTTTTCTGAAATACAGACGATTCTGACGCGTTGTCTATTATGTTGTGGTGTCGCGGTCGCGCTGCGTCGCCTCTTCTGCCGCCCGCTCTCCTTCCTGTTGTCAAACCACCACCAACCAAACCAGCCGTGAGTGGAAAATGGCAGGGCAAGGGAGGGACACGCGCACTGGCTCACGAGGTGGCACAGTGATTGGACGGGGACACTTCCCCGAACCCTGCCCCCTTTTCCCACCCAGCCAGTCAGCACGTCGAGATCACGTCCTCAACCCGTCCCAACGCGACGTGGTGCGTCCCGCGTTCCTCCAACCCTCCTCCACTTGGTTGGTATTGGCATTGGCAGCACATCAACACCAACGGCAGAGGCAAAAGCAAAGTCGAGCAAGACCGTGTCTGTTCCGACGCCCTGACGCCATGTGCACACAGACCGCCTCTGCACCCCATTGAGTTTCTCTGCCTAGGTTCCGAGGATCATTATTCGTATAGCAGCCAGCAGCCATTGTGGGCAGGGCACGTCGACCAATCCATCCGAATTGAGTTCCTCAACTTCCAATGGTGCATCCTGCGATGGCATCATCCCTGGTCCAGGACAAAAAGGCCGACGACCCTTCTCAGCCATCAAGTCTAGCCATGTCGAGGCACCCCTGGCCTTGTCTACGCCATCCAACGTTGCGGGACAGCCCCCGGCAGGAGGCAAAGACACAAAGCTGAGACACTCGTGGCCAACGCCCAACCCTCAACGGCTCTCGAGGCACGTCCACAAAGAGCACAAAGGCCACGGCCCTTGTGACGACATGGCCACTAGGTGTAGGGGTGCACCACACAGTCGTCTTGCGCCGTCCCATGTCGGATCTCCATACAGGATCATCCACGACCTAGTCATGCCATCCCATTTTCTCCCGTTCTGGACCTGACTCTTTGTCTGTCGCCTTGGCACTGTTCGGATTGACGGGCCCACGTCGATGGCGATGTCGATGGCGATGGCGATATCTGACGGCTCCCCCGTCCACATCCCCGAACCCAGGCAAGGCCCAGCAGCGCTCGGGGCAACCGTTGAGTTTTTGAGCATCCACAGGCAGAGCAGAAACGTGGATGTCGCCGTGGATCTCGGCCCTAGCTGCCAAACTATCGTGGCTTCGCGCGCGGCAACTTGACAACCCGATGAAGAAGATTAGTCACAGGGGTCCAGTCTCTTCTCGGCATCTCTGTGAAGTTGCATCCACACATTGGACCCCAGGGCTCCCAGAGCAAACAGGGCCCCCAGGGGCCAAGGGGGGGAGGCTCCTCGGACTCCACTACACGCAAGATGCCCCGATCGCCGATGGACGTCTCCCCGGTTCGTTCCTGGTGATCGGTTCCTGTACCTCTCAGCTCGGTTCCTGAGCCTCCTGAACCTCCTCAGCCCTCCACTGGGACGCAAGCCCACAAGGAAAGAGGCCCGGGCGGCGGACCACCATGACCTGCATCTGGCTCCATCACCCGGGGTCCCGACAGCTCCCCCACCGGCGCCGTCACCTCGTCCGTCTGCTGTTCGACCGCCCCATCGGGAGTGTCCCCATCTGTCACCCACGTCTTCCCATCTTGTCAATTTCCTCCCAGAAGGCCCCAGCGTCCTCGCCCTATCTGTCTCTGCCTCGTCGTCTGCTCACTCCATCTGGCATCATCTCCGCCACCCTGCATGATACGACTTTACTCTCGCCTTGGATGGATCGCTCTGCGCGTGCTGGCGTCCAGCCCGTTCTATCCCTCGACGCAACCCACAACATGCCACCCCTAACGTCCACCACCACCTCACGATGCTACCGTATACTTCTACACTCACCTCCGCAGGAAATCATGATAGTCCAGACGAAGCCGCGCTTGCTCTCCCCCACCAATGCTGATCTGGACTGACGTCGCCGGCCTCAGGCCAGCCCCATCTTAGCTCAAGGCTAGGCAAGCACTACGCGCCATGAATCGTCATGCCTATCAGCTCGTTCCCAAGATGGACCTTAAAAGCTCCCCAATATTGGTTCATCCTGCGGCCTGGGTCTGATCGCTCTACTAGGCCCGTGAAAGAGATCGGCAAATCCACCACAATCGGGCTTTACTTCTCCAGCGAGAACCGAGACACCACCCCCATCACGCCCCAACAAGCAAACGACAGCCTGCCGAGCGACTGCCATGCCCTGCCATGGGGCCTGCCTCCGAGCACACGAACCGAGTCAGCTCCTCAGACCTGTGGCTTCTTGCTTTTTTGCAAAGCCTGTTCGCCGCCCGCCCATCCACCTGTCTGCCCCCCGCCACTACGTGTGTACTTATACTAAGACACCTGCCTCGTCTTAGTGCGCAATGTCCGTCACCGACCATGCGCTGCTGGAACAAGACCGTCCTCGTTCCACGTTGTTAGAGTAGCTTGTTCCCGACCCCCTCCGTCCGTCCTCTCACTCTCCGACTGCTACTCCTCACTTCTTCGACATGCCGCACATGAACATGGGGGATCTCCTTCACCGGCACCGCCGCGGAGACGCTACGTCCACACTGGACGGCCGTTATGGGGCAACCAGCCGCGAATCTATGCACGAACCTGCTCCTGTTGTTCACGATGTCGGCGCAGACATCCCCGACATACCCCTCAGACGACAGGCGCAAGCCGTGTCCGGCTCCAGCCCGACACCCTGGGAAGATGACGGATCGAATTGGGTTCCTCAAGCTCCAATTAGCCCGCGGGTGCTGCACTCGAGGAGAAAGCCCAGGTACGATGGTTGACAAGGTGCAGGTAGTGCGGTTGATGCTAACAAATAAATCATAGCCAGACGTTCCAACACCACGATGTGCCATCGCGGGGACGGGTGGCATCGCCAGATCCGGGCTACGCAGCGCCAAGGGGAGCTCAGTCCCTGAGCCCCCCGCCCAAAAGTGCTCCGACACGTTCCACGAGGTCACGGGCTAACTCGACACGATCGTCTTACGAGACCAACGCTACGTCCCTGGTCCCGCTGCAGACCAAAGGTATGCGGGATGGTGATCACTTGGAACCAATTCCATCTGAGGAGCTCGAGCCGGGCTCCTACGATCTCGTGGCGCCAGATCAGGGCATCAGCCGACAGCATTCTCTCGAAACCCGGTCCGATCTCCTGTTCTCCAAAGAACACTTGAAAGGCATCTTTGCCGATTATGTACTCCTGCAGAAGTTCACCGACTTTCTGGCCGATACACGACGAGAATCACTGCCCCTTCTGACCTACTATCTGGACTCGATGAAGGCGTTGCGTGCCATCGCCTACGCGAACGCCATTTCCCGCGCCCTCGACGCCACAGACGGCCACGACTTCACCAGCGAGGGCCCTGGAAAGACGACCAACACATCATTGGAGAAGAAGGCCGAGGCCGCTTTTGAAGCACTGGCACGCGATGACCTCCCGGCCTACATCACGCATCTCTGGACGCAAACAGTCAGTGTGTCCATTAAGCGTCGTATTACCGGAACCCTGCCGGTTCAATTACGGGAGATGTCAGAGGGTCTTGCCGAGGTCTTCTGCTTGACGGATCCCTCAAGACGCGACAATCCCATTGTCTTTGCTTCTGAAGGTACGTCGCTTCCTTTGAGTGGTATCGTATTGAGGCCATGCTGATCGTGACCTGCGCAGAATTCTACCGAACGACCCAGTATGGCATGAACTACGTAATTGGGCGCAACTGCCGCTTCCTCCAGGGGCCAAAGACCAACCCCTTCAGCGTCCAGAGGATTCGCGAGAAGCTCCTCGCCGGCAAAGAGTGCTACGAAACGTTCCTCAACTACCGCCGTGACGGGTCACCCTTCATGAACCTGCTCATGATGGCCCCTCTCTACGACAGCCGAGGGACAATCCGGTACTTCATTGGTGCCCAGGTTGATGTGTCCGGCCTGGTGAAGGAGAGCTCTGGTCTCGACGCGATGAAGAAGCTCATGGCGGAGCACGAGGCCAGAGAGCCAGGCGACGACGCGGACCACGATCCGGCTGAAGTAGAGGCCAGAGACGAGTTCAAGGATCTCAGCGAGATGTTCAACTCGGCCGAGCTCGAGACGGTCCGACGATGTGGCGGAGACATGTACCGTGTGAAGCAAGACGAACCGGAACAGTCCAATGGCGGAGCAACGAACTGGAACAAGCCACGCATTCTGCTGAAGGAGGAGTCGTGGTCGTCGAAGAGCCAACCGCCTTCGCCCACCGCCTCGAGCGGTCGACTAACAGGGGTCTACAAGCATTACCTCCTTGTCCGACCTTACCCCAGCCTCCGCATCTTGTTCGCCTCCCCTTCCCTCCGCGTACCTGGCATCCTACAATCGCCCTTCATGAGCAAGATTGGCGGGTCGGACCGCGTACGCGAAGGTCTGTCCCAGGCGTTCGCCGATGGCCACGGCGTCACGGCCAAGATTCGCTGGGCAGCCAAGCCCGGCGTGGAAGGACGGCCGCGCTGGATCCATTGCACGCCGCTTGTGGGGAGCAACGGCGCCGTGGGCGTGTGGATGATCGTACTCGTCGACGATGACGTCGACCCTCTTCCCAGGCACATGCAGGCCCCGACAGTCAACGTGCGTAACCGCAGGACGTCACAGCCACCGGCGCCACGGAACGAGGACTCGATGAGCCTCAGCAGCTTCGCCGCCATCAACAGGGATCCTGACGCCAGCACTGTCGGTGACGCCCGACCGGGCAGTCGGGGGACGTGGGGGACTGCAGGCACAGATCGGCCCGGGACACCCTATACGCTCCGGATTGGTGATGATTGAGCGTAGCCAGGTGAGCAGGTCTCGGTTATGTTGAGGCACGGTGAAAAGTCTCGCGCGTTTAGATGTCA
Source organism: Verticillium albo-atrum (assembly GCA_002851705.1). Lineage (NCBI taxonomy): Eukaryota > Fungi > Ascomycota > Sordariomycetes > Glomerellales > Plectosphaerellaceae > Verticillium > Verticillium albo-atrum. The sequence continues at coordinate 1,340,013 of NMXJ01000008.1, forward strand.
TTTTTTTGTACCGATACCCGTGCGCTTCACGCAGAGTTACTGTCCATGTGCGACATATGGTTCCGCCTGCTGATAATGGTATTAATGATTTGTTTTGGCTTAATATGTGATTCTCGTGAACTTATGCATGACCGCCTGACTATAACCGCCAGGTATTGTATTGTATAGCGGAACGCCAAGTTTGCAGTTCAACAGTATTTGTAGGACGTCAACAGTTTTATTTACAGGGTCAATTCAACGCTGATACAGGCTCACACGAGGCGCAGAAGACATGGGCATGTTACATGGTCTATCATCATGGTCTCATAACGGTCGTCTCAAGCCGACCTGGATGTGCCGCGAGACTCGTCTATCCAGAAGCTTGCCCCTTCCTCTCTACCCTGCCCGGCATTTCCGCTCGGGTCACCTCAAAATGGCACTACCATGCTAGGTCACACAGCCTCCGAAGGCCTGTTCTGTGTATACGCTCTACGCGCGCAAAGGAGAAAACAAAGTCGGGCTTTTGGGGGGAGGGAGCCTCAAGCAGGGGCGGACCCCGCCTGCTCGAGCAGCCTCGCCCGCCACCCGTTGCACACCTCCTCGAAGCCACCGACCACGTCCCCGCAGACGCCGGCGCACTCGCGCTTCTCGAGCCTCTCGCCCCAGTTGCCGCGCGTGAGCCACCGCTCGCCCTCCTCGCGCAGCTCCTCCTCCCTCTTCATTTCGGCCACCAACTCCTTGGCGCTCTTGAGGCGGCGGGTCGCCGTCAGCGTCGTCTGCCGCGACATGTGCAGGGTGTCCGACAGGTAGTTCAGGCTCGATATGAGGTCTGTCGTGAGGGTGTGCAGGGCCGTGAGGGAGTCGTGGGCCTTGGTGACCGGGCGGGGCATGGATTCGGACAGCTCGAGGAGCAGCGGCAGCAGTTCGTCTATGGTCTCGGGATCTGGTGGCGGGACGAGAGGTGACAGCAGCGGGAAGGTCAGGTTGTGCATCTGGCGAGTCTGGTGGGCCAGGTGTGTCGTGAGAGCGGCATGTGCCGTGATGAGCCTGTGTTCGTATGGGGTCAGTTATTGTAACGCGACATTGGGGAGTTATGCCATCGAATCCGAGGGGACTCACCTTGTCGCGCTGCCTTCGACGCCTGCTTGGGACCCCAAGTCTTTCAGGCTGTCTGTCACTCGCTCGAAGACGCCGTCTGCCGGGCCGCCGTTGCTCTCCGTTCCCCTTCGGGCCAGGGCCTCGACGGCATCGATCCTGGCGACCAGGCTCGGCGGTATGCCTGGGGACTCCAGATCCGATTCCGAGCCATACTCGCTGCCATCGTAGCCGCTTCCTGACCGCACATGGGACCCCTTTCGCACAGGTGAGGGCACGCCTAGGTTGGCGGGCTTGGAGGAGTTGCCGTTGACACTGTCGTCTGCGACGTCGACGCCGCTATCCCGTATGCCTTCGACGCCCTCTCGGCCCTCGATCGCCCGCTCGTCGGGGTTCAGAGTGTCTTCTTCGTAGTATTCGCCCTCATCGCCCGAGTCGGAGAATGCATCGGCCAGCTCGTCGGCGAGGTTGCCCATGCCGTTGCCGGCCCCCATGCCCATTCCCATGCCCATGCCCCCGCTGCTGAAGACGTTGATGTCGAGGCCATCGTGGTTGTTGAAGCTGCTCCCGATGGGCGTGGCGGGATCTTGCAAGGAGGACCTGGATCGTCGTCGGTCTTGTGGCGAGGACGTCGTGCTCGTGTACTGGTAGGACGCGTCGATGCTGGAGGGGTGGCGGGAGTGCCTCGGGGTTCGTGGGGACGAAGGCATGGTCGGAAGAAACACGCGAGGATTCGCTTGACGGGCCACTTATCGGGCGGTCAGGGTCTCGGTGGGAGGAGGGGAGGGGAGGAGTTCGTGAAGGTAAAGGGTGAACGAAGGGCGAAAGGCAAAGGTTGGTTTACGGCGGTGAGTAAATGGCAGTGTTGTTGCTCGTGCTTTGTTGAGCTGGCAGGTCCTTTCTGGTGTTGTGACGAGGCGGGCGTGGACGGGGGCAGGTCGCACCAAAAGCGACAGGGAGTATCCAGGACGGTTGGCGGTCCTCCCTGGACGTTGGAGAGCAATATCAGACGGATGCTATGAGACGAGATTGTCGTGGTAGGGTAGGTGTTTACGGCGAAATGGCCCCCCGTTCGTGTTTGGCTGTGATTGGCCCTCGGATTGGGCAAGGTAAAGCAAAGCAAAGCAATACAACAGGCACTGCTGGGCTCAGGCAAGAGGACATTCAATCTGATATGGAATTTGGAAGGCTTCGAGGGGGTCGTTGAACAAGGGAACAAAGATGCTTCAAGGACGTGCGCGACGCCCCTGGCCGGTATGTATGTACTGTACCTTTCGTATGCCGAAGGGCTGGCCGTTGTGTTGCCTGCCCGCCCTGGTTGCCTGTGTCTACTTGGTGGTGTGGCTCCGGCGGACGCGTGCCCCTCAAGCCCCTGCATTCCGGGGCGTGCAACTCCCGATTATCTAAGCTCCACGCCTGGTAGCAGCACCCCGCCATCGCTACCTATCGAAAATTCCCTTATCGTTCTATCAGCACAAATCGACCCATGGCCCCCCTCCTCACGTCCATGCTCCAGCTACAACCCGAGCTGCCTCGCATCCTGCGTCTTCCCGTCCTGCAACGCCTTCGACACCTCGGACGCCAGTGATTTACCTCGACTCGGTAGCAGGGAGCTAATGCACAGCGCACAATGGCCACGTTTCGCCGCTTCAGACCCGACGATGTCGACAAGTTCTCCAAGTGCAACCTAGACCCCTTGACGGAAACCTACGAGCTCACCTTCTACCTCCAATACCACGCCAAATGGCCTGCGCTGTTCCAGGTTTGCGAGGACATGAACGGCAACATCATTGGCTACAGTACGACTTCGAGCCTTTTCAGTCTTTGTTGCGTGTGCTGATGTTGTGTTCCTCGCAGTCATGGGCAAGGTTGAATCCTCTCCAGACATCTACAAGTTCTCCGAGCACTACCTACCCTGGCACGCCCACATCACCGCTCTTACCGTCGCCCCGGAAGCCCGCAGGCTGGGCATCGGCAAAATCCTGACGGAGCAGCTCGAGGTGGCTGCTGACGCGAACGATGCCTGGTTTGTCGACCTGTTCGTCAGGACGAGCAACCACCGAGCCATCAACTTCTACAAGAACATGGGCTACAGTGTTTTCCGCGTCGTCAAGGACTACTACGGCGACCACGCCACAGACCCCAAGGCCTCGAGCGAAGATGCTTTCGACATGCGGAGGCCATGCAAGCGGGACACAAAGCTGCAGCACATTCGGGATGACGGCGAGAAGCACGAGGTCGATCCGAGCGACGTGTGGTGAAGAAACAACAAAAGCTAGCCGCCTACGAATTGTCATCAAGACTACTGCGTCTCAGCCAGCGCTACGCCCATCCATGCATCGCTAGTGTCTTTATATCCCAATGCCGCTCCACGCCAATCCTACCCAAATCGAAAATCACAGCCATGCCCCGTCAACCTCGTACACAGATCCGCTCACGAAGGTGCTCTCGGGACCAAGCAGAAACGCCAGTACGTTGCCGCACTCCTCCGAAGTCCCCTGTCGTTGGAATGCTGTCGGCTCGTCAAAAGGTGCGTCCAGCGGCCGCCCAGCAGCCTTCCAGTTCTTCTCCATCAAAGGCGTGAAGATGGCGCCTGGAGCCACCGCGTTGACTCGCACTTCGCGTGCGCCATTCTCCTTGGCCGCTGCCCTTGTCAGGCCGATCATACCATGCTTGCTAGCATCGTAGGCTCCGTGGTTTGCGAATCCTAGAAAGCATCAGCATACTGCTCTCGCAAGGTGTGGAGGATAGAAGAGAAGGCCATACGGCCACATACCTTTGAGGCCATGTACCGAAGCCACATTGACAATGGAACCGCCATCGACGATATTTCGAAGCTCCGCCCGCATGCTGTACATGCAACCCGTCAGGTTCACGGCGATAATCTTGTTCCATTCGTCATCCTCCAGCTCTGCGACAGGGCGTGTGCCGTGGTGTTTGCCGATGACACCAGCGACGTTGGCAGCACCGTCGAGGCGGCCGAACTGTTTGACGATGCCCTCGACCCAGCTATCCACCTCACTTCTAACTGCAACGTTGACTCTGTGGATGGAGAAGCGCGTCTTGTGCTCCGTAAAGTAGGCCTCGGCCTCCTTCATTGCTTCCGGGTCAATGTCGGCGACGCAGATGGTGGCTCCACGCCTAGCCAGAATCTTGGCCGTTGCGAACGCGATCCCGCTGGCGCCACCAGTGAAGGCGTAAACCTTGCCGTCGAGTGATGACATTTTGTTCTCGAACAGCGTGACGTGAAAGTCGTGAGGTGATGGATGGCGCAGTGTATCGCGTGACTCGGTCGTTCTGAGGGGTCAAGGAGGGCGGCGGAGTTTGAAGAGACGAGGCGCGGCCGGAATGCAACGTGAATCAAGTGTGTCGAGACCCAAGGCAGGTTGGTGATGGGGATTCAAGCACTTAAGAAGTCCACAGCCCGTTGATCCGTCTAAAACCGACGGCAACCCACCCTCTCGCGAGATAGCTCCCCCGGGACCCGAGGGGTTTTAGCCGCACCTGGATTGAAATGGTATGGGGTACTATCCGCCACTCCGTCTTCCATGGTGGAATCCGGGATGGATCTCCGAATCTCGTGACTCTTGCATGTCCTGCACCCCCACGGGGGCCTAGATCTGCCCTTCCCCCTCGACCAAGGTTGGCTGGCCGCATGCAAGTCGAGAGCGTACCTTGATTACCTGCGGCTGACGGAGGCTTTCTATTCTCGCGATTACCCGATCCCGGCATTGCGGGAGGCTCCGCAGGCACGAGTTTTGATCGCAGTTGTACCCCGCCTTCCGGCAGGTCAAGACACACGACTCGCGCTTCCGTCGCCCGGGACTCAACGCCTCTGCATCCGACGGGTCGGACATTAGGCATTTTGGCTGGGAGCACTCATGCCTTTTTTTAAATCCCACCGATCCACTTTGGGGCGACCGGGCTCGCCGGCATGGATTATTTTGTCTGTCGACTCCCATCGCTACCTGCTGATGCTCGTCATTTGTTCGTGTTGCGAAGCGATCCGTTTCAGGCTGACCATGTCGAATCGTGACCCGTTATTTCCGGCAGTACGTACCGGTTGCTGCTGAAAGCTGCATGCATCGGTTGGCGTGAACTGTACCGTTTCTATCAGCGATGTTTTCCTGTGTCCACGTTGAACAAATGCCAGGTTGCCGCCTGTGGTTTCTTCGCAAACCACTTTGATGGGGTGGATTCAATCACTCGATTGGTCAAATGTTCGAGTTGCGCAGTCATCATCATTGACTTGCAAAACCTTCCTCGGAACCTCAGCCTACAAATTTAGTGATTCAATGAACCACAGATGGACAGCTTGTCTGCGGTTGCACATCGGTGAGGGGAGAGATTTTGAAGGGAGAGGAAGTCAGGGACGTCGGTTGTGTTATCTGCTGGCCCGTGGCTGCATCATGGAATCCTGAAGGCACACCATGGCACAACGGGGGCGTAGAAAGGTGTTTTGGAACGGGAATGTATGTGGTAGCGATATGAGCGTCTCTGGAATAAGGTGGTTGACAGAACAAGCCACGTCTGGCGCGCGCCACAGCCTGCATCTGGGAATGGCCCAAGAGTTAACGCTCTTACTGAATTCTGGATTCTGATATGCCAATTTATCGACACGATCCTCCGTGATTGCTGAATCCGCTCTCATCGATCGCAGTCCTGAGTCTGGATCTTTCAATAGAACCCAGGCTAGTGTATCATATTGACAGGCAGTACTACAAACTTCTAGCAAACCAAGGTAAGGTACTGATCAGATGACTCTATTGTACTTCGTGGTGTACCACATAACTGTAAGGAGGAGGGACATGGTCGCCTTTAAGGGTATATCGAGTATTAGTCACCATGGCTGAGCTGTCATGTCCCTCGTCGAGAGCCGTGCGTTGGGATGACGTGCGTGCTACTCGACGACAGCTGCTGCCAGCCGGCTGGCGGTCCTGCCTTTTGCCCTCAGCTCCATTTCTTTTTGCGCCCCCTTGCGCCCGGCGACGCTACGAAGTCGTGCCGTGGCCTTGGACCTCCCTTCCTCGCTGGCCATCTTTTAATCCACCTTCCTGCAACCACCTCATCACCTCGCACTTCTCGTCAGCCAGCCTCACGACACCATACCACACCACCTCCTTCCCTTTGCCGGCTGCCGTATCAATCACTGACACGGCCTCCTGCATTGACCTTTTAGTTTACTGCCCCTTGCCTCCCCGGCCTCTTCTTCCCTTCCTTCCTGGTGCCTTGTTTTTTTCCTGCACCGACGCGAAACACGGACAGAGCCTGCTGCCTTGTCTAGACTCGAATCATCGGCAGCCTCGTATCCTCCCCAACCCATCTCAACCCATCGCCACCCACTTTTTCCCTCAACACCACATCACAGTGTCCTCTCTGTCTTACCAGCAGACATGGCTACTACCAGCATGGATTACGAGACCGCCAACGGCGACCGCTACGATGGTTAGTCCTCCCACCCCGATCTGATCCAATCCAATCCATCGCACCTCGCTTTTTCCACCATGCCTTGCTTCATTTGCATCCGCTGACACGAATGGATCATCCAGAGGAAACTCCTCGTTACGAGCGCGACAACCGCAGCGCCTCCCCCCGTCCCCTGCGCGACGAAGCCGATGGCGGTCGTCGTCGCTCCGCCTCGCCTTCCGGCAACGGTGATCGGTATGTGTTTGCCTCCATCCTCCCAGCCTTGTCATCATCGCGTCTCGCATCAAAGCTAACCCGTCTCTTTTCTTCTGCACAGCACTATGAAGGACAATGACACCGCCTCCAAGGGCGGTGACGATGACGGCGCCATCAACCCTGGCTCCAACCTCTTCGTCACGGGCATCCACCCTCGCCTGACCGAGCAGGAGGTTACGCGTCTCTTCGAGAAGTATGGCGAGGTTGAGAAGTGCCAGATTATGCGTGACCCCCACACCAAGGAGTCCCGTGGCTTCGGCTTCGTCAAGATGGTCACTTCTGACCAGGCTGACGCTGCCAAGGAGGGCCTCCAGGGAGAGCAGATTGACGGCCGTACCCTCAGCATCGAGAAGGCTCGCCGCGCCCGTCCCCGTACCCCGACCCCCGGCAAGTACTTCGGTCCCCCCAAGCGTGGTAAGTTGCAGCACTCCTCAAACACCCCTGTCTTTGATTCCCGATACTGACGCGTTGTTCATCAGAGGGCGGCGGCGGCGGCGGCGGTGGCGGCCGTGGAGGCCGCATGAACGACCGCTACGACGATCGTCGCCGTGGTGGCTACGGTGGTGGTGGTGGCGGCTACTACGGCCGTGACGACCCCTACCGTTACCGCGGCGGCGGCGGTGGTGGCGGCGGTGGCTACGAACGTCGCTACGAGGACCGTGGCGGATACCGCGAGGATCGCGGTTACGACCGCACCTACCGCGACGACCGTGGCGGTAGCTACGAGCGTCGTGACCGTGATGACGGCTACAGCGGCGGTGGCGGCCGTGCCGACCGTTACGGAAGTGGCAGTGGTCGCGAGGGTGGTGGTCGCGAAGGCGGCGGCCGTGAGGGCGGTGGCCGTGAGGGCGGTAGCCGCGAGGGCGGTGACCGCTACCGCGACGATCGCCGTGGCCCCGGCTACGAGCGTGAGAGAGGCTACGAGCGCCCTGCTGAGCGTGACGCCCCTCGCACGCGCGACGCTCCGGCTGCTGCCGCTCCATACGGCGAATCTGCTGGTGGCCGCTCCGAGGCACGGGAGCCGTACGGTGGAGGTTCGGAATACTACTGACGACCTCATCGAGTCACCGGCTAATGCGCATAGGGTCCCGCTGATCATTGCGACATGATGCCGGCAACTGCCGCGCTTCCTCCCGCTCGTGGTGCGATCGACCACGGCGGATTCTTTCGATCCTTCCGTCTTCTAATGGAGTTTGTGTGCAATGCGACTAGTCAGGGTGGGAAACGAAAATGGGATTCTTCGGATTGCGTCTTTCTCTGGTACGGCCTCGCTTTCGGTTGAGGCTGGCATACACAGAGTCGACCGGGCATTTTTCTCCGCCTCAGAGCTCGGTTTACTCTGCACGGCTTTCTTTGGTAGCTTTCGCAAACAATCAACTCGGCAACGGCTACACGTCGCGACAAGCTTGGTCACAGTGACGGGCAATTCCCCCCATGGATTCGCACTTTCTCGCTACCCCCAGCCATCTGCCGCCTCCAGTTTTCCCCCTCGCGGCCGCTTCTTCCACACCTGTATCAGTAACTGTCGCTCCCCGCCTTCATCGATTTTGAGACGGCTTCGCAACCTCTTCGGCATGGCTCTTTTCGATGCAATTCAGCTTGATGAGATGATAAAGACACCAATGCAACTTTCGATGACAACGCGCCTCATTCCTCCATAAACACGCCTAAACCGTAACTGTGTCAGCAGCACACCAAACAAGCAAAGACATCAATCCGCTGTGCGATGCGCACAGTATTGCAGCTCGCCGTAAACCACCTAGGCCATCGCTCCTACCTCCAGTCCTTGAGGCTTCGCGAGTTTGATCTTTGATCTCCAGGTAACCCCTCTCTCCCTCGCGTACCGAGCTGATGTCACAATTAGAACACGGCAGGATTTGTCAATGGTCATTGGTTCTAACGGTATCCGCTGGACTTGTCTCCGCCATTGGCACGATCCGGTCGGTACAACAAAAGTGGCATCTGCAGCAGCATAGATCTCGCGAACAGAGGATGCAAGTGCAAGCCTCCCCAGCCGGTGCCCAGTAACCGGGCCGTCCTGGACTGCTCGATGACGCAGCAGATACCGCAATGGCTTCCTAAGCCTGCTCATCTTTCGAATGACCTCAGCGTTTGGACCCAGAACTTACTGGTGACCTCCTCGGCTCTTTGAAGTTTGCAAAGCACGCCATGATGACTGGGATCATTGTTCAACGTTCTGCCATCTTCTCCTGTCCTCATAGTTGAGTCAAGGTTGTAAACCAGACTTTGCCAAGCTTTGCTGCACTCAGACTGAGTGTAGTCTTATTCAATGTCAGTAGGCATGGCATGCAGAATAAGGCTTCAATGCCATTGCGTTGCTTTGCAGTTTAAGGCGACTGCTTCTCTGGCAGTTTTAACTATCAAGTGACCACCAGTCTGATGCAGGGGTGGCACCACATGCACTCGCGCATAGCGAAAGTCTAGAACCTATAGTTTCACTGGGCCAACATTGGGTGACACAAACCTACAATAGAAACACATGTTTGCACAACTAAATAAATCGACCTGAAAACAAAGGCTGGAATAGCTGAATGGAACCCCGAGTAACTTCGACGATTCCCCGGTTGTCTCACAGTGCTCGCAAAAGACGTACCCGACTTTGTGGCGTGGTGCATGGCATGTGTGTGCTACGAAGGGAAAACTTTCAGGTCCAATGTTGATCAAGCTGATAGGTAGACGACTGGATAATGGAGAAACCTTTCTCTTGCTCTTCCTGGGTATTTGACAAAAAATCTCGGTTGTGATCGCTCTGATAAATGACAAAAATGGGACGCCCGTACAAAACATCCTTCCCTGAGACCTTCATTACCTCCCTTTGCTCCTTCGAAACACGACGAACGCCGAGAACACAATATATAAGAAGGACAGTTGGCGACTCGGTCAGTCGATCGGCAACGCAAGAAAACCCTGCACCGTTCCGCAAATCAAATGCCCTGAACCCCCCATCCTTCGAATACGCATTGGGTAAAAATCAAAGCGATGGCGATTCGCAAATCACCCTGTCTTCCTTTCGCGAGCAACATCTCTGGCTCCGCCATCGATGCCCGACGAATGGGATCCAACCGCCAGGTTCTCGTCGCTCAAAAGAGGGATCTGATCAACACCCGACTTGCCTTGGGGTGCAGCGCCCTCCACCGCAGCGGACAACACCTCGGCAGATGCGGGACCATCCGGATGCGGTGTGACCAGAGGTGAATGGAGCGGTATCTCAGGGCTGTTCTGCCACTGGCCAACCTCGGCCTTGAGAGACTCGAGCTCTTTCTGGAACCGTTTCCCGAACACGTCGATGTAGTACGTAGAGCCGTTGTAAACGCTCCAGGCAAAGACGGTCATGAGGAAGGCGGCCGAGGCGTACCGACTGTGCAGCCAGATAGGACAAGGAAGCATGGTCAGCACAGCATAGCTATACTGTATACCCATGAAGGCAGGCTCCTGCAGTGCGTTTGGGAGCGCCAGGACGACCTTGCCGATCCAGGTCTTGGAGTATGACCTTCGAAGCCAGGTAAACGATGTGGGGCGGCCGGCTGCGATCTTCTCTCTGCGCCGAACAGTGATGAGGAAGTAATACGACAACTGCCAGACGGCATACGGAACGGAGCTCCAGGCCAGCATGGACACAACGTTACCGTAGGCAGTGGGCGAACCCGCAGGCGAATGCTTGATCGCCCAGATGGCAGGGTATCGAGAGGCCTGAAGCTCCTCGGGCCAGAGATGCACCATGGAATGCAATGTAGCGCAGGGCATGATATGGATGAACAATGAGGTGACCTTGTCGAAGCTGTGGAAGACGAGCGAGTTCCTCCACATGATGATGGCCACAGCGTTGTTGCCAAACGCTAAGCAGTAGGCTGCAGTGAACAGCCGTTTCGAGTTGGGAAACCCCCAGATGCTGATCATGAGGAGGAAGTTGACGAAGTAACAAAGATCGGCCAGAAAGTAGTGCATCCCTCGTCTATGGTAGGTGAAGAACCGGATAGGCATGAAGTAGAGGAGCTGAATGGTGTACCAGACGTGGAACCACTCGGGAAAGCCGCCGATGAGATAGCCGCTGAGGAAGATGTTCATGACGCCGAAGATGAACGAGACCTTCTCGCGCAGCGTGATGATCTTGACATCGCTCCACTGCTTGCCCAGCTTGTCGACGCTGACGCGCATTCGCTTGCGGTACCTGTCGAGCTGCTCGTCGGCGGTTGGAACGCGGCGCCTCCACTCCTCCACCATGCGCTCCCGTGCCTGATTACTTTTTGATTTCAAGGCATCGCGCGACTTCTTAACCTTCTGTGTCTGGGCCGAGATGCCTTTTTGGAGTTTCTCGAGCTGTTGAGGCAGCGCAAAGTTGTCGAGCAGGTCGAGCATCGTCAGGCGGTCTAGAGGGGGGAATGCATCCCAGTCCTCTTGATAAGAGCTGCTGCCTGAAAAGGACGGATGCCTCGAGAGTCTCGGGCTTCCAGGTGTGGTAGGCCCTAGGTTGGGAGTGTGAAGAGCATCGTGGTCGGGCGGGGACGAGCTGAGTGACGGGGCATCGTTCGTGTCGAAGACGGAGGGGTGGTCATCTTGCTGTGACGACCCGCGGCCCTCCTTCGCAGTCGGTATTTCGAGAGGTTTGGCTCCAGCCATGGTTTCAAGCTGCAATCCAATCCACCTGGCAATAGGAGTCTCAAAGTCAGCGGGAGTCTATCGGGAAGGGGGCGCGACGAAGGGGTTGGTGGGTGGCTGTCCAGGATGGCAAGATCGAGCTGATGGAGGACTCAAGGAAAAGGCATGCTTCTCACTCTCGGAGCTTGGAACCGTATCGCTGTGCGACACTACGAGATAGATGGCGAAGACGAAAGGAGGACAATCAGAGGCGGTGTGTTACTCCAGGTGTGAAGGTAGTCTGGAGTCGACCTGGCGGAAGGGGATGGTGTAGGACAGAGAGTAGGGTGGATTACGAAGTCTTTCTCTGCGAGATATGATTTCTATATGCGCGTGACCTCCAACAAGGCAAGAGGGGCATGCGTGTTGTGAAGCTTGCGCGTGGCCGCTCGTTTGGATATGGTGATGGGATGGTCCATGTTCACGGGTTTACTGCCACCCATGGCGGTGCTCTAATCGGGTTAGCGCCCCTCCCACTCCTGCTCTAGCTCGGCTCATTCCAGGCCACGCCTTCGCTAGATAAAGTCTGTAGATGATGTCAGATTAGCTATAGTGAATACATTTTATTTATATTTAGATATAAATGATGAGTTAATATCTATCGGAAAAATTAGAAATTATAGAGTACTTAGCTCTTCTTATAAGATATATCCTGGGGGTTTACTTTTAAATCAATAATATATTTTAGGCAGTAGAGTTTACCGAGTTTTTAGTACCTGTCTGCCTATAGGTAGCTATTGGCCCTGATGAATAATGCTTGGCAGGCGTTTGAGAGTCGGGCCTACTTAGTAAGTAACTATTATATACTAAGTATAAGAGTATTAGATATTTAGATATTAGTATAATTAAGATATATAATTATTAAATAGATAGTAAATAGTAACTAACTTATAGAAGCTTATAAAAAGTATCTCGAATAGAGATAATCTTTACTAGAGAAAAAGCTATATACTTTAATAGCCCCTATTTAGAGGGTTTACCTCCTAGTAAGGACTAATATAGTTTAATCTAGTTCTACTTCATATATACGTGACTTATACATGATATATCAGGGAATATCTCAGGGTCTACTATATAAGGAGTGGAGCTCTGACATAGAATTAGGCACTCTTAAGAGCAAGGCTCAATTGTGTGTTGTTATGTATTGAATATATGTCAAAAATGTAGAACAGGTATCAAACAGCCTAAATCTCGGCCAGTCTGGCAGGAAAATGTCTGTGAAGAGTCATTCGAGTCTCGTACGATGATTCTCAACTGCATCAATACCGCAGGACGCCCTCTGCCCCCCCTCGTGATGTTCAAGAGCAAGACAGTTCAGCATCAATATTTTCCTGAGAATCCAGCTCACTTCGAGCACTGGAAACTTACTGCCGCTATCAATGGGTAGACAACCAACCATACTGCAGTCGCGTGGCTTCACACGATATTCAATCCATAGACGGCACCCAAGACACAAGAGCGTAGTTTTGCCAGGCTTCTGGTCGTGGGCGGACACGTAAGCCACGTCTTTAACAAGTCGAAGGGGAAGTGTTATCAAGGGAATTCCCTACAACTCTTCTCGCCTAGCCATTCCGGGCATATCCCGCAGTCTCTCGACCTCACCTGCTTCTCTCGCTCAAGGTAGTGCATTCAAATCATCTCAAGGGTGTAGTTCAGCTTCTCGATTCTTCATCCACTGGAAAATGTAATTTGCGCCCCTGATATCTACAGGAGTGAGGCTCTTACACGCGGCATATCATGTCAGGATCGTCAAGTACAGGGCTATGGACTCTGAACCGTGCAAATGTGCTTCTAAGCTCACAATCAATGGCCAGAGACGGGCGGTCAACCTTGCCACGCTTCAGAAGTAAGTCAAAAGCTCGGGGATTACGTGGGATAGCCCTTGTGCGTCAATGCGGCAGCTGCTCAGCGCTGGTCAGAGTTCAAGGCCCGCCAAGGTCATCAACGCACCCCACACGACGCCTATCCCTAAAGTTCAGTAAGGGCCTCGACCCTACGGACCTTCAGATACCAGAGGCACAGCTTCGCATCGTACCCTTCAAGGTGCAGTTGGAGATAATGAAGTCATGTCAGAAGGACAGGGTAGTTACAGACCCATACTGCAATCTTGTTACTCTCAAGACTATCAAGGCCGCAAGTTCAAGGGGTATGGCATTATCAACACCGTCGAAAAAATCTCCAAAGAACGAGAAGCCCAAGATGAGTCCTGGTGCTCGGAACACAGCATGTGGCCCGTGATGTCAAGAGGGGGCAGGGACATGGCGAAGAATTGGAGGCATGGTCAACCACGAGCAAGATTTTGAGAAGGATGGGATAGTTGCCGTGATAAGGCGGGGTGATGGATGGTGTGTGATTCCATTTTGTTTCATGATCCCCAACAGACCATCGATCCCACCCACTTCAACTTCACCAGAGGCGGCAGTTGATCAGAACCATACTAGGAATCTATTATAAGATCCATATAAACCACTGAATAAGATACGTGTCAATAAAATGACTCAGTAGAGGATTGGATTGGGTTGATCGCTACCTGGCAGGATCGACGTTGGCATCTAGCGTAGCCGCCTCCGCAAACGAAACAGTCTTGCCATCGTGTGAACGGCTGCACCGGAGGATTAATCGGGGACGCAGTGAAGGGAACTTCGACTTGTCTATTTTAGAAGGCAGATCATGACGACACTAGGTAGGAGGATCTGCGTGATGTTGCAAGGCGAAGGAACGCGCCAACACCAGCTTCATTCAAAAGTTCCTTGACTAGCTTCTACATTGACCTTTTGAAGCCAGGCCCCACGTTCCATTGCTGTGCCCCAGCTTGTCTTGGCCTAGGTCATGACGGTGGGAGTTAACCGCACTCAACTCCTTCCAGTCGTCAATGTGTCTACACATTGCCGTGTCGAAAGGCTCTCTGAGTTTATATAAACTCGTCGGCCCCCTTCTCTCTTTTTCAACATCAAGTAACCACTCTGATCTTCACCTGAAAAGCATCACTTACTTCTCTACCCTCTCACCTCGGCATCCAAACCACCATGCAGTTCAAGACCCTTACTCTCTTTACCGCCCTGGTACCCGCCGCCCTGGCCGACTTCAAGGTCTTCTGCGGCGTGGGCTGCAACACCATCGACGGCACGGGCTGCCCTTCCACCTGCATATTCCTGAATAACCCTGCCTCGTGTGAGGATGTCGACAACTCTGTCGCGTTCCGTATCCAGTCGGACGTGTCTGGAGCCTGTGGCGGCGTTGCTTGCGACGGCTGCGACATAAGCAAGCCCGCGGGCGACTGGACTATTACCCGCTTGGAGATTCATGACGGCACGGGCTGCACTCCTTCCAGGCGTTACTTTGGCAATGCTGGCGACGACCCTCACTTCAGTAAGCCTCCAAAACACATACTCTACGAGTATTGGTCCTCGCTCACCCCCAACTTTAGCTATCTACAACGACAACGGCGTTGTCAACATACTTGATACGAACAACAACAACCTTGGGTCTTGCACAGTCCCTGCGAACCCCCAGGTGGTTACATGCAACAGTGGCATCGGAGAGACTGCTTTGAAAAACAGCTTTGACTGTAAGACTAAGTTACAGATACAGCCTTGCGTAATAAATGCTAACTTTCGCCCCAAGGCGTCTCCAGCGTTTTCTACGAGGACTCGGCAAACTAGGAATGAGGACATTGTACAGACTAATGTCAGAGAGACTTGTCAAAGAATAACTGTCAGTGAGTACATAGTACTTCCATAGTAGTCGTGCCGTAGAAACATAAGTATATGGCAATGGACATCTGTAAACTAGCCCTTTTCTTATTGAGAGTATTCCTCCGCAGCTCCTTACAAAGCTTTCTATGTCCCTAGCACTATCTCTACCTCTCTTTCTCCTCGCATCAGCGCCATTTTAAGGATAGGTCGCACTTAGCTATAGTACGTTACCAGTGAAGTAGAGCCAGTGAAGACCTCCTCTAATCAGGGCAATGAAGCAGTCACTTGATAAAAGAAAAGTGACTGAACGTGTGAGGTGCGATCGATGATCGCGATCCCCTAGGAGCGTGCAGCGTGTTTAACTAAGGACTCCTTCCCTTATCACCTCATCGCCGAGCTACATCTCAGTCCGACCTTCCTCCCACATTTGAACTTTGTAGGGCGCACATGGCGTCCTCGTGGCTAATCCGGTGCGCCCCAGCCGTAGACCCTCGGACGCCATCTACGGGCCCCGGATGCGTAGTTGTGTCATCGCCCAGTATGATTACAGATATGACCGTGACGACCCTTTTCCTCAAAGAAAGGTACACTGCCTTCACCACACCCTCAAAATTCGGCACGCAGACGGAACCGTCGTCGTGGCTCTGGAGCCGGCCTCTTTGTACCCGGATCAGTCTTCCCAGGATGAGGCGCCGTACAACGGCCCCTTGACTGAGTTCCGCTCCCTCAGTCGGCGACAATGTCCACGTCCTGGGGTGTCAATCCGCCTCATTCCCCAGACTTGCTACCGCCTTCATTCGGATAGCCTCATGCCGATCAACTCCAAAGCCTCTTCATTGTCGGCATGATTTTCATCACTGGCATCTTCCCATAAGGCAAGCAGGACTCTCCGGACCCGTCTTCAATACCACCTCGCAGCTCGGGGCTGAAGTTGGGTCCTCCGCCTGGCAGCTCATTTCCGTGATCGTGGCATGCGTTAATGTCTACATGAAGCAATTTTCGGTACTCATGGAGGGCCATCAGGCCGCTTTTTGGACAATCCTTTTCATGATGCTCTCTTTCGCCGTCATCTCGGGGATCAGACGTCGAGTGGCGGGCAAGGCAGGAGAAGAGTAGGGTCAAAACCATCATAGTACATGGTTTTGGATGGCTCTAACACGCTTAGGAAATATTAGGGGAAAGCTATAAGACCCCCACTAGAACGTAGCCCAGAACCTCTAGATAAATATATTGTAGTATTATAGGAGGAGTTTAAGTATGACCTCATTATTGCTAAGAATAAAATAATTACTAATAACTATATTCTAGTAGCTTCCTAGTAAGTCTTGCTATCCTAGTTAATTAGTAATAATGTGTCTGAAAATAAATAAAGAGACCGTAATATCTTTAGAGACTTAACAGGGAGGATTCCTATAAACAATATCTATATAATAGCTATATTTCGTTTGGTATAGCAACTAAAATAGATATTACTAGGTAGTAGAGAAGCAAGTCACCTATGTTTTGATAAAATACAGTAGAGAATAACTTGGGATCTATTTCATAAAAGAGAGATACATTAGTAAGATACCTTATACTCTTTATAAGTTTTAGCTTCTAGCTCTAGGCATGAGTATGGACAGAGCAAGAAAGCAACGAAGCACTACGACGTCACTTAAAAGTGGAGACATTGATACCTGACTTGGCGACCCTGCACATTGGCGCCTGGACCCAAGGCGCCTTTGGGACCCTAGTCCAGTGCCTGTTGGGGAGCTGACATGTGGAGGTCTGAACCCAGTATCACATCGCCGTGTTCTGGGTGGCTTCCTTACTCGGTCCTTAAACAACACGCATCACATGGCATCCTATCGAGCTGAGCTGGTCAAGTATGCGATTTGAATAAGTTGGCTTCTGACCAAGCGCAAGAAGCACGCCAGACTGCTCGATGATCAAGTGATGCAGATACGCCCGCTAATGGGCCCAAAGTACTGCTCTCAAGGATGCGTGATGCGACGGATTTTTCCCTTTCTGAAGGTGCAAGCAACAGGAAGATGCGATGCCCATCGTTTGAGCAGGTGTACCATCCAGCCTATTTGGTTGGCCGACAGCGCCAGAGCTCATGCAGATCACATGACCCATCATCGACCAAGCTGGTGATTGGTCTGTCGCATCAAGTGGGGTTGTTGGCCCGAAGCCTGCCCCAAGTCGCGTACTGGCGCATCGGACGCGCGTGGAAATGGAAGTGGGAGACAGTAAATCACCACCGCCCTCCTAGACTTGGATAAGCAATCGGGCAGCACAACCCAACAAAGACCAAAGCCAAAACCGAGAAGCTCGGTATGCGCGAGGCCCAATTCCGACACCCTGCATCAATCCGTTCCGACAGCGAGACCTACCTTCCTTGCCACACTCGACTGCTTCCTTTCAACTACTGCGCGCCCGCACCACGAACCCCCCCTTCGCGCATCGACTTCTACTTCGCGTCAACCGCGAAAAACAATACTATCCTAGGCGATCAGACGCCATACAAAACCTGAAGTTTGACTTACAGGCCACTCATGTCCCTGGGTCACCCCGACAAACCCTGATCCTGCTGTCCACGAGTATCGGCCAGTCAACATGGGCAAACTCATCCGCCTCGAGCTGTTCAGTAGGTTGCATCTCTTGTGATGGCCTGTTTCCATGCTGATATGTTCTCCAGACTTCAAATCCTACAAAGGACACCATGTTCTCCTCTTTGGAGATTCCTACTTTACCTCGATCATCGGGCCTAATGGATCTGGAAAGTCCAATTCGTGAGTCCATCCTGAACCCTGACCTGACCTGACCGGCGTCTTCAAGGTGTACCCAGGCGCACGATGTCATGAATCCTTGCGCTAACGCTTTCAATCTCGACAGCATGGACGCCATCTCGTTCGTCCTAGGAATCAAATCCTCACATCTCCGTTCCACCCACCTCAAGGACCTTGTGTATCGTGGTCGCGTGCTCAAGACGTCCAAAATCAATGATGATGGGTCTGCAGACGCTCCAACGGCCAACGGAGATGCAAACGGTGAAGCCAATGGCGACAAGGCTTCCCGCCACGACCCCAAGACCGCTTGGGTAATGGCGGTCTACGAGGATGATGCCGGTGACGAGCAGAAGTGGAAACGCGCCATCACGAATCAAGGCTCCAGCGAGTACCGCATCAACGACCGTGTTGTGACCGCCCAGCAATACAACGAAGCCCTCGAGGTGGAGAATATCCTAATCAAGGCGCGAAACTTTCTCGTCTTTCAGGGCGATGTCGAAGCTATTGCCGCCCAGTCGCCTCAGGACCTCACGCGCTTGATCGAACAGATTTCTGGAAGCTTGGAGTACAAGGCCGACTACGAACGGCTAGAAGCCGAAGCGGAAAAGGCTGCCGAGGACCAGAGCTTTCAGCTCCACCGGCGTCGCGGCATCAACTCCGAAATCAAGCAGTATCAAGAGCAGAAGAAGGAGGTGGAGAATTTCCAAAAGAAGACGGATGAACGAGACCGCGCCGTCGTGGATCGTATGCTGTGGGAGTTGTTCCATCTCCAAAGCAGTATGGATGAGTCGACCAACAAGATCCAGGATCACGAAGAAAACCTTCAGGAGTTCCGGCGCAACGTAGCTAGCTTCGAGAAGAAATTGGAGGCGGCGCACAGAGAACTCTCCGTCGCGACGAGAGATGTTGCCAAGAACGACAAACACATCAGGTCCAAGGAGCGAAACATCGAAGAGCTGGAAAACAGTCTGGTGCCGATCAACCAAAAGGTTGAACAAAGCACTCGAGAAACTAGCGCTCTCCGCCAACGCCTTGATACCACCCGCAAGGAACGAGACGAGCAAGTCAAGCTCCTGGAAGAGGACAAGAAGAAGCTCAAGACGGTGGAAAAAGCTCAAGAGCTCAAGGAGAGAGAGTTTCAGGAGCGGTCCAGAAAGCAAGGCACAGAGCTTAGCGATGAAGATCGCAAGGAGTACAACACCTTGCGCAGTCAAGTCTTCGCCAAGACGTCAGCCAACCAGAACAAGATCGATAACCTTGTTCGCCAGCAAAAGACGGACGAAGTCATGGTCAACAGCCTCAAAAGCAAGGTTGACGGTTTCAATGCCAACGTTGAAAAGCTGGACGGTGAGCTCGAGACGATCGAGGGCCGCACACGGAGCACCAAGGACTCCATCAAGGCACTTTCCGAGCAGATCGATACCAAGAAGAAGGAGTTCCGACAGCTGGACTCTACGCGAGTGCGGACGAACAACAAACGAACCGAGCTCGAAGAGCACCTGCAGAAGGTTGCACGGCAATTGAATGAAGCCGACGACGGCCGTCGCCAGAATGATCGCGAGACTCGCATGAAGGAAACAGTCAGCACACTGAAGCGCATTTATCCTGGCGTAAAGGGTCGGATTGGAGACCTTTGCAAGCCTAAGCAGAAGAAGTTCGACGAAGCCGTTATCATCGCACTTGGCCGAGACTTCGAGTCTGTCGTGGTGGACACGGAGAAGACGGGCATGCAGTGCGTACAGCATCTCAAGGACAATGAAGTCCCGCCGATGACTTTCATTCCCCTCGACAACATCAAAGTCAACGCTGTGAACTCGGCCGTCAAAGGCATTTCTGGTGCGCGATTGACGATCGACACTATCGACTTCGATGCTTCTTACGAACGCGCCATGGCGTATGCTTGCGGTAGTTCTGTTGTGTGCGACGATCTGCGCGTAGCGACTCACATTTGCTACGAGAAGAAGATCCCCGTCAAGGCTGTGGCGCTGGATGGGACCGTCATTCACAAGGGAGGTCTCATGACCGGTGGAAAGGGTCCCGAGCACAAGGGTGGCAAACGACGGTTCGAAGAACATGATGTTGATGCTCTTCGGAGGACAGCCGCCAAGTACACCGAGGAGATCCAGAATCTCCCAGCAACCGACAGGCGTGCCGAGGACACACTCCGCACCGAGCTCCAAGTGCTTGAGCCACAGCTTGCGGCAGCCAGGTACGAAGTGGCCCAGTTTGAGAAGAATCGTGCCAGCAAGACTAGGGAAAGAGAGCACCAGGCACAGCAGCTTCATGACTGGGAGCCCCAATACGCGACGAAGAACGCTGAACTGCGGTCGACGAACGAGACTCTCGAGAACTTCCGAGCGGCAATCTCACAAGTGGAGGACCGAGTCTTCGGAGACTTTTGCAGAAGACTCGGACTGAGCGACATTCGAGCGTATGAAGCTGAGCACCAAGGCCTGCAGCGTCAACTCGAGGAAGAGCGCAACAGATTCGAGGTTCAAAAAGAGCGGTTGAAGAGCACCCTATCCTGGAACGAATCGAGGCTCAAGGATTTCCAGGGTCGTGTGGCCTCAATGGAGAGGAAACTCAACCAACTCGAGAAAGACCTGCAGTCGTACGAACAGCAAAAGTCAGAAATCGAGGACACGATGGGCGAGGTTTCAGACGAGCTAGACGCGCTGCGCGAAACCCTGCAGGCCGCTCGAGAAGAGCAGCAGGAACGTAGCCAAAAGGTCGCCGAAGCCAAGGCAGAAGTCAAGAGTCGCAGCAAGGAGATTGAGGCGAGGCAGAAGGACATCAATGCTCTCGAAACGAGTGTGCAGAAAGACAGTGCTGCCAAGTTCGCGCTGTTGAGGAGGTGCAAGATGGACGGCGTTGACATTCCGCTCGTTGATGGATCATTGGAAAACCTGCCGAATGAGGACAACCTGTTGCGCCAGGACCCTGATGCCATGGACCTCGATGACGAAGACGACCAAGAGATCATGGACGCAGCGCTCGATGATCACGGCATCGAGATCAATTTTGAAGGGCTCGATGAGGAGTTGAAAAATGTGAGTAACATGGCACTAAACAGAGTGTATGTAGACATCACGATAAGCTTGCTAATGCGCTTGACAGTCCAATGACGAAAGAACCAACGAAAACCTTAAAGAGAGGATCAACACCCTCTCGGCCGAGTTGGAGAAGATCAACCCCAACATGAAGGCCATGGAGAGGTTGGAGAGCGTCGAATCCAGGTTGAAGAACACGGAGAAGGAGTTTGAGGACTCGCGACTCGCCCTCAAGGAAGCCCGCGATGCTTTTAGCGTGGTCAAGGCGCAGCGATACGAGGTCTTCAACAAGGCCTTCACGCACATCTCGGAACAGATCAAGACGGTTTACAAGGACCTGACGCGCTCCGAGGCATATCCATTGGGTGGCCAGGCGTACCTGGACAAGGAAGAGGACAACGACACACCCTACCTTGCGGGCATCAAGTACCACGCCATGCCTCCTCTCAAGCGCTTCAGAGACATGGATCTTCTTTCGGGAGGTGAGAAGACAATGGCGGCGCTGGCACTCCTCTTTGCCATCCACAGCTATCAACCCAGCCCATTCTTCGTCCTTGACGAGGTCGACGCGGCGTTGGACAATGCCAACGTGGACAAGATCAAGAAGTACATCCGGGAGCATGCCGGACCTGGCATGCAGTTCGTCGTGATCAGTCTCAAAACGGGACTGTTCCAGGACAGTGAGAGCTTGGTTGGTGTCTACCGAGACCAGGAGATCAACAGTTCGAGGACGTTAACGCTCGATGTAAGCTCCCTCCATTATCTCTACCCGCTAACCCCTTTCCTTGAAGCCCTACTAATATCCTGTCTAGCTTCGCAAATATGTGTAAAATGGAAAGGTTCAAAGGCATGGTCACGATTTCTTTTGCTGCTGCACGGGTGTCTGGCGGTCCTGTGGCTGGTGTGGTATCCTTGGATGGGGAGCTCAACGTGTTCGACGGCGTGCGTGAAGTGTGTAGTGCAGCCTGTATCGTTTGCGGCTGAGCGTGGCCAATTGGCCTGGCGTTTGGGCATGCTACGAATTTATTTGCCTTCGGGTCTTTCTCACATGCCTCATTCCCATCAATCTCCTCAGAGCTTGAGGTGTCAACAAGTCACACTATTCAAGTCGTAGATCCCTTGCCGTGGTGGGCTGGGGGCAGCGGAAGGCCAGGGATGATCATTGGTCACAGCTCTTGTGGGTCATTGTGCGCATCAGCTCCACACGCGCAGCATCTAATCGGATAAGCGCATCAAGCTAGTTCTTCTCGTTCGCGACCCTGCCTTTGTCGTACCTGTTGGTGAATGAATCTCGAGCACATTCAACTTGCGAAAACAATCCTCAGTCGGCCATCCTCTCGGAGACTAGCAGACAGCGCAAACATTCGACTCCTTCGCATCACGACTGGAACATCTCCTACTTGTTTCCTCCGCCTACATCTCCACAAACTTGCGCATCGAACAATCGACGCCCCTTCGCGACACTCGGCCCGCCTGCGATGAACTGCCTTCCTACCGCGCCGACTAATTGGGAATATTAAGCTGCTGCGCTGCCGCGATAGACTTCCTCGACTGCATCTTCGTCGCCCTATAACCCTAATTCCCCATTCGAGAGTCATTTGACAATCGTTGAACATGGCGCCACCGCTGGACATGGCCAAAACGCTGGTCAGGCAGGTCGTCCGCGCTTTCTACGACAACAACTGTGTTCTGATCATTGATGCTCTGATCATCCACTCAGCGTATGTGTGGCATAGCCCCTGTGGTTCTCCCCGCTGCGCAGAGGTACTGATCTCCACCCAGACTCAAGGATGAAGACCTGCGGTTCATGTTGGGGATGAACACGAAAGAAGTGCACAGGCTCTGCGGAAAACTGCGAGAAGATCGGTTTATCACATCGTACGTTGTTCATCGGCTAAGTACAATAACGTGCGCTAAGTCTTGAACTTCTTAGGTATACGAGACCAGAGCAATCGAACAACCCCGAACAGAAGCGGCCGATCAACAAACAGTACTACTTCATCGACTACCGCCAAGCTATCGACGCAATCAAATGGCGGGTGTACACCGTAGACAAGGAGATCCAAGGCACCAACATTCCCGTCAGCGAGCGCAAAGAATACTTCTGCGGGCGGTGTAAGGCAGAATGGACACAAATGGAGGTGCTGGACAAGGCCAGCAGTGCCGGGTTCTTGTGTCACAATTGCGAATTTCCCTTGACACACGACTTGGAACGACACTCGACGGGACACCAGGAGTCGACCAGGCTCAATGAGCAATTCAAATTCATCACAGAGATGCTGCCGCGGATCGACGACGTGGTGGTACCGGAGAACACTTTCGACATTGCTATAAGCACCTATAAGCCGCTTGCGCCCGACACCAGCCAAGGTCCCATCGGGTTCGTTTCGTCTCTCCAGCCCACGTCAGTCAAGGGACTGGACAACATTGGACCCAAGTCCTTGTCGGTCAACATTTCCACATCAGACGGGCCGTCGGAAGCAGAAAAGGCCGCGGAGCAGGCACGGAAGGACAAGATTGCGCAGCAGAACGCGCTGCCATCCTGGATGTCAAACAGTACGGTCACAGGAGAGTCTTACACAACAGCGCAGACCGGGCCGACGCCGGCGGTCAAGACGCAGTCACTGGATTCGAAAGAGGCAGCAGCAGCCGGCGGGGACGAGCAAGACGACTCAGAGATGGCCAAGATGTTCGCAGCCATCAAAGCGCAGCAAGAAGCAGATGCCGCGCGAGCGCTGGCGGAAGAAGGGAGCGACGATGAAGACGACGATGATGAAGACGACTTTGAGGACGTCGTGGCCACGGGCAACAACTCGAGCGGGGCGACACCCGTCAGTGCTGCCACGCCTGCCATCAAGAGAAGCGCAGATTCCCAGGAAGACAGCGCGGAGGACTTGCCAGCCAAGCGGGTCAAGCTTGAGTCGCCGGCGCAGCAAGATGACGGAGATGAGAGTGAGGAGGATCTTGAGTTTGAGGACGTCTCATGAAGATTGGGCATGGCCCAAGAAAATAAATCGATTCACGGTCATCAATTGCAGTCGGTGTGTTCAGGTATGCTTGCATGGGGCCGACATGGTAATTGATTTTTGCATGAGTCTTTCCAAAGCACAACGTTGCAGAATGACTTCTGGTGAGGATTGCAGTAATGGTCGCGCTAGACCGATGATGTCAGGTGGACGGACAGCTTACTGGTGATCAACCTGTCGTCACTCAGCCCAGACTCAAGATAACCTCCCTGGAATGCACCACCCGCCCTGCTTCACCATTCCTGTGTTCGTCGACGAGTGAGCAGCAGCCCAGCTTCGTGGGCACCATGACGTTCAATTTGCTTGTTTATCTGCAACAGATCCTGACTGAGCACAGCAAGCTCCGCATATATTCGATATGAGCCTGCCGTTTCCTACGATTTTCCTTCTCCCTACACATCTCACTCCAGAGCGGCTTCACGAGATCGAAGAGAGCATCCCGTCGTTAACATACGACATTGAGGAGGCAGACGTGATCCTTGGAAATTTATCCAAGCGAGAGAGGGCGCTATTTGAGTTGCGACACAGGAATCTTCACACCGAGCCGGTTGGCACGCCTCTTGCGACAGATCCGCCCAGTACACCACCAAGGAAGCGAATGAAGCTCTCCTCAAACGACGACGCGGAGTCTGTCTCATCAATTTCGGCAAAGGTGGTCAAGGTTCTAAAGCTTGCTTGGCTGATTGACTCTCTGGCCCAGGGAGAGGTGCTGCCAACACAGCCCTACCTGGTGTACGAGGGCCGAGTTGTCGCCTCCAAGCCGCAATTCCCCCAAAGGCCACAGTCAGTGCAATCATCGCGACCGGGTGGCCAGGGTATACAGAGCACGCCAACGAGACGACACGCTCTTCACAAGTCCAGTCCCACGTCACAGCCCCCTTCCTTGCTTCGGGAAACGACCTCTGAACATGATGCTGCGATCCACCTGCCCCCGGTTCCGGCGTTCCTGAAGACAACCTACTCGTGCCAGCGGCCGACGCCTGTCAACTCGCCCAACGATGCCTTTGTCGAGGCCCTGAAAGAGATAAGAACGATTCGGAAGCTGCTCGGCGACGAGATCGGCGTCCGTGCCTATTCGACATCCATAGCCACGCTGGCAGCTTACCCGTATCCCCTCTCCACCGCTCCAGGTCAGTGCTGTCCCAGCATCCGCGGGGAAAGCGACTCGAGAAGAAACCGGCTAACTCAGCAGCAGAAGTGGCAAGACTACCCGGCTGTGGCAGTAAGATTGCCGAGCTGTACAACCAATGGACGACGACGGGCTCGCTAGCCGAGATAGACTCGTCACGGCAAGACGAGAAGCTTGCCGTGGTCCGGCTATTCTACGAAATCTGGGGCGTCGGTGACACGACGGCGCGCGAGTTCCACAGGAAAGGCTGGCGGGACCTGGACGACGTGGTCGAGCACGGCTGGGATGGGCTGAGCCGTGTGCAGCAGATCGGCGTCAAGTACTACGACGAGTTCCTGCGACCCATCCCGCGGCCCGAGGTGGAGGCCATCGGCGCCGTCATCCTTGAGCACGCGCGCGCCATCGATCCCGGCTTCCAGTTGACAGTTGTCGGGGGCTATAGGCGGGGCAAGCAGCGCAGTGGCGACGTGGACGTGGTGCTGAGCCACGTCGACGAAGCGGCCACATACAAGTTTGTCGAGCGGCTCGTTGTGTCTCTCGAGAAGTCACGGCACATCACGCACACACTGACGTTGAGCACGCACAACAGCGAGCGCGACCAAACGCCACTTACATGGAAGGCCGACGCCGCCAGGACCAAAGGAACCGGCTTCGACACGCTCGATAAGGCGCTCGTGGTATGGCAGGAACCGGCGGAGGGCGACGATGCGGCAGCGACGGCAGCTGACAGGCCGCACCGGCGCGTCGACATTATCATCAGTCCGTGGAAGACGGTGGGCTGCGCAGTGCTCGGCTGGAGCGGCGGCACGACGTTTCAGAGGGATATGCGACGGTACTGCAAGAAGGAGTGGGGTTACAAGTTCGACAGCAGCGGCATACGCAGACGATCAGACGGGTCCTGGGTCGACCTGGAGGGCGGGAAGCTAGGGGTCGCGCCCGACATGATGACGGCCGAGAAACGGGTGTTCGAGGGGTTGGGCTTGGAATGGCGACCCCCGGAACAGCGGTGCACCGGGTGAATTGATCCAGGCCGGACGCCTACGCCTACGTTATCTACTTGCTTGGCCCGGCCTGAGATCAGGGCCGAAAGTGCGGGGGCGCCAGTGAGCCGGGGCGTACTCGTCCGCGGGGGGGTGAGAGCGAGACCGGCTAGCTGTCGTTGCGCATTGCCGGTGAGGTCCACGACCGGCCAGAACAGTCTATGGCGATGAGGATGGTCATGCTTCCTGGTCAGGCGACGCCAAAAGATAACAAATTGCTAATGAAAACATGTTTCGTTTCCGGGAACTTCGTGTTTCGATCAAGTTCGTCGGGATACCAAACTTCGGAGCAGAATCGGAGACGCCGGGCAGGCCGGGGAAGTGGGGCCGACGAACTTGGCACCCCGACTCTTCATGCCCCTACTCTTACAGCCAGGTACGATATAGAGCACACAGCGAAGAACAGTCTGACATGTAAAATTCTATGTGGTATCCGGTTATTGCAAACAAACACAGGCCTTGTATCATAGCCTGTTCTCTATCGCTGGACGCAGGTGATATCAAGCGTCACTGACGCCCGTCATGACCATCTTAGTCACCACAAACTCATCAATACCGTACTTGCTGCCTTCTCGCCCAAACCCGCTCTGCTTCACACCGCCAAATGGGGCAGCAGGGTCACTGATGGCACCTATTACATGTATTAGCGGGCTATGTGGCGCAGTCTCGGCTAACGGCCAGAAGGGACGGGATAGATCAAGCTTACCAATGTTCACCCCGACCATGCCAACTTCGAGCGCCTCGGCCACGCGCCAGCAGCGGCTCGCATCCTTGCTGAAGAAGTACCCAGCCAGGCCGACGTCCGTGTCGTTGGCCATCTCGACGGCCTCCTGCTCCGTGTCGAACGCGAAGAAGGCGGCGACGGGCCCGAACGTCTCCTCCGTGCAGATCTTCATGCCGGGCGCCATGTCCGCGAGGACGGTGATGCCGAAGAAGTTAGGGCCCAAGTGCGCCAGGGGCGTGCCGCCGTGCAGGACGCGCGCTCCCTTGGACACGGCGTCCTTGACGTGCTCGTCGACCTTTTGCGCCGCGCGCTGGTGGATCAGGGGTCCGTGAGTCGTCGTCTCGGTCAGGCCGTCGCCGACTTCGAACGTCCGCACAATGTCGAGGACCTTCTGGATGAAGGCGTCGTAGACGCCGCGGTGGACTAGGATGCGGTTGGCGCAGACACACGTCTGGCCCGAGATGCGGAACTTGGAGGCGATGAGGCCGCGGGCTGCCACGTCAAGGTCGGCGTCCTCGAAGACGATGAACGGGGCGTTGCCACCCAGCTCGAACGAGAGTTTCTTCAAGGTCGACGAGCACTGGCTCATGAGGATCTTGCCAACGCCCGTGGAGCCGGTGAAGGAGACCTTCTTGATCACGGGGTGCGTCGTGAGGATCTTGCCCACAGCGACCGTATTGTCCAGGGCCGTGATGATGTTGACGACGCCCTTCGGGATGCCCGCCCGGTGCGCCAGCTCGGCGAGGGCAAGGGCAGTCAGCGGCGCCTCGGCTGGTGCCTTGACGACGACGGTGCAGCCGGCTGCAAGCGCGGGACCGACCTTGCGTGTGATCATGGCGGCGGGGAAGTTCCACGGCGCGATGAGACCGCAGACGCCGACGGGTTCCTTGAGGGTAAGCAGCCGGCAGTTCGAGTTGCTCGCCTGGATGGTTTCGCCGTAGATTCGGGGCGCCTCCTCGGAGAACCACTCGAAGAAGCTGGCTGCGTAGTGGACCTCGGCCTTGGAGTCCGCCAGGGGCTTGCCGTTCTCGAGGGTGATGATACGCGCGAGGTCGTCGACGTTCTCGACCATGAGCTCATACCATCGGCGGAGCCAGCGCGCCCTGGTGCGCGCGGGCGTTTTGCGGTAGGAAGTGAATGCTTGGTGCGCCGCTTCAATGGCGGCCTCGGTGTCCTTGACGTCAAACTCGGGGCATTGAGCCACCGCATTCATGGTAGATGGGTCTGGAGAGAGGTTAGCCAAATATGCACAGCACTACATGGCATTCAGAACTACGACCACCGTGGAACTCCTTCTGGATTTGGTGACGAAGCACTTACTTTCGACAGTGAATGCCAGTCCCGAGCCTGCTGCGACCCATTCGCCATCCACATAGCATGCCGTTCTCAGCAACGAAGGGTCGCGCAACTACCACCGTGATCAGCGAAGTTCGCTCAAGTCGAAATAAAGGCCCAATATGGGTATACTAACCTGGTGTGTGTTAGACATCTTGATGTGTGGTTGTACAGATCCCTTATTCACTGGGTGACTTGATGGCTCGGGGGTTGTTGTTGAACAGAGCAAGGTGCGATTCTAAGTAAGTAGTCTCAAGACAAAATATTTCTCACGGGTATTTCAAAAGCTGCAGAGTTGGCCACACCTGTTGCCTCTTCAATCAATCATGTACTACGGCAATCAGTGTGAACCAGTGTCTGGGTCTGTTGTGCGGCGATGAGACGGTCGTAAGCGTGTTGCATGCGTTTCCGGCCCCGTGCCGCGCATTGCCGGTCCCCGCCGCCGAAGCCCAGGTCTATGTGGGGTCCGGCTCCCGGTCCCGGGCCGGTGTCGTTCCAAGGCAAATCGAAAGGAAGTGCCATGGCAGAACATGACTCGAGGGGCGACACTGCTTCGCGCCACCGCTACCAAACCATGGAGGGGGCATGTCAAGACCCAGCGTTACCGGGTGGTGGCCGGCATGGGCCGGGAGCGACCGCACCGGCCATAACCCGCTCGGGACTTCGACAGACACGTCTTGGTACCTTTATAACACGTCCATCGTTCCCCATGGAGAACATGGCTACTCACAAACCAAAACGTCTAGACACAGAGTCCAACATCAACTCCACAAGATAGTCTCGACAGAATAGATCAGCAAACAACAGCAGCAGCATTGATCACCATGCCTGCCATTCTCGAGAACTCGGTCGCAACGGAGGTGCCTGGGCCTCTGTCCAAGGCCGCTTCTAAGAAGCTCGACGCCTTTTTCGATGCTCGCGCCATTCACTTCGTGGTGGATTATGAGAAGAGCTCTGGCAACTAGTAGGCCGACCATAAGTCCCCAGGCCGTCGTAGGCCATTGCACCCTGTATCTCGGCTGACCAGAGGAACAGCATCGTGGATGTGGATGGCAACCGCTACTTGGATGTGTACGCCCAAATTGCGTCCATCCCCATCGGCTACAACCACCCGGCGCTCGTGGAGGCAGCCAAGTCGCCCGAGATGATCTCCGCGCTGGTGAACCGCCCGGCGATCGGCAACTTCCCGTCGAGCACTTGGCCGGAGCTGCTGAAGAAGGGTCTCCTCAGGGCAGCGCCCGCGGGACTGGACAACATCTTCACGGCGCAGTCGGGGTCCGAGGCCAACGAGCTCGCCTACAAGGCGTGCTTCATGCTGTACCGACGCAAGGAGCGCGGCGAGGGTGTCGAGTGGACGGCCGAGGAGACGAGCTCGTGCCTCAACAACGCGAAGCCCGGCTCGCCTGACCTGGCCATCATGAGCTTTGCCAACTCGTTCCACGGCCGTGGCTTCGGCAGCCTGTCGACAACGCGATCCAAGGCGGTTCACAAGCTGGACATGCCGTCGTTCAACTGGCCGCAGGCGCCCTTCCCGGCGCGCAAGTACCCGCTGGAGAAGTACGCTGAGGAGAACGCGGCCGAGGAGCAGAGGTGCCTGCGCGAGGTGGAGAGGCTGATCACATCGTGGCACTGCCCCGTGGCGGGCCTCATCACGGAGCCCATCCAGAGCGAGGGCGGCGACAACCACGCGTCCCCGGCCTTCTTCCAGGGTATCCGCGACATCACGAAGAAGCACGGCGTCGTCATGATTGTGGACGAGGTGCAGACCGGTTTCGGCGCGACAGGCAAGTTCTGGGGCCATGAGCACTGGAACCTGGACTCGCCGCCAGACATCGTCACCTTCTCCAAGAAGGCGCAGACGGCGGGCTACTACTTCGGCAACCGCATGCTGGTGCCGGACAAGGCGTACCGTCAGTTCAACACGTGGATGGGCGACCCGGCCCGCGTCATCATGTGCAAGGCGGTGATCGAGGAGATTCTCGACAACAACTTGGTCGATCAATGCGTACGTGCCCGGCTGCTTGCGAGAAAGTAAGATCAGTGAACCGAGCTAACAGATGTATGACAGGCGCGCGTAGGCGAGATCCTCTACACGGAGATCAGCAAGCTCGCAGAGAAGTACCCTGACCAGATCCAGAACCTTCGCGGCAAGGGACAAGGGTATGTTGAACGATTGTGACAAACCACGAGACTCGGAGACAGCCGCTAACAGAGCCCTTCCGCAGGACATTCATCGCGTTTGATACGCCCCAGGCGGCCGAGTTGGTTCGTTCGATGAAGCAGATCGGTGTCAACATTGGCACCTGTGGCGTGGCGACGGTTAGGCTGCGACCGATGCTCGTGTTCGAGGAGGCGCATGTTCCGACGTTGATTGCGGCGCTCGACAAGGTGCTGGGTGCGCTGTAGAGCGTAGAGCGTAGAGCGTAAGACGGAAGAGGGGTTCGATCAGCCTGAGCTGATAAGGTCCGGCAGTCCCGGAAGGGGGACCAGAGTCAAAGGCTGTGAAGGGATGGTTGCATGGTAAGGCAAATGGCGTCATATTGGATAGCGGGCGCGTTTTCTGTCTAGACTGGGTCGTGTCCAATGAGGACTTGCGTTGAATGATTACACTGCGTTCTGCGAACTCTAGGCCCCTGTGTTCGTAGTATATTCGAAGTGCTACTAGTTGCGGTGATGGTTGAATGTTCGATGCTGTGTTCGCTGTCGCGCGAGGCATCCCGCGATGATCCACGAAAGCACCCGTAGCCGAGACATGTCTGTACCTTTGTCACGTCCGTCCGTACACGCACTGCTATGCGCTGGCCTCAAACTCCGCTCCGCAGCCCAGCGATCCTTTTTAGTCATCTCCACCATCTATCTGCCTGTCTCGCAAGACGGGCGCGCAGTCCGGCCGGTCAGGCAGGCAGGAGGCACACAAGTCCCTTTCCAAAGGCAGGCAGAACGGACACGTCCCTCACACTTGCCCGGACTTACAGGGTTTCGAGTTGGGGAAAGGTGGAGGATGGACGCAAGTGGGGTGCCTTAAGTCGCCGTCGGAGCTGCTGTGTTGCCGACCGACCCTTGGCCTACCCTACCTGAGGTACCTTACCTAGCGTTTCGATTCGTGTCAAGGACTTGAGGAAGTCAACGCGCCGAATCCCGTTCAGCACCACCCAAGGTTTTCGTCCTACAACTACTTCATCGCAGCCTGCCCAATTGCGCTCCCTTCCTTTCGACAACCTTTCGACAACCATCCTCACCAAGCACCGTTTGCTCTCCACCACAATGCCTCTCACCATTCAGCTTCCCGACGAGTTCAGGTGCGCGCATCACAAGGGTCATAGCATTGCTTGCAATTGCCTGCCTTGACCCCTCCAGCCGGCTTGATTCAGACTGACGTGAATGACCTTGCCTAGCTACGTCCTCCTCGTGGCTACCTCGACCTTCTTCATCAACACCCAGCATGTCCTTCTCACCAGCAAGTTCCGCAAGCTGAGCGGCCTGAAGTATCCCGTGCCCTACGCCTCCAACGAGCAGGCCGACAAGGACCGCAAGGCCTACATGTTCAACTGCGGTTCGTCCTCCCTGCTGCAACCACCTTCTGCCACGCATTTTGCTAACCTCCACCTTGCGCGCCCGCAGCCCAGCGCGCCCACTCCAACTTTACCGAGAACCACACCTCCTTCCTCGGCGCCCTGCTCGTCGCTGGTCTGCGCTACCCCGTCGTCGCCGCTGCTTTGGGCGCTGGCTGGACCGTTTCGCGCTTTGTCTACGCCATTGGCTACACCAGCGAGCGTGGACCCGAGGGCCGCGTCCTGTACGTTCCCCCTTTCCTCATCTCGCCTTCGTCACAAGAAGCGGCGCATCTCAGACGTCCCGTGCTAACCTCTCGGATCAATCGAAGTGGTTCCGTCGGTTCCTTCCTCTTTGACAGCACCCTGAAGCTCACGGCCTTGTATGCCTCTGTGGCCATGGTCATGGGATGGTGAAAACGGCGCCGTAGCAGTAATATACACCCGCTTTAACATCTGCGCCCATGTGCTCGTTCCCCGTTGTGATGTAGTGTCCGTTCTCCTGCACCTGCGATTTGGACTATTACCTGCGCTTCGCTCGTCGGAGTTCCAAGTTGCCGATCGTCTCCTCCGCTGTCGACCCCGCCGGTTGCTGCTCGTTTGACTTTGACCGCTCAATCCCGTTGTTGCCCAGCAGATAGTCTCCCAAATACTTCATGGCGTTGAACATCTCTTCACCCGTGGGTACGATGTTCTCCTTTGGGAGCAGGAATCCGTAGCTGCCCATGTCTCTCAGCTTGACTTGGTAGCTGAAGTGCGCACGAAGCTCGTGGTAGAACCAGTCGATGGCCGATCCGCCCCCCACCTCGACACGGGACGGCCGACTACGGCCGCCCTCCGACGCGACGGCCCCTTCGCAGGCCGAAGTGACCGAGTACGCCTCGCCGCTGGACAGCCGGATGGCCTTGGCCAGCCCGACAGCCAGCTCCTCCAGGTTCTCGAGGTTAGGAGGGTCGGTGTCGCAAGTGTAAGAGAACGGAAACATGACCTGCTGCGAGTATGAGTGCAGGTCGATCAGCCCCACAAACTCGACATTGTTGTTGAGCGTCTCGTTGCGCGCCCAGTTGGCCAGCGCCACGGCCTCCACAGCCTCCCAGGGCTTTGAACCGCCGTAGCTCTCAGAGCATGGCTCCCCGTTGGAGCCCGCGCCGTCCCACTCGAAGCCGAACGCGTGATCCAGGTCGAGCCCTTGGCAAAAGGACACATCGGTCCCCTGCCTTGTCTTGCGCCAGAGCCGGTCGACCTGCCAGCTGTATTCCACGCCGTCTGGGTTAAGAATGGGGATGAAAACCACGTCGAAGTGCTCTAGGAGCTTGGTGATCATAGGTTCCCGTCCGTAGCTCGTGACGAAGGACCATGCCACATAGTTGACTGTCGTCGTCGAAATCCACTCGCGCGCATGCATGCCCCCTGTGACGAGCAGAGTCTTCCGCTTGGGCGCCGTCTCGCCGGGCTTGTAAACACCGACCTTGAGCGCGGGAATGTCGCGCCCTTCGTAGGACAGTCCGATGCTGACCATTCGGGTTATCGCCGGGAACATAGCTTCGAGAAGACGCATCCAAGGTACGATAACCTGCCCTCATATGTTAGCAAGACGACACCACAAGGGTTGGCCAGGGAGGGAAACACGTACAGAAAGAGGCCGATAATCGCGGAAGAAGACAGTGTCACTGTCAGCTTGCGCAGGCAGCACGGTAGACCTTTCATCCCAAGGAACGTAGTCCTGGCGCTGCGCACCCGGAGAGGACGGGTGTGACCCGTAGATCGCTGCAGAAACATCGGGTATAAGGACCGAGTACGAATCGCGGAGGGAAGCAGGTAGGACCCCGAGCAGGGTTCCGATTCTGTCTTTGCGTAACCTGATATCGACGAAATCCTCGGTGAACGCCCATATGTCGAGAAACAGGTTAGAGGCGGATTGAGCAACGGCGTCCTCTTCGTCAGGCGTAGTCAAGTTGAAGCGCAGGACGACCTCGTCTGAGTAGTGTTTGAGGAGAGTGTTTGGGGCAGGGCGTCGAGCATCGGCTTTCGATGGATATGGGCCGAAGAACAATTCCACAGCAGTGTCACGAACCCAGGTGAGGAATGGCAGTCGTTGACTTGTCGGACTTGTCGAAATAGGCGGATAGGGTGTATCTTCGCGGGCCATATGAGGCCCAATGCCAATGGCCGAGACGCATGGCTGCACAGTGGCGAGGCTGAGCAAGCCGGCAATCACTTGAGGACGCATTTCGATAGTCGACGCGATAGGTGAATGAGCCAATGGTCGATCTTTGCACCATGCATCGAAAGATGCAGAGGTCTGGCGATGTCGATGCCGGTGATGTTATCGAATTCGTGGTTAGGATGTCGCGAGAGGCGAGAGAAAGTCCGGGCCCGATTGCTGGTAGGAGGGGAGTAGTAGCAGCCTGGCGGTTGCATGCTCAACCAGGCAGCCAGCTAGAGGCACCGTGAGGGCGCACCTCACTCAAGCATCCATTGGCCAAGACATTTGTAGGCCAACGACGTAAGTGGGCCTTGATGTGAGGGCCAGGGTGGTCGTCATAGGTACCTGCCAGGTCACTCTCAGGTACCTCTCTACTTTCTTGGATCGACCTGTCCTGTACTGGGTGAACTGGTCCCCTCAATCCGGGCTTCCCTGCTCGCCCACGACCTGGAATACTCCGACATCAAGAAGCGCCCCAAAGCCGCTGCTACGTCAGGACGCACGTGAGTTGAGTGAGCCGGGCTCCGCCAGTCTACACATCCTGGGCGCCTGCAGATGTACACAAACACCCCTCAGGCAGCTCAGGGACTTGAGGTGCAACTAGCTAAGTAGGTAGGATAGCAAGCAGGTAGGATTAGTCTGCGGGATGGGGGCGGTATCCACTCCAATCTGTCTACCCAGTACCTCTCTGAGGTACCTGGCCAAGTACCTCCTGACGGTACCTCATCTAAGTCCATTTGGCAGTGCACATCACTTCGAGACCCGTACCTGGCGTGGCCCATCCCATCCGGGCACGAGTTGAGGTCCTACACACCAGACCGCGGTCACCGTCATCTTCATCCTTCAACAAGTTGTGTGTTTTCCGCATGTCGCCGATCTACGTTTCAATCGACCAAAGCTCGCATCAATGCACCAGAGCGCGCTGGTGGCGTTGATATCGCCCTGAAATTCATCCCAGTCAACCATCGCGAGCCTCAACAGAGTGGACGTGGGTGTGGACGTGGACGTGGACAGCGCCTTGTTCTTCGGGTCGACAGCGTGCCCTCCTCCCTCGCCTCCGACGTTATCCCTGGCAAACCATGCCCCATCGCAACCATGCCTTTTCTACGCCGTCGCGGCAACATGGCCAGCGAATCCGACATGAGACGCCATTCAGCTTTACCTGACGCTGACGCCTCCCTGCCTCAGCTATCGCTGCCGCGCCCTTCCGAGTCCGAATCCTTAACATCCGCCCTTGCCGCCACGACCCTCGCCCCGACACATACTGCTCCGATACCAGAATCAACTCTGGAACTAACGAGGTCGGCCGATTACGTCGAGACGGCATCCCAGACCGGTACTGATGACGAGGATTCCACCTCGCGCCCCGGAACCCCTCCAGTCCAGGACGAGACCCCTAAGCACCGCCGCTTCTCCATCTTACGATTCCGCAACGCTTCAGATTCGCAGCTCTCTCTCAGAGCTAAGCAACAAGCCGAGAAGCCTCCTCCTATGCCCCGCCGTATGTCATATCGCGCCCCCTGCTGGCTATTGCTTTCGCTAATGTGAAACAGCTCCCGAAATCATCACCACCGCGCCGGCGCTCGAGATACCCGTTCCCCAGAAGAAGCAGTCACGCATGCGTCTCGCTGATCGCTTCCGAAAATCAGGCGAAATGTCGAGGAGCAGCGAAGAGAACATGACCAGAGCACATACGTGGAAGAACAGAAGAACCCCTGGATTGGAAGACCTGGCTGCTAGAAGCCGACCGACTCTGGTGACATTTGAGGAACCTACCCTCAAAAATTCGTCTACACGCACGCTGCCCGCTGCGGAGGACAACGAATCTCAGGGCATGCCTGTAACACTTCAACGGGCCTCTGAGTCTTCTCGATCCGATGCCAGCTCAGCCCATACCGCCAACCCAACTGAGACAACACCCACGAAGCTTTCGGCTCCTGTGCCGAACACCTTCTTCCGCTTGCCTCGCAGGAAAAATAAATCGGCTGCACCGCTCTTTGATCTCTCTCACCTACCTCAAAAGAGCAAACTATCCAATGGAGACCATCCTGCCTCTTCTAGCTCCATGCTAGGGATATCCCAGTCCATGTCTCGAGACGGAACGCCGCGGCCTCCCAACCTGTCCAGACCATCTTCAAGCTATAGTACGAAAGCTGAATCAGTCGCATCATCGGCAGCCGTCGATGTGGCAGCAAAGCCCACCGCCTCACCCGCTACAGCTCTTTTCCGGCCGGGTTCCACACATTCGGGACGCTCTTCGCCCACCCGAGCACGACTTCAGCTACGGGGTAGATCTTCAACAATGAGCTCACTAGGGAGAGACTCAATGGATGATTACCTTAACCCAGGTACCACCAGGACTTCATCTTCTACGGGACGCAAAAGTCTGGGCGATCTTTTCGGTCTCAACAGGTTACGTCAGAATTCCGAACTCACACAAAGCGGTCGCCCAGGAAATCTGACCCCAGCAACACCTGGCTCAAGCACCTCCAAGAACAACTCTTTG
Organism: Verticillium albo-atrum; assembly: GCA_002851705.1. Lineage (NCBI taxonomy): Eukaryota > Fungi > Ascomycota > Sordariomycetes > Glomerellales > Plectosphaerellaceae > Verticillium > Verticillium albo-atrum. The sequence goes on from NMXJ01000008.1 coordinate 1,376,458, forward strand.
CAGATAGCGCGGGAACCAGTTGCTCTGCCAGAACGACGAGATGATGAGACGGCAGCAAAATATCTCGCCCGCATCGAACAGTCGCTCAGCCGAGGTGTGATTGCCAGCGCGCTGTCCCGCGGAACAGACGCGTTCTTCGCGACTGTTTTGCGGAGTTACATGCGTCGCTTCAGCTTCTTTGGAGATCCTATGGACATGGCTATTCGCAAGCTACTCATGGAAGCAGAGCTGCCCAAAGAAACGCAGCAGATCGACCGATGCCTGGAAGCTTTCGCAAACCGATACCACGAGTGCAACCCAGGCATATACTCTTCCCCGGACCAAGCTTACTTCATCGCTTTCTCTCTGTTGATTCTTCATACGGATGTGTTCAACAAGAACAATAAGTACAAGATGCAGCAAAATGACTACATCAAGAATACACATGGAGAAGGCGTTTCCGAGTCGATACTCAGGTGCTTCTTCGACAACATTACGTACACCCCCTTTATCTACCTTGAGGATGACATCGATTTGCATGGGGATCGGCAAAAGGGAAGGCGGCGTACGATATTTGCTGGCAACACTCCCGATCCAGCGAACAAGAAGTCCTCGAAAGAACCATTGGATCCATACACACTCATCATTGATGGCAAACTGGATATCCTGCGGCCTAGTCTCAAGGACGTAATGGAGTTGGATGACAACTACAACTACCTCGGCACGGCCAAAAGTCTCAATGTTCGGGAGTTACAGAGAACATTTTTTAGGACTGGTGTCTTGCAAATCGTCTCGGCAAGGTCTCGGCCGGATGCCTTCCGCGACGAGAAGAGCACCACCAACCCCGATACTGCCCCTCAAGGCGTTGTCGACATTAAGATCACGAAGGTCGGCCTTCTCTGGCGGAAAGATCCGAAGAAGAAGAAGACAAGATCACCGTGGCAGGAATGGGGAGCTATTCTTACCGGCGCTCAGCTATATTTTTTCCGCAACACCACCTGGATAAAGAGCCTGATGCACCAATACGACACGCACGTTAAGCAGGGATTTTACGGCGAACCCATCACATTCAAACCACAATTGACCGATTTCAAGCCGGATGCCTTCATGCCAATCAAGGAGGCAGTCGCACTCGTCGACTCAACCTACAAGAAGCACAAGAACGCTTTCAAGTACGCGAGGCCGGGTGCCTTTGTTGAGGAGGTTCTCCTTGCCGACAACGAGGATGAGATGAATGACTGGTTAGCCAAGCTCAATTACGCCGCCGCATTCATGACATCGGGTGTCAGGATGCGGGGCGTAGTGGGTGGCAATTATGAAGGCCAAAGCCGTCGCGGTATCAGAAGACTGGATAGCTCAAACACGGCGCAAGTCGTTCAAACCCCGACCGGCGAGGTCAGCATCGTCCGGGGCAGGATAGACCACAAAGAGGCAGAATCCATACTTGCACAGCGGCATGAGACAATGGCCAAAGCCGTTGACAAGGCGGATGAGGATATCTCCGTCAAGGAGAAGGAGCTTGATGAAGACCTGCGGAACGCTCGTCATCTCCAGATCCTGGCCCCCATCCAAAGCAAGTCTAGGGATGAATTGCTGCGAGAGGCAGCGCGCATGGATGTGAAGATCAAGTGGATCAGAATGGAGATCTGGAGAATCAGATGTCACCGGGACGTCTTGAGCAGAGATCTTGAAGAGGAAAGCCTTTCAGCAGATGGATCACCTGCAAAGGGCCCGCGTGGGACGATGGCTCTCGACGCCTCCCCAATGAGAGAAAAGCCCTTGCCGGCTCGACCCATCGATCGGGAGTTGCCTCCATTGGAGAACGGACACCACGACCCAAGAACCCAAGCACGGCCGAGCACGGATCCCCAGCCGGAGCAAACAAATCCCGAGTCACCACTGACAGATCACTTCCAGACGCCGCCGACGAGTGCTACCTTCCTTTCCCACAAGCATCAACGGTCTTGGGACTCCAACCTGTCTGCACCAGGAGAACCTCTTCGACGTGCCAGGTCCGAATCCCATGCCGCGGCTTCGTCTGCCACGCCAGTTACTTCGACTACGGGGAACGCACAGCCCCCATCCACGCCGCAGGGGTCGACGAAGCAGGATGAAAAGTCCGACATGCATCAACATCCCGATGATGTTGATGCCGGAGAGCGGGACCTACTTGAGCAAGCTGGCCTCCTAGAGTCACCGTCATCCCGTCACACCCTGGCAGGAGTTCGCACTGGTTCCATCTCGGAGACTGGCGATCTATCAGAGTATCGCGATACCGCCGGAAACAGTGAAAAAATCGACCGGACTAAAATTCGCCGAAGCCTGCAGAGAACTCTCCGAGAGAGCGCTGGTCATTTGTCTCATCACCGGAGCAGGAAGGGCAAGGATTCGGCTTCCAGTGGGGTATCTGAAGACACAATCAGAGACGACATCTTAAGCAGAGGGTCAGGCAGTTTCGTGGTGCATGGCAAGAAGGCATCAGTCATCAACTTCGGCGAGGGGTTGCAACATATGCCCACCGAAGAGAGGCTGAGACAGAAGATGCAGGCGCAGCGAGAAGAACCTGTCTCTCCCAGTAGTGTTGAGGAGGAGGAGGATTTCCATGACGCTCTGGGCCAACAGCCAGCCACCAAGGAACGCCGAGAGTCAACGGCTAGCGCCAGCACCGCGACTGCCAGAAGCTTTCGTGAGTTGCACCGCAAGTATTCCACTGCGCAAGCATACAAGGCGCCGTCTTACGGTGGCAAGCTCTCCGTGCCCTCGGATACAGAAAGCGAGCGAGCACTGAGCATATCTGAAGGTCGTCGCACACCGCTTCCGGCGATCGAGACGCAGTTTGGAGACGAAGAGGAAGATGACGATGCAGAGCTGGCGAATGATGACGATCGATCGCCCCTGTCTGGTTCGATCCGGTCGAAACTCGTGTCCCCAGCCAGTCCAGCGGCAAAGTCAACAGCGTCTCCTTTGAATGAAGCGGCGGACGAGGGGGAGGATACCCCTCAGCGGCAGAAGCTTTCAAATCCACACGTCCAGGCGGTCAAGGCTTAGAAAGCCCACATGCGCCGTTTTTCAGCAATCATCATACAACAATCTAGGCGTTTTTCTCCAGACATCAGCAGTCTATTAGATACCATTGTCATCTACCAAGGGAGCGACTCGGCGAAGGGCGAGGATTCAAAGTCATGTGGAGGAACGAAGACAGCCAGCCAAGTGCAGCGTCCAGACGTCGTTCGACCAGTCGTCTCAAGAAGCATAGGTCGGACAGCCAGACTGCGGCACGGGTTATCCATGACTATGAATGATGTAAGGGGGCTAATGTCTACGCAAACAAGCAAAAGAGGGGGCGAGGTTGAGAGGAAGAAACCAGGGTTTCGTTTGGCAAGGAAAGGAGGTCATGGATAGGCATGGCAGTATGCCATTTGCGTCACATCTACACGCATGTTGCGGTGGCATGGTGGGCAGACAAAAGCAACGCATCCGGCCCGAGGGTAGTGAGCAGCATAGCATTGAGGGCCACGAGATAGGAAGGGACAAAAAAGTTGGGTTGCCATGAAGACATAATTGTGTGACATTTTCTCCTGAGTGCCCCCAGTGACGCCATCCGGCGTATTCGCCAACTGGCATTGATGTGAGTGTGAGATGATATCACTTCTTGCCCTTCTTCTTCTTCTTGTTGGACGACGTCTGCGTCGTAGGGGCCCGTTCGACTTTGACGGATCCCGCGCCACCAGCAAGCTCCAGTGTCTCTTCCTCCTTGACAAACCCACCCTGCGTGTTGTCGTTGGCCTTCTTCTTTCCCTTCTTTCCCTTCGGCCGGTAGGAAGAGCGGTCGCGTAGGGGCAGCCAGCGCTCAGGGTCCATCTTCTTTCCCTCCTCGAAGTCCTTGGGCAGCTTCCTCTTCCTCTTGGTCTGCTGTCGCGTGTTCTGGCCTCCGGATGGCTCCGTGGTTCGCTTCTTGACAGATGACGTTGTCGTTGCCAAGACGGCCACGCCGCCGTCGATAAGTTGCTGGACGTCGATATCGCTAATCAGTCCCTCCACGGGCGGCAAACTACCGAGGTGCGACTCAACCTTGGATCGATCGCGCTTTGCGAAGGATGCAACGAGTCCAGCGACGGCGATAGGGTCCTTGGTCGATTGCCGACAGAGCTTTTCAAATGCGGAACCCGCAATGGCCAAGTCATCCGCATTCGTGGACTTCAAGAGCTCTGCGCCAGCACCCTGCAAGAGCGAGGCTGACTGGGTGCCGTCCTTGTCGTTCCAGTACTTTGTCGCCTTAGCCAACTCGGCGGTGACACAGCCGGTACGGCGTTGGCTTCGGTACAGAGTCACAGCAAGGGCAACGAGCCCAGCCGAGAACCGAATATCTCCCAGCTTTTGCTCTTCGAGATGACTGAAAAGAGCTTCAAGAAGTGAGAGAGCTGCCTCGTAGTTATGAGCTAGCACGTGCAACTGCACAGCCGTTAGCACAACACCAATGTCGGTAGGTCTTCGTTCTGCCACGGGCAACACATCGCGCAGCGACACCTTGCTGTTGTCCTTCGATGAACGCGCAGCCACGTTTATAACCGACAGCGTGTGCGCATCAGAAATGGCCCCAGTGGACGATGACGACGTGCCAATAAGGCGCTTCGTCTCTCGAGCAACACCGGGGAACTTTTGCGCGCGTAGAGCAAGAGCCAGCCTGTTTCGTCTCAACCGGCTATCCTGGTAATGGAACAACTTGGCCTCGCTTGACACAGTTGGGTTGGCTTCTAGGGTACGCTGGACCGCGAACGGATTGCTGGCGTCATCATCTAGTGTGGAAGCATTGTTCGTTGCTACGAGCCTTGCCTCGGCGTCCGCAATCCTGAGGTGAGCATGTTAGGGTCATGTCAAGGGAAATGGAGACAATAATGGAGAGAGCTTACTCAGAGGGTTCCAGCTGTTGGTGTAGCTTGAGTGCCTCGACTTTCTTGCCCAGCCTTGCATACACATAGGCCTGCTGGATCAGGATGGGTGCGATCTCTGCTCGTTTTTCCTCGTCGGACAGCTCATCGGCTTCGTCACAGAGACGGCTGGCGCGCTGGAGAAGACCCAGTGCTTTCGAAAGTTCTCCACGGGCAATGCATCCGCAGGCTAGGTTGTATGCAAGCTCGAAAGTATCCGAAGCCTGAGTGGGAGGGGGCTGAGCCGAACCGCTGGAAAGGGCAGCCTGCGACTGCCAGTCCTTCTGAGCAGCGGTAGCAAGAGAGTTGATGCTCAGATCGCTCTCTTCCTCGTTGGCTGCAGCCTGGTCGGATGCCAGCTCATCGTATATTTGTCTCGCATCGTGGAATCGTTCGGCGCGATAGGCAACCTGGGCGGCGACGTGGCTGAAGCTGCGGCCAGAGGCGGAGGAGGCAATGGCAGCAGCCTCGTCCAAGCTTCCCGTCTTGTACAAAGCGTAAGCCTTTTCGAGCTGGCAGCCATCCTCGAGCTTGGTGCCGCCGTCGGCGATGGCGCGCAAGGCATCTTGGAAGCGGTCGAGCTTCAACAGAGCCACGACCCGTGTGCGCTGTGCGTCGGTGTCGAGCTTGGAAGCCTTCAGGGCAGCATTGGCAGCGTGGAGGATCTCTTCATGGTCGTCAATGGAGGATGCGCGCAACAGCGATGCGAGGGCGGCGGCGGGGTCTGGAGCCATGGTTTCGTGTCGTGTCGTCAAACGTAAGGGTGAGGGGTGGTCTTTCGTCGGATCGCCAGACAGGTGTTCGATGAGTATGGTGCAAGACAGTCGGTTGCGTCAATCCAATGTAGGGTAATGGCGAACCGCTGCACAGAGACCGGGGATTTCAGGTTCGGGTCGGTCTGTATCTGATGTCGACAGGTAGCGGGGTGCGTGCCTCGATACCTTGTGTCACTGACAGGTGACGAGGGTTGGTCCAGTTCGTCTGTTGGAGACGAATTTCAGGTCTCGTGGGGTGCTGCACCTCATCCCATGGTGGGGCAACGAAGCCCACTCAGTTGGAGCTGCACAAGCATTTATGGCTCCGTCTGATTCCAGCTGCTGATGAGTGGCAGACGCTCCTGGCAGCTGTCAAGGCCCTCCTAAGTCGCTAATCGGACTGTCCGCTCAGCTGGTTGCCGTCACATACAAACTGGGGGACTTCGATCTCGAAGAATGCGACGGCAACTACACTACACCCCTGCCCTCTGAATGCAGGCTTTTGTTCATTCTGATCTCGACGATGCATTCAGTCGACTAGCGTGCTCTTGACCAAACTCATGGTATATATGTATCCCTTGCCACGTCGAGCGTGCACCGTGGCATTTCTGCTGCAATAACTACCTTATCCAAACAAACCCCAAAACCTCTTTCCTTTGCCCTCCGATCTCGATTTATACGGACGCAGAGGATAGGTTGGTTGAGCGTCTGGGGGGTTAGAGATGCGATCGCGACTTGTCCTTGACCTGACCTCGCCAAGCTTGGTGCTCGCCGATGCCATGGTTGACGATGAATTGCGCTTTTTCGCATTGGCACTCGCGGACCTTGCCTGGCGTGATCTAGATTTGGGCCTGGCAGCTTGGAGTGATGAGACAGCTGTTTTGGAGGACTGTGTGCTTGTTGACATCCGGTGCTTCGTCCGGGGCTTCGTCCGGGGCTTTTGTACTCGGATCGACAGCTCGTCAATGGCCCTGACTGTGTCGATGCGGGACGCATTCGACAGCGACCTCAATGCTTCATAATCCAAGAGAGTATGCCCGCTATGGGCTGTGGGAGCAGTGGATATGCGGAGCAGTCGCGTGATGGCACTGGTCAACCGCTTGATGGCCTTCCTCACAGAGTGACGGGCGACGGCTGTTGACGTGTTCGTGGTAAGCACCAAGGCCATACTAACGATGTCTTGCAACACGCCTAGGCAAATCAAGGAGAACCGTGGTGATGGGGACTTACCATCGCCTTGGTCGAGTCGCCCGCCTCGTAGAGACAGCTGAGAGGAATAGGCCCGCCGCACTCGGCTTCGGTCTGCGCGGATGGACTTGCGGAGGTGTGCCGCATCCGCTTCATCGGAGGCGGGGTCGCGCTTCAACAGCGAGAGGCAACGGGCATAGGTCTCTAACAAGGAGTTCACGGTGGATCCGAATCGACCCATCGGGATGGAGATAAAGAGAGCGAGGGAGATCAAACAAAGGTAGAATGTCCCCTTGCAAGCATGATGTATCGACTCGGTCAATCGAGCAATCGTCCTCGTCTGAGACGAAACAGGGCGGGCGCAGAGAGACGGGAGGCAAGATGTGACGCCCGCAGCCTCGGTCGACCCTTGGCTGGCTGGCTAATCTGATCTGATGCTGGGTGGTTGGCCGCCAGCGACGGCCGATAGACGGCCCCCCACGAAGAACCCTGAAGATGGGTGTTACGTTTTACCAGACCCCATCCGAACTGGCCTTGCTGCTTTTAGCCCCACCCTTTTGAGTTGAGGCTGGTGGCTTATGCGAGATATGGACTGAAGTGTGGCGAGCTTGAGCCTGGACAAGAGCGGCGAGCGTGCTAACCTAATTAGTGCAGCGCTATGAGTGGTGGTAAAAGGCAGAACCAACGAGTAACGGAGATGGACCCAGGCTTCCTTTCAGTGGAGGCAAATGTGCCAGGCTCTGACTGATTGTGAGGTAAGTCCCAGGCCGACCGATAAGTAGGACCAGGGGCCACACAGGGCAAAGTTCCGGGAGGTCCCGACGGCCTGCCGGCCATTGTCTCCGAGCGGCTGGCTGGGCTGGCTGGCTGGCTGGCTCACGCACCACATCGCGCACCAAAGTCCGTAGCTTGGTACTTTCAGTATGGCATCGGACCTCGTTCAGAGCCGGCAGATAAGGGACATCAGCGCCTGGAAGGTGCATCAAGGTGCTATGCGCGCAACCTGGTCGCCAGTACTCTGTACTCGTCGCTTATCGTTCCGGGTGGACTTGGTGCTCGTGCAGGCCGTGGCGGTGGCTGCGAATGCGGGCGCTCTGCACTTGAATCGCCGTCGCAGAACATTCAGGTATCGGTATGGCGCGACACAGGGCCTTCATGGTGAACCCGCCCCCGTTCAGGGACCCCTGGACCCCTTATTGGTCCCGCTGCGCAGATTCTACGTTCGCAATAGCGCCCGTTCGGGCCGTTAGCCAGTGACCGCCCACGCTGCCACGTTCCGCGCCCGCACACCCACGTCCCGTCCACGCCCTCACCCGCGCCTTATCCCGCGCCCTTGACTAGTACTTTACTAACACTGACGACATCCCCGTCTTTCCCGACCTGGATGCTTTTTTCCACAGGATCCTCACCATCCCTCCTCAACTCGCCAACTCCCGTCAAATCGGCCCCCTGGGCCGCCTGCAGACTGCAGACCCATCACTCATCACTCGACACTCACCATCTTCTGCCGCATCGCGTGCTTTCTCCGCGTTCTTTCTCTCTCACTCACACTCTTTCCCACCCCGGCTTATAGCGCCTGCGGACATTGCCCACGCTTTATACCACCACCTGCCACCACCACCCACCCATTCGCCCGCACATCTATTCATCCCACGGAATTCAGTTCACAGAGGCAGAAAAGTCAAGCTTCGACTGAGACCTCCGACGGTTGCCGCCGCCTCCACGATCCTTTTCTCATGGACCTCAAACTCGCATATCACGTCTACCCGTCTCTGCTGCTCTGTCCTTGAGTATTCATCACCCGCCTCATCTCGCTGCCGCCCCCGCACCATGGAACAGACCCCCCCACCCGTGGACCGGTCGGCTTTGCCTGAAGGCCAATGTCGATATATCCTACTCGTGCCTGGCATCAAGGGCCAGCGGTGCGCCTGTGCCCATTTCTCTCACAATCATGCCACCCCAGGCGCAACCTGTGACTGCGGCCACATGGCTTGTTACCACGTCAAGTCGCCCGAACAGCCCGCCGAGAAGCGCGAACTCGACCTTCTCAAGCAACGTCTCGAGGTCGTCGAGCGCCAGCTGGACCGAGAGCAGCAGGGTGCTCTGGGTAGCCTCGTCGGCAGGCTGGGTGATCTGGAGGACCGGCTTGACAAGACTCACGAAGAGGCCGTTCAAGATATCAGAGCTTCTTATCGGAACATCAACCGCGTCTGGCAGTCTGTGGAGCTGCTCGAACAGCGCTGTCTGCACCTTCACGAGGCCTTGCGCACTGAGGCGACCCGCGTCTCTAGGATCAATTACCAAGTCCAATCCGTGGCTGATCGGCAATTGGAGCTCGCAGACGCCGATCTTAGCTTGGAAGAGAGGTTAGATGATATCGAGGCGCTTCGTGTCCCTTCCTCCCCAGCAAGTCGCAGCTCAACACCGGCCCTCACCCAGGTTATGCCGAGTATTGCTCCTGTGGAAGTCGCGAGGGTTCCTCCATCGATCACCGTCGACCGGCCACCCACAACGAAGCGAGCGCCTGGACCCTGGACGGTCCACATCTCCCTCTTGCCCTCAGCTTCGCAACCATTCCCGTTTGAAAGAGACACCAACGCCTACAAGCGATGCTTGTCACGCGGGCTGCACCGGACAGTCGTCGTTGCCGACATAGACAGTCATGCATTTTGCGCTGCCGTCTCTACAGCATTCGACGCTGTGCTGAAGGGACGTCCCTGGATGCCGCTCAAGGCCAAACTCTGCGACGCTACACAGTTGCGAGGGTTGCCCATGCTACGCCCACTGGACAAAAAGTTGATCGACTTGCATTACGACCTCGAGTTCTTGCGAGAACACTGCGCCGTCAGTGACAGCAGCGGTAACGTCGAGTCCCTTTACATCTCCATGCGACACGACACTCTCTCTTGGCACTTTCTACGCAGATCACCCAGGTTTGTGGATGGCCTAGAGTCATGCTGGGCATATGATCCGTACCTGGACCCGGACGATGTTGAGGACGACAACGAGGACGACGATGAGCTGGCTTGCGACAGTCGCCCATCAGCGGGGCATATCATGCCTCAGCTGTCTTCCCTCAAGCGGCGAGCTTCTGACGTGACGCCGCATTCGGCGTTTGGGTCTGCTGCCACAGGGGCTGACGGCGAAAGCTCAAGAAAGAAGATGGCGCTTGTATCATTGTCTACCATGATAGACCTGCCGAGACGTGTAGAGAAGGTGTAATGACGAGGTGCTAAACACCAGCACACCTGAGACGCTACAGGATCGGTCGTTACGACTACGGAGTTTTTTTGTTTTCGCCCATTTGAAGGATATGGGCAGGAGATACCCAAGCAAGAGGAAAGGGCACCAAGCTACTAACTGCGCGAGTCGTTGCAGTAGCGCTGGAAGAGTTTGCGGGCGCGGACAACTCGAACATTGCGCAAGGTCGTCCTTTCTGGATACCACGCAATGATTCACATAGATGAGCATTTTTGATAGCATAGACAACTTACTAGACTTTCATGACACAAACAAAACCCCCCCATCCTACTCATGCCGAACTCGTCAATGCAAACGTGACGTAGATGCGACGGCGCAAGACCCTACGTGCATTGGGTCATCGATATCCGGGACTACAAACGTAGACGTTTTGAGGGTCCACTCTTCTGGCTCGGCAGGTCCTTCCTCAGGCTTTAGTTTGGAGCGAAGACAGTGATGTCGGCAATCTGCTTCTCATTCTGATCGTCGAAAACGAAGAAGTATGCAAGTCTTCGGGGTACCAAAACACTTGAAATACCACGCTCGATTGATGAGTCGAAGCACAAGGCTTGTTTGTTATTCGTGGCGACACCCTAGTCAGTCAGCTATCATAGTGGAGCAGCGCCAGCCGGCTGAGTGAGTGCCTGACTGTGACTTGCTTCGCCTGCGGATGTGCATGCCAGCCAAGCTCTGTGCCCTTGCTCTGAACTTCCTTTTCATTGAAGAGTATCTCGTGCCTCAAGAGAGTCTTCTCGCCACCCTACTCGCTATTTTGCGCCCGTACCTTCCCTGTCCGCTTGAGGAAACGCAAGAATATCCCCAACCGCCAATTGCGCAACGGCAACCCCACCTCCCGATTCGCATCAACAAAGATCACCCTGTCCATTCAACAAACAACATCTACCTTCTGCGACTCTCTCGACAGGAAATCAGCTACAACGCGCAACAAGCCTCCATTCGCCGCTACGGCACAGTCGTTATCTCATTATGGATTATGACATCGCCATGGAGGATGTGGGCGAGAGCCCACCGCGAGCCGAAGTTGCTGCCGACGATACCATGGTTCGTGGCTCCTGACAAGCAGCACTTCAATGTACAAGGGATCATCTCCTAACCTTCGTGGATATGTATAGGGCACGTCAGCATGGGACGCAGCACAAGACGAACCCTCCGTGGATCCCGAAAGCACAGCGCTCGCGCCGAACAAGCTTCACATCCGTGGACTTGACACGATGTCAACGGACGACGTCAAGGCCTTCGTCGAAGAACACTTTGGACGGGTGAACCGAGTCGAATGGATTGACGACGAGTCTGCCAATCTGGTGTTCCAATCTGAGAGTACAGCACAAGATGCGCTGCAAGCTTTGAGCGCACAACCGGACGACAACACCCAAGTCTCCGCATGGGAGACGGTGCCCGCGAAGGCCGTTCCATCCAAGCCCGACGTCAGCTTGCATATCCGACTCGCGCTACAGAGCGACAAGAAGGCGCCCGGCGCAGCGACCAGGAGTCGCTACTACCTGTTCAATCCTGACCAGGACCCCGAGGAGAGAAGACGACGCGACGGAAGAAACAAACGATATCGAGATCGCGGCGAGGATGACTACCGCCGACGTGACGGCTATGGGCGGGGCCGAAGGGATAGTGACGAGATCGAGACATTCGATGCAAGCTTGTATGATGACGACGAGGCAACCCTGGCGGACCGCGCCGCCAAATCCCGGCAACACCGGCGGAGGTCGTACTCGCGTGGGTCGGAGACGGAGAGGGATGGCTCCCGACGCAACAAGGAGAAGGAGCTGTTTCCCAACCGGACATCGTTGGGCAACAAAGGATCGATGCGGAACCGATCGGCTTCTCCCCTGCGCGACGGCCTGGACAGTCAACCTGTGGTTTCGATGCCCCATGGAGCAGGTACATCGAACAACCGAGCCAAAGCTTCAGGCACGAAGCAGAGGTTGGCAGAGGGAAGGGCCGTAAAGGAGCTCTTCCCAGCCAAAACGTCTCTGGCGGGAAAGGGGCACATGGATCAGATCGACATGGCAGAAAGAACAACTCGACTCTCGTTCGGTGAAGACGATCACAAACCGGCCGACCTCCTTTCCATAAGGGGGACTTCAGAGCGCAAAGGTCGAGATGTCGGGTTCGCGATCAAAGGTGCAGCCGGGGCGAGCGTGAAGGAGTTGTTCCCGGACAAGTTCGGTACAAATCAAGGCAAGGAGCTGTTCGCTGACAAACCTGGAGGACGAGCTCGCCAGCGACAGAAAGCAGAAGATCTCTTTCACTAGATGGCATTTACTGAAGGGCCGGGTGGGAACGGGAACACGGGTATTTAAACCTATATTTGCTCGAGGGGGCGCAACCGGCGAATGTCCTGCCGCACTGGATAGCTTTGCGATGGGCAGGGGCGGCGGAGATATCGAGGGCCAACATTAAATGAACTCCCTCTCAGGTTTCTCAGGTTTTCGGCAGGCGCAATGTGTGGATTTAGCCGATATGTCTATTCGTTGCCGTCGTGCCTGCCTCCGAGTATGTGCTTTCCTTACTGTATCAAAAGCCCAAGCGTAGATGGACCACTTCCATCCCCTCATCACTCAAGTCTCAACCGGCACACATCCATTGCTGTCACCACAACGAATACCCGAGTCCCCTGTGTGTTAAAGGATGTTACGTCGGCGAGGTTCACATTTACACCCTCTCGTATAAAAGGTATGCCCCCATGCGCTTGCACGCCCACGTGGGATGCCTCAGTTGCCTTTTCTTACCAAGTATGATGCATCATAGCCATCATGTCCAACCCAGGTTGGCTTCGGCCCTGGCAGCAGTCCAGGATGCCAAGTTTGGGTGCCAAAGCCCACCACTCCGACGAAATTATTGCCGCCGAGGGAGTGACTTCCAACTCTCGAAGGGCGACATCGAGCTCCTCTAGTTGTGTATCCGAGGGAAGCACAAGTCAGGCAGGCACGATAGACTCGGAATACCCTTCATATTCGCCACAACTCTTCCGAACCCTGGCTCGACCGGATCACAGCATCGATAACAGAGCTCACACATGGCACAGCCCATCCTTGGATCAGATGGTCGACGTTCTCTACACTGTAATGATGACCAAGTCAGCTTCGACACCTCTTCCAATAGAGTTCGACTCGCACGTACAACATGTCCTTGAAGGCTTCTCGGGCTTGCAAAACAAGCTCCATCAAGCCAAGCAGTTACTCGACGAGGAGTTGGAGACCAAGCGGCGGAGCATGGATGAGTTTACCAAAATGGCCATCGACTGGGAGAAGAAAGAAAACGACTACAAGGCAGAGATCCGACGACTAGAGCTGCTGCTAGCCAATACTGCCCCCGAGGGAGTTGCAGCTGTTGTGCTAGCCAGGTCTGGGAGTGTCGTCGACCGCAGTCTGGCAGAGTCCAGGCGTTTCAAGGCTCGCGTTCACAGTATGACACGCGGCACAGGACCCGGTCGGTGTCCATCCTCGTAGTAACGGAACATCTGAACGTTGAATCGAATACTAACAGTGGCACCAGGCCTCGGGCACGATGATGAAGGCAACGGCGATGGCAGCGATACGAGCCGTGTCGGCCAAGGGGGAAACCTCACTGAACCACGGCGGTTTTCTTCGCACAGATCTATATGTACGTGTGATGAGAACACGCGAGGTAGTAGTTCCCTACTTGACTAACGAGTGGTCCAGTAACAATGCGTCCGAGTATGAACTCCGATGCTGATGTTATCAGCAGCGAGCGACTCCGTCGCCGGAATCTGCGGCGGCGCCCCGGCCAGAGGCGACGTACCACAACGGCGCTTCTCGATAATGCCACTGGTTCTCACGAACCCAGTGGGCCCAATAATCGGCACCTTGAAACTTCCGGTCGACCCAAGCCAACGCTATACTCAGGCGCGGTTGCCAGTCGTCTTGATGTCTTGCACTCGGGCTCGGAAGGCCAGGTATCAGTGGGTTGTCGGACCGAGTCGTCGTCCAGCAGCTCACTGGCGTCGTCCCGGGCAGGTAACATCAATCACTGTGTGGAGAGCAGTGTTGGTAGAAGCCACCATCGCCGGTTTTCGTTTCAGGCCGGAGATGACATGCTTCCGGTGCTCAGTCGCCTCCAGGGCTATCCAGCCGATCAATCACTTTTCTCGGCTTCCTTGGAGGGCAACAACGCAGGCACATGTCTAGGGGCAGCGAGGTCAACAGTAGGGACAGTCGGAGGCCAGGGCATCGGTAAAACGGAAGAGACGGTGTCAAGCACAAAGACACTATACTCCGTGATCCAAAAGCTCACGGCGATGGAGATGCTGAGCAGCAGCGACGGCACCGCCACCCCCGATGGCAGTGACGTGGATGATGGACCTTTCGCTGTACAGATGCCATGTCAGGAGGAGGCCGTGGATCGCGAGGCAGTGATCCGACCTCCACCTTCTCCATACCACCGCAGTACCTCCGGCAGCCTGCCCCAATACAGACATGAAGTGGCAGGACATGGTTCTACGAGCAGCAGAGTGACAGTGGTGCGAATGTCCTCTGACGCAAATCACCAAAGCCCCTCGAATACTTCAGAAGACAGCCCGGGGAAGAGCCGAGCCAGAGTAACGAACATATAGTCGATTCTCGATTGGCCGCGCTGCACGCCGTAGCGCGGATGAAGAAGTGAGAGGGCATTTGAGTTAGGCTAAGGGGATCGGGGGGTTGGACGTCAAGATCGACAGCCAGTGCCGAAAATGGCTGGAGTATGACGGACACGCTTGTGTTGGTTGATCTGGAAGAGTCCCGCACCCTGCCGGAACCACTGGTTCAGAGTCTGGCGCCTGAAGACTGGTGTTCACATGTTATTCGTCCGAGATCCAGACGTCAAGGACGTCGGAAGTGAATTTGGCAGCCGGAAGCTGTGAGTCGACTGGAGCACCCAAGGTTGTGCATCCTGTTTGCGAGGCATGGGCAGTTCTTTCGAAGGAAGAGTGGAGGTGGCGCAGGCAAGGTTCGATTAGCGACACACTGCTACCCAGATTGCTGGGTTGGAGCGGCTCACAATTCGTCGGCAGTTGCCATCGTCCGATCCTTGAGAACGGTGATGGTTCTGGTTATTGTCATGAGTCTGGTAAATCAACAAGGAATACCAACTTCCCTGGCCGTTGCCGGTGCAGACCTTAGCAAGCAAACGACGGGGCTGACAATCCAGCTCCCAGAGAGGTAAGAAGATCAACATGTTGCGAAACCCAGTGCGGACGAGGACGAAAACAGCATCAACATACTACAATACTGCAATCGTTGAGGCCATCGTGGATGCTGTAGCCACAAGCCCGCATCCGTTCCGACATCGGTGTCTCGGCTCTTCGCTGGGGGAACAGAGAAGGTGTGCCGCAGACGGAAGTTCCCAGTGTGCCAGCCCACCCACCCCCCCGACACCCCCATCGTGTGTGGTTTACGTATGCACGCAAGTTGCACCCTACTTTGCAATACTGCTGCACATGGGTCTGGCGTCGAAAAACCAGTCGAACAGGCAGGTTTCGTGAGCTGAAAGCCCCCCCATGCGTTTCCAGTCGATGGTCCAAGACAGATGAGCGCTGAATACCCAGGTGAACAGGGTACCCTGGCCCGAAACCCCTTGTACCTGACCGTTGGCAGGATACCTGTCGTACCCGATAAAGATCGGGCGGCTGGGCCCAGCTCCAGGTCTCCTCCCACTCGCACCCCGCCCTGGTGTCATCTTCGGCCAACGCCATTCCTCCCCCCCCCCCCCCCCCCCCCCCTCCCCCTCCCAAAGATTGCTGGTACCAAGAGTCTGGACCGCTTACGTGCATCGCTGGTGGCCTCAAGGTTCGGCACCGAGCCGCCAACATCACGTTTACAGCCCTGTATTTGACCTGGCCTGGGCTGGAGATACCGAGAAGGCATTCAGCCACTTCACGGCATTGACGATCCCCACACGCGGCCTGTCTCGATGTCATCATCTGTGGCCTCCCTCAAGGCTACGGCGCGTGGTTGAAGACCAGAAGGTTGTGCAAGCCATCAAGGGTACTGGGCTGGGCGGCCATGGCACTCTCGCTTAGATTGTCCTGTAGCAGAAACAAGGAATAAAAATGTAGGAGATCAGCTTCGCGACCAATCATTTCTCTCAGTGGACAAGCATCGTTCACGCATCAAACGACAATCTGGATTCAAATCAATCAATCAGTAAGTTAAGTTTTGTTGATCATGTCATTCCGAGGCTCGCCGACCCTGCTTTCTATAATTCTATCGTTTGAGTTCGAACACTGGGTGTAGCCTCCAGCGGACATCTATTTTACACGCTGTCTGACAGCGCATGATACTTTCCTAGCATCAGTCCGCCGCCCTCTGGCTGCCACCAAGATATGTGACGAAAAGGGTATCCTTAAAACAAAACCTGCCATACCGCCCGCTACGATCCGTTTTCCCTCATTGGTGCAAAATCAAGTGAAACCCGGCTCTTGACCGGTGGACAATCGACTCGTTAACGGTTGACGAGCTGGTCAACAGTCATTCTAGAGTCCTTGTCATCGGCCAGACCAACGTATCTCCTAGAGAACCTGTGGTCCTCGGTTGGTGAGCACGGGGCCGTTGGCAGGTGTGAGGAAGGCGGTGGCAGGTACGAGCCTGCCATGGCATTCTCTCTGCCCTCCCCTACCGCATGAAGCAGCGACCCAACTCCTGGAAGCGAGCGGGGAAGGGAGTCGCCAGTGACGGCGGTTCGCAGAGGGGGTAACTGAACTGGGGGAGATACGCGCGTGTAATGCTCGTGTGGTGATGTTGTGTAACTCGATCCCGAGTCTGACAGCATGGCATTGTCGGCATCAAGAGTTTCACTCCTCGGCGACGCCGTTGAGCTCGGCGAGGGGAGAGAGGAGTCATGCTGGTGATGGGCATAGCCGCTCATGCGGTAGGCAGGCGATGTTGGTGATGACGAGTACTGCCCAGCGAGGGGCAAGGCACCGGAGCTTGGGTGAAGTGAGAGGGAGGGGCGATGCGGGTAATGACTAGGCGAAGGGTATCGTCCGTCAGCGTAGTTGGCGTGGGAATGGTTTCCCCTCCTGCGGTCATGACGCTTCCGGCGGTTCTGATTTCCATTCCACCAATTCTTGACGGCATTGTCGCTCCTCCCGTGTAGTCTCCGAGCAATCTCTGCCCACCGCTTGCCGAGTTCGTTGACAAGGATCTCGATCTGGGCACCCTCATCGGCTGTGATGGGTTCGTGGTTCAACGTCGGTTTGAGGTTTTGATGAAAGCGTTCCCTGCACTGCTTGGGCGTCCGAGTGCCTAGTGTCTGAGCAATGCGAACCCAGTTCAAGGGTCCTTGATCGCTAACGAGCTGCATCAGACACGCATCCTCGTGTTGAGACCATGGACCTCTCCGGTGTGCCATGGCGTAATCTGCCTCAAAGACGCTCAACGACGAAAGTGGTATAGATTTGAGTGGGAGAGGGATGTCGATGTTGTTCCTTGCCTTGGCGAGTAGGTTGTGTGTTGATGTGAGGGGATTTGAAGAGCTAATTCGGTAATGATGGCCCTACGAGGCAAAGTGGAAGGTTGAGGAGTCTCGTTCAAGCCTTATGGTATCAAGCTGGGTTCAGCTTTGCAGCTGGGCGGCACGGGAAGAAGGTCGATATGCTGGCGAAGAGCAACCTTGGGCATGTAAGTTCAGGGCGGCCGGCCTTGGGTATGACAGTGCACGGCTGGGTCGTCAACTTCGTCCTCCGAAGGCGAATGTCGATCCTGAACAGTGGGCTGTGCCAATATATAATGGCAGCCAGGTTGGTAGTTTAGGGCGTCAAGGGCCTTGTGATGGAGGATGAAGGAAGAGCTTGGGGACTTTGAGATCAACCTGGGTTGCGTCGAAGGAGGATAAACGAGTGCGGGAGAGACGGGGCGCAGCGTGGATGGTGGAGCGATGAGCGAAGGGGAGGGGGGAGGGAAGGCTGTTTTTGTAAACCTACACAGTTTACAGCTAGGCGAGGGCGATATGTGCTCTTGATGGATGACATGCATCGAAGGCCAGGCGCTGGCCAGCCATCCCAGGATGCAGCACTGTTGATGGAAACAGACACTCGGTTCCGGGGAGGGGAGTGGGGGGGACCTAGGTGAGAAGGGGGGTGGACTGGGGGGGTGTGTGCCCACGGCTGAAGCCATGGCGAGTTGGACCCATCAAGAGAGACTTGTACTTGTACGGAAGTGTGTGCTAGCAAAGTACCTCACCTGAGGTGGTGCTAGTCCAGAGCAAGTGGTCTGAGAAGGCTTGAGTCTCGAGTCTCGAGTCTCGAGCCGGGAGGAGTCCCCCATGTCGGTCTCGACGGGGGTACCCAGGCAGAACGCATCAGGCAGGAAAGTTCTGCTGGCGGAAAGGAAAGCAACCAGGTAACCCTAGTCGCTTTGGGCCGACTGCGTGGCGCGCATGGCGCAAAGGTCTCGATCGCACCCATGCTGCCAAAGTTGGCATTCCTTCGGTGCCCAGGTGTCTTTGCCATACGGTATGGGATGGCAAAAAATGCTGCCAGGCTGATCCATTTGTTGTTTCCGTGTGGCCCCCCTTGTCCCCATATTCCAGGTACAACGGGTGATCAACTGATGGAACTGAATAAAAATGAGGAGGGTCCAGCATTGTGCCTAGGCGCTGTATGATCGCAGATGGCCGTTCCGTTCCCAGGATCGAGTCGTAGAAGGGCTACTTGCAGATCGTGGCCGGGGGCCCATGTGTACAAGCCACCCCCCCGCCCCGGCCCCGGGTTGTTTGCATCGTTGTGCGTGTGGATCGGGTCCAGGGGTTGGGAAGAGGGGAGGGCGGACTTGGGCAGCACAGCCAGCCTCAGTTTTCCCGTCTTTGTCTGCTAACACTCCCGGTTGGACGCCTTGGGCCTGACTCCTTTCGACTCGACATTTTCTGGCCCAACAGCGTCTATTGGCAACTCATCTCGCTGGGATGCGGCTTCCATTCAATTCGGGGCATCGGACTGCAGGGGGTGGTGGTGCAGGAGTGACCAGGGCAGGGGTGCTGCCAAGTGCAAGCTGAAAATCCCAGCGACGCCCAGCAGGCGGCTAGCGGTTGCGGCGATCATGGGCGATTGTTTTGGGTGATCTTGGGAATGCGTAGGACAGGGGCAGAAGGGTGAGTGACGAGGGGCCACCCTGGCTTGGCTCGTACTTCAGCACCACGCTGCCATGCCACAAATAAGAAGTCGCCAATCAGGTGGCCATCGACTTCATCTCATGCAGATTGATTGCGTTGCAAGCATGAGAGGCCAGAGGAGTGAGGGGAGAGGAAGGGGGCTACTCGCCCTCGAACTGATCCATTGATCCAGAAGGGCGGCCAGCCGCCAGTGACGCTAAAATGTGCGACGCACCGCATCCGTCGCAAGAGCAAATCCGGGCTATTCCACGCTTGCTGGCCACGTCCCCAATCCGCGACTTCACTCGGTTCTAGTGCCAAAGACGGAAGAGGCCGAGCGATGGCCGATGACATGTCGAGAATGGACATGGGCGGACGATGGATGGTGGACGATGAACGATTGACGGATGATGGATTCGTCAAGGGTGGAGACCTCGATCTATTGCAGGGTCGGGTGTTTTCAGCGTTGCCTGGTCTGGGCTTTCGCTTTCCACCCCTTCTTTGGTGCCAGGCACCCCCTCCTCCTACCTGGCACTTTTCACCGGGCTGCTAACGGCGACTACCCTATCTACCAGTACGGGTACGTACTCCACCTTATGCTGCCATACCCTGAATCCTCTCCATCTCACCATGTTCCAAGACGAAGACGAAGACGAGCATGAAGAGAAGAACCCTCCGGGCACCTGAAACCCAGGCACCTAAGGGATGGATTGCTTCAGTCATGCTCGCCTTGCCTTCCGACCATTCCTTATTCCAAGGAGGCTGAGTCTACCCTGCCTCGCTCACCTACCTGGTGCTCTCGGCGTTCTGCTCTCGTCAACATGCAACGTTTGCAGTAAAGTAGAGCCAGAACAAGTAGGTCTCTCTTCCCTTCCCAGTTGCCTACACAGGCCAGACATAGGCTCCGGAGGTCAGGACTGGGCCAGAGCTGGGCCTGTGGCCGGCCCCAGTGAGATGGAGAAAGAGGTCAAGGCTCGTGTCTGGAGGTGTGCTGGTGGCAGGGGAGCCCCCCGCTCGTCACCCCTGTCCCGCGTGTGCTGATCATCCGACGGGAGGCTTTGTGAGCCAGCCAGCTGGGATTTGTTGGCCGGTCCATGGTACATCGTCGTCTTCCCAAGTCCAGCCATTTACCACGAACCCGACGTTTTATGCACGCCCTAGCCATGTCGCATTGAGACTGCCCCTGGACCACCTTACTCCACGCGTCTTTGCCCTTCATCGCCTTCACCATTCACCGTCTGCACCTAGCTTTCTTTCTTGGAGACAGACAACTCAGCCCTTCCCTTGGGTGGTGTTCTTCCAGCGGGATGTAGGCTCATACCCCTTCCGCCACTCCTGTGCACTAGGTGCCCTCCATTGACGACACGGTGCATGTCACCGGTGAGCACGTATCGTTCGTTGCCTCCGTGCCATGTCCCCAGCACACGCAACGGCAATTGCGTGGTGGATCGCCAACGGCTCTCGTGGCAGCCAGGGGGGGGCCCAGACGGCCCAAGAACAAACTGGAGCCCCGACAACGTTCGGAACCCACCTTCACGCTTCGGTCCCGTCATCCGCCACGAAAAAAAGCAACGTCCGTTAGTGCAGCCCGGTTCTTGACCACTTGGGTTAGCCAGCTCGCTCACCTGCGCCCTTGACACCAGACCACCCCCACTTTCCCACCATCCATACCACGCCGCACCACACATATCATGCAGTGGGAGCCCCGATGGCTCGATCAAATACTCGGCTAGGCCCTTCTCGGAGAAGTTTCGCGAGTCTCCGGTGGGAAAGGGGGGACGGGGGCTTGAAAGGGAGCTTGCCATGACCCAGGCCCGGCCGGTTGGGTCTGCCCTTTTCCAGCCGCGCCACGCGAGAGACAGGAGCTGAGCTGCCCACCCCCCGCGCCGATGCGGCGGCCTGCCGCCTCTGGTTGTGTACCCTGGCACATTGCACACTTGCCAGAACGTAGGACATGCACGCTACTACGACCACCGTCTGCATGCCGGCTTCTCCCATCATCACGCGCTATTGGCTCTCGTACGAGCCGTTTGACCGTGCCATACTCCTGGGTCGAGCCCCGGGTCTAGACCCGGTCGCCCGCATCTTTGTCTTGTTCTTTGTCCCATGTTGCTCGACTCGTGTCGCTTGACTCATGTCTTGGACAGGTCTCGATCCCACAGCTGCGCGCTCTCGCCGGACGGGCATGATCATGTCGGTAGACAACCGAGTCGACAGGCGCGGAGACACTCTGGAGACTCTGGCGTCTACCAAAGTAGATTCTCAGCATCGCTGGGACCTCACCTCTCACTTGCGTGAGGAAAGAGAGTCCGGGGTATTATACAAGCAACAGAATAATGAAGGCCAAAAAACCAAGAAAAAAACCAAGGAACCAAGTCCAAAGGTCACGCGCGTACATCGCCGTTCCCTCTCGCGATTACCAACGAAACCAATGTGTGCATCGCCGGAAACTCCCTCCGCTTCCCCCAACAACTGCGGCTGAACAACCCATACCCTGGGCCACGTCTAGTCGATGACGCTCTACAAGTAAATATCACCTTCCTCACCGGCTACCCACTTCCGCCACGCTTCCTCATAAGCTTGTTCTAAGTCGGTCACCCACCTTCGGGTATCAAAAAGGGCGCAACTCCATTTACTGTCCCAAAGAAGGCGCCGTAGCTCAGCCAGTCGACCAACTCCTTCACCGTACTCTTTGCCTTCATGGTACGCCAGGCCATTGGCCAATCGTGTCGCCAACGATTCGTATTCCTCGTCACTCGATGCAATGAGCTCTCGTGCTGCTCTTCGGCCTTCCGAGCACTTCGGGAGAGCCCCTTTAAGAATGGAAGCTGCCATACGAGAACACATCTTGTATGGGTACCGCGGCAATGTGAGGAGCGGAGTGCTTGACCATAGGACATCGGCTGCTGTTGTGTGCGCGTTGCATTCGGGCGTGTCGAGAAATAAATCACACACTCTAGCTCGAGCTATGTGCTGGTTTTTGGGCGCGACGTCTGTAAAAACGATTCGGTCCGCTACCTCTGCACCAGCCCAAGCCCTTGCTGTTCTTTTCAGGTTCGTCTCCCCAAGTTCGGGGAAGCGGAGCAACCAGAGCACGGCTTTAGGTACGCGTGAAAGTATACGTAGCCAAGAACGAAACGTGCTTGGATCGATCTGTCGTCACTGTCAGTTCTCTTCACATACAAAAGGCTACCTGGGGGGTTCGCACCTTGTAGAGCTGGTTAAAATTGCCCAGAATGACGGTATCATCTGGGAGATTAGGGAAAAGCCCCCTACGCATCTCCCATCGCCGACGTTGCTCCGCCTCCCACGATATGTGGCGTTCTTCTGGGTCGCAGGACTGGGCGTGGTCGCAACAGAAGAAGGTATCGCGGCAAAATATCACGTTTTCGGAGTAGATCCAATCGCCACTTGTTTCCTCAGTCTGGTCGCGGAAGACATCAGTGACACCCAAGTTTCCTCTCCAAGGGCGAAGGGTCTCCGGCGGGATTGCGGTCGTATCTGCAAGGATATAGTCGCACCACTCTGCCCCCAGTGTACCGGCGAAGCCCATGAAGGACATTTGGATAGGAGCTGGTCTTGCTGCAAAGATCTCGTTGCGAGCTCCACGGGTGTAACCGTTCAGGTTGACGAGAATATGAATATCATCGGAAACAATCTGTTCGACGATGCGGTCCGATGGCCAACTACTCGCGTCTCGGAAAACCGGGGCCTCCCGCTCAATCTGAAGTCGATGAACCGACTTGTCGCTGGCTGTTGTTGCATAACAGAACGCCTTGACTCTGGTTTTTTTGTGAAAGCCAAAGACTGATTGCATGCTTAAGAAAATGTAAGATTAGTCGATGTACCGTTGGAAGCTGCGACGATGTGGAGTATACATACAGATGGGCGAGGGGATGATTGTTGAAGTCCGAAGAAACGTAGCCAACGTTGAGATGCGGTGACGGCGGTGGAGGGGGTCGGTAAACAGAGCGCGGTAACCAGGGAGCCCGTAACGTCGAGCACGATATTCTGAACGCGTTCCGCTGCGAAATCATGCGTATATCTTTTGCGGTCAACGGACAAGTGAATGTGTGAAAAGGGAGAACAGTAGGAGCTGATGGGACAGCAAGGTTGGGCGGCAGCACCGGCCGATCGTAGGTCGATGTAGACTCTCGACCCGAGACATGTTGGTCGTAATACCACCGTCGCATGATAGCTCTGGTAGATCGTTCAACAAGCCGCAGAATACGAGAGCCTTCCCAATGCTCCCGAGACCACGCGTGGAGGTTGGACTTGATGTCCGAGGACTCTTCTGAGGTGAGAACTCGCGCACGCCTCAGCTCAGATATCAGGGTTGAGATGAAGTCGTCCTGCAGCACACCAACACCCCAGCTTGCTGCTTCCTCAAGCTGCTTCCGTACGATACCAACAACTTTCTTGGTGAGCCCACTTGCTTGTCGCTGAACCGTCGCGTCCACAAGCATGCCATCATCGTCGACATGCCACCGGTCATACTTGTTGCCAGGCAGCAGCACGCCGCCCCTCCCCCTCCAGTCACAAACAGAATTCAGTGCTGTCGATAGGCCGCACACGGCTTCGGCAAAGTCGGGGTTGGAATTAACGGCGCGCTTGTAGTACGCAATTGCGTCACTAGTGCGGCCCCGATCCTTGACAGCGTTTGCCAGATTTGTGAGAGCGATGTCGAAATTGCCATCACAAGAGACAGCTTGCTCATACATCTGGATGGCAAGGTCCAGTTGTCCGATGTCCTTGAGCAAGCTGCCGAGATTTGTGTGAAGATGGACATGCTTGGGATCAAGTGACAGCCCGTAGTTGTAGTAAGATAGGGCAAGAGCAAGGCCGCTGCCCGGCAAGATGCCGGGTATGCCGGGAGTATGTTGTCGGTCCGAAACGGTAGGCTGCGAAGCAGCTGCAGGAGCTTGTTGAACGCTAGCAAGGAGTATGCCGACATTGTTAGCTGTGGAAGGGCTCTCCTGTAAGGAGAGGGACAGATAATAGAGTGCCAGGATATCGTTGATGCCAGATGGACGCCGGAATAGCCCCACACCTCCGGCTGCGCTTGACATGGCGTCTTGGTAGATCTTTGCAAGTGATAATAGGGAGTTGCTCGTTGTTTGAATGGCTGCCCGTCTCGGCCCGCCATTGGGTACCAGACTCAAACCCGGTAACTTGCCATGCCCAGCGAACACAAGGACTGCCGTGTTCCGTGCTGTCTCAGGGGGTAACAAGAGAGGGCGTGGAGTGCTCAGAGCACCTTCTGTTGTCCCCGTCCAACGGTTCGGAGAGAGGACCGACTGCACACGAAGTACTAGGTCTCGGATACATCCAAACTGTCGGCCAGCACTGATCAAGACTGCTTCCTCGAAAGATCGTGATGCTTTCTCAACATCTTTGAGGCTGTAAAGCATGGTGCCTTTGGCGTGCACGAGTGCCAGCATCCGGCCGTTCTCAGCTGCTGGAATTGCATACCCACTCGATCCGAAACCGGGCGACCTCGCATCCGCGCTGTCCAGAGTCGAGGTAGCTGCAGACTGAGACTGGGAGCTTCCGGGAGGCGATGTATTTGGCGGATTTGAATCCGACCCCGCTAATTGTGTCGACGTACTAGGCAGCTTGAGTGATTGCTGCACGAATTCGATGACATGAACCGCTTCTCGGCCTCTCTTTTTGTAAAGCAGGCCAACAAGATGTTCCACCGCCTCGATGAATTGTGGACGTATTTTGATGGCTCGTAACCAGAGCTTTTCAGCATCGTCCTGCCTGTTCAAACAATAGAGCGTAGCAGCCTTGTTTGACATTGCTTCAACATTGCTGCAATAGTGTCAGTGCTCGGAGTAACGTGTGGTAAGTGGACGGCGAGATACGCACTTGGCGTTCAACTCAATGATGCGACTGAACCAGTCAGAGGCGTCTTCGAAGCGATCAAGGCCGTATAATAGACAACCCCCAAGCATCATTCCATCCAGCCATTTCCAGCCACTCTGTTCGCAGAGGTGTGTCAGAGTCTCAAGCGAAGTTTTCGCATTAGCGGACGGCGAGACTTTGTTTGATTCCGGGACCGAAGCATAGCATGGTATCGTGGCCGATGGAGCAAAGGGGACCTGGTAACCCGTATTCCTTGTGCCTTGTACGTGACAAGCATCCCATCCGTTAGGGATTGATTCGCAATTTGAAGGTACGTTAGAGAATGCAGGCTGTAGCAAATTGCCGCTCGACACAATATGCCGTGCGGCTCGGGTTGGTGCATGGGCGCCACTGTTAGAGTCTCCCAAGGTCGGTTTTGGAGGCTTGGGATAAACGAATAACCTAGCCGGAGCCCCAGAGCCCGGTCCTGAAGTGTTGGTCTTGCGCATGCGGTGAAGTTGTGCAAGCAGATCCATGTATGAACGATGAGCTTGCATCAATACTTTGTCTCTGAAATGTGAGGGGACGGAAATGTCGGGCTGGAAAGAGCTGGATTCGAGGGTCAAGGTCTCCACATTAGGATATGATGCCTGCGGCATGGCTGTTGGATATCCGAGGTTTAACGAAGCATTTCGAGCAATCAAATTGGTTGGAGCCAGGTCAACATGGGAAGATACACCTTGCGACTCGATGGCGGGATGTGCGGCAGGCTGCATGGGAAACCACGGGCCCAGGTGTGGATCATTGCGAGGCGAAACGAAGTCGAAGTTCTGATAATGGTTCATAGCTGGTCGATCGTCGAATTGACTGTGCGCATGGGGGAGGCTCGGGCAGCCAACCCTGGCGTTAAAAGAATCATACTGAGGCTGAGGCCTGGCTCCATTACTCCAAGCTGACCAGTTCTCGGGATCACCATTGGGGCTGTGTGAAATCACTCCATGGAAGCGTGGTGTACTGAGGTCTGGCGGGAAGTGGCCAAGCTGCGACGAGTCGTTCAGGGCAGGCCACGGGCGATGATTTGAAGAAATAGGATATGCAGCATCGAAAGGCTGGTTCATGCGAGATTCGGAGGCAAAATCAGTCGTATATAGCCTCGAGGGGTCCGCGGAGTGCCCGCCAGGGCCAATGTGAGCCACAGAAGCACCTGGAGGAGCAGACAGAATCATGTGTTTTGAAGGTGGGGGGCCCTGGGCAAGTTGCGTGGGTGAACCATCGTAACCAGCATGCAATGTCCCATTTGGTGTCTTCCGCCTCAGCTGGTATTCATTCTGGTCGACGATATAAGATGGTAGCGAGAGGGTGGTCTGGCGGTGATAGGTAGGGTGACCAGGATGCAAGTTACGGATGGGAAAGGCCCTGGGGAGCTCTTTCGAAGACGATAGAGGCCTAGGGTCCTTGTAGGTCTGCGGGAATTGATCGCTGAAGGAGGAGTTCGAGTTGTGGCGATTGGAGTGTGATGGTAGCGGTTCATGGTTCGACTGTGGATGCACCGAGCGGTGCACCTGGACTAGAGGCAACATGGATTATGGCGGCGATATTGGGAGGGAGTGCGTGGCTGGGTTTGTAGATTTCAAATCAGAAGCTGAAGACGCGACCGGCGATGTCGTGATCCCGACTCGGAGCGCTCGTTCTGTCATTGCCTGCTGATCAGAGCATGGCTGATATGGCCGCTGACGGGCATCTAGAGAATCGTATCGGCGGCGGCGGGAATGCCAGCGCCAGAGAAGCGACGTGCCGGGCAATAGCTGCAATTTTCGTGGCACGAATGTCCCGCAATGCTGTTGAAAGCTTCGATGATGCACTTGGAAGCACAGGAAGGTTGGGATTTGTGGTCGTCGTGGTCAGGTCGACCAAGGCTCACGTCAGGGTGCGTCGAGGGGGGCTGGTTGGTGGATAAGGGAAGTGGTAGTCGCTGTGGTAAGCCTGTAAGGCAAGGGAGATAAGGGGACCATATTCATTGGGCTGCGCCAGGGCCACCTTCCTGTTGACCATTTTTGGAGTGGGGCCAATCGTGAACAGGAGAATGCTTGGCTGTCTGGGGTTCTATGGTATCGCCACGGTATTTCGAGTTTCAAACATACCCTAACACCGCACTCGATGTGTTGAATCTGATCAGGAATGATGGTTGTACGTTAAACATTGAACAAAATATGATCCAACACGTAGTTCATGGTCTTGATTCAAACCTCCACGTGAAGTCGGTTGCAAGTTATCCCTGAGAGAATCCCTGAGAGAAACTGTATTTTCGTAACTAATATTTGTAAAGTTACGTTCGTCCTGACGGAACGTTGTTACTCAAGTTCATAGTCCACGAACGGCAGTCCTACGACAATATTGTGACCATGGACAACTATCGCTCGGTCATCCTTAGCCTGGAGGCAGAAAGGATCTACACACGCCCAATACCTACCGAAGCATCCATGATGAATCCCGCTCACTAACGTGCCGAGATGAGCCAACACGGTCGAAGGTAAGCGGGTTTTGGTCCATTTCTTTAAGGCTGATTCGGAAGATAAGCGAGATCACACTTGAAATCTCGCCTCGGAGGCCGGTGGATGTACAGCGACCCGGGATCTTGTGATGAAACGTTGCAGCCAGGCCTGTCGCCTCGAATCAGCAAATTGAGTGGCGGCATCGCATATCTGTGGTCTGTACCATGCATGGAGAACATCTGTGCGCCCTAGTCAGCTTATAAGAAGTCGCCCTAAGTCGCTGTGGACTTCGTAGGAAACCAATATGCGCCTCTCAGGCGCTGTCGATAGTGCTCAGAGAGCGGTCAAGGAGTGCGTTGCATGTTGTTCAGAACGTGGTAGCTCATGGGCACCCGGTCATGATGGGTCGGGAATTTTATTGAGAACAATCAAGTCCGCTGAAGGACTGTTGCAGAACCTTTCCCCTAACTCCTAAGTCATGCACAATTCATGGTCAAGTACCTGAGCAGTTTACTCCTCGGGAACTGAAATGTGTTAGTTATGTCAAATGGGTTATCAGATATCTGAGTGGAACGAAGTGTGGACTCACTGTCGATCTCGCCAGCATCGATGGCATCGTTGATCGCGCGGGGGCTCTTGCCGTCGACCTGGCATCCGACGCTGAAAGCAGTGCCAAGAATCTCCTTGACGGTGCCCTCGAGAGACTTAGAGAAGGACTTGTAGCGCATCGTCCGGGCAATCTCGATGATCTCGTCGAGGGGAACGGACTTGGTGTGCTTGATGTTCTTCTCCTTCTTGCGGTCGCGGGGAGGCTCCTTCAGGGCGCGGATGATGAGGGAGGAAGCCGTGGGCACAACGGAGACAGCAGCCTGACGGTTCTGGATGGTGAGCTTGACGGTGACGCGGAGGCCCTTCTGTAGTCCGGTGTGTCAGTGCTGTCCAGGATGACGGCCGAGTAGTGTTGGCAATGTCATGGCAAGACGTACCCAGTCTCCAGTAGCCTTAGCGATGTCTTCGCCGACCTTCTTGGGGGAGAGACCAAGAGGACCAATCTTGGGAGCCAGCGCAGAAGATGCGCCGACCTCACCACCGGTGGCCCGGAGGTGGCTGTATTCACGCCTGTCAGTGCATGTTCCCAACCTCCAAGTAGAACGTCTCCCGGTGGACTAACATGATCTTGATCTCGTTGGGGTCGATCTTGGGAGCTGGAAAAATCTTCGTTAGCAGCTGTAGGACTTCGTTGCCGACAATGTTGCAGATCGCTCTGGCGTAGAACTTACGCATGATGGCTACTTTCGACCTGGTCTGGGAAAATTGGCGGATGGGAGAGGAAAGAGAAGTCTCACGAAGGCCAAAAATTTACCGAAGGGAAACTACCCTCTTTCCGCCGGGCTGCTGGTAGTTCGTGCGCGGAAACCCTAGGAAATTGTGGGGCTCGGCTGGTGCAAGCCCAGCACATTTGGAGGGGCACAGTGGGTCAAGTCACGTGCAACCGCATCCATTGCCTCCTTGTTTGCTGCTGAACCGAATGCAACAATGAAGTCCATGCGGCCTATATTATTGCGGTGCAACATGTTCCGACGGTGGCCAGTACAAGGCTCCACGACATAGAATCACAGCATCAAGGTATAAATTATAGTGTGGCTTTCTATGTCAGAATGAGCGAATCTCGTCCGCCACCAACATTGATGAGTCGCGGGTTCAATATTATTTGGTAAAGGAACTAGTCGAAGCAGGTATTCTCCATGCTGGCCTCCACGAAAAAAGTCAAATGTACCTGTCAAGATACCTTGTGGGGTTTACTGCAACGACGGTGCACGTCTCTAAAAGGGCAAGGATCCTCGCACCCCATGTTCGCTCGACTATACGCATTGGATCATTGAATGCCTGGGGATCAATTTGTGCCGCTAACAGCCAGTCTGTCGAGGTTTGGTGGTTAGTACAAGTACCTCGTATGTACGCTGAAGCAGGTACTCACTTCATGAGATGGTCCATGAACGTTTGCAACGATACGTCGTCGGTGAAGATAGTCTGGGCAGTCTGGGCACCAACACCACCATATGCTCCAGAGGTATGCGTGGTTGACGGGTTGAGCTTGGAAAGGAGGAAACGAGCCTGGGAACCGCCGGCATCGCAGACAATGAAGCGTGGTAGCGGGAATCTGTCCTGGATGAGATCCTGCGAGGTATTAGTACTGAAGTGATTCCGCACGTGCATTATTTGGAATGAACATACCCTGGCGTCCTCTTTCGGCTGCTCAAGGAGCCCTGCGAAATTCTCATAGCCCTCCTGGTCTTGGTAACCAGCCTTGCGCCACTCAGCCACCGTCTCGCCATGGAAAATGAGAATATGGAAGAAAGTGTCCAGTAAGAGGATGTGAGTCGCCTGTATGGATGTAGAATCCAGGAGTACAGGTTGGCCGCCATCCTGGTCAAAGGTGTAGGAATCCAGGGTGGGCTGGATCATGACCAGTGAGTTGCTGACGTCCTCGTGGTTCAGAACATGGCGGTAAAAGGCCGTCTCGTCAGGGGAATTGTTGAACACCTGCAAGAATTGACTCCTTCTCAAGTGGAACATGAACTGGGGGTAGAGCGTGAAGTTCTTCTCCAGGCGGAATGAAGAGGGGTCGTCCTTGCGGTAGTCGGCAAAGCGAGAGCAGAGTCTGATCAACATCCTGTCAACCCACCGGAGAACATCAGGTCCATCGTCGACTTCGGATTTGAACACGGCAATACGGGACATGAGGACCGCCGCGGCTTCCTGGTCGAAGGATTGCGCTATGGCGGGATCTCCAGCAGGCCCGCTAAGATTCCGAGCGATCGTCGTGACTCTGAGGTGGAATTGACCGGACGAATGCTGGTAGTAAGTGAGGAACTGAATCATCGCCTTTTGAGGCGCTTGCTGATGTTGCGTCGGTCCGCCCTGGCTAGCGATCTCGAAATAGACTCCATAGCTTGCGCTGGGGTCGATGCCACACATTTTCCAAGAGCACGTGTTGCCTATGCCGCACTCAGTCTCGCCAACAGACGTCGACTTTTTGTTCAGCGATACTGCATGCCCAATGAGACCCGTAACCTTGAGCTCTTTGGTCGTGAGAACTTCCAAGACGCCGTTGAAGCCCATCACCAAGTTGTCGTCTCCGTCCTTCTCGAAGACTCTGTTGAATGACTGCTTGAACATGGACGAGGTAAAGCTGTCAGTTAGGATCATGTGGCCACCAGTCGAGTTGCAAAGACCCTTCATCTCCAACAGACCAACTTGATCAAGACAGCCAGCAAAAATGTCGATGATGTGCCCATTGTGAGCAGTTCGCTTTGCCAGGGTGTCATAGAACTGCGAAACGTCAGCAAATAGTGCTTCACCACTACCACGAAGAAAGGCAACGCACCTTGAGCGCTTTCTTGTAATACTTGATGTTGTCTCGGTCAATATCGTGGTGTGACCGGATGGGTTCCCTAAGCTCGGGGCCAACGACCATACCAGGTCCCTCAGTTGCCGGACCTCCAGCGAAAAGCATGATGCGCCCACCGGCATTCTGGAACGACGACTCTAGCAACCCGACTGCGACACTGAGCGCAACTCCGCTGCACCTCAAGCTTCTACGGTCGTTCGCAACTGGCCAGGGGTCTTTCTGCAGCTGCTCGAGTGCCTTCGTGAGCTGGAACTCGCATTGTTGCACGGGGAGGAGAAACCTGGAGGCAGGTCCGGTGGGTGCAGGGGGGCGACCAGGCTGTTGCTGCATGCCAGGTCGCATGGCGGGCGAAAGCAATCCGAGCATCTCTTGAACTTGTTTCGCTGTGTAGTCCTTGCTGCCCCGGAAAACATATGACTTCGCGCATTCGTTGTATCCGATTTCGTGAACCTGGGCCTACATGCGGGTTAGGGATTAGCCCCTTATGTCAGATAAATCAGATCCAACAGCGCTACTTACCATAGTGCCATAGGTAATCAGGCCGACCAGGGCATTTTGAGGGAGTTCTGCCAGGCTCATAACGAGCGACTCCTTGAGGGCAGAAAGGCTGTCATCTTCCTGGCACGTGTCCACAACATACAGGAAGATAGGCGGGCTTGGAGCGGGGCGCGAGAGCCTGTACTCAATAGTTGTGTTCGAGGGGTGAAGCTCAGGGGGTATCGCATTCTGGGTGATGTCCTTGTAGTGCGGCGGCAGAGGGTTCCTCGACAAGCAGAAGGGGCAGATCCAGAGCCGAGCTCTAACATCAACCGAACTGAAATACACTTGTCAGCCAGCATACGGCCCATGACTGGACGCGAACATACCAAAAAGGGTTGAGAACAGAACGGCAGGGCTGCTTGCAGGTAACAGGCTCGAAGTGAAGAAGGGGGGTTTCCGGTTTCTCCTTCAGAGGCGTGTAGAGAGCTCCGATGGGCACCACCAATCTGGATGCCTCCTATCGAACCGGTGAGCGAGTTGCATGTGATGGCGGCGTATGCCAGTGACAGAGATACTGACCATGCGCGAGCTTGGCAACACATTCCAGCTAAGCCTGACACCATCACGGTCTTCAACCTCGCTCCATTGCTCCTTCAGTGTATCGTAGTCCATTCTGAGACCGTCGTGGTGTCTATCGTGGTGCCGGTTGTCGTTCGCCGAACGCGTTGGAGAAGACTGGGTTCAAATGGGGCGACCCAGAAGTGAGGCGGGATTGCAACGCTCGCAGTGGTTGTTTGGGGCGACCCTGTACGTGTTGTTGCGGTCTAGGGGTGATGCACTGCTATGCTAGGCTAGGTGGATGAAAGGCAAGGAATTAGCCAAAGCGATGGCATGGGAAACACAATAAGGGCAGGAAGGTGCTTCTTGCCTGGAGTTCAGGACAGCTGTACATTGCTCCACATAATGAGCTATTGGAGCTTGGTGGGTCGTCCAATAGGATGTCAAGTCCGTGCGAAAGAGCATGACCATCAGAGGCATAGCCAACTAGGCATGATAAGCCTCCAGCTAGGGTCTAAAAGGTTAAAATGGATATGAACCAAAACGAGAAATACGCTGCATTCTATACTAACGCGCTAGTAGATAAGGTAAGTACATTATATGATGTATTTAAGGACCATAAGTTTTAAGATATATTTTGCTAAGATGGTATATTGAGAGAAACAACATGTAGGTAATTCTAAAGGCAGTTAACAATACTTTAAAAAAGAACAAGATATAGCTTTCTTCTCCTACTCTGGAAGAACCTGACTTTAGGTAGGACGAGTTAAGGTAGGGCAGCGGGATTTCCTCGTCTGGCATCTGGGCTGTTGAACTTGGTTAGATCACGTGAGTCTGTGACTAACCCATGCCTGTGAGTCAGCCCGGTCAATGGAGCTTAACTTTTTTACCCCTCCATATCACCCCTCCATCACCCCTCACATTGGCCCATCCAAAATTGGACCTAAAAAACCGCGAACAACAGGAAACACCAGTAAACACTACCAGCATGGAGGAAGCGACCGCTCCGACGTCAAAGAAAGGCGCCAAGAAGGCCGAGGCAAAGGCGAAGAAGGAGGCCCTCAAAGCTCAACGTGCGGCCGAACGCGCCGCTTCTGAAGTTGCCGACATCGACCTTGAAGATGACCCCGCCAAAGACAACTATGGGCGGGTGACGAACCCGGCTTTTCAGGACGATGCCCACGAAGTTGAACTTCGTGCCTTGGACGAATCGTACGAGGGGAAGACGGTGGTCATTCGAGCATGGCTCCAGAACACACGGATTCAGAGTGCCAAGATGGGCTTTATCGAGCTTCGCAAGGGGGGCAACTGGACTATACAGGGTGTTGCGATGGCTACTATTGGTGCGAATGGCGCTGAGACCCAATCATCGTCATCCGAGTCAACGCCTCTGATCAGTCGACGCATGGTCAAGTGGATAACCAGCATCAATCCCGAGAGCTTCGTAGCTGTCGAGGGAAAGGTGAAGCGGCCGATCGAACCTGTGAAGAGCTGCAGAATTTCAAGCCTTGAGCTCCACATCACGAAATGTTTCGTTGTCGCACCTGCGCCGGCCATGCTTGGCATGACTCTCGGGGCTGCAAGTCAGCCCATTGTCAACTTCAGCGATGAAAAGTCAACTACCGAAGATGATACTGAGAAGGACGCCGAAACCGCAGTGCCGGCCGCGAGCATGCTCACCCACCTGGACAACATATCCATGCACAAGCGCGCCCCTGTTCAGCAGGCTATCGCGGTATGTTCATAGCGGCGCTGAATATGTTCGGAACCAATTTGACTTACACGGAACAGGATATCCGCATCGAAGTGAAGAGACTCTTCCGCTCATACCTCGAAGCCCTCAGCTTCAAGGAGTTTGAGCCGCCGTGTTTGATCGGTGCAGCATCGGAGGGTGGTGGTAACGTTTTCCGCCTGGCATACTTTGGTCAAGAGGCATTCCTTGCCCAGTCTCCCCAGTTCTACAAACAATTCGAGATTGCTGGCGGCAGAGAACGTGTCTTCAGCATTGGACCAGTCTTTAGAGCTGAGAACTCGAACACGCCCAGGCACATGACCGAGGTATGATCTGCCATTTCTTCCCTACGGTTGAGTGCTAATCTTGCGTTAACTTCCTAGTTCACTGGTCTCGATCTTGAAATGGAGATCCGACACTCATACACCGAAGTCCTTACCACACTCGAGGGCGTTCTGCTACACATTTTCCGCGGCATCCGAGGTATGTTTTTCTTCCTCTGCAGTATCCCGCCTCGGTTAGTCGTATTATCTATCTGCATGGCTAATAAATGTCTTCACTTGCGTAGAGCGATGTGCGGACGAAATCGAAATTGTCCGTTCTGTTTACCCTTCGGAGCCTTTCCTACTGCCTGAGGCAGGCCAGGAAGTCCGTTTAACCTTCGCAGAGGCACAGCAACTACTGCGAGAGGAGGGACCAGAGGAATTCCGCAACGTTCGGGATGATGAAGACATGTCAACCCCACAGGAGAAGGCCCTGGGCGCAGTAGTCCGTGCGAAGTTCAAGACCGATTTCTACGTCATTGACAAGTTCCCCGAGACTGCGCGTCCCTTTTACGCCAAGCTCGATGACTCCAACAACACCATCGGAGACGGTGTTCATACGACTAATGCATTCGACTTCTTCCTACGGGGCCAAGAAGTTCTTTCTGGTGGCCAGCGTATCAACGACCCGGAGGAACTGGAAAAGCGTATTCGCGCTAAAGGAGTTGACCCCGAAAGTCCTGGCATCAAGGAATACTTGGCAGTGTTTCGCCAGGTCGGCGTGCCGCCACATGGTGGTGGTGGTATTGGACTTGACCGGGTGGTTGCTTGGTTCCTGGCACTGCCGAGTGTTCATCTCGCAGCGAGTTACCCGCGAACCCCCAAGAGACTCCTGCCCTAAGGGATATAAGAGAGCTTCGATAGGGCTTTGATAGGCGGCGCAGTCTAGCAGCCTATAGAGATTCCTAATCGAACTAGCTAGGAATTCTATTGATTCTTCGACGGTAGTCGCCTTATTTATCGTAGCGAATATTAGTATGTCGAGGCTAATTAAGCTTACTATTAGGGTTCTCTTTAGGAGTACTAGGTATATAATAATTATAGTAGTACCTATATAAAGACTATATAAAGTCTATATTTAGGTAGGTAGGACTATATAATATAGATAAATTAGATATACTAAAGGTATATATATTTACTAGTCATTTCTATAATAGAAAGTATACTAATTATATTCTAAGTTATATAAGGCTACTCTATAGATATTATAACCTAACCTCGAGGTAGGCGCCTACTTCCTATAATTCCCTAATATCTTATCTAAAGGATTATATTTTAATTATATAAATTATATTACCTACTCCTTCTCTTCTTATAGCTCCTTCCTAGTATCCTAAATATCTTAAATAGCTATATATAGAGAGCTATTTACTATATAACTTAAGAATTATATAGTTACTTAATAAATAGACCTAACCTTTAATTACCTATTAAGTATTATTAATTAAGATTAATAGCTATCTATTTAGTATATAAGGTATTTAGTATATAAGGTATAGTTACTTAATAAGTAGACCTAACCCTTAATCGCCTACTAAGCATTATTAATTAGGGTTAATAGCTATCTATAGATAGATAAGGTATTAATATATAAGTACTATACTTATGCTATTGGACTACCCTAGCCTCTATAATACCTATACTATTAATAATATTCCCTAGTATCCTACTTAAGTAACTAAGATATATATACCCCGGCCTCGATTCCCCTTTAGAATACGACCTAGATCCTCTAGATAAATATATTATAGCTATTCTAGAGCGCTTAAGATATAACCCCTATATAGCTAGGAATAATAT
This sequence comes from Verticillium albo-atrum, assembly GCA_002851705.1. Taxonomy (NCBI): domain Eukaryota; kingdom Fungi; phylum Ascomycota; class Sordariomycetes; order Glomerellales; family Plectosphaerellaceae; genus Verticillium; species Verticillium albo-atrum. Next base: position 1,412,315 of record NMXJ01000008.1, read on the forward strand.
AACTACTAATAACTAGCTCTACCTAGCCTCTTAGGGCCTCTATCTATCTTAGTAGTTTAGCGCTAGTCTCCTTAAGAGGCGCCTTAAGAAGCTAGAAAAATTTAAGCCTAGTAATTCTAATAAGGATAAGTTTAAGGAATTATACCTTAAAAGTAACTATACCTAGTTCTATATAGTTACTAAAGTAGTTAATAATAAGGAGTAGGGGAGTAAAGTACTTAGGTATCGATGTAATTAAGATACCTAGTTATAAAATAGGTAATAGATAGTAATTAGTTTATAGGTAATAATAATTAATACTATATAAGATAAGAGGAAATATATACTAGGATAGAAGCTATATATCGCTAGTTAGGGGCCTTAGCCCTCAGCTATGACTAATATAGTTTAATTTAGTTCTACTTAACCTATATATACCTTATATATAATATATTAGGGAATAAGTTAGGGTCTACTTTATAAGGAGGGGAACTTAGCCTATAGGTACTTGAAATAGCTATTAACCTACTTAAATACTTTATAATATATCTTTCTCTTATTTCTATCATTTCTATTATTTCTATTTTTTAATAAAGGTAATTAATTACCTTATTATTATTAGATTAAAAACGTTAATATATTAAAAAAGATCTAGAATTATTTATATAGTAGGAGCCTTATAAAGAGGTACCTCGGCGTAGTAGGAGAGGTCGACTAGTAAGAAGATATATTATTTTTCTTATAAATCCCTATATAAATTTAAAGGACTAATAAATAGATAGATCTCTATTAATAAGGTAGGAACCTAATAAGGTATATATAACCTTCTTAACTAATAGGTAGTAGGTCTAGTATGCCCCCTAGGTAGAGATAGGTTAGTCTATATAACCTATTCTCTAACTAGGGCTCTTAGTAGGAAATCGATAAATAGCTCTAGTAGGGTAGTAGAGATGCTATTAATAGAAGGAAGATAGTCTAGAACCTCGAATAGGTAGAATATAGAGCCCGTTTCTAAGGTGATAGGTATATTTAGTCTAAATATAGAAGAATTATATACCTCTAGATAGTAGGAGTCGTTAAAAGCCTCTAGAGGTAGGTACTAATACTCTAGGTCGATATAAATACCTAAGTTATCTATTAGCTTAAGTTATAATTATAATTATATAGAGGTTTTAGTACTAAAATAATTAAGTATAGAGATTATATATAATATATACTAAAGTAAGTTATTAGAAATATACAATAAGCTATAATAGAATAAGCCCTAATATCTAGGTAGGTAAGTCTACTAATAGATTATCTTAATACCTATCTATATCTATATCTATATCTATTTAGTATATAAGGTATAGTTACTTAATAAGCAGACCTAACCCTTAATCACCTACTAAGCGTTATTAAACGGGGTCAATAGCTATCTATAGGCAGATAAGGTACTAAAATCTTAGTAAACTCTATTACCTACGACCTTACTTAAAAAGCCGACTAGCCTATCCTCCCTAATCCTTAAATATAATAAGGATCCTACCCCTATAATAACTAACTAAACTAAGATACTACCTACTATAAGTACTATACTTATGCTATTCGACTACCCTAGCCTCTACGGTACCTATACTATTATATTCCCTAGTATCCTACTCGAGTAACTAAGATATATATACCCTAGCCTCGATTCCCCTCTAGAATGCAACCTAGATCCTCTAGATAAACGTACTATAGCTATTCTAGAGCGCTTTAGATATAACCCTTATATAGCTAGGGATAATATAACTACTAATAACTAGATCCGCCTAGCTTCTTAGGGACTCTATCTATCTTAGCTATTTAGTATTAATATCCTTAAGAGAGAAATAAAGAGATTATAAGGACTAAAGGGCCCTAATAAGGAAGGGTTTAGGAAATAGTATCTATATAATAGCTATACCTAGTTCTAGGCGGTTACTAAAGTAGCTAATAGTAAGGAGTAGGGGAGTAAAGTACCTAGGTATTAATATAATTAAGATACCTAGTTATAAAATAGGTAATATAGTTAGTTTATAGGTAATAATAATTAATACTATATAAGATAAGAGGAAATATATATAAGAGTAGAAGCTATGTACTATAGTAGCTTCTAGTTAGGGGCCTTAGCCCTTAGCTATAACTAATATAGTTTAATTTAGTTTTACTTAACCTATATATAACTTATATATAATATATTAGGGAATAACTTAGGGTCTACCTTATAAGAAGGGGGTTCTTCTTTATAGTCTCTTATAAGTAGTTCTTTACTTTTAGGTTTCTATTAGCTATTTAGGTCTAGGATAAACTTCTTAAGCTATTAGCTTATATATATAATACCTTAGATTAGTTCCTCTCCTATTATTTCTAGTCTAAATAAGAGGTTTCTAGGGGCTACTAAAGTAATTTAGAATAGTCCTTACTAATAAGGGTTAAGCTTCATAGTCTTTAATATATTTATTACTTTCTTTATATTATAGATAAGAACTATATCCCCTATCTATATAAGAGAGGTAGTCTTAATTAGCCTTATAGCTATAGAGGAGGAAGAAAGGGGTATCGCCTATAGAAGCTTTTATAGTTATTTAGTCTATAAATAGGGCTATTACTAGTAGGTAATTAACTTTCTTATCTCTTATTATTACCTAAGTAGCTAGGGTATAGGTAATAGGTTAATAGCCTTTCTCGATAAGGCTATTAGCCCTAAGGTTATATAATAACGTAAGTTTTCGCCTTATTCTATATAGCTTATTAAGTTTAATAACGGATCCCTTATTTTCTAGTCCCTTATTAATAATAAGGACGTAATATAAGCTATACCTATAGATAACGTCCTCCTAAATAAATTTAGTAATAGCTTTTAATATATTTAACTTAATTAGGTAGGCCTCGATATAACTAGTAAATCTATACCTAGCTTCTACTAAGTAGAGGCTATTAAGATATTAGATATTAAGATATATATAGGTAAAGGGGAGGGACTCTATAGTAAGCTTAGTAAATATTAGAGGGTCTCCCCTTTAAGGTCCTCTTACCTTTTAGGGTACGTCTTAATAATTATCTTAACCTACTAGTATATATTATCCGATTAGAAGTTAAGTAAGACCTAATAGTAGGTTACCTGGCATCCCTAGTACCCTAATTCCTTATATACTACCGTAATTAAGGTAACCTATATAGTAGAATCGTTAATAAGTCTCTATAGGTAAGCTTATACCTTATTAGGGCGAGTCTAAAGGAAGCCTTCTTTAAGGAAACCTTTTACTACTATTCTCCTAATTACCTCTTATTACCTCTTAGTAAACCTATTAGTAAACGCTCCTATCGCTAGGAAGTCTATAAGGTCCCTTAATAGCTAGCTCTAGTTCTCCTTATCTAATAATAGTAGGCTAGGTAGTTCTATAGTTACTATAAAGATATTAGTATTAATAAAGTTATTAATATCCCCTTTAATAGCCTCGTTATCCTAATTAGATAGTTCTAATAGCTTCCTTAAGAGCCTATCTACTATAGAGTTCTTTATCCCTAAAATATACTTAACTTTAAAGTTAAATATCTAGACCTAAGTAATTAACTAGCTAACTATTAACCTAGGAAGGTCTATTGTAGCTCTATTAAGCTATACTATAAGTATCTAAGTATCTATTTCTAAGATAAAGTAGATACTATATAGGTAGTTCTTTAGGTACCTTAAGGCCTTTAAAACCCCTCTAAGTTCTAGCTTCCTAGAATTATATTTCTATTTAATTATATCCTAATAGCTACTTTTATATCTTAAGACTACCTATTTACTATTAATCTATTAATTAAGGATAGCTCCCTAGCCCTTAAGGCTTATATTAATATAGAGAAAGATAATTCCTCCTTTAGGGCTATAGTTAATTAAGATTAGGATAAAGGAACCTATAAGTTCTAGCTTAATAATATCTATAGCCTCTTACTATTAGGAATGGGGAAGCTGACTACCTGTAAGTAAATAGATAGATAATGGGTTAGGGAGTATTTAAATAAGTAAGGGGTATAAGGAGTTAGAAGAATCTAACTAACTAGTTATAGAATAACTAGATAGATAAGATAGAAGAGGGGAAGTAGGTAGGTAGGTAGATTGGGAACTGTAGGGCTGTATTGGCTTAGACTGGAAGGCTTATTCCTACTATCAGAAAGTAGGAGGAATAGAGGCCTCTATATAGATATCTTCCTACAGCCAATTCCACGGATTTTCACCACTATTTACACCGCTATATTCACCGCTATATTCACCGCTTAGATATCTAGAAAGTATATTTATCTAGGTCTAAGACCTGTGGGCCTTATTCTGTAGGCATCTGTAGGCCTAAGACCTATGGGGCTTATTCTGCAGGTCTTCTGCAGATCTTCTGCAGTCCTAAGACCTGTGGGTCTTATTCTGCAGGTCCTAACCTAGACGGCTGTTTGCAGGGCTTCCTAATGGAACTGCTGACTTGGTGATGGTGTAGATATAGATATAGATATAGATAGATATAGATATATACTAGGCCTATGCTTATAGATAGAGAGATATAGATATAGATATAGATATAGATATATAGGTATCTAGACGATCTATTAGTAGACTTACCTGCCTAGATACTAGGACTTATTCTAATATAGCTTATGGTATATTTCTAATACTTACTATGCCTCTAACTAGAAGAATAGAACGTTTTTCTTTAGTAAATCTATAAGAGGGCTATACTTAGTACTAAAGTACTTAATCTAAATTTAATAGAAAGTTACTAGTCTAATAGAAGATCTTAGTAATAAGGTATTATTATACCTAAACTATTCCTATAGCTTAATAATCTTAGCTATATTAAGGGAATAGCTTATAATACTATAGATATAGCTAACTATAATAGCTAATTCCTAGACCTATTAGCCTTTTACTCTTAAAATAGTATAGCCTAAAAGCTTAATATTAATAAAGACCTTATTAATATTCTAGAGATACTTAGCTATAAATTAATATACCCTAGGAATTAGGTCCTTACCTTTATAACTAGTAGTTAGTCCTTTAATAGTTATATTATTAATAAAGGTATAGTAGTAGTATAGGATAAGATTATAGAGTATTCTCATTATTATATATATAAACTATCCCCTCCTTATAAGGTAGACCCTAAGTTATTCCCTAATATATCATATATAAGTCACGTATAGGTCAAGTAGAACTATAAGAATTAAACTATATTAGTCACGGCCAAGGGCTAAGGCCCCTGACTAGCGATATACGGCTTCCGCCCTAGCGTATATTTCCTCTTATCTCGCATAGTATTAATTATCATCGCCTACGAACCGATTACTATCCGTTACCTATTTTACGACTAGGTATATATATCTCTTACCTTACTTAATCGTATCGATACCTAGGCATATCGCTCCCCTACTCTATACTATTAGCCGCTTTAGCGATAGCACGGAACTAGGCATAGCCGTTATATAAATACTAGTTCCTAAATATCTTCTTCTTATCCTTCTTAAGATTTCCTAGTCTCTTTAGCTCCCCTCTAGGGAGCTTAATACTAAATAGCCTAGATAGATAGAGGCCCTAGGAGGCTAGGTAGATCTAGNCCTAAATATCTTCTTCTTATCCTTCTTAAGATTTCCTAGTCTCTTTAGCTCCCCTCTAGGGAGCTTAATACTAAATAGCCTAGATAGATAGAGGCCCTAGGAGGCTAGGTAGATCTAGTTATTAGGAGTTATATCGTCGCTAGCCATATAAGAGTTATATCTAAAGTACTCTAGGATAGCTATAGTATATTTATCTAGAGGATCTAGGTCGTATTCTAGAGGGGAATCGAGGCTAGGGTATATATATCTTAGTCGCTCGAGCGGGATACTAGGGAATAAGATAATATAGGTGCTATAGAGGCTAGGGTAGTTAAATAGTATAAGTATAGTACTCATAGTAGGTAGTATCTTAGTTTAGTTAGTTATTATAGGGGTAGGATCCTTGGCATATTTAAGGATTAGGGGGGATAGGCTAGTCGGCTTTTTAAGTACTGACGTAGGCTATAGAGGTCGTAGGCGATAGAGTTTACTGAGATTTTAGTACCTTGTCTGCCTATAGATAGCTATTAACCCTAATTAATAACGCTTAGTAGGTGATTAAGGGCTAGGTCTACTTATTAAGTAACTATACCTTATATACTAAATATATAAACTATATTACTAAATTAGTAGTGCCCTAAGGGAGAGTATATATCCTAAATAGGCTAATAGAAGTTTTAAATATTATAAGATCCCTACTAGTCTTATTAAAGGGTACTTACTTATATCTATTAAAGAAGTTAAGGAGGGAGATAAGTTTATATATTATAAAGTCTTCTAAGAAGTTATTTCTACCTAGGAGTATAAAGGTGTCCCTTATTATAACTCTATTAATATATATAGCTAAGTTAATAAGTCTTATCTTCTTATCCTTCTTCTAGACTAGGAACTAAGGGTTCCTATATAAGGTATAGCTTTCCTTAATAACCCCTTTCTTAAGGTATTACCTTAGTATCTCTATAATAGACTTCTTAAGGGCCTTCGGAATTAGGATCCCTTTTACTTACTAGGCCTTATAATAAATAGTCTTAATCTCTTAAAGAGGAGCGATATCATAGTTAAGGCTTCTATACTTAGTAAAGTCCTAGGCTAGTATAGCTTCCCTATTAAGGAGGATCTATTCTAGTATATCCTATTCCCCTAATTAGAGGTACTTATAGGTATCCTTAATATCCTATAACCTCTATACTATAAGCCTTACCTATAGCTTAATATCTAAGAACTTTAATATAATTAGGCCTTTAAAAGGGCCTTTATCGACTATATACTACTCTAGTAGGATTACTATTAACTTCTTAACTTTCTAGAAGGGGTTACCTTCTAGAATAGTACTATTAGATAGCTTATTATTAATTAGGTTTACCTTATTAGCTCTCCTCTTATATATAGTATAGACCTTTCTATAGCTTTCGCGAGGCTATATAATTAAAGAAGCTCTCTAGGCCTATCGCTCCCTATTCTTAAGGGTATATAATATATTAGCCTAATTAGTATCCTATTATACCTTATAGCTAGCTAGAGTAGAATATACTAAGTTAAAGAATACTTTTCCTAATAATTCTATAGGTACTTTATAATAGGTATAGGATATTCTATGCTTACTAGTCTAGGTAGCGGCTTTCCTAATTAGGGGAATAATAGGGGTAGCTTCTAATAAAAGGGCTTTTCTAATAATATCTATTACTTATACTTCTAAAAGTACCCCTAAAATAGAATCCCTATCCTCGATATTAGCTAGCTTATAGGAGGGCCTCTAATTAGGTATACTATCTAGTTTCTAATTAGAAAGTCTCTTTGCATTTCCCTTTAGTAGTAGCCGGAGTATTACTATTACTTAGGTACCTTTAGTCATCGCTTTCGCTTTTATAGTTACTCTAATTAACCTATATTATTTATATCTTCTCGAGTATAAAGTCTAGGTAGATATCCTTTAAGGTTTCTTTCCTAAAGGGTCTAATATAGCTAATTAGGACTATAATCCTTAAACCCCTAAATATAAAGTTAGTATATACCTAATTCTTAACGTAGTTAAACGTTATTCTTATCTAGGTAAAGAATAGCCCTCCTAATAGTATATTAGGCGTATAGTCTTTAGCTACTATAACTTAGAGGAGGATAGGCTACGGGTACTTATTAAACTATAGGTTTTCGAGTAAGTAGCTAATAGACCCTCTTAGTTCCCTAGGTATAGCTAACTATATCTTAAGGCTTAACTTATAGACCCTATAGGAGAGGTTAAAGACGTTTATAATATTTTTAGAGACGATATTAAATTATACCCCTAAGTCGATTACTATAAAGATATATATCTTTAGTATTCTAAATGATTTAGTCCTAGTTAGGCTAATAGGGAGAGTCTACTACTATATAGTAACTACTAAGGAGACGCTAAGGTCCCTAAGTTTCTTAATAGTAAGTTCCTTATATTAAGTTGTAAGGGGTCTAAGGCTAAAGGCGGTACTAACGTTAGCCTAATTAGGCCTTATTAGAAATATACTATAAGCTATAATAGAATAAGCCCTAGTATCTAGGTAGGTAAGTCTACTAATAGATCGTCTAGATACCTATCTATATCTATATCTATAACTATATCTATACTATTACTAAGTCAGTAGTTCCGTTAGGAAGCCCTATAAAGCAGTCCTCTAGGTTAGGACCTGTAGAATAAGACCTATAGGTCTTAGGACTATAGAAGATCTATAGAAGACCTATAGAATAAGCCTTATAGGTCTTGGGCCTATAGATGCCTATAGAATAAGGCCTATAGATCTTAGACCTAGATAAATATACTTTCTAGATATCTAAGCGGTAAATATAGCGGTATAAATAGCGGTGAAATCCGTGGAATTAGCTGTAGGAAGATATCTATATAGAGGCCTCTATTCCTCCTACTTTCTAATAGTAGGAATAAGCCTTCTAGTCTAAGCTAATATAGCTCTATAGTTCCTAATCTATCTACCTACCTACTTCCCCTCTTCTATCTTATCTATCTAGTTATTCTATAACTAGTTAGTTAGATTCCTCTTACTCCTTATACCCCTTATCTATCTAAATACTCCCTAACCCCTTATCTATCTATTTACTTATAGGTAGTTATCTTCCCTATTTTTAATAGGCCTTATAGGAGCTTCTATTACGATATTAACCCTCCTTTACTTAGAGGGCTTTATATTATTATAGAGTAGGTAGGGAACCTTAAGGTATACTATTAGGAGCTATCTATGTTTAGAGTCTATCCCTAAGACGTATTCTTATTCTACCTTTAATAGTTTAGGGTCTATAGCGATAAGGTAATCGCGAGGGACCTTATACTCTTATTACTAGAACTACTTATTAAGCTTTTCTCGAGTAGCTATAATCGGCCCCTATATTCTCTTAGTATCCTCTAGTAAGGGGCCCTTATAGCTACTAGCTATATCTATTACCCTAATCTCCTTATATACTAGTTCTAGGGTTAGGAGAGGGTTAGTTTCCTTAAAGTAGACCTCTCTATCTTACCTAGTTAAGACTAGGAAAACCTATCCCTAGATCTTATTAATATCTTTATATAATCTATTCCTAAAGTTAAGGAGTTCTCTAGGATATTAGTTTATAAGGTTAACCTAACTATAGGCTATACTTCCGGCTTAAGGAGCCTATAGCGTATTCCTTATCTTATAGTAGATATTAGAGAATATAAACGGGGTAGTAGGGTTAAAGGTTCATCCCTTAAGTTCCCCTTATACCTAGGAGGTTAAGGATTAGCCTATTATTATTACCTACTTAAGGATACTATACTAATTAGGGTAACCTTAGTTCTAGCCTTTAATAATTAGCTATAGTAGTACTACTTTCTAGTCATTGCCCCCTCTAACGTAGTAGTATAGTATCGCGAACTTAACTAGCTATACCTCGAAGTCAGCTCTCTATAGTACGTAGTCCTTTAGGTAGTAAAGGCTTCTATAGTAGGTATAGGACCCCTATACTAGAGGAGGTAGGTATAGGTCTCTATACTAGTATTAATTTACTAGTTAGTCCTCTTCCTTAGGGTAGGGGTATTACTATCGCTATTACCCTAATTAGGAGGTCTAGAGCTACTAGTATCTATTATTCTATTATTATACCTATTAATATCTAGTCTATTAGTATCTACCCTATTAGTATAATCCTTACCTATACTATCTTAAATATATAGTATAGGCTATTCTATTAAATTAATTAGGAGTCTTTAAAAGGATTATAACTAGAAGATCTAGCTTAACTATAGATTCTTCTATAATTTAGATTACTAATATTAGAAATATACTATAAGCTATAATAGAATAAGCCCTAGTATCTAGGCAGGTAAGTCTACTAACAGATCGTCTAGATACCTATATATCTATATCTATATCTATATCTATATCTCTCTATCTATAAGCATAGGCCTTGTATATATCTATATCTATATCTATATCTACACCATCACCAAGTCAGCAGTTCCGGTAGGAAGCTCTGAAAACAGCCGTCTAGGTTAGGACCTGCAGAATAAGACCCACAGGTCTTAGCACTGCAGAAGATCTGCAGAAGACCTGCAGAATAAGCCCCATAGGTCTTAGGCCTACAGATGCCTACAGAATAAGGCCCACAGGTCTTAGACCTAGATAAATATACTTTCTAGATATCTAAGCGGTGAATATAGCGNCTTAGGCCTACAGATGCCTACAGAATAAGGCCCACAGGTCTTAGACCTAGATAAATATACTTTCTAGATATCTAAGCGGTGAATATAGCGGTGAATATAGCGGTGTAAATAGCGGTGAAAATCCGTGGAATTAGCTATAGGAAGATATCTATATAGAGGCCTCTATTCCTCCTACTTTCTGATAGTAGGAATAAGCCTTCCAGTCTAAGCCAATACAGCCCTACAGTTCCCAATCTACCTACCTACTTCCCCTCTTCTATCTTATCTATCTAGTTATTCTATAACTAGTTAGTTAGATTCTTCTAACTCCTTATACCCCTTACTTATCTAGAATACTCCCTAACCCCTTATCTATCTATTTACTTACAGGTAGTCAGCTTCCCTATTTCTAACAGGTTATGAGCCCGGCTGCCCTAGAGCTACCCGTAAGAACCCTATAACCCTTAATTAAATTCCCCTAGCAAAATCTATTCTATACCCTTTATATTTTTGTCTATTAAGACGTATTACCCTTATACCCTCTCTTTTTATTCGTCTATTAAGACGTATTACCCCTATACCTACCCTATATTCGTCTATTAAGACGTATTACCTCTATACCTACTCTATATTCGTCTATTAAGACGTATTACCTCTATACCTACTCTATATTTCGTCTATTAAGACGTATTACCTCTATAAAACCCCTATAACGACCCCTATACCTACCTACGAAAATGGCTTCCTCCGATAAGGTCCAGATCCCTAAGCTTAAGGGGTCTATTAACTATACCCTTTGGGCTATAAGGACTAAGGCCTACCTATCCAACCTAGGCTGTTTTTCAGCTACGGAACAGGGGTTCGACCCTATAGATAATAACGACCTACTAGATATGGATAATAAGGCCCTATATACGATACAGCTTCTATTAGAAGATGGCCCCCTCCTACAGATTCAGACTGCAGTATCTGCTGCAGAAGCCTGGAAGGCCCTAAGGGATCTATATAGCCCTATAGGGTTTTCTTCCGATTTCGGCCTTATAAGGGATTTTCTATCTATATCCCTATCTTCCGAAGCCTCTATAGAAGCCTATCTTAATAGGGTTAAGCAACTAAACGACTAACTAAGCCAACGGAAAATATAACTACCTACGTAGGTAATAGTATCCCTTATACTATATAACCTAGGGCCTGCCTATGAGGCCTTCACTTCCAATACGATACAGGCCCTAAGGGCTATAGAGGATTTCTCTACCTATCGCCTAGAAGGCTTATTTTCAGACCTTCTAGACGAATCTAAACGTCTAAGTCAACTAGACGCTAATACGACTATTCTATANCTATGAGGCCTTCACTTCCAATACGATACAGGCCCTAAGGGCTATAGAGGATTTCTCTACCTATCGCCTAGAAGGCTTATTTTCAGACCTTCTAGACGAATCTAAACGTCTAAGTCAACTAGACGCTAATACGACTATTCTATATACGGAACAGAAGAATTCCCCCTCTAAGTAGCTAGGCCCTAGGGCCTATAAGGGTAAAAAACCCTATAAGATACAGAAGGGCCGTCACTGTACCCACTGTAAGCTAGGGGGTCACGAGGCCTCCAACTGCTATTTTCTATTTCCTAATAAGGCCCCTAAGGGCTGGATATCTAGGGATAAGCCTATATCTAGCCCTAATAAGGCTAGGGAAGAGAGGGAGGATAATATCGACGTTCTCTATACTAAATATACTAATAATAGCTCTAATGAGCTAATCGACTTAGATATTGAACAGGATACCTGTTCTGACTATCAGGTATATATAACTAAGACCCCTATATCTCATAAGATAACTAATAACCCCTATATAGGACTAAGAGAACCTAGAAAACTNAAGGCCCCTAAGGGCTGGATATCTAGGGATAAGCCTATATCTAGCCCTAATAAGGCTAGGGAAGAGAGGGAGGATAATATCGACGTTCTCTATACTAAATATACTAATAATAGCTCTAATGAGCTAATCGACTTAGATATCGAACAGGATACCTGTTCTGACTATCAGGTATATATAACTAAGACCCCTATATCTCATAAGATAACTAATAACCCCTATATAGGACTAAGAGAACCTAGAAAACTAGATAGATTTATTCTAGATGCTACAGCAACTAAACACGTTATCTATAATAGGTCTCTATTTAATATATATACTACTTCTAGGCCTAATATATCTATCTCCTAGGGTGATACTAAAACTATAAGCGTTAGGGGTCGAGGAGACATTATTATACGGTTCCTAGATACTAAATTAATATATAAATTAAAAGACTATCTATATATACCCGAAATAGGTATTAATATAATTAGCCAATCGCAACTTCTTAATAAGAAGACTATAATAGATAAAGATATAACTATATACGATAATATAACTAATAGACTAATAACTAGAGGTACTAAGCAAAATAACCTATACTTCCTACCTATAGAAGCTATATCTAAGAACCCTATATATAGGGACCAAATACTATCTATAATAGACCCTAGGCTATAAGACCTTCTATAGCATTAACGTTTCGGCCATATTAGCTATAGCCTTATTAGTAGACTAAAAGATACTACTATAGGCTTTAGCTCTATAGATATAGCTAATATAGCTAGGGCCTCTAAGGCCTATATAAATACTAGTCCCTATGAGGTCTGCCTAGAATCTAAATTTAAAAATAAGATAAATAGGGCTTCTAAGCCTATAGAACTAGAATATCTAGATAAGGTTACTAGCGACCTCGTAGGACCTATAAGCCCTATAGATAATAGAGGAAATAAGTATATAATAACCTTCCTAGATAAGGCTACTAGATATCTAGTAATAGAGCTTCTTAAATCTAAAGAGGAAGCCTATAATGCCTATAATAGGTATAAACAACAAGCCGAAAATAATAATACTAATAACCGAATAAGGGTTCTAAAAACCGATAACGGAAGGGAATATATTAATATACGATTTAAGAATAAGCTAGAAAAAGACGGTACTATCCACCAAACTAGCCCTACCTATACTAAGGAACCTAACGGCCTAGCCGAAAGAGTTAACCTAACTATATTAGATAAGGTTAGGGCCCTATTAAATAATAGTAAACTACCTAGAAGCTTCTAGGGCGATGCAGCCCTATTTAGCGTTTATATATATAATAGAACTCCCCATACGTCTATAAGCTATAGGACGCCCTACGAAGCTAAAAATCAGAAACTCCCTAATATATCTAATATAACTACTTTTAGGTCTATCTGCTACTTTAAGAATAAGGGCCCTAATATAACTAAACTAGACCCTAGAGGCCGTAAGGGTATTATCCTAGGCCTAAAGGATAATATATATAAGATCTATACCCTAGATACTAATAAATATATCTATAGTCGAGACGTTATAATACTAGAAGGTCAGTTCCACGACTTTAATATATCTACTATAGAAGATCTAGATATCGACCTACCTATACCTAATAACCTAGAGCCTAATACCCTAGAACCTAATATCCTAGAACCTAATAATATAGAACCTAATAACATAGAACCGAGTATCAGGACCTATAACCCTAATAACTACGATAATAATATAGACGAATTAGCCCTCTATACTAAACAGCTATTTACAACCTATACTACCTATAAGGAACCGAATTCCTATAAGGAGGCTATAGAAGGCCCTGATATAGATAACTAGAATAAGGCTATGGAAATAGAAATATCCGATCTAGAAAGCCAAAATACCTATACTATATTAGATACCCTACCTATAGGAAAAACCCTTATAAAAGGTAGATAGGTATATAAGATAAAAACAGATAAAGATAATAATATTATAAAATATAAAGCTAGATAGGTAGTTAAGGGCTATAATCAGGTCCTAGGAATAGACTACCTAGAAACCTTCTCTACGACCTATAGGCCTGAAAATTACCATATAATATTTATATTAGCTATATATAATAACTAGCCCCTATACCAATACGATATTAAAAGCGCTTTTACGCACGCCCCTATAGATACGGATATATATATACAGCTCCCTATAGGCTTCTATAGCGATAATAAGCTAGGGAAGCTTAATAAGGCCCTATACGGCCTAAAACAATCACCTAGGCTATGGTATTAGTATCTAAGAAATATACTAGAAAAACAAGGCTTTAATACGCTTCCTATAGACGACGGAATATTTATAAGAAATAACCCTATTACTATATTAATCTATTACGTAGACGATTTTATTATAACAAGGGCCGATACGACCTATATAGATATACTATATTCTAATATATATAAAGACCTTAATATCGAATATCTAGGTCTAGTTAAAACCTTCCTAGGTATTAATATAACTATAGACTATACTAATAAGATACTAAAGCTAGATCAACTAGACTATATAGATAAGATANATTCTAATATATATAAAGACCTTAATATCGAATATCTAGGTCTAGTTAAAACCTTCCTAGGTATTAATATAACTATAGACTATACTAATAAGATACTAAAGCTAGATCAACTAGACTATATAGATAAGATACTAGATAGCTATAATAAGGCTATACTAAGGCCCTCACATACCCCGGGGGAGATAGGCCTAAAATTAGATAAAAACCCTAATCAGGCCTCTAAAGAAGATATACTATTATACCAACAGTAGGTAGGGGCCCTCCTATATCTTAGTATAAAAACTAGGCCTAATATAACCTATATAATAAACCGATGCGCCCGCTATATGAGTAATCCCTCTAATATCCACTATAAAGCCCTAGATAAGCTATGGAAATATATAGTCTATAGCAGATATAAGGGCCTAGTCTATAACTATAATAAACTACCTAGCCTATTAGGATACGTAGATGCAGACCACGGAGGGGATCTAGTTCAACGCCTAAGCACAATAGGCTATATATTCTACTACGGGATAGATAACCCTATATCCTGGCATTCAGGGCTTCAGAAATCAGTAGCTATATCTACTTGCGAGGCTGAATATATGGCTTTAAGAGAAGCTATTAAAGAAGCTACAAATCTAGATAATATAATTAAATACCTATATAATATACTAGGAACTAACTATACTAAGAACTTACCCCTTATATTAGTAGATAACTAGGCGGCTATTAGACTAGCTTAAAACCCTGACTTCTATAAACGTACCAAGTATATAGATATGGCCTATTATTTTATTAGAGAGGCTATAAGGGCTAGGAATATAGATATATACTATATACCTATGGTAGAATAGAAGGCTAACGGGTTTACTAAGCCTCTAGATAAGACTAAGTAGGCTAAATTCCTAGAAGTCCTAAATATTTAGTAGTTAGATATATATATTAATACTATAAGCTATAATCTCTATTCTACTTAAAATATATATAAAGATTATAAGGGAATATTAGAAATATACTACAAGCTATAATAGAATAAAGCCCTAGTATCTAGGTAGGTAAGTCTACTAATAGATTATCTATATCTATATCTATATCTATATCTATCTATCTATAAGTATAAGCCTAGTATATATCTATATCTATACTATTACTAAGTCAGTAGTTCTATTAGGAAGCCCTGCAAATAGCCGTCTAGGTTAGGACCTATAGAATAAGACCTATAGGTCTTAGGACTATAGAAGATCTATAGAAGACCTATAGAATAAGCCCTATAGGTCTTAGGCCTATAGATGCCTATAGAATAAGGCCTATAGGTCNATCTATATCTATATCTATATATCTATAAGTATAAGCCTAGTATATATCTATATCTATACTATTACTAAGTCAGTAGTTCTATTAGGAAGCCCTGCAAATAGCCGTCTAGGTTAGGACCTATAGAATAAGACCTATAGGTCTTAGGACTATAGAAGATCTATAGAAGACCTATAGAATAAGCCCTATAGGTCTTAGGCCTATAGATGCCTATAGAATAAGGCCTATAGGTCTTAGACGTAGATAAATATACTTTCTAGATATCTAAGCGGTGAATATAGCGGTGAATATAGCGGTGTAAATAGCGGTGAAAGTCCGTGGAATTAGCTATAG
Source organism: Verticillium albo-atrum (assembly GCA_002851705.1). Classification (NCBI taxonomy): domain Eukaryota; kingdom Fungi; phylum Ascomycota; class Sordariomycetes; order Glomerellales; family Plectosphaerellaceae; genus Verticillium; species Verticillium albo-atrum. Next base: position 1,428,562 of record NMXJ01000008.1, read on the forward strand.
GAAGATATCTGTATAGAGGCTTCTATTCCTCCTACTTTCTGATAGTAGGAATAAGCCTTCTAGTCTAAGCTAATAGCCCTATAGTTCCTAATCTACCTACCTACCTACTTCCCCTCTCCTATCTATTTACTTATAGGTAGTTAGCTTCCCTATTTCTAATAGTAGTTATAGCCTAACTTAGAGCCTAATATAGGCTATTTACTACCTTCTACCCCTAGATAGATAGATAAATAGAATATACTAACTAAATATTAGAATAATACCTCTAGTACTATATTAACTATAGATCCCCTCCTTATAAGGTAGAGCCTAAGTTATTCCCTAATATATTATATATAAGTTACGTATAGGTTAAGTAGAACTATAAGAATTAAACTATATTAGTTATAGCTAAGGGCTAAGGTCTATAACTAGTAATATATAGCTTCCGCCCTAGTATATATTTCCTCTTATCTCGCATAGTATTAATTATTATCGCCTATAAACCAATTACTATCTGATACCTATTTTATAACTAGGTATATATATCTCTTACCTTATCTTAACTTAATTATATTAATACCTAGGTATATTACTCCCCTATTCTATACTATTAGCTACTTTAGTAATAGTATAGAACTAGGTATAGCTATTATATAAATACTAGTTCCTAAATATCTTCTTCTTATCCTTCTCAAGATTTCCTAGTCTCTTTAGCTCCCCTCTAGGGAGCTTAATATTAAATAGCCTAGATAGATAGAGGCGCTAGGAGGCTAGGTAGATCTAGTTATTAGGAGTTATATCGTCCCTAGCTATATAGGGATCGTATCTAAAGCGCTCTAGGATAGCTATAATACGTTTATCTAGAGGATCTAGGTCGTATTCTAGAGGGGAATCGAGGCTAGGGTATATATATCTTAGTCGCTTAAGTAGGATACTAGGGAATAAGATAATATAGGTACCGTAGAGGCTAGGGTAGTTAAATAGCTTAAGTATAGTACTTATAGTAGGTAGTATCTTAGTTTAGTTAGTTATTATAGGGGTAGGATCCTTAGTATATTTAAGGATTAGGGGGGATAGGCTAGTCGGCTTTTTAAGTACTGACGTAGGCTATAGAGGTTATAGGCGATAGAGTTTACTAAGATTTTAGTACCTTATCTACCTATAGATAGCTATTAACCCTAATTAATAATGCTTAGTAGGCGATTAAGGGTTAGGTCTACTTATTAAGTAACTATACCTTATATACTAAATTAACTATAGATAAGATAATTAGGTTAAGCTACTCCCTATTACCTAGTTTATATATAATAGCTCGCCTAGCGAGTCTACTAAGTAAACCCTATTCTATATAAACTATAGATTTATTAGAAATAGGGAAGCTAACTACCTATAAGTAAATAGATATATAAGGGGTTAGGGAGTATTTTAGATAAGTAAGGGGTATAAGGAGTTAGAAGAATCTAACTAACTAGTTATAGAATAACTAGATAGATAAGATAGAAGAGGGGAAGTAGGTAGATAGATTAGGAACTATAGGGCTATATTAGCTTAGACTAGAAGGCTTATTCCTACTATTAGAAAGTAGGAGGAATAGAGGCCTCTATATAGATATCTTCCTATAGCTAATTCCACGGACTTTCACCGCTATTTACACCGCTATATTCACCGCTATATTCACCGCTTAGATATCTAGAAAGTATATTTATCTAGGTCTAAGACCTATAGGGCTTATTCTACAAGTCTTCTACAGATCTTCTATAGTCCTAAGACCTGTAGGTCTTATTCTATAGGTCCTAACCTAGTCGGCTATTTATAGGGCTTCCTAACGGAATTACTAACTTAGTAATAGTATAGATATAGATATATACTAGGCTTATACTTATAGATAGATAGATATAGATATAGATATAGATATAGATATAGATATAGATATAGATATAGATATAGATATAGATATAGATAATCTATTAGTAGACTTACCTACCTAGATACTAGGGCTTTATTCTATTATAGCTTATAGTATATTTCTAATAAGATTTAACCCTATAGTATATATAGAGCCCTAGGAATTACTAGACGTACTATAAGTAATACGGCTTATTATAGATATCTATGATATTTAGGACTAAATTAGACTAGACCTCGAATACGTTTATATACATATAGTATACTATACTAATTAGAAAAGGATAAAGGGACTATCCTTTAAGGAGGGAGATAGCGTTTACCTTATCTATTAATATATTAAAACTAAAAGGCTAAATAATAAATTAGATTTTAAGAAACTTAGACCTTTTAAAAATTTTAAGAAACTCTTAGATACTAACTACTACCTTTTATTATTAGAGACTATAAAGATATACCCTATTTTTTATATCATACTTCTTAAACTAGTACTAAATAATATCCCTATATATATATAACTAGAAGTTAAAGATACTAACGAGTATAAAGTTAAATAAAGAGAATATATAGGAATCTATTAGTAACCTAAACTATCCCTAGCTACTAGAATAGTATTAGTAGATAAACCCGCTTGCTTAATGCCCGTAAACTCCTCGCTAAAGCCTAAGGAGGACTAGTCTATAATATCCCCTACTCCCTACTCTTATAAGTTATTTACTACGTTAGCTTCGGCTACCTCGAGAGGTAGGATACTATCCTCCTCGTTAACCTTATAGAGGCCCTAAGTAAATAGACTATCGCTATGCTCCTTTATAGCCTTATATATATAACGTAACGAGATAAGTACCCTAAGGTAGTAGCTAACTACGTCTATAGAACTTCTAACTCTATTTCGGTATCCTTAATTTCTACTTCCTACTTCTTTTATTATACTAAAGCTTTTATTACTACCTAGGATTAGTTAGTATAAAGAATACTAAAGAAAAGAGTACTATAACTTATAAGCAGAGATAATACTTATACTATTATAAGAATAACCCTAGTAAACGTACTCGCTATAGCGAGAGGACCTAGGAGCCGTCTTATAATAAAGGTTATATTTAAAATACTAGGTATATAGTATTTTACTAATACCTTTAGAATCGATAAGGTCTATAAGAGCCTTACGTTAATCGGTTTTAGTAGAAAGACGTTTCTAGACGCGACCTAATATTTTATTATAGTTAGTAAAAAGGGAAGTCCTTAAGCATAACTAACTAGGGTAGGGCCTACTACTTATAGCCGTTAGGATATCGGCCTGGAGGAGGAGAATCATATAATAGCTAAGGAATTGAGCGGCTACGGCCTAGGTACCCTGCGCCTGAATGAAAGCGCGTTACGGATAAGATAAGGGATACTAAGGATAGGTTACGTAATAGATTACTAACTATAGAGCGTGAGCCCTATAGATCACGACTAATATAATAGTAATCTATCTAATAGACTTATGACTAACGTAATAGTAAGCCTAATAACCCTTTATAAGACTACCTAATAGGGTAGGTAGGGATAGATATATAGAGAGGATATTCCTATACCTATAGATATACTCTTTTATTATACTAGTAATTAATCTAAGTCTTACCTTATATTTATTATAACGAGTACGTAACGCCTTATAATACCTAACTACTTATAGTTACTACTTAAACTACTACTAGTAAAGTACCTATGCCCGTACTAATGATAATCCTTTTAGAGAATCGCTAGGTCGTAATATATATATAGCGATTACTAGTAATAATCTATAGAGAGATTATCTTAATATAATACCTTTATTTAAGTATTTAAGATTACCTAGTACCTATAGTACTATCTATATTACTAATCTACTTATATACCTACTTCCCCTCTTCTATCTTATCTATCTAGTTATTCTATCTATCTATTTACTTATAGGTAGTTAGCTTCCCTATTTCTAATAAATACTCTACTTAAAGTATAATAGAAGAGTATTATAATAACTAGGTATATAAGAAAGAGCTAGATAATATTATAATAGGTAATAAAATGCTAGTATATAGTCTAAAAGTATCTTATAAAGAGGGCGACCCTTAGGTAAGTTATAAAGAACTTAATCTTATAAACTAAGGTTATAAATTATAACCTAAAAGGTATAACTTTATTAGGAGAAGGTGTAATGACGTAATATATATGCTAGTAACTAAGACCTTAGGAGAGAGGATAATTATAATAAGCCTAGTAGGCGCTAATATATCGGCGTACTATTACTAATATTTAGCTAGGGCTAGGTACTACTTAGGTAGATTTAGTAGGACGTAAATTAGGGAGGATTCCCTAACTAGTTAGGTATTGAGCTAGCTTAATATAAAGACTTGAAAACATAGCTACTAACTTTATCAGACCCTAGTTAGGTGGATATATATAATGTCTTAGGGACTTTATTCTATTTAGTCTAGTAACTATCGCTAATATAGAAATCAGTCCCCTCTAGCCGGACTATCTTCCCGGCGGATTGGCGCTCAGGCACCTGGTGCCCGAAGTTGCCTCGCGCCTTGCACCCAATAACTTTGAAGCCGAGAACGCGGGCATGAAGTATACACTATCCATACCACAGCTAATAACTTATCTATCAATCAGCAGCTAGCTTTCTTAACCTCAACTGCCCAGTCCGTATGGTGAGTGGCAACCCCGCCGGTCTTGTTGCCCTTGCGGCACCGGCTTTGGATACGCTGGGCGCCGTCTGCGATGGAACCGAACGAGTTAAGAGTCTTCCTTGAGGAGGCCTATTGAGACAAACAAGAGTCAGCCAATTTCGATATAGCACTCTCTGGCCTGTCTACCGCAGACCCTCTACCAGAAGATCGGGGGTTATAGAACTAACATGATTGATCCAGCGAATGCCAGAGTTCCAGGAGCAGCTTACGCGACTAGAGCCGTTGGCAGGGAGTGTCGGCTTCCCCTTAACTCCGCGCAGATAATTGATGCCAGTGCTGATGGCCGGGGCATCGCATGCAAGGTTTGATGAGCTCCAGCAGCGCGGGTTGACGGCACTGAAATCGGTACGTCTCCCTACTTCACGCTTCTCGACGCTGGGGAAACCAAACACGGCCTCTAGGTCAAAGGCCTTGTCAAGATAATCTGGATACGCGTCGCTCACGTGGGCGAAAAACTCCTCCACGGTACCGTTGAATGCGATGACCGGTCCGCCTGGCCCGGTTTCGACCTCCCAGAGTGTGGCAGACACCTCGTCGATATCGTTAGTGCTACCAGGCAAGGCCGACTCCTGTGGAAGAGTAGCGGCATAGGCCTGCCCGGCAAGCATGTGTCAGCTGGCGAGGCTCATTACTTACATGGGAATAGAGGGGTGTCATACCAGGGCGTGGCAAAGTCCGGAAACCGTAAGGAGAAACTTGATCTACATAGTAGCTAAAGGTATTAATGTACTTTAGAATGAAGGAGTCGAGACTAGAGTGTAGTGACCTTTCGGGCTGACATGAGTGATTCTTCCTCCCTTTATACCCAAGATACGCAGACCATGAGCCAACGCGAGGAGACGAGAGTTTCCAACAATATGTGACTGAAAGACATATTCCTGGTCTCCTTTGTGAGCTATCATCGCCAAGTGTCGCTATGCCGCAGATACGGCCCGGTCTGGGTTTGACTCTCTCGGTCAACATGCGACGTTCAATACGAAGTGATGCACAAGCAACCCAGATTGGCCAATTTCGCATAGGTTGTGCTCAATTCAACTACCAACGCAGGCATACGGTTGGTTGACGCGGCTGTGGAACAATAGGCATGACAAAAACTACCCAGATCCTAATAGCTAAATGCCTGAAGCTGCAATATAACATTTCCAGACCCTGGCATCACCCACTATTGGCAGGTGAGAAGGTAAAAGGCTCCACAGGAGCGCTTGAATTAGCATGAAACTAGTCTGATGTACAGGGATATGGTTTTCATAGCTCGACCTAGCCAAAAGAAGACAATTCTAGATTTAAGATTCCCTTAACTCTTATTTACTTAATTAGAGCCTACTAGAGGATAGTCTACTATCTATAGATTATTTAGTACTTAAATATAAACTAACCTAAATAGTAATATAAGTATATAAAATATACTTATAATATATTATATTTTATAAGGTATAGAAGTATTAATATATAAATATTTATCCCCTTCTTATAAGGTAGACCCTTAGTTATTATAATAACTAAGAAACTAATAGAGACTAGATAGCCCTATAAAAGGGAATAAGTATATACCTAATAAGATAAGGGATACTAAGAATAGTTATATAATAGGATTCCCCTCCTTATAAGGTAGACCCTAAGTTATTCCCTAATATGTCATATATAAGTCACGTATAGGTCAAGTAGAACTATAAGAATTGAACTATATTAGTCACGGCTAAGGGCTAAGGCCCCTGACTAGCGATGCATGGCTTCCGCCCTAGCATATATTTCCTCTTATCTCACGCGGTATTAATTATTATCGCCCGCGAACCAATTACTATCCGTCACCTATTTTACGACTAGGTATATATATCTCTTGCCTTATCTCAGCTTAATTATATCGATACCTAGGCATATCGCTCCCCTACTCTATACTATTAGCTACTTTAGCGATAGTACGGAACTAGGCATAGCTATTATAGTAGGGGATTCCGGTTTAAATATATACTATTTATACTAATAGTTCTACTATAGTAAATACTAGTTCCTAAATATCTTCTTCTTATCCTTCTTAAGATTTCCTAGTCTCTTTAGCTCCCCTCTAGGGAGCTTAATACTAAATAGCCTAGATAGATAGAGGCCCTAGGAGGCTAGGTAGATCTAGTTATCGGGAGTCATATCGTCCCTAGCTATATAGGGGTTATATCTAAAGCGCTCTAGGATAGCTATAGTATATTTATCTAGAGGATCTAGGTTATATTCTAGAGGGGAATCGAGGCTAGGGTATATATATCTTAGTTACTTAAGCGGGATACTAGGGAATAAGATAATATAAGTATTATAGAGGCTAGGGTAGTCGAATAGCGTAAGTATATGCTTATAGTAGGTAGTATCTTCGTTTAGTTAGTTATTATAGGGGTAGGATCCTTAGTATATTTAAGGATTAGGGGGGATAGGCTAGTTAGCTTTTTAAGTATAGCTAACGTAGGCTATAGAGGTCGTAGGCGATAGAGTTTACTAAGATTTTAGTACNGGTAGGATCCTTAGTATATTTAAGGATTAGGGGGGATAGGCTAGTTAGCTTTTTAAGTATAGCTAACGTAGGCTATAGAGGTCGTAGGCGATAGAGTTTACTAAGATTTTAGTACCTTATCTACCTATAGATAGCTATTAACCCTAATTAATAATGCTTAGTAGGCGATTAAGGGTTAGGTCTATTTATTAAGTAACTATACCTTATATACTAAATATAATAGGATTACTATTCCTAGTAATCCTAATAAAAGAGGATTATAGTTAGGATAGGATTATAATAATCTATAAACTAAATATAATAGGATTATAAATATACTATAAACTAACCTAATAACCCCTTATTTAGTATATAAGGTATAGTTACTTAATAAGTAGACCTAACCCTTAATCGCCTACTAAGTATTATTAATTAGGGTTAATAGCTATCTATAGGTAGATAAGGTACTAAAATCTTAGTAAACTCTATCGCCTATGACCTCTATAGCCTATGTTAGCTATACTTAAAAAGCTAACTAGCCTATCCCCCCTAATCCTTAAATATACTAAGGATCCTACCCCTATAATAACTAACTAAACTAAGATACTACCTACTATAAGTACTATACTTATGCTATTCGACTACCCTAGCCTCTATAGTACCTATATTATTATATTCCCTAGTATCCTACTTAAGTAACTAAGATATATATACCCTAGCCTCGATTCCCTTCTAGAATATAACCTAGATCCTCTAGATAAATATATTATAGCTATCCTAGAGCGCTTTAGATATAACCCCTATATAGCTAGGGACGATATGACTCCCGATAACTAGATCTACCTAGCCTCTTAGGGCCTCTATCTATCTAGGCTATTTAGTATTAAGCTCCCTAGAGGGGAGCTAAAGAGACTAGGAAAACTTAAGAAGGATAATAAGAAGATATTTAGGAACTAGTATTTATATAACGGCTATACTTAGTTCTATACTATTACTAAGGCGGCTTATAGTATAGAGTAGGGGAGCGATATATCTAGGTATCGATATAATTAAGCTAAGACTAGTTATAAAATAGGTAATAGATTATAATTAGTTCGCAGGTAATAATAATTAATACTATACGAGATAAGAGGAAATATATACTAGGGCGGAAGCTATATATCGCGGTAGTATCTAGTTAGGGGCCTTAGCCCTTAGCCGTGACTAATATAATTTAATTCTTATAGTTCTACTTAACCTATACGTGACTTATATATAATATATTAGGGAATAACTTAGGGTCTACCTTATAAGGAGGGGAAATACCCTTATAATAAAGATATAGAGTTCTTTTCCTTATATTAACCTTTAACTACTATAAGGGATACCTATAATAATAATAGACTTATAGAAGTCCCCCTTAAGGAGTTACTACTATATCTCTATTACCTTATAATTTTAGGTTCCCACCTAGGTATCTAGTATATTACTTTATCTTCTAACCCTATAAAGTATATTTTATATATAATATCCTATACTACCTATAAATAGGTATATCCTTACTTAAGATATATTACTAATAAACTACCTAGTTAACTATAATTTAGATTCCCCCTATCCTAAGAGGTATTACCTAGGTAATTTAGAATACTATTTATAAGTAGCTTACTATAGAACCTAAACTATTAGAGATCGATTTCTATATATATAGCAAGTACTACTACTAAGTTATTACTAATACTATATTCTATATTACCTATACTAGTAAGGCTCTTAGTCGAGCTACTAAGTAGATCTATAATCCTATATAATAAGTAACTATTAAGCTTAGTACCTATATTACTATAAAGGAGGTAATTACTTCCTATTATATTACTACCTTATCCCTATACTTCTAGGCTAATTTAGTCGCTACTACTACTATTAATAATCTTCTAGATATAATTATATTAGTATATAAAACTACTATTATTAGTATTAAACTAGCTATAGCTATTTCTAACCTATATAGTAATAGCTCGCTAACTACTCTCTAATATAAAGTACCTTAGGATTAGTATCCTAAGCTTACTACCTTATAGCTAGTTATCTAAGCCCTACCTTAGATTATTAAGGTAGTTAAGAATAACCTATATCCCGCTCTAGTTCCTTTTCGACTAGTTAGTACTTACCCTATACCCTATAGTATTATACCTCCTAGAGGAGGTAACTAACCTATCGATATACTAGCTTCTTACTAATACCGCGCTAGCTCGCCCCCCTTAGGTAAACCTCCTTTATACTACTCCTACTATAATAATATAGGTTCCTAATCTAATACTAATAGTTCGCCTATTATATATTACCTAGCCTATAATACTAAGGATAAGGATAAGAATAATAATAAGAATAACCTAAATAATCCTATTTATAAGGATAATATATTAAGTAGCTCTAGTAGTTCTAATAGTAATAAGTCTTTTTATAATCCCCCTAGGGCCCCTTACTCGTATACTACGACTCCTACTATTCCTATAGCTACTCGCTAATATATTAGTAATAATACTTAGTAGACTAAGTCTTTACCTAAAGGTAAATCTAATAATTAATCTATTTCCTTTTATTATAGTTAGGGTTTTAGTAGTAATAATAATAGTAGTAGTATATCTACTAGTATTAATAAACTTAATACCTATCTTATCTAGGTACTTCCTATTCCTTTACTTATATCTCGCTAAGTAGACCCTAAGGTATTACCTTATATAGCTTCTATTACTACTAAGGATATTATTATTAATATTTCTAATAATAGCCCTTCTAACTCTAATAACTAAGCGATCTCTAAGGCTCCCTTTATTAATAATACTACTATTCTAACTATCCTAACTATCCCTAAGGCTATCCCTATAAAGACCCTTTAAGAGGTAACTATAGAGGAGTCGCTTACTAATACTCCCTTAGATCCTAGTATTATATTTAATATTAGTAAGTATAAGGTTAATATAGCTCCTATAGCTACTATACCTATCTCTAAGCTATTATATTCCTCTTACTACCCTATTACGGTTCCTATTATCTAGATACTACTTACCTAGTATTATAATACTACTTATTTACTATTCTTTTTCTAGTATCCCTATAGTAGTAGTTATTAGTATAGTTATTATTAGGGTAGCCCTATCTCTCTATTTTATAGCTAGGTTAGTAGTTCTTTAGGTTAGTAGTTCCTCTCTAAGGATTTAGTAAGTAGTTATTTATTTTTATCTATTGGTACTTATAATTTTAGATACCCCTTTTCTTTATTTATCCTTTCCTTTATCTCTTTATATATTTCCTTTATCTCTATTTACTTATCTTATTTCTAATATCCCCTAACACTATATAATTAGTAGCGATATAGAATATCTAGTATATTTTCTAGGTAGACTTAGGGTTCCTAGGTATTATACTCTAATAGCTATCCCTTCTACTTAACTTAATATAATATTTCGCCCTAGGCCCCTAGTTTATAACTAGTAATATCTTTAACTTCCTATTTATTAGTCTCTAGTTATAATAGTAGTATAATTAGTAAACCCTTACCTTTACCTCTCTAGGCTACCTATAGTTCTAGAGATAAGATTAGGAAGATATTATAAACTCCCTAGTATTATTATAAGAGGAAGACCTATTACTTATACCTTTATAGCTTTTTCCTAATATACCCTAGCTTAGTCTCTTAATTAGCTAATAACCTAGATCTATTCTTAAACTCCCTAGACTCTTATATTTATATTTACTAATATATAGGTAATACTTTAGGGGTAATAGCTATATAGAGCTTATATAGGCAAGACCCTAATACTACTATATCTATTATTATTATAAGCGAATTTAGCCTCTAGTAATTATACTACCTAGATAATTAGTAAGTCTCTAGTAAATACTTATAGATACTTCTCTAGTATTTAGTATGTCCTCTCTATCTAGCTATCTATCTATAGGTAATAAGCTATAGATAAGTAGTATTTAATCCCTTTCTCCTAAGTAAACTCTTCCTAGAACTAGCTTATTAATAGCTTATCTCGATTACTAAGAATCTCTTCTAGAGTCTTATAATAATACTTAATATATTAGTAGAGAAGGCTTATTAACCTAGTAGTATTTAGTTATTTAGTTTTTAATAAAAAGAGAATATACTTTATTATTTAGTAGATAAGTATTAAGATTATATCTATAGCGTCCCTATCTAGGGTTATCGACCTAGGGAGCCCTATTATAAAGTCTAAGCTAACCTCCTAGAATAGGTAGGAAGGTAATAGTAGTAACTAGAGTTTCCTATAGGGCTTATACCTAGGTATTTATACCCCTTAGTATATCTAGTATATCTTTATATATTCTTTTATATCCTTACTAAGCCCTACCTAATAGAATTTCTAACTAATAAGTTCTAGAGTTTTTATAATACCTATATAGCCTACCCTCTTATTATTATGATATAGGTAAAGGATCTCCTACCTTAGAGATCCCTCCCTAGGGATAACTTGGCGCCCTCTATAGTATAGGGGCCCCCCTTCCTAGGCTTAGTATCCCTTCTACCTTCTAGCTAACTCTAGTACCCTAGTATAGAGAGTTTAGAAATTAGAATCTAGCTTCTAGAGTACTAGAATAACTTCCTCTATCCTCTTACTTAGCTACTAGAATAGTACTATTTCGCCTTATAGTAATTCTCTTATTATAGGGTATAGGATATACTACTCTAGAATAGTAACCCTAGCTCTAGGTATCTCCTCTAATAGCCCCTAATAGGGTTCTTAATACTAAGTAGTTTCTAACCCTTTAGCGACCTAGCTCCTCTAAGCTATCTATAGGTCCTAGGTAGTAACTTATACCCTACTTTATAAAGGTTATATATTACTTCTTATAGTATTAGCGCTAGTTTCCCTAGGCTCCTAATTCTAAGGTAAGGTCCCTTAGCTTCTTATCCTTATAGCCTAGATATAGGCCTTCGCGACCTTAGTCTCGCCCTCGAGCTAAGTAATTAATTACTAGATTATTACTAGTAGCTCGCCTACTAGGGCTAGTTTCCTAGCTAGTAAAGGGAATATATCTTCTATATTAACTTTACTAACTATATAATCTAGCCTTTATAATAGCCTATCTATAGGGTTAGTTATCCCTAGGTAGTACTTAATATTAAAGTTAAAGGTAGATGGCTAATAGACCTAATAGGCGAGCCTTCCCTAAAGGTCCTATACTAAGGTAGCTATAACTCCTTTTAGTACTTAATAATCTATTAAGATAATAAACTTCTCTAAAAGCCCCTAGAGGTAATAACCCTAGTACTCGAGGCTCTCTATAATTACTAGTAGTTCCTATTAATCTATAGCCTACCTCTATTTAGTATTAGTTAATTTCTATAAGAAGTAGGTAATAGGTCGCTATTAGTCTCTAAAGAATTAGGATAGTATCCCTAAGATTACTTTTTCTAAGATATTAGTCTCTATCTTCCCCTTCTTTATAGGGTCCTAGTAATAGATAATAGTTACTAAGTAGAAGGTATCCCTTAGGTTATTAAAAGCCTTCTTAGCCTCCTTAGTCTATTAGAATTCTCTTATCTTTTTCCCCTTAATACTTCCCTTAAGTATCTTAGTTATAGGTCCTATAATCTTTAAATACTTTATAATAAACTTATAATAGAAGTTATAAAAGCCTAGGAAGACCTAAATCTCCTTAAAGGTCTTTAGTAGCTTTTATTTAGTAATTACTTATACCTAGCTCGGCTCTATTATAATCTTTTCCTAGGTAATAATATACCCTAGGAATTTAATTTCTTTCTAGTAAAAGGAGTATTTCTATAATTTAGTATATAGGTAGTATTACCTTAAGTATTATAATACCTACTTAAGGTCCTTAATATATTATTCTTTTATATCTAAGTAGATAAGGATATTATCTATATAGGTAATATAATATATATCTAATAAGTTAGTAAGTATTTAGTAAATATATACCTAAAAAGGAGCTAGGGTATTAGTTAGCCTAAATAATATAAATATATACTTAAAATAGCTATATCTAGTTTAAAATACTATTTTCTATTAATTACTTAGCTTAATTTATATCTAGTAGTATATATCCCTAATATTAATCTTCGAAAGCTACTTTACCTCTATTAGATAATTAAGTAGGTCGCTAATAAGTAGGAGGGGGTAATAGTTCTTAACTATTACTACGTTAAGCCCCTAGTAGTCTATATAGAGGTATAAGGTTTTATCCTTCTTAGGTATAAAAAATACTAGTATACCTACCTCGCTAATAGATAGTTATATCTAACCTACCTCGCTAATAGATAGTTATATCTAACCTATCGCTAAGTTATTAGCGATATATTCCTTAAGTATATATAGCTACTCTTAACCTAACGGGTATAGGCCCCTAAAGGGTAGCTTTTTCCCTTTAGCTAGGTTAATAGAGTATTTAGCCTCTTCTAATATAAATAGATCCTATACTACTTCCTTACTAAAGGACTCTTTTTTAGAAAGGATCTCTATTAGTAGGCGAATTATTAGCGATCTATTATTATTAATATTATTATCTACCCCTAGTATATATAGCTCCTTAGGCCTAATCGCTATATTAATATAATAAACTATAGCCCTTTCTTTATTCTTAACTATCTCCTAGGTAAAGCTCTTAGGGTCTATAATAGAGATCTTCTAGTACTTCTATATCCTAGAAGCTATATTAATTTCGATCCCTTCCTAGCCTATTAAGTTATTTAATAAGAGTATATCGCCCTATTCCTTTACCTAGTCGATAGTAATAAATACTTATTAAAGCTTCTATAGCCTACTAGCGCTATCTATAAGGAATAAAGTTAATTAATATATTAGTTTATTCTCTAGGTCCTCCTTTCTATTATATCCTTTAAGGGTAGGGGCTTATTAGGATTTATTAGGCTTTAAGCTAAGGTATCTTATAAGATTAGTATTAATAAGATTAACTTTAGATTAAGTATCTATATCTATTATAGCCTAAACCTTAGTATACCTTTATAGAATAATTACCTCTCCCTAGATAGTCTTTTCTATAGGTATAGTTAGGGTTTCTAGTATAGTTAGGTTTATAGACTATAGGTTAATTATATTAAGGCTTTTCCTAACTTACCTCTAACTTTCCTTACTTATACCTTAGCTATTAATACTATCCCTAGCTTAAGGGCCTTAGGCTAAGTATATTCCTTTATATAATACCTTATCCTCTAGTAATTATAATAGGTAACTCCTATACTTACTAACTAGTTAGGTAGTATTTAGTATATTATTAGTACTAGTATAGGAGGCTAGGATTATTATAGCCTCTCTATCTATATAATACTATCTACTCTAGTAATAGATAGCCTCCCTACTACCCTATAGGGTATAGGTTATTTTCATAGCCCCTCTAGGAGGTATTCTACTCGCCTCTTTTATAGGTTATCCTCTATCCTATTACCTATAGGTTAGAGGTATACCTATAGGTATTCTACTTCATAGGCTATATCCCTTAGTCTTAGTAGAGGGGTTTTTTACCTTATAAGCTCTTCCTTTAGTATAGATTAAAGCCTATATTAGAACTAGTAAGCTAGGGTAGCGTCCTCTTCCTATTACCTTATATCTAGTAGGGTCTAGAGCGCTAACTATTCTATAAAGTATTCTAGTAGTATTTATCGCGATTTCTAGTACTTCTCTAATAACTTATTCCTAATTTCCCTTTCTTATATATCCTAATTAATATACTATTAGTAAATAAATACTAAGAACTTATCTTATATAGGAGTATCTAATACCCTTATATAGTTCTTCTATTATATTTAGAAGGTAAATAAGAACTTAGTTATTACCTATTTAACCTTCTAGCTATTAATACTATTAGGCCTTAAGGTATTCCTAGTATTAATAGCCTTAATCTAGTTATTAATCTAGGTATTTATAGCTATCTTATAAAGTAGCCTATAATTATATATTAGTAACTTCTTATATTCTTATTAGTAAGGCTTTATTACCTAAGTAGTAAATTACTCTATTAAGACTATATTCTAGGCCTATTACTAAGCTATTAACTAAACTATTACTTATAAGGATAAGTTTAGGTTACCTAGTTCTATCTTATTTAATATCAACCCTCTATAGAGGCTTTAGAGATTAGATTATTCTAAGTATTAGAAATATACTATAAGCTATAATAGAATAAGCCCTAGTATCTAGGCAGGTAAGTCTACTAACAGATCGTCTAGATACCTATATATCTATATCTATATCTATATCTATATCTATATCTATATCTCTCTATCTATAAGCACAAGCCTAGTATATATCTATATCTATATCTATATCTACACCATCACCAAGTCAGCAGTTCCGTTAGGAAGCCCTACAAACAGCCGTCTAGGTTAGGACCTACAGAATAAGACCCACAGGTCTTAGGACTACAGAAGATCTACAGAAGACCTACAGAATAAGCCCCATAGGTCTTAGGCCTACAGATACCTACAGAATAAGGCCTACAGGTCTTAGACCTAGATAAATATACTTTCTAGATATCTAAGCGGTAAATATAGCAGTAAATATAGCGGTATAAATAGCAGTGAAAATCCATAGAATTAGCTATAGGAAGATATCTATATAGAGGCCTCTATTCCTCCTACTTTCTAATAGTAGGAATAAGCCTTCCAGTCTAAGCCAATACAGCCCTACAGTTCCCAATCTACCTACCTACCTACTTCCCCTCTTCTATCTTATCTATCTAGTTATTCTATAACTAGTTAGTTAGATTCTTCTAACTCCTTATACCCCTTACTTATCTAAAATACTCCCTAACCCCTTATCTATCTATTTACTTACAGGTAGTCAGCTTCCCTATTTCTAACACTAAGGTAATATAACTATTAGGTCCCTAGGGCTAGTCTTACCTTCTAGATAGCTCTATTATTACTAATATATTACTAAATAGTTACCTACCCCCTTATTTATTATCTAGGGTCCTTATTAGGGGAGGTTCTCCCTAAATACTTAGGGTATAAGTTATTAATAGAATAGAGCTTATTAGGTAGCCTTAGTTAGATAGCAGTATAGCTCGCTCCTCGTCTACTAAACGGCCTTCTCCTACCTATCGCTAGGTTATTAATAGTATCCTAACTTTATACTAGTTATAAGAAGAAGTTAAAGAATTATAATAAGCTAGCTTAATACCTAACTAGGTAGAAGTTAAGGAGTAGGTAGGTCTATATTTACTCTAAGACTTTAACTTAGGGAGTCCTCCCTAAGTTATATCCTACTAAATCTACCTAAGTAAGGCCTAGTACTAGCTAATTATTAGCGATAGTTCGCTAATACTTTAGCGCTTACTAAGATTATTATATAACTAAACTAAGATACTACCTACTATAAGTACTATACCTATACTATTTAACTACCCTAGCCTCTAAGCTAAGACTAGTTATAAAATAGGTAATAGATAGTAATTAGTTCGTAGGCGATAATAATTAATACTATATAAGATAAGAGGAAATATATACTAGGGCGGAAGCCGTACGTCGCTAGTCAGGGGCCTTAGCCCTTAGCCATAACTAATATAGTTTAATTTAGTTCTACTTAACCTATACGTAACTTATATATAATATATTAGGGAATAACTTAGGGTCTACCTTATAAGGAGGGGATAACCCCTTATAAGACTACCTAATAGGGTAGGTAGCGATAGATATATAAGGAGGATATTCCTATACCTATAGATATACTCTTTTATTATACTAGTAATTAATCTAAGTCTTACCTTATATTTATTATAATAAGTACGTAACGCCTTACGATACCTACCGTCTTAGAGTTACTACTTAAGCTTCTATTAGTAAGTACCCTCCCTATACTAATAATAATCCCCTTTAGAGAATCGCTAGGTCGTAATAGTTATTCCCTTATATATTATACTTAAGTTATATATAAGTTAAGTAGAACTATAAGAATTAAACTATATTAGTCATAGCTAAGGGCTAAGGCCCCTAGCTAGAGGCTACTATAATATATTACTTCTACCTTATATTTACTAAATATCTAGTATAGTATTATAGATATAGTAACATAAGCTTAATCTTCTAAACCTAGGCTTATTTTCTATTTTTCTAATAGTTCTAGAATATAGGGAGCCATTTCTTAAAGGCTCTATAGTTATTTTCTATATTTTTTACCTAAGAATATTTAAAGGTGTTGCAGCGTTTTCATGATCGGGACCATAGTTTTCTCTTGCCGGGTGATCTCTACTATGCTCTGCATAACCCGCTGCAATAGCTCTTCATCAGCCATAATCAACCGAGACTCCTCGTCGCCGTGTGCCGTCTGTGAGCTCATGGTATGCTCGAACAGACAAGCAAAAGGTATAGTGAAGCCATAAATTTCAAAAAGCATGGACAGCGTCCCAGGATGAGGGGAGACCGTCAAGAGGATGCCCGCTGTCTCCAAGACCTGTCGGCAGGCGGCTAGCGCAACAGGAAACCTCACCACCAGATCTCTGTCTGACAGACCACCACTGACGGTGATCATTGCGCGCCGCAGCATAAATATGATCGACGTGTAGCCTGTCAGCGCCACGTCGGCGATGACCCACGACCGCTCTCCGCCATTCTGCATCTCGCTCGCCCATTCGTCGAAGTTCCACTCTGCGTATGTATCCTCAATTTCGGAACACAATTCCTCGGTTCCACTCACAAGACGCAGACTGTCGCTGGCTTCGGTTTGCTCAAGGAGATGGAAGAACTTGATCAATGTGAACATGAGTCGGGATCCTACCAGGAACTGCATCGTTGGCACTGCTTCCGCCTGATCGGAAGGATCGCTCGATAGCCATGGAAAATTGACCTGCAACGTGCCCATCATGTTCGCTGTCAGGGCAGGAGGCTGGTCATATACCAGTCGTAAATGGAGGTCAATCTGCATCATGAGCCAGAAGCCCTGTCGGTTGGTGTCCGTCGCAGAGGAACTCCAAGCCGGCATGGAAAAGCTTTGACCGCCGTCGACGAGATGAAGCCCAAGTCCCTCGGCATAACCGCATGCACGCCTCCAGAGCGCGAGGACGAGCGGAGAGTCAAAGTATTCACACGCCACGTTCATCTGAATTATTGTCAGTGAAGGGATCCTTGCCATCAAGGTTGTTTCCAACCTACCATAAGCAGAGCAGCAGCCAGGTCGCTCGACGTTCCCGTTGCTTCGCGTTCCCAGCTGCGCAACGAGCGCAAGCAACATATGTATAACTCTGTTGCCTCCTGTGTGGCTATGGATTGCGACTGCGATCTTCTGTTCCTTCGCAGTATACCGGACCCCCGAAACAAGATGCAGTAGTAGATGACGAGTATGACGGAGTCTAAATGAACTCCTGCTACTCCTATCAGGTCTGGTACTATCCGCATGAGCCTAGCATCAACGAAATTGGGAAAATGCTGATGGGTCTCGCAGGCGAAATAATCTGTTTGTCGGGTTTCCTGTAAGCATGTGGCCTTCGTCACCTTGATTGACTGTACCCGGCAGAGGTACCTCGATGGCAGTGTGTAGGGGGCAAGTCTTACGTTGGACCCATGTTTTGGCCAGCTCTGGAGGGACCTCCAAACCCCTGGCTATCCAGTCCGGGCTGGATAGCTGTTTTGTCATGAGCTTCTTCGCTCGGTCAAGTGCATCGTCGACAGCGGCACCGGTGTTAGCTTGGGTGTATGTAGGCACAGCTTGCTCTTCCAACAACGCAATCTGGTCGCTTTGCAGGATCCCCGTACTCGCGGGAGAGAGACCAGGGGATACGGCGCTGTCCTTTGTGGACCCAACGTCAGATCGTGAGTAGGCTGTCAATAGGGTTGCATCCAGGTCGAGGTTGAAGACACTGGGTGAGCTGTTCTCGCTCCCGGGGGCTGTGGCTGGGCCTAGAGTTGTCGAAGGGAGTGAGGTACAGTGCTCCTCGACTCGCCGCAGTCGCTCAAGGATCGCGGAAAGAGGGCTTTCCGTGCTGGAAGGCCGCCAATCTCGTCAGCAGCTTCACTTGTATCGGAAAGATTTGCCACGCAGCCATGCGATATACCTTGCTCCGGGTTTGGCTCACGAGATGCAGTAGACGAGGAGCGACTTACGCCTGCGAGATGGAGGAGTCTTTAGCTGCCCTTCTCTTCATCCTCTGTGGATAGGTGCATGAGGCACCCTGCTCCTCGCATTTGTCACATCGAGGTACAGCGCGACTACAACGGACCTACTCGGCCATGTCAACATCCTCCATCCGTTTGGTATGTCACCCAGCTTCCCAATGCCCTGGTTGTCGGACGACTCAGGAAGGACAGAACCTACTTTTCTTTGTTTGCATCTTCGACACTGAACCGCTGAAGTCAGTCACACGATTGAATGACATATGTCTGAACAGGCCGGTACACTCGATAATCGATATCGGTTCTCGATCGGACGAATGAACCTGAAGGACTCCGAACCACCACCAACGGACTGGATGAAATGCGTACTCACCGAGAGCGGGTTCAGCTGTGGGGCTTCTGCCATGGCAGCCACCGACCGAATGTGTGTCGAATTGCGGGGCGGCTAGGACGGACGGACGGACTTAAGTTCGAATACCCAGCTGACAACGAGATCAAGAATGATGATTCAGGATTGGAGCCAGACACAAAACATGAAGTTCGGCCTACGCTTCCCTGGAGGACATACTCTGGGACATATACACCTCGAGGGACAGCGACTACCGCGCAGTCTGTCTCTAGCACTTGTACGAGTCAAAACAGAATGACCGAAACGAACGGGAAGTGGACCGAACGGTTTCCGCGGGCGCCGGGCCGGAGCCCCCGTGACCCGAGTCCCGTCCCGCTGTCGCCCGCGCCGTCTTGACGGATCTGGTCTCGGTGTCATCGACATAGACTCGTTAGTGCCAATGGTGCACAAGCAAAATAGGGGGTTCTCCGGACTCATGGGCCTTGGCAAAGTCCGAGAGTGGAAACCAGTACACCCCCGACTCGAGCCTGGCGACCCTCCATCAGTCCGTCCAAGTGTCCGAAATGACGAAATTGACGATGGACTCGGCCTATACAGTTGAGAAGGCTTTGATTTCGGACGGAGAATGGATCCGAGCGGCGCTTCGACGAATGTGAAAGTGGACGTTAAATATCATTCCATCCCTCATGGTCTCATTGCGGTTATGATGCTACAGCCAGACTCGTTTTTCCCCGTTTCAATATCTTTTTATCTCGATTCCGTTTATTCTAAGAAAAGGGTAACTGCTCATTTCAGCCATAATCCCTAGTTTTGTGCGCCAACTTCACAGTCGACGATACCTGGATCAAGCATACCGAACGATCTCCCACGACCTGGAGATGGACCCTGTGGCCCCATCTACCAACAGGGACGACAAGTCTTCTCACCCCCCTGGATCTACCTCAACTGCCTCGACTGTTGCCGAAAAGGGCTTCGAAGGACCTGGGGACGATGTAAACCCCGGGCAGAGCCCTGCCGGTGCCGACCTCAACGCGGAAGTTCTTCAGCTCGCACGAACATACACAAGCCGCTCCCACGGCGTGCGTGATTCACTCTTCCCAGTTCCCAACGGGGGACCTCTCGACCCCGATAGTCCGCAGTTCAAAGCCAGAGACTGGGCCAAGGCCTTCTATGATGCCAGGACCAAGGCGTCCGGAGGAACCTCTCCCTCAACCTCGGGAGTTGCGTTCAAGAACTTAGACGTCTTCGGCTTCGGTACTGCCACTGATTTCCAGAAGAGTGTCGGCAACATCGTCCTCGAAGGCAAGGCCATGGTCGACAAGTTGCTTCGTCGCGACCAACAGCGCATCGACATCTTGCGAGGTCTCGAAGGTATCGTTAATGATGGTGAAATGCTCGCTGTCTTAGGGCCACCTGGGTCAGGCTGTTCGACATTTCTCAAGACCATAGCAGGCGATACACATGGCTTCCATGTCGCCGACGATGCAGTCATGAACTACCGTGGTATTCGACCAGAGCAGATGAAGACAGCCTACCGTGGCGAAGCCATCTACACCGCCGAGGTCGACCATCACTTTGCCCACCTGACAGTGGGGGACACCCTGTACTTCGCGGCTCGCGCCCGCTGCCCGAAGAACATACCAGAGGGTATTTCCAGGCAGCACTACGCCGAGCATCTTCGAGACGTCACCATGGCCATGTTCGGCATCTCTCATACCAAAAATACGCGAGTAGGAGACGACTATATTCGCGGAGTCAGTGGCGGAGAAAGAAAGCGTGTCACTATCGCCGAGGCGGCTCTGGGCTATTCCCCCCTGCAGTGCTGGGATAACAGTACGAGAGGGCTCGATAGTGCCAACGCTCTGGAATTCTGCCGCACGCTGAGAACTCAAGCGGATGTGATGGGTTGTGCCTCGTGCGTGGCCATCTACCAGGCCCCTCAAGCTGCTTATGATGTAAGTCATCCGGGCTGGAAGATGCTCTCATCCGCTTTTATTGCGACAAAGCTGACAACGAATAGGTCTTTGACAAGGTCATCGTTCTATACGAAGGCCGACAGATCTTTTTTGGCAAGGCCAATGAAGCCAGGGCATATTTTGAAGCCCTTGGCTTCATCTGTCCCGATCAGCAGACGACGGCTGATTTCCTGACATCCATGACGAGCCACTCAGAGCGCGTTATCCGGCCAGGATGGGAGGCGAAGACACCGCGCAGCCCTGACGAGTTTGCGACTCTCTGGAAAGCGAGTCAACACCGAGCGAGGCTCATGGCTGACATTGATACGTATCTGGAGCAACATCCCTTCGATGGCCATCATCATCAGGCCTTCGCCGAGTCTCGCAGGACAGAGCAATCCGGCATGCAGCGTTCGAAGTCGCCATACACCCTGTCATACTGGGAGCAGATGAGTCTCACGCTATGGCGTAGCTGGGTCATGCTCAAGAGTGACCCCTCCATCACGCTCACGATGCTCATCACCAATATCTTCCAGGCTCTCATAATCAGCAGCATATTCTACAACCTACCGGCAGACACATCCAGCTTTTTCCGACGAACTGTCCTTCTATTCTTCATCATCCTCATCAACGCCTTTGGGAGTATTCTCGAAATCATGACACTCTACGCGAAACGTAAAATTGTCGAAAAACAATCTCGTTACGCCTTCTACCATCCCAGCGCCGAAGCCCTGTCAGCCATGATCGTGGACTTGCCATACAAGGTCATCAACGCTATCCTGCTGAACACGACTCTTTACTTTATGTGTAATCTTCGACGCGAGCCTGGCCCCTACTTCTTCTTCCTCCTGTTCTCCTTCGCCCTCACCATGGCCATGTCTATGCTGTTCCGCCTCATCGGCTCCTTCACCAAGTCACTCGCTCAGGCGCTCGCGCCCGCTTCGGTTATTCTTCTCGCCATTGCTCTATACGCGGGGTTCGCCCTTCCACCCTCGTACATGCAGAACTGGCTAGGATGGCTGCGCTGGGTAAACCCGATCTACTATGGGTTGGAGAGCGTCTTTCTCAACGAGTTTGTCGGAGTTCGTTTCCTTTGCTCGAGCTTCGTCCCATCTGGTCCCGCATACGAGTCCGTTTCCGCCAGCGAGAGGGCCTGTTCCGTCGCAGGGTCGGTCCCCGGCGAGAACTTCGTTGACGGCGCCGCGTATCTTCTTGACGCATATGGTTATAAGAATGCGCACCGCTGGAGGAACCTCGGGGTCATCATCGCCTATACCATCTTGTTTATGGTCCTCCACTTGGTAGCGACCGAGTACGTTGCCTCAGAACGATCCAAGGGCGAAGTCTTGGTGTTCAGTCGCCAATCTATGAGGCAACGTCGGACTGTGAAAGGCAACGACCAGGAGTCAAACACGTCAGACGCACCACGGCAGACGGTTGAAAGCGACTCGGAGGCCGTATCTGACATGGTCAAGCAGACCTCCGTCTTTCACTGGAAGGATGTATGCTATGATATCAAGATCAAGGGAGAGCCACGAAGAATTCTGGATAATGTCGATGGGTGGGTTAAGCCAGGCACGCTCACTGCTTTGATGGTATGTCACCACACCCCGGCCTCGAGGCTGTCAAGACCGCATCGCTTGATCTTATTCAGCTAATGACCCATAGGGAGTATCCGGCGCTGGCAAAACAACGCTGCTTGACGTTCTTGCAAGCCGAGTGACGATGGGTGTTATATCCGGCGAGATGCTGGTCGATGGACACCTACGCGACGAAACGTTCCAACGTAAGACAGGCTATGTCACGCAGCAGGATTTACACCTTCACACTTCGACCGTTCGAGAAGCTCTAAACTTCAGTGCTCTGCTCCGCCAGCCACCTCACTATACGAAGCAAGAGAAACTTGCCTACGTTGATACCGTCATCGGCCTATTGAACATGGAGGAATACTCTGAAGCCGTTATTGGAGTGCCAGGCGAAGGACTTAACGTCGAGCAGCGCAAAAGACTCACTATTGGCGTTGAACTCGCAGCACGCCCGCAACTGCTACTGTTCCTTGACGAGCCGACCTCCGGCCTCGACAGTCAAACCTCCTGGTCTATTTGCAATTTGATGGAGAAGTTGACTAAGAGCGGCCAGGCCATTCTGTGCACAATCCATCAGCCATCCGCGATGCTTTTCCAACGATTCGACCGGCTCCTCTTGCTGGCGAAGGGGGGTAGAACCGTCTACTTTGGCGAAATTGGCAAGAACTCGAATGTCTTGGTGGACTACTTTGTTCGAAATGGAGGCCCTCCGTGCCCCCCTGAAGCGAACCCTGCCGAGTACATGCTGGAGGTCATCGGCGCAGCACCAGGAACTCACACGGAGATTGACTGGCCTGCTGTATGGAGGCAAACACCTGAGTATCTCGGGGTCCAGGGTGAACTGTCGAGACTTGGCGCCGGTCGACCGACCTCGCGGACTGCCGCTCCTGATGATCATCTGTCCCAGAGTGGCCACGAGGAATTCGCAGCACCGTTCTCAGCTCAGATGCGGCTCGTCACAAAGCGCGTCTTCCAGCAGTACTGGCGAAGCCCGTCGTACATTCACTCGAAAGCGATTCTCTCTTGCGGCGCGGTAAGTTTCCCATATTCATCGTCGCGGCGCGCACGAAGCAGCATGCTCATTTTTATCAGGCTCTCTTCATCGGCCTGTCGTTCCTCAACGGAGAGAGAACCCAACGTGGCCTCCAGAATCAAATGTTTGGCGTCTTCATGTTCCTCACCATCTTCAGCACGGTTGCCGAGCAGATATTTCCCAACTTTGTGGCACAGCGAACACTGTACGAGGCCCGCGAGCGGCCCTCCAAGGCGTATGCATGGCAAGCTTTCCTACTTGCCAACATCTTGGTCGAGCTCGCATGGAATTCTGTAAGTCCTGTCAACCCTTTAATCATCTCATCATCAGAACAAGGCGCTAATCGGTCCACTGAAGCTCATGTCAGTGCTCTGCTTCGTATGCTGGTATTTCCCCATTGGCCTCTACCGCAACGCGTATGCTACGGACGCAGTCAACTCTCGTGGAATGACGGCGTTCCTTCATGTCTGGGTCTTCTTCCTCTTCACCAGCACATTTGCGAACCTGACCATCGCTGCCTTGGACACCCCCGACATTGCTGGGGGTGTTCTTAATCTGATCTTCATAATGATGTTCGCCTTCTGCGGGTACGTAATACCCATACCCCGTACACCTTTTATCCTCACGTTCTGGCTCTTCTTACTGACGAATCCTAAATTGTAGCATCCTCGCAGGCCCTTCAGAGCTTCCCCGCTTCTGGATCTTCATGTACCACGTCAACCCGTTCAGGTACGTCGTCGAAGGGTTTCTGGGCACCACGCTTGCCAACGCTGCTGTCGAATGCGCCTCAAACGAGCTCATCTCGTTCGCCACGCCGAGTGGACTCACCTGCGGAGAGTACATGTCAGACTACATCGAGGCTGCCGGGGGCTACGTGGTCGACACCCTTGCCAGCAATGGGACTGAGTGCCAATACTGCGCCATGGACAACACCAACGCTTTCTTGTCAAGCATCAATGTGGACTTTGCCAACCGTTGGAGAAATTTTGGGCTCATCTGGGTCTACTGCATCTTCAACATTGCTGCCGCTCTTTTCCTGTACTGGCTTGCCCGGGTCCCCAAGGGTCGAAACAAGAAGGTCAAGAGTGAGTAGGCGTCAACATGCCGCAGACATGGATACATATCTCACACCGCACCCACTATTTCTGCACCGCCAGCGGTGCACACACACACATACATACACACATGTACCTTTCACTTCCATGTATCCCCTTCTAACTAGACTTGAATTTCCTTTCACTATCATACACCTGCACTAGATTGGAATGCATAATGGAGAGGAAAGTAGGTAGACATCATAGGAGCATCATCATTTCCTGCAGACTTGCTCTTCATGCTGATGTGAATGCCAATACACAGCAACATTCCCGAACGCTCTGCTGTCGTTACCCTGAGCCCATGCCATTAAGGTCGTCATGGCACTGTCCCTGCGTATTCCGGTTATGGTACGAACATAACATCGTGTGATGGTCATTGTGATCGAATCACCCCACCACATGGTAGCCATACTGGGCGCAGACAAAAAGACGCAAGCATATTGTCACGTATTCACCTTATACATCGGATGCCGCAAGGCGTCATGGGCACCAAAAAGACCAGCTCATGTGATAGAAATGGGTCTGATCGCGAAGGCAGGCAGAAGACCGAATCCTCTGGGGGTCATGGATGAGTTTGAGAGTACAGAGCTTCATCGTGCCCTGATGATATTCTATTTGGCCTCTGCACACCAGTGTGCGTTGCTAGTGAGTCGTTTCATTCCTGCCTATGCCCTAGTGCCCCGGCATCCGATATCCAGTTGATCAAATCTGAAGCAAAGTAATTCTAGAAAGATGCTGTATCCAAGGAGATTGGAAGGCCGGAGAAGCAATGGTGACCGACCTACGAAGAAGAGTCAAGGCCGTCGATGCCCCAGAACTGCTCAGCATGGAAGGTGTCAGCGGAAACCGGCTTCCAGGGATCGTTGAAGGCAGAGAAGAGGATCAGGTCGCTGGGGTGATCGGCAAAGGCGGTCTTGATGGAGTCGATGGCGATGTGCTGCTGGTTGCGGCCGGGAACAGCGGCGCGGTTGACGGTTCCCTGCCACGGCCAGCCGGTCTCGCTGACAACCATGCGCTGGGACTTGTTGGAGAGCTTCGACTGCACCTCGGACACCATACGGGTGATAAACGAGCCGGCTTCATCGGCAGGCGTGTTGCCATCAAAAAACGGATGCACGTTCATAGCGCAGTAATCAGACTCGTCGCACAGCTCGGGGTGGTCCCGGACGGCGACAAAGGTGTCGACGGTGACGACGGGGCCCTCGTAGCCAGCGGCCCTGAGAAGCGACCTGGTCTGGCTCATGGCAGCGACCATCTGAGAGGCCGTGGCAGCCTTGTTGTTGACCAGCTCGTTGCCAACGCTGACGGTGTCGATGGTGGACCAGTCATCCCCGACGGTGTCAACGATATCCGCAACCTGCTTCTCGATGCCGGCCAGCTCGAAGATACCGAGGAAGACCTTGAGACCGGCGTCCTTGGCGGCAGGCACAACCTTGGTGACCTGCTCACAGTCGGTTCCGTAGATACGAACCAGGGAATACTGGCCTTTGAACATGGAAAAGTCATCGTGGACCTGGTCAGCCGTCTTACAGTCGCCCGAGGACGTGTAGGGCGCGTAGGCGATGCCAGAGAGGCTGCCGCCGCTGGAGCTCGAGTTAGAGCTGGCGGCGGTGGCGGCGGGACTGTCGCTGCCGAGAGCCGGGGTGGCGCTCACAGCCGACTCGACAGCCTCGAGAGAAACGACCTTGGTTTCGATCGGAACAAGCAGGACATCCTCAGTAGCAGTTCGCTTGGGGGTGCCATCCTCGTTCATGTAGACAACGACCTGGGGGACCTTGGTCGGGGCCGAAACGGAAGCGTCCTCGACCGCCATCTGTTGTTCAGCATGGCGAGCGCGGTGATAATGTTTGCCTGCCACGGAGTCAGGAACCGGGTTCAAATCTCAACCTTGAAGCACGGGGCATTCATACCAGTGGGCTTGCCGTGACCAACAGTCAGCAGCCCAAGGAGGGCGGTGGCAGAGAGAGAGAGCGTGTTGGCCCTCATGGTGAAATGAAAAGGAGTGTCAAGTGTTAAGTCTGTGTGAAGGAGTGAGGGTGCTTGGCCGTACTGTCAACATTGTCGAAGGCGAGTTAGCAAACCTCAAGGGGACGATGCCTTCCAAGGTGAAGTTCAGGGAAGTCCAGGCAAGTTGAACTACACTCCAATATCACGTACCGGCTGAACAAGCAGAAAAGAGTGAAGGAGGGAACGAAGTGAAGATGGCGCCTCAAACAAACTGGCGCGGAGAAGACAAGTGAAGAGAAAAGGAAGAATCAGAAGCAGAGAAAGTCGACAGCCAGGTCGATGTTGGGATGGTGGATAGATAAAACCAAACATGCATCGCAATCACAAGCACCATTGCCATCTTAACCATCACCACAAACACGCACAGCCACCATGGAAGCAGCCAAGAAGCCAAGAAACATGGGGAATAAGGATGGGAATGGGGGGTGGCGGGACAAAGTCGCGACTGGAATGCTCTGCGTGCCTCGCGTCTCCCTCCAGCCACCCTTGCCCTCCCCCCCTTTCCTTACTATCATAACTTCACCTCAGATCGACAAGTGTTCTTCATGCCTACTGATGGGCAATCCATTGTAGCGCCAAGGTCCTGCGCATGCAGCGTCCTTGGTACATGCCGTATTAAAATTAAGTTGTCGATCTTGGACGTTCAGTAATACTCGTCCTCGCCAGACAGTCCCCTGAGGCCAGGCAATTGCCTCTCTGCGTTTTACATTCCTTTGTACAAGCATGCGCCCCAAAGCCGGCTGGGAAACCATGGAACCCTGAAACGAAATGTCTTGCGACCAGTCGCTTGACTAGGTGCTTCGAATGCTGGCCTTCCGAGTCATCACCTTTGTGATGGCATGTCGGATCGTCACCCCCGCCTTCTCAATATCCTTCTTCGACAGTCCGGACGTCACGCACACCTTGAGAGCTGGCTGCACCTGCCACCCGTCGTCTCGGGGTCCAATGCTGTTGAGTAGCGGCGTCGTCTTGAGTCTCGTGATCAAGACGCCATTGGCCAGTGCCTACGTTGCGATATTGTGTTAGCAACTCCCGCCTTCCTGAGAACTTCAAACGTCGTCAGAATGACGGACGAGAACAACGTACCTCATCCACGCAATCTTGCAGCAGCCGCTCCTGCTCCTGCATCGACAGGTTACGAGCCTCGACCACCTCGCTCTTCAACACGAGAAGCATGATGGGGTTCTCGGGGACGCTGGTGCATGTGACCCAGTCGCTGCGGGGGTCGAGCTGCGCCCGTATCGCCCGAATATTGTCGCGGCACTGCGTCAGGATGTCGGGGTTGGACTGCAGCACGCTCACCGTCTCACTGGCCGTCACAGCCAGCATGGCTGGCAGGGCTGCCGAGAAGGTGTACGACGCCGCCGAGATGCGCTGGTGCTCGACCACGTCCTTGGCTCCGGCGCAGAAGCCGCCGCCAGCACAGAGAGGTCCAGCCAGCGATCCGATGATCATGTCCACCTGCGTCGGGTCGACGTTTTGCGCCTCCGTCAGGCCCCGGCCCGTCCGGCCCAGGGTGCCAAAGGACCACGTCTCGTCGAGGATGATGCGGAACTTGTACTTTTCCTTGAGCTCCACGAGCTTGGGCAGATCAATGCTGTCTCCCGTCGTCTCGAAGAGGCCTTCGGCCACGATGAACCGCCTTGTAAGCTTCTTGCCAGCCTGTTCCTTAACAACCTTCTGCATGACGCGCTCGAGATCTTCCATGTCGCCGTGCTGGTACCACTTGATGCTACTCCTGGAGATCTCTAGACCCTTCCGAATCGAGTAGTTGACAGCCCGATCAGCAACAATGATGTCGCCGCGCTTGCAAAAGGCGGGGATGACGCTGGAGATGGTCGAGAAGGCCTGGGCGTACACAATGCAGCTCTCGGTACCAAGGTAGGCCGCGATATCTGCCTCCGTCTTCATGTGCACATCCTGCGTGCCGTAGAACTGGGGAGGACCGCAGGGTCCGACTCCGTACGTCCGCAGTGTCTGGATGGCCTTCTCCTTGATCTGTTCGTTGGCATTGAAGTTGTAAAAGTTGTAGGTCGCGAGGTTGGTCACGGTTCGTCCGTTGGCCAGCTTGGACTTGGGTCCAGTTGGTCTGCAAAGGTTGTAGTCAGTCTCGTGCTTCAGTCTCTAGATGCATTGCGGGACGACCATACCCAACGATGACTGGAAGCTTCTCAGCTTCCATTTCCTCGAACCCTGTCTGCGCGCCAACGAGGGGCTCAGGCGTCCACTCCTCCACCAGTTCATCGATTTCCTTAAGTCCATGTCAGCAAACGTTGGAAACAAACCAGGTACTACTTCAGAGTCTCCTACATCGGGGCGCAGCTTGACATAGTTCTGTTTTTGGGTGGAGTAGGACGGCGACAGGAGGTAGCGGATGAAGAAAATGACGAGGACCAGTTCCAGAGCTGATCGTATCGGGTCGTTCTGGTAGCTGGACCGCACGTAGCGTACGAGGACGGCAGAGCCAGGCACCTTCTGGAAGGTCGTGGCTGCGTGTCGTGACCACGAAGCGACTAGTGTGCGAACTTCGTCGAGATCCATGTTGTAATTGAGCACAAGGAATGGAGGCGATAGGCTGCGATGATGCACGAGTTGTTTTGAAATGAGCGTCGGTACGTGGTTGGTCCTGGAGTTGGTAAAAAAGTCTTGCGGAATTGGCGACCCGAGTGCATGTGAAGTGTCGATATGATACCCAAGGCACGCCACGGTGGGATGGACGTGTTCTCGGCTTCGACGGAGAAAAGCATGCGCGTCGGCGTTGGACATGACAGCCCCTGGAAACCCCTGCTGCGCCATGGGGGGCACCATCACTGCCTAGCCCCACACTGTATGAACATGACCATCGACCTCGACACCAATCGAATTACACAGTCACGTGTTCACGAGAACGCAACTCGATCTATATGTATTTGAATCACATGGTCGTCACGAACTCGCTCCGTAAATGAGATGTAGCATAAAACCTAAAAGAGAGCCCTTCCGAACGATCGGGCTTGACGCAGTGATACAATATACAATTCTAGAGGCCATAATTCCTATTACCCACTGAAGCAATACCTTTGCTGACAAGAACTAGTGAAAGGCTTGCACTTTCCGCCCCCAAAATCATACCGAAACAAACAGTGGTGTTGACAGTCCGGGCCTGTCGTGCCAGGAGCCGCTGTGGGGCATGGTGCACAATCAGGAGTTTACAGGAGACGAATCTTCCTGTCGTTGGCTGACCGCGTCGCACGAGCGTTGCCGCCACCTCTAGTGAAGGTGGACATGGTCAGGGCGACTCCGGTGTAGTCTGCGCCCTTCGGACCAGTCTCTGTCTCCTCTCGAGTGTCGTCCTTGTTCTGCCCGTTTGGCTGCAGCAGGTCGATGGGTAGACCCTTGGTAACGGTCGACGGGTCCCAGACTTTGAGGTTGCCGACTACAACTGGTCCTGCAATAAGGGCCACAAAGACGACGAACATGACGAAATAGAGGACAGCATAGCGGAAAACACGCTTGCGCCTCAGCTTGGACTGTTTCATCGAGTAGATTGGCGGGCGAATTTGACGACTGTTGATTTCTCAGGTTAGTTGTGCGCACCACCAAGGAGGACTATCATGGGACGTACCTGGGCCGTAGCCAGAAGAGCATGATGGAATGCAGCATGTCAATCTTGGGAATCAAGATAAGAGGCAACATGAAAAACAGCAGGGTGTGGCCGAGAACGAAATCAGCGGCAAACATGCTGAGCTCCGTAATCTTGCAGAGGAATTCACGAGCCGGCTGGGACACTGAGTGCCAGCCCATGGAGTACCATTTTCCGGTCCAGAATGCAATGTTAGACTGGTCGGTCTTGATCTCACGCGTCAACGTCAACGAGACGATCAGCTTGAAGATGAATCGCTGGATGGCGACTACCGCAATCATGCCGCAGAGGGTTCTAGCGAAGTTGAAGGACTCGAGCACGAACAGGACCTCGAAGAACACAAGGAGCATGATCACTGCAATGGCGTGAGCGATGGCCGCCAAGACGCTGCCGAACTTCTTGCAGCACATGCTTAGCAGCGGGCCCATGAAACAGGCCATGAAGAAGAAGATCATAAGGGCGCCAGCATTGATAGCAAGCGGCGCCAGTGCGACAATGCCAATTCTGATGAGCGAGTTGGTCGGCGCAATGGTTTCGTTGTCGTTGTTTTCAGGGAGAACACCTGTCTGAGCGTTGATGTAGAGGAATGGAACAACAGTGACCAAGACCAGTACGAACGGCCAGGCAATCTCCCCCCAGAAGAGGTTGGCAATAGCGGCACGAGGCACGTCGGCAGACATCTTGCCAGATGGGTCGCCGAGGGCCTTTCGCTTGTAACCAGTGATGCGAGTTCTGGAGAGGCGACAGAAGGCAATCCATGACGAGGCGTGCGATCGGGAGTTGCCGCGCGAGAGCCAGCGTAGGAAATCGCGGTAGTCGATGAAGAAGTCACCCCAAGCAAACTGGTGAGGGTTGTACAGGAAGGGAGAGATCACGAGTGCCATGAGAGTGATCCAGAAGTAGGTCAGAGCTGCCTGCCAGATCGTGACAGTTGCGAAAAGCAGCATCATGAGAAGACGAGAACCGAAGTAAATCGAAGGACCGGCGAATCGGGAGTACAGGACGCCGAATGGGATGCGAGCAGTCGCGAAACCACGACCGGTACCGATGTAT
The DNA here is from genome assembly GCA_002851705.1 of Verticillium albo-atrum. NCBI lineage: Eukaryota > Fungi > Ascomycota > Sordariomycetes > Glomerellales > Plectosphaerellaceae > Verticillium > Verticillium albo-atrum. The sequence continues at coordinate 1,460,435 of NMXJ01000008.1, forward strand.
CGGGCGCCACCGAACGACAGATCTTGTTGAACCGAATTGGCGTAAATTTGGCAAACGAAGACCTCGAAGAACGGCGACAGGGAGCAGATCTGCTTAGCGAGACGCTTGGCCGCCCGCCAGAATCCTCGTTCTGTGAGCTCCTGGACAAAGAGGGGCACAAACGATAGGAAGATGACGAAGATGATGGACAGAATACTGCGATAGACCCAATCCTGAATGGCATCCGTGTTGGCGCAGCCCGTAGGGAACAGAGCATCGGTGGGAGGGACGTCTCGGTTGTAATCGCAGGGAATTGTCTCATGTCGGAGGGCTCCTAGGTTGAGCAAGCAGATCATGAACATCTGAATTGAGAGCATGATGAACATGTTGTTGATGTGGAATCCCGCGTGGGCGTAGTAGAACGAGAGGAACCTGTCGAGAGGGAGCTGGGTGCCGAGGTAATAGTACTCGCGGGAGAGCATCTGCTCACCCATGCCAGTGCCAATTTTCGTGACGAAGTTGAGAATCGAGCCGAAACCCAAATCACGGCCCTTACCACACTGGTAGTACTCGCAGTGCTTGATGCGACCACCACGAATGACAGCCTGCATACCGGCATAAATATCCTCATTGAGATGCAATCCCTTCTGGGCCTTGGACACGCCGCCACGAGTGGTCATGAAAATGCCGTTCAGGAAATCAGGGTGACCGTAGTGAAGTTTACCTCCGATTTCAGCAAGAGTACGAGCGAAAAGTGTGCCGAATGTCTGCTCCTTGCCGGCGGCAACATCGCCGAGAATGCCAATGTTCTCCGAGAAGATGTACTCGCGGGCGCCAAGAATGGCAACCGGAGACACAGAGGTACCCTTGACGCCAGGGGTGTAGGGGGAGGCGGTGTCCATTTTCATTTCTTCGAATTCTGCGAGAACGCTGCGAATCTTGAGACACTCCTCCAGGTAGTTGTCCTGGTTGGCGTCGATGAGCTGGATGTATTCGCCGCGGTAGAAGATGATCGAGTGGTTCTGGTTGTCGGATTTGCCGTCTCCAAGCACAGGGTTGCCGGAAAGCTGGATGCGGAACTTGGGACGTCTCATGCCGTTCTCCATGATTTCAGAGTGACCATCGATGAGGGCGGAGTACAGACGAGGTTCTTCTCCCTCGGCGACAGGCAGCTCCTCGTCGAGATAAGCAATCTGCAGATCCGGGTAAGCGCGCAGGAGGAACTCGGTGTTTTCCATCTCTTCCTTCTTAAACTTGGCGTAGCGCTGCATGGACACGATGATCTTGAACTTGCGGCGAGCCATGCGCTCGAGCTCGCGTTCCAACTTGTCAGAGTTCCCGCCGAACATCTGGACGACTTCGGGGTTCTCCACTCGGTACAAGAGCTTGATGGCGCGGCTGTAGTTCATGAAGCCAGAGATGGTGCGGTAGAGGGTCTGCGAGCGGAGAGACGCCCAAATACGAGTCCGGAGAGTGTATTCGGGAGCGGATGATTTGAAACCGATGCAGTAGAAGGGGAGGTCGTCGATCTTGCTCTTGGCCGCGTCCTTCTCAGGCTTCTCCAGCTCGCCGTTGAACTGTGACGTCTCGTCGGCGAGAATCTTGGTATCCTTGACAAAGCAGTCCCATTCGTGGGGATGAAGCTGTTTGAGGTACTCGAGGAGAGTGACACGAGAGTATGGCTCATCTTCACGGATGATCTCGCGAAGGGATAGCAGAATCTTCTCGCTGTAGTGGGGAATCAGCACGGAGAAGGTCGGCATGTTGTCCACAGGAAGGGGTTCCGGAATCGGCGTCGAGAGAGACTGGGCGAAGAAGGACAGGCGACGTTCGGCCTCGCTATCAGCGGGGAAGAACTCGGTGCTGAAAGACTTGTCCTCCTGAGAGACGAAGAAAGTGGGGGCTCTCAGAGTCCGCTTTCCCTCCTGCTCTGAGGGAACCTGATGGTAAAGCAGCTTCTGAACGTGATCGATGGCGAGGAGGTGCTCGCGGTACATGGAGATGACAATTGCGTTCCAAACCTGGGAGATAAGAACCTTGGGCTTGTACTTGATCTCCATATCCGTGGTTGCCAGGACCTTGGAGTAAATTCGCTTCGGGAGACGCGAGAAAATGTTCCTCCAGGGCGTCCAAATCGACGAACCAATGTAGAACGAGCGAGCAATCGAGAATAGGGTGTTCATCAACACATACCACAGGTATGTATCCAGGAAGAAGAAGATGACATCAGTGAAGGCCATCAGCCCCAAGAGAATGATGCCCTGCTGCTTGCAGAGAACGTCGCCTAGACTCGAGCCGAAGAGCTCGTCGCCCTGACAATGCAGCTTCATGATGAAGAGGTACTTGATCGGATCTCTGAACGACAAGGCCAGGTAGGCGTACGAAACACCGAGCTTGACACCAAAGATGGCAGCCCACAGACCATAGGACATGGCGAGGGCGTTACCCTTGAGGCGCGGGTAGCTCGCGGTAAACGTTTGACTGGCAACGTACTTCCGGGAGTTCTTGGTGAGGTAGCTGCCGAATAGGCCGCCCAGCGGCATGACAGCGAAAAACAGGAACGTGAAGACTGCGATCAAGAACTGAACAATGCCGAGGATCTTGGCGATCTTTTCTTGGCCCTCCGTTGCGACGAACAGAATGTACACGCTGGGACCCAGGTTGATGGCGAAGATCAGGATCAGGAACAGAAGCCGTTTCGTCAAATGCTGCGCACCGGCCCAGCGGCGGGGGACGTAAGCCCATTCGGCGAGAGTAGCAAAAATCTGGATCAGGGAGGCGATGCTACCGCCAAGTGCAACGACGGACCAGTATTTGGAGGCCACCGGATCCTGGTCGACCTGCTGTTCGTAAGTGGGTCCAATGATGAGACTCGGGGCGTTGAATGAGGTGTAGAACCAGAACATCGTCAGATGAATGATCCAAATGCGGTTGAAGTTAACAAGCAGATGGAACCACGACCGAGATTCCTTGTACGTCTTGAAGAAGCATTTGGGCCAGTTGATCTCTGCGAATTTGAGATAGCGCTCGGCGGGCGTGAGGTCGACCAGGCGAGTCTTGTCGCCGAGGACGATGCGCTCGATGCCTTCAGGGTACCAGAAGAGCTGGTTGCAATCATCATAACCGATGATCTGATGATGGTCTCGCTCCCGGCGGACATAGACACCGTCCGAAATCTCGTATCCTTGGTCTCTGCAGTACTGGTACAGAGGCGTGATAACGTTGTTCAGGAAGGTGAACTCCTCAACCGGCTCGACCAAGCTCTGGCACGCTGGGGAGTTGAGATAGTCGTCCGCACACTTGAAAATGAAGCAGAGACACTCGGGCATGAATCGGACCTGGTTTGCCTCACCCCAGCAGAGCAGGTACAAGGCAATCTGGCGAACCCGATCGTGCTGCGACATACGGTTCATACGAGTCTTCCAGCGATACTCGGCGGCCTCGAGGCTGTCGTCGCTTTCGAGGTCGGCCAAAGCCTCGTCTTCGGTCTGATCCTTGGCCTTCTTGTTCTTCTTGTTCTTGCGCTTCAGACCCTTGCCCTTGATGTTCGCAAAACCAACTGCGTCATCAAGATCAAGATGAGCGGCGAAGTACCATTTTCGGTAGTTTGCGTTGTCGCCGCCAATGTAGTCTGCGTGAAGGGACAGCAAGGCCTGGTTGGGCGTCATACGGGAAGCTCGCGAATCGAGCAGCGTCATCAAATGGTCGTACATGTTGCGCATGCTGTCTCGCTGGAAACCGAACTTGGCAGTGAGGTCCAAAAAGATGTCTTCAACCTCTTCCTTGGAGAGGGGGATCTGAGCATCCGAAGTCCAGGCAGGATAGGGCTCACGAGATCGCTGTCCGGCGGGGAGGGCGTTGCTGTAGTCCATGCCGTAGTTAGGGGTGGACGCCCCGGAGGAGCGGTTGCCGCCGTACGAAATCTGGGACGAGGGAGGCCTGTAGCCGCGACCACCCGAAGGATCGGCGCCGTAGCTGTTCGAGCGCTCGTCGCCGCGACCGTAGTAGTCCATGTCGGTGGCACGAGCCATATCGGACCTCATGGTGAAATCGCTGAAGGTTTCAGAATCCTCCTCGGAGCCCTGTCGGCGACCACCCGAACCGTAGCCTTGGTTGTAGTCCTGGTCGTAGTAGCCGGCCTGGTTTTGCTGACCATTGTTACCGTTGTAGTAGTCATCTTGGTACTGGTCCTGTCCGTCGTAGTATCCGCCATCTTGCTGATAGGGGTTGTTCGGATCGGCGTTGTAGTAGCCGCTGTTGTTTGCCATGGTTAGCGGAGGAACGAGAAGAGGAGCCGAGCGCCAGGTTCAAGCACGAAGGAGGTGGCACGTACGACTCGTCATAATACCCATCATTGCCCTGCTGGCCACCACGGTTATCGTAGCCCTGGTTGTCGTAGTAGTACTGGTCGTTGTTGTTGTTGTCCTGATAGTAGCCATCGGCACCATTGTTGTTTTGCTGGTTGCCCTGTTGGCCACGCTGCTGGCCATAGCCATCATCGTAGTCCTGCTGACCACCTGCCGGATATCCCGACATGTTGACGAAGATTTCTCAGTTGCAGTCGTGTCAATGCGTCCCAGGTCGGTTGAAGGTGTGCGTACGGCGGATCGCCGGAAGAAACGGAAATTGGAGCCGGGTAAGACTGATGGCCGACTGAGTTGGTAGTTGGCGATGGTGTGATCTCGTGGGCGAAGGGCGCGACCAAGAGAAAATAAAAGAGAGATATGATGGACTGTTGAGTTTCGGGCGTTGCTGTCGCTGCTCCTCACCGTGTCAAACGAATGGCGATGGGAGAGAAAGACTTGGCTGGGGGTGCCTGCGGATGCTTCCCTGGCGATGTGAGCCAGAATGAGGCAGCGAAACGAAGGAGAAAGAGAGCAATAGAAGAATCGACGACAATCAACGCGGTTGATGGTCGTGCAGCATTCAACGAAGGATGCTCTCTGAGGGTGAGGAGGGAAAAAGGGGGGGTTGCGAATGAGGATGGAAACGTGAATCCAGGCAGTCGTCGAGGAAAAGAGGAAAGGATCGAGGTTGGGAGGCGCGAGGCAGGGGGTGGCAGGGGCAAGGGGGGGGGGAACCACTTCGCTGCGCTAGAAAGAATGGCAGTGGGCCAGTGACGATAGGATGCTTACACAGTACTGTGTACCTCTGGCTTGGGCTTGTTTTGTGGTGGGCTTAGGGGGCAGGAGCTCGAACAGGGCAGGGAGGATTGGGGGGTGTTAGCTAAGCATTGGGACAGTGCGTACAGGTGGGTAGCCGACGAAGGGGGGTGGATGTCTGTGGGGGGCTTCAGGGCAGCGCAAGCTGGCGAGGGAGGTGAAAAGCTGGGAAGAATCACTTTCCAGTTGGGTGCGAACTACAGCACTCTACTCGAAGTACCGATCTTGAGGGAGGGCTCCATCTGACACAGTGTGGAACGCAGTAGTCAGGGGCATCGGGCGCAGAGGTATGGAATTTCAGGTTTTTGTTGGACCAGTTGTCCATCGTCCTGCTTGTGTCAGGAGCCATCATTCGCCAACGGCCTGCACACCAGCATGCACAGTGCGTTTTGCTTGCGGGCACAGCTCACTGCCACGGTCACCCACGCCGTCCAACACAGTGCACGGACGGCTCCCGTATCAGCAATGCCTCAAGGGTGGATCCATACAGTGAAGGTACAAGTACGTGATCTACCGGTAGACGTTATCTCCGCCGACCTGATGCGTACCAAAACATTCCCCATGTCCCAAGTGCCTGCTACAATACGCTGCCCACAGGAGGATCCAGCAGTTTTCGCGAGGGCTATCTTTTTTCTTTTTTTTTTCCCCTATCATTCAGCGGAGGGCAAAGTACAGTTCCGTAGAGATTCAAGGCGAGCCAGGCTTGCGAGTGGGCTCGAACGATGAATGAGGCGCGTGTCTACGTATCGTTGACCGTTTGGCTGGCTGACTACCTTGGCAAACCGTGGTAGGCTGCTTGCTTGTAGTGTACACTACGTGTCCATGCATTGAGGAACGGCCATCCAAGTACACAGTGCGGTGGTTCGTTGGCAGCAGAAAGGGGCTTGGACAGCTTGGCCTGCTTGCTTGCCCGCTTACTTACCCTGCTCTTGCCAGCCTCACAGATGCAGGGGCAAACCACTGATTGACATGGAAGGGCCCGGCGGGCTGGCCGGATGGCAGGCGAGGTGCCGGGATTGGCTTATCCACTACCAGGGACTCCGCCATCCATTCTAAATACAGTGTGTCCGAACAGGGGCAGAGCGACGCGGCGCGCCAGAACTCGTCTTTTTCCTCGCGCTAGCGCTGTCTCTTCAGCTGTTCAGTCGTCATCATCCACTGTAGGTCGGACTCGGCGGACTTGTCCATCCCCCCCTACCATGGAATTTTGGGACATGCGGACTGGCGCACCTCGAATTCCACTCGACCTCCACACACGGCCTTTCACCCTCGCCCCAACCCTCGCTTGACCGTCTCGCTAGCCCTCTCGCTGGCTCTTGACGATGGCCCTTTCGAGCTGGCCCTCGCGTCCTTCAAGTCCTGAGCGAAAGCGAGATTCGTAAAGGAAGAACTGCAGCCAGCATGATCCTCGGCTGCCGCGGATCACGACTGGTGATAGCGCATAAGGTTGGGGATTCGTCAGCAAATCCCTCTGGGATATTACTCTTCATCGGTGTCCCTCCCCCCTTGCCAGACGCTGCTGATTGCCGGAACATCGGGCTTGTTGGCTGCCCGAACTGCTTGCTCATCGCCCCAGTGCCACGGCGCGATCGATGATGGACATCCGTGTGGGATGTGCGATACCCACCCACAGTGCAAGTAATGTGCCTCTCCACCCGCACATACCACTCCACCGCGTCCACCGCGTCCACCAAGCAAGGGGCAAATCAACGACACGGTCTCCAAAAGATCACTACTTCTGGGAACACGTCGTAATCCGAGGCGCAAGTGCGTGTGCTGTGTGCTACTCACAGCATGCGTGCTGACTAGATCCGTACAGAATACGAAGGCAAGACGGCGCATGTGATTATTATAGTCCTGGACAGCTCCTAAGGTGATCCTACGTGTTCGAGTGAGAGCCCAGCCAGGTCGGGTTCGCTGAATGGGAGATAATTGGATACATTTCTCATGGGTCCTTGTTTCATTGCAAGCTTCTGGAACCTGTCCGTCTAGCGGTCGACTCGGTCAAGGAGGGAGCGGCACGGCACGCTTGGACCATTCGAGGTCTGTCCCATGGCGTTGCCCCGTGCAACCAAAACTACATTGATCGATCTGACATCTGAACCCTTCCTTTCAGATCTACCTGTACATTCCACATGTCGCAAGTACACTTCCACCACCTATACCGTATTCCAAGTCGAATTGAGGCGCCTTCTCCAGTCGTTTGCTCGCGCATGCATCCGGCGCACAAAGCTGCCGTGCTACGTCACGCCCCCTCCGCCAACTCTACCCGACTATCAACAACACCATGGCCATGAATTATATTTCCAGCGATGACGAGCTGCCGGATCTGGATGTTCTCTTGGAAAGGCTTCAGCAGAGAACCCGCACACAGCCCTCCAAGCCGGCGGCCGCAGTCACCAATAAGACCTTCGCGCATGAGGCCGTCGATGCGAGGCCTGCTCTCGCCAAGCGCCCCCAAGGCAAGGATAACCTCCTTCGCAGACCATTGGGGCGTGGAAAACAATCACAGACACAGAAAAACCTGGCAGGGGAAAGACATCCAGCTGCGTCTGAGGCACCGAAGAGCCCTCAACTCCGCCATCTTCGCTCGAAGAGATCCCGAGCACCCACAGGGGCAGCACCGTCGTCGAGGAATGACCGTGAAGGAGTCAGCCCTACGGTTGTGATATCTTCGGACTCTGCGTCAGATTTTGGCAGCGATGCCGAGAGAGAAAATAATGGCGACGACGACGATGACGACACGTTTTACAGCACTTTCTCAAGTGTCTCTCCGCGCCAGGATAGTATCCCGCCTCTGCGATCTCGGCAGCTTACGATGCCACGGGAAAATCCACACAATAGGAATGGACTCAAAGGCAGTGCAAAACTCAAGGTCAAGGCTACAGCTGTGCAAGCTGCCGACGGGGTATCAAAAAGTCGAGTACCATCCTCGGGAAATCTACCAGGGCGGCCGCAGGCTTTCGCTGGCGATGATGATGTAGCCGAATCGCTGGCACGCCTAAACTTAACATCAAGTTCGCCTTCGGACTCGCCAAGAATCCCAGCATCCCCAGAGGCAGAGGCAGCGCCATTGACACCGCCACGGAAGGGCAAACAGACGTTGATTTCACCTCGAAAGCAGCCTGCTCTGCCCAAAACACCACATAGGCCAAGCATGGATTTGTTTTGGGATCAGGAATTCGTCAACGAATGGAACGAGGAATTCTCGCCTAAGAAACTCGTACTGCCGCCTGTCACGAAGAGTCCCATCAAGGAGGTCAAGATGAACAAAACCAAGCCAGTCACCGGCAAGATCACGAAGAAGGCTTTTGAGCAGTCACGGCATCAGCTCGCCGAAACTTTCCTTGCAGAGCTCGATGATACAATACTCCATGGTCAGCTCAAAGAGCTTGCCAACCCGACAGGGGGTGTGAAGATCGAGTGGTCGAAGAAGCTCAACACTACAGCCGGTCGCGCCAACTGGAGGAAGGAGACGGTGAGAAGCAGGCCAGCCGGCAGCACGGAAAGTGTGACTACCTACCGTCACCACGCCACCATCGAACTGGCAGAAAAGGTGATCGATGATGAGCATCGGCTTCTGAACGTCATTGCTCATGAGTTCTGCCATCTCGCAAACTTCATGGTCAGCGGCATCACAGGCAATCCTCACGGCAAGGAGTTCAAGGCCTGGGCGGCCAAGGTGTCGAGGGCTTTTGAATCCCGAGGCATCGAGGTCACCACGAAGCATTCTTACGATATCGATTTCAAGTACGTGTGGACATGTACTGAATGCGCGACTGATTTCAAGAGGCATTCACGGAGCATCAACACGGAGCGGCATCGATGCGGCGCCTGCAAAGGATTGTTGCAGCAGACAAAACCCGTTCCCCGGAACACCAATGGCAAAAAGTCGGAGTACCAGCAGTTCGTACAGGAGCAGATGCCGATCGTCAAGAGAGAGAATCCCGGGAGCCCGCAAAAAGGCATGATGCGACTCGTCGCGCAGAAATGGGCGCACCGGACGGCGGCAAAGGCGGACTCGGACTCTCAGGAACCACTGAGAGACTTGGGTGCGGGAGAGGCAGCTGGACGGCTGGGCGACCTGGTGCAGTGAGGGGGCGGGATGATATCTCGTAAACTTCGAAGGGAGCATGCACCTGTACATGTACCGGCTGCGAAGACCACCTCACCTGTAGCGTAAACCACAACATGGATGAACGGACAGATAGGTCGGGTATATTCAATCGTTGAAGTCATGAGGAACACAGACATGAGCAAACCAAACCATCGTGATCAAATCTCACCGAACAGCGTCCAGTCTTTGACCTTGAAGGTCTCCCAAATTCTCGCGGCGTAGTCGACAGCGTCCCCGATCAGCTTGCCCTGCTTGCCCAGCTCCAGATCGACGTCCTCCTCGTTGTATTCGCCCTTGATATGGGGCACGTTGATCGTGATCAGGATATCTGTTGATTCTTTCTCGAGGCGCAGCAGAGTCAGGATGATGGCTGTGAAGTCCGGCGAAGACGTCCTACTCCCAGACTCGGGGCGCGGGGTCTGCGTGGCGATGAGTGTGTACGCGGGAACGTCCTCGCTAAACGGGAGATGGATGTCAGAAGTCGAACACAGGCACGCGAGGGTAAAGGGTCGGCCACGTACCTGAGACGGGAGAACAGAGTCTCGGTGGTGTTCCACACCTTGACGGTGTCGACGTCGGAGCCTACCAGCTCCTCGAGGTGTGTCGTCAAGGCGCGCCCGTCGATCTCCGGTCCAGTGCCGGCGGGGCCAACACGCTCAGTGATTTCGAAGATGATGCTAGTGAAACCATCTTGGTCGATGTAGACCTCTTGGTTGTCGGGAACCTGCCTGAGTTTGCTGCAACATCGTCAGACACAGCTTCGAGTGGCTTTCTGTTGCGCTCTCGTACCTAACATCCGCAAACTTCTCCGGCAAATCGGAAATCAACGCGCCACCATACAACGGAGTACTCTTGTATCGAGTCATGATTGACTGATGGTGGTAGGGGACAGTGTTCGATTTGCGGCGTGATCTTTGGGGCTCTTGTTGATGAAATGTAGTATGTCAAAAGCTCGGAGGCAGAGGAGTAAATGTGACGATCAAGCAGTTGGGTAGGGCCGTGACGTACATGCGATCTGCCCCTCAGCGGGGAGGGGGGTGGGGTGGTAAGCGCTGGAAGACACACCCAAGAATCTTGGAAGCTAGCTACCCAGTCACTGTGCTGAAAAAGGTACGAGCCCAATACCACCTAACGACCAAAGATTCCACTGCACGAAACATGATCTGGCTCGGGAGCGCATCGATTGAGCTGGGAAAAGAAAAATAAAATAAAAATCGTCGAATGAGCAAGTTGATTACAGCAAGTCAGTCGTTTATTAGATCAAAAACGAAAAGCAAAAAAAATAAAAGTCAAAACAGGAGTCGAACTCGCGTTCTGTTGTAGCCAAAGATTGAGGGAATGGAGTCTTTTGGGCCATCTAACGGTCACATCTGGTAAAAGGCAAGAGGTGAATTCGATAAGAGGTCCCACTCCGAAAGAAATGCAATGCAAAATGAATTCATATACCCTTGCCTGTTCTGCTGACGTCAGGCGCCTCGGCTTATTGTGGAAACTGGCCCTGCCTTGACGTTCTCCACATCTTTGCGGGGGAAGCTCGGAGCTGTCGATTCTCAGGCGAGGGGCAGCTTCCCATGATATTTATCTACTCTCCCGCCGCTTCACAACCCAACTAACACTGCAAACGCTCTCTCATCCATCTGGCCTCAAGTCAAACAACCCATACCCCCCTTGCGAATACTCAAACGATCCACCATGAGCAGCCTAGCTTCGTGCATCTTCTGCAAGATCATCAAGGGTAAGCGAGCTCAGGGTCTCCCTCCGACAATACTCGTACTTACCATAGTGTACCTCGTTATCAGGCGAAATCCCCTGTTTCAAGCTTTTCGAGAGCGACAAGACTCTGGCCTACCTGGATATCAACCCCCTGAGCCGTGGCCATGCTGTGAGATTTGCCTGTCCTCTGAATACCCAGGTCGAGTAACTTGGAGCTGACCCACGTCTCAGCTCGTCATCCCCAAGCACCACGGTGCAAAGCTCACTGACATCCCGGACGACCACTTGACTGAGATTCTGGTATTTATGAACAATGGCAACCTGCTCGAACAGACAGCTTACTGACATGTCACTCAGCCTGTAGTCAAGAAGCTGGTCAATGCGACCGGTGCCGTGGACTACAACATTCTTCAGAACAATGGCCGTGCAGCGCATCAGATGGTGGACCATGTAAGAACCTCGTGACATAATCTTTGTATATAAAAACGCCAACTAACGAGCTCCAGGTTCACTTCCACATGGTATACTGCACCCCTCACCCATCGCACATGTGCCTTGGTTCTCCCGGCGATTTGCTAACGTTAATTCAAGATTCCCAAGCCGAACGAGGCGGAAGGTCTCGGCGTCGGCTGGCCGCAGCAGAAGACGGACATGGATAAGCTCAAGGCGCTCTTCGAGGAACTCAAGTCCAAGATGTAAGGAAGCAAATCATCTGGCAGCTGTTGACGCCATGTCAATACGACCCACACAGGTCTCATCGCATGTGTGTCCTCAAGCATGAATATCACCCAGGGGTTATCGAACAATTAAATAGCAGTGACTAAATGAAAAACCGATATGTGTTATTTTTGGGAAGCCTCCATCTAGTCTACATCGTCGGCAGAAGTTTCGACAGGGGCGGCGGCAGGAGGTGGAGGAGCTGCGGTCGGGTAGAAGTTGATCTTACCACCGTCCTGGATCACGCCTATTCTGTCGTAGAGGGAGCGAGCCCGAAGGTACGGGTCCACGGCCCAGTAGTCTGCCCTCAGCTTACCCGCAAGCTCTTCCCTCTCAGCCTGCACGGCAGCCCCCTCTGCGGACCCGCCTGTGACGATCCAGCGCAACGTCGTGGCCTCCCATTCCTGGATGAGCAGCTCGCGACCCTCAAGAAGCTTGTCCCTGGTCGCCGTATCCTTCATCCTGTCGTTCTCGCCTGGGACCGGCTCAACGTACTTGTATTCCCAGTCCTCTTGGCCCTCCAGCTCCTTGGTAATTCGCGACGGCTCAATGAACTCCTGCATCTCCTTCATGTTGTTGGTGAAGTGCACCTTGCTGGCGACTACAGGATCAAGCCACCCCTTGATGATCTTCCAGATGCCTGCTCTCGATTAGCTGGGAAGATTATGAGACTGCTGGAAGAAACACGTACCCTGGAAAACCCACGGCGCCTTGTGGACGAGAACAGCACCAAGCGACTCGGGGTAGTTTGCCTCGAAGCACTTGATCATAAACTTTACTGGCGTGTAGTCCTGCGGTGCCACACTATTAGCATATTTGCGAACAACGTCTGGCGACAGGCAGGTCATACCATGTTAGCCATTGAGAAGCCAGTCATGTCGAAAACGATTGTCTGCGTCAAGAGTCAGTAAAGCCTTCATCTCACATCCCAACCCAGTCACTCAGACTCACTGCTGTATCAACCGGCGGCGCCAACACCATGCGTGCGGTCTCGATGATGTACACGGTGTATCGCTCGAGGCTCTCTTCGCACTGCTCGCCCTGCTTATGGAGCCGCACCCTGACGACACAGATGGGGCGCCCGACCTTGTCAACTCCGTGCAAGAAGCTCTTGCCCATGCGGATCTGGGCCATGAAGTCAGCACCGAGCTTCTTGGCGTCCCCGTTGGCGCCCTTTTCGTCAGCCACAGCTCCGGCCTCGCCATTCTTCATGACGTCGTCGTCAACGTGCACCTCGGTGAGTCTCCAGTTCATAGTGGAAATCATCATGACCAGGGCCTTGTCAACGTCCCACTTGCGAGCCCGGAGGAAGCGCAGCAGGAGAGCATCGGGATGGTCGTGCTTCACCATACTCCAGATGGTAGCGCGGAGCGACTCGGGGGTCTGACTGGCCAGCGCGTCGAAGAACTGCTGCGTCTGTCCGTACTTGTCATCTCCGTCACTCTCCTTGATGTGCGTCATCAAGCCAGGGGAAGATTGGCCGGACGATGGCGTCTCGTTTTCAGCAGGCTTGTGCTTCTTGCCGAAAAGGGACATGCGCTTCTTCTTGGGCTTCTCCTTTTCAGCCTTGCCAGCATTTGCTGCGGCCGAGTCGGCTCCTGCTTGAGGAGGCGTCTCACTGCCGGACGTGGCATCTGTCGCGCCAGCAGCAACGGCTTCAGTCATGGCGTTGACGTTCTCGTCGGCAACACCGCAAAGCTTGAGGACATGACCCCACAACTGACGCAGCTTCTCTTCCTGATCAGGCGTCAGGTTGCCCGGGCGGCCGGGTTGTGCTTGTTGCGCCATGGCTTCTGGTGAGAGCGTGATCTCTACGTCCTGAGAAGGGGAAGGAGCAGAAGAAGAAGAAGAAGAAGAAGACGACGAGGTAGGTTCTACCCAATAACTCTGTAGACCAAATCCGAGACAGATCAGAAGAACCGTTGCAGATACAGCAAGCAGGTCAAGGCGCGACTGAAGTTGTTTGCGGGAGACAGTCTGATGATGGAGAGCTCTCGAAGTGTGTGAGACTCCTGTTCGTGAGGCTAACCGCGTGGCGCAGTGGGGGGCGCGTGCGAGGAAGCGCAGTTGATGCTTCGGAGAAACCGGAAGCAGCGGAAGACGTTGGGGACAGGCCAACAGGCGTTTGGACAAGCGTGCGAGATTGAGGCTCATGGGGGGTTTGGCGGGACAAGGTAGAGCAGAGCTTGCAGCTCGGCTTGGAAAAGGCGAGGGAGCCACTCCAGCAAGCGAGTCGTTATGAAAGTCTCTCTATCTCTAGATGACGAGGTGGGTTACGATGCGATAGGAAACCACCTCACAAAAGTAGGCAAGTGTGCTCTGAAACCTTGGGAGAGTCAGCAGTGTACAATGGCGAGGATAAACCCATAGGATGAGTGGTCGCAATCATGCAAATAAGTACCTTGGTCTGGAGGAGAGGTTGAGGTTGAGGTGTGAGAAAGAGATGTGTGGCTCGTATTTGGTTGGCCTCGTGACAACGCGACAACTTGGGACGTAAGGGCAAATTGCGGCAAAAGGGGACGGCGCAAGAGGTACAGGTACTGGGGTAGGTACCTGCTGTGCTGCGTTGGACTGTGCCGTGCCTCCCAGGCCTCCCAGGCCTCCCGCCACCTTTAGGCGGGGTAGAGTAAAAAGCAGGCCAGGCAGGGCCCCATAGCGCAGTGGCCGGGGGCACCACAGTGGGCAACGCAGTGACGTGGTTGATGAGCATGCCAAGGGGGCAACCCCTGAGAATCCAACAGCCGATAAGGCCATATGCTACCCCGCTGCAACAGTGCTTTGATGCATGGGCTGATTGCATGCATTGCATCGCTAGGTGGGCACATCAAAGCCTCTAGCCTCCGTTGCTGCAGCTGCAGTAGCAAAGTGCGCCCCAAAATCCGCCCTACCATTTGACTCACAGCACTCACTACAGCCCACCACACCAGTACCACACCAACAACCTGGGTACCTCCTTCGAATCGGACCCCTCCCCCTCCACATTGGATCCCGTCAGGTCGTCCTGCAGTTTTTCACCCCGCGCCAAACGGACACCCCCCCCTTTGAGTCACTCACCTCTTGAGTTGATACATGCCGTGGCTACCTCTTCGACGCCTCGCCAACCTCCAACGCCGCCCTGCCCTCGTTGCCCACTCAATTGTCCTATTCAGACGACCCTCGTTGCATGCGACTACCACTCGAAGCCTCAACATGGCGGCACCCTCAGGTCCCGCGAAGAATGGTAAGTCCCGGTCTATTCTGGTCCTGCCCCGGCCCCGCCCCCTCGACTCCTCCTCCTCGCGCCTCGGCCACGTCCTCCAGCCAGCTAACCATCATGTGCGCCTGCAGAGTTGAAGGAGAAGCTCAAGGCTGAAAAGGCAGCCGAGAAGGCGGCCAAGTTCGCCGCCAAGCAGAACAAGCAGAAGCAGGAGAACCCTGCTGCGAAGCCCAAGTCACAGCCCAAGGCCGAGCCGACTCCCGCCCTTCCTCCCTTCCAGAACGACACCCCCGTTGGCCAGAAGAAGCCTCTTCACCCATTCGACCACCCTCACTTTTCCGCATACAACCCCAGCGCCGTCGAGGCCGCGTGGTACCAATGGTGGGAGGAGAGCGGCTTCTTCAAGCCCGAGGCCAGCAAGCAGGGCGCTGATGCCGCTGGCACCTTCGTCATCCCCTTGCCGCCCCCCAATGTCACCGGCGCCCTACACTGCGGCCATGCCCTGGCCAACGCCCTTCAGGACACCCTCATCAGATGGCACCGCATGAAGTATGTTTGACCGTATCCCTCGGCGGCGGCGGCGCTGCCCACGCGAATGTACGCTGACAAGTTCTCAAATAGGGGTTTCACCACACTGTGGGTTCCCGGATGCGACCATGCCGGTATTTCGACACAGTCCGTCGTGGAGAAGATGCTGTGGAAGAAGCAACAGAGGACGCGTATCGATGTCGGCCGTGAGGGCTTCGTCCAGATGGTGTGGGACTGGAAGGACGAGTACCATCAGCGCATCAACAACGCCCAGAAGCTCATGGGCGGTAGCATGGACTGGACCCGCGAGGCCTTCACCATGGACAAGAACCTAAGTGCTGCCACTGCCGAGACCTTCTGCCGCCTCCACGACGAGGGTCTTATCTACCGCTCCAGCCGCCTGGTCAACTGGTGCACCGCTCTCAACACGGCACTCAGCACCCTCGAGGTCGAGAACAAGGAGATCACCGGCCGCACCATGCTGAGCGTGCCTGGCTACGAAAGGAAGGTCGAGTTCGGAGTTCTCACTCACTTCAAGTACCAGATCGAGGACAGCGATGAAACCATCGAGGTCGCTACGACCCGTCCCGAGACCATGTTTGGTGATTCCGGCATCGCTGTGCATCCCGATGACAAGCGTTACGTGCATCTTATTGGCAAATACGCCAAGCACCCCTTTGTTGACCGGTAAGACCCCGAAGACCCCATGGCCCTCCGATGCTGTATGACATGGCTAACCCATACACCTAGTCGCCTCAAGATTGTGGCTGACAGCAAGTTCGTCGATCCGGAGTTTGGTACTGGTGCTGTCAAGTTGACGCCTGCGCACGACCCCAACGATTACCAGATGGGCAAGAACCACGGTCTTGAATTCATTAACATTCTGAATGATGACGGCACGCTCAACGCAAATGCTGGCCAGTTCCAGGGCCAGAGGCGTTTCGATGCCCGTTATACCGTGGTTGAGGAACTGACCAAGCTTGGTCTGTTCGTCAAGAAGGAGCCCAACCCCATGAAGATCCCGCTCTGCGAGAAGTCCAAGGACGTCATTGAGCCTATTATCAAGCCGCAGTGGTGGATGCAGATGCAAGACATGGCAGATGCAGCCTTGAAGGTCGTGGAGAGCGGCGAGGTCAAGATCTCGCCCGAAAGCGCCAACAAGTCATACCGCAGGTGGATGTCTTCTATCAACGACTGGTGCATCTCGAGACAGCTCTGGTCAGTCGCTACAGTATTTCCATTGTCATGTCAACCTTGCTAACTTGGATCACAGGTGGGGTCACCGTATTCCTGCTTACCGTGTGGTGTTCGACGGCGAGGACGCCTCCGAGGGCGATGAGTCCGTCTGGATCGTGGGAAGGACCACGGAGGAGGCTCAACAGAAGGCCGAGGCTAAGTTTGGCCAGAAGAAGTTCCATCTGGAACAAGACCCAGACTGTCTCGATACTTGGTTCAGTTCCGGCCTGTGGCCCATGTCCACGTTGGGATGGCCAAACGCCGAGAACCCGGACTTCAAGCAGTTCTTCCCCACCAGTCTCCTGGAAACCGGATGGGATATCCTCTTCTTCTGGGTGGCACGCATGATTATGCTGAGTCTCAAGCTCACTGGTCGTGTTCCCTTCAAAGAGGTGTACTGCCACAGTCTTATTCGCGACTCCGAGGGCAGGAAGATGAGCAAGTCGCTCGGCAATGTCATTGACCCTCTTGACATCATCAGCGGTATTGAGCTCGACGAGCTTCACGCCAAGCTTCATGTCGGAAACCTGAAAGAGGATGAGATCAGCAGGGCCATCAAGTACCAGAAGACAGCATTCCCCGGCGGCATCCCCGAGTGCGGTGCCGATGCTCTTCGGTTGACTCTGATCTCGTACACCACTGGCGGTATGTGCCAGTATTATTCCGTTATGACCATGTTACTGACGAGACACAGGTGGTGACATCAACTTCGACATCAAGGTTATGCACGCTTACCGCCGTTTCTGCAACAAGATCTGGCAGGCAAGCAAGTATGTTCTTGGACGCCTCCCTGAGGACTTCGTCCCTGTGGCCAGCCTTGATACCTCGAAGTTGTCAATCCCCGAGAGGTGGATTCTGCATCGCATGAACGTGGCCGTCAAGGGCATCAACGACACTCTGGAAGCTCGTGAATTCTCGAAGAGCACACAATACGCATACCAGTAAGCCTCCGTACGTCGGGAAATACCTTGAATGTCTCGACTAATATCCCTTTCAGGTTCTTCTATGATGAGCTGTGTGACATTTTCATCGTAAGTCTTGGTAGTTCATTGTTTTTGAAATGTTTATTGACTCTGGCAACAGGAAAACAGCAAGAGCATTCTTTCTGACGGGTCGCCTGAGGCCCAGGCGAGCGTTCAGCAGACCCTGTACCTCGCTCTGGATGTGGCCCTGCGTCTCATGCACCCTTTCATGCCATTCATCACCGAGGAGCTTTGGCAGCGCCTCCCCAAGAGGGAGAATGACACAACCAAGACGATCATGCTCGCATCTTACCCTGTCTTTGACACTGGGCTGGACTTCGAGGCTGACGCCCGTGAGTACGAGTTGGGCTTGAGCTGTGCACAGGGCATTCGCTCCCTGACCTCCGAGTACAATGTTCGAGCGGACGGTCGTGCCTTCATCAAGGCGTCGACAGCCGAGAGCTACGCCAAGATCAACGAGCAGGTCCCGGCCATCAAGGCTCTCAGTGGAAAGGGTGTTGCCGAGCTGCAGGTTGTTGGCCCCGAGGCTCAGGAAGGAGCTATCCCCATCGGCTGCGCCGTCTTCGTTCTTACTGCGGATCTGTCCGTTTTCCTGGAGCTGGGTTCCCGTCTCAGCAACATTGATGCCGAGATCAAGAAGATCCAGACAAAGCTGCAGAAGAGCCAGGGCGCTGCGAAGAAGCAGCAGGAGCTCATGTCCAAGGACGGATTTGAGGACAAGGTCAGCGACGTTGTGTTGACAGCGGAGAGGAAGAAGCTGGCCGACGCACAGTCGGCAGCTGAGAACTACGAGAAGACGATCGAGCAGTTTGAGAAAATGAAGCTCAGCTCGGCCTAGATTTGCCGTGTCGTGTCTCCTCACGAGAACTTCACAAGAGACATATAGGCTAATTTCATTTTGTCATCGCCACTGTTTTGATGGTTTACTCGGGATTGGACGGAAAAGAAGGCAAGTAAGTAGGTTGTCAAAATAAAATTGTTCAAGTTCCCTTTCGTGTGTGGGTGTTGGCATTGTTATTTCCCCCCAAAGTCGGGGCCAATATATCACGTTATGAACTATCGTTTTCTCTATGAATGAAGGAAAACATAGCATTTGAATTAATTTGCCTGTAAAAACATGTAAGCTAAGGGAACACTTCCCATACTCAACTTCAGGATCGCGGCGCATGTTCGGCTTATAGTGATACCCAGCGACCCATGCCCCACTAATGCCCCGCGTCAACATGTTGACCCCAATTTAGCACTCAGGCCACGGCCATCAATATCCTGGCTTCAACCAGAGCTCGCCAGCTTCACAACATCCACGTCCGTTGCAGCGGCACCGGGCTAGCAGACCAAGAACCCGTACGAGAAGGACCATTTGAAGCATCAAAGAGACCTAGGATCAACTACTACACTTGGCTAAGTGCACGCAACAAGAACTCAGGCAGCGCAACACATCCAACCCCACTACTCCCACCATGTCGAGCGAGTACCAAAACACGACGCGCCAGCGATCAACATCCCGCACACGAACGTCCCGCCCTACCACACCATTGCGTCCTTCGTCACGCTCCTCTTTTCGCGAGTCGGCAAGAGCAAGCACAGGGCCGAACGCAGATGCATTCCCTCTCAGCACGTTCGAGCCTGCATTTGCAGAGCTCTCAGACGCTATGGCCGATTTGGAGGCGAACATGATGCACTTCCAACTCATGCACGAAAGCTTGTCGCGATTTAGCGAGTCGTTTGCGAGTTTTCTCTACGGCCTGAACATGAACGCGTTTTGTGTCGATTTCCCGGAGGGCCCTGTCGCCGAGTCCTTTCGACGGGCGCGGCAACAAGAGGACTTGCAAGGTACGAAGCGCCAGGATTAATTCACGGACGAAGTGAGGCTACAGAGCTGACATCATGCAGAGGCGGATCGATACCAGGAGAAGGCGGGACGAGGCGAAGATGACGGTGAAACAACGTTTATGTGAGTGGTGGTCCGCATCTCAATGATCTGATCCACGACGCTAATCATGTCTTAGGACTACCGACACCTCCTTCATCGACAACCCGCCTCCATCTTCTAGGCCCGCCCCAAGGTCTAAGACGTCCGATACTTCAGCCTCGCGAGTACCGGCTCCCTCGACCCGTGGCGGCGCTTCCGCCCGGGGGGCTAGAGGAGGTCGTCGCGTAGCATCTGGGACGCAAAGGGGCCGATCTAGTGGGTTGGCGAGGCCAAGGGGTCGGGGTATTCGTTGAAGACTTTGCGTAGAGGATGGACATGTTTGTCTTCCTGGACGAGACACCTGGCTCGCCTTCTTGGGGTATCGACTACCTGGCTTCTCTCAGCAACAGCTTCATGTTGCGCCAACGCCACACCACATCAGATTACATGCCCACGCATGGGACGGGCTCTAAGACGAGCTCCCTCATCAGACCGCACAATAGCGAAGCGGCATGTGATTTCAGGTCGCCATTTCGATCTCCTGGTCGGCAGGTCGCTCGGGAGCGTCCTGCTTCTTGTTGGGTCCTTTGTTATCCGTGCGGAGGCCTATCGCAGCCTCGGCTTCTTTCTGACTGTAGGGCTCTTCCTTGAGATCCTTAACCCTATTTGGAAGTTAGCCAGGAGTCGCGTACCCTGGAGGACCTTTCGCAACGCAGTATCATACTGAGATAGCGAGGAAAAGGTCGCGCAGGGAATTGAAGCTATAATGACGTACCTGCGCCTGTGAGGCTTGCCTTTCCTGTGGCTGACGAGGTTGGTCTCAGTGTCGAACCACTTGGCACATTCGACGCAGTAATGCTCGCCGAGGGCGGGAAGATCCTCGGTAGCCTTGGTTTCCTTGTATTTTTGTAGGTGGTTGGGGGACAGGAGGTCAGCCTTGATTTGGTCAAGATCCCTACAGGCAACCGATACGTTAGACGGGTGTGCTACAACTGGGCGCAATAATTGCGATGCGTGGTGACTTGCCTCGTCTTGCGCCTCGTCTTGGTGATGGTCCTGTGCGCGGTGACTCCCATTGTGAGGTTGTTAAGTGAGATCCGGTGGAAGGATTATGGCAGGCGTTGGTGTTGTGCTGGTTCTCGCGTGGTTGGGCTGGATACGTGCAACTATCGATCACCGATGGAGTGAAGTTGACGATAATTCACAGCGAGGGAAAATTTTAGTGGACCTAGGAGACTTCGTAGTGGGGGTTTCCGAATAGAAAGCTATCTGCATGAACCTGGGGCGATAGTCTAGCAACGGGACGAGCTGTCAATGCGGGATGCGGGGCAGTCGACGTATCACGTGATATCGCGACCTGTGTGGGATGTCATGTTTGATCATGTAGGTCCGGAGTCAGTGCAAGCTCACGTGTCACAATGCCAAGGGGGGAGGAGCTCGAAAGCGAGCAATTTGCAATAGCCTGGCTGGGATTGCAGGTCCGGACTCGGTGACCCCGGACGACAGAAACAGCGCCGAGAAACTCGCATTCCGACCAGGGGGTTCGGTCGGAAGGGATCGCCGATAGGAGATAAGGGGCGTAGGCCGAGCCGACCGAGCCTGGCTCCGAGCTCGCGCTCGCATTGCGTGGTATTGGCGACTCGATTTTTGCGCAAGGCGAAGCCGTCGTGTGGCTGGAACGCAAGGACCGTGGGGTTTTTCCCAGGAACAGGTGGAGCTTGCAGGCACTGGAAAACGAGACCCTCGTCGTGGACCGAGTAGAGCCGAGCGGGCCACGATACTGCGGCGACGGTGATGGTGCGGAGGTATTATGCCGCAGTTGACACTGGTGTCTCCTCCTGGCCGCAGGATGTATCTTGTGTATCAGACTGGAGCCAAGTTGACAATTGATATCAGTGTGAATGCCATCGTCTCGTAGGCCAACTGGAAAGCTTCAACGGCGGTCCAACCGTGGCGTGCCGAGGTGTTGCTCGGTGACGTAGCTATTGCATTCATGTGCTTGCGGCGCACTGGAACCTGTAGCTGAAGGCGGATGGGTAAGCTGTTCTACAGCGTACGGAGGGCACGACCAGGCTTCCCCTCCGCCGGGGTTGGTGTGTAGGGGGGCCGGTAGGGAATGTTCTAACTACACTACGGGGTGCATCTACAGAGGTTGGTGGGCTAAATTTCCGCGACAGCTTCGGGCTACCCGTGCTTGACAAGCTCGGCCTACACAAAACAGACAGGATAGATATCATGTCAACTAAGAGCACCGACGAAAGCAATGAACAAGTATTCTCCCAGAGCAGCTTAAAGAATCATCCGAATGTTACACGATATTCGGAGACACGAGGATGGCGCGCGACCGAGGTTACAGCGCCCGGGCGACGGCCCAAGAGGACACGGCGGCAAGTTGGGGGAACAGCCGAATAGAAACACGCCCGGATGCGGTCCTAGCGTGTTTCTTGGAGAAGGGGCAGGGAGGTTCGTGAGGGAAAGACGAGAGCTTCTGCGCAGAGTGAAAATAATCGGACTCGCATGATTGGCTGAATGGGCCGCCGTCGCCATCGTCATAGCCGAGCGCATCCACTCTCTAGGCCCACTAGCCCCGGCGCGGCAACCACCACACACCCTGTCCAGTGCCTCCTGCCTGTGCGAATAGCCATCGCAACCGGCTGACGGGCCAGTTTCTGCTTGAGGGCCCTGCTACTTCTTCCGACCTCGCCAGAAAACCTCTCTTTCTTCTTCCCTTTCAACCTCTCCTCCCCCTCCATCCCCAGATCATCCACGGTTCAATCAACGACTCTCCAGGTCAGGGTGTCTTGATTTCTCGTAGCCATCTGTGACGGCTTCAATCCTCACTACTCCCTTTCAATTGACCCCCTCAGCCAGCTCCAGCTGCTGTCCCTCTCCCCTCCACCACAGTCATGATGGCCTCACGACAGCTCCTGGGCTCTGTCGCCCGGAGCCGCAGCGCCGCCGTCGGCAGCATTGGCCTGCGTCGCAGCATGGCCACTGTCTCCGACTCTCCCCTTGACCGCAAGGTAAGCTATCGCAGCTCGCTCTGCGACGATCAGAAACGGTTATTAACGCCCGCTCCAGGTCAAGCAAAACATCTGGGAGGACAACAACTTCATCAACTACAAGAAGATGGCTGAGAACCTCGCGATCGTGCGCAGCCGCCTCAACAGGCCTCTGACCTACGCCGAGAAGATTCTCTACTCCCATCTCGACAACCCTCACGAGCAGGATATCCAGCGTGGTGCTTCCTACCTCAAGCTGCGTCCTGATCGCGTGGCCTGCCAGGACGCCACCGCCCAGATGGCCATTCTTCAGTTCATGTCCGCTGGCATGCCCTCTGTCGCCAACCCTAGCACCGTGCACTGCGACCATTTGATCGAGGCCCAGATCGGTGGCGCCAAGGATCTCGAGCGCGCCGTCAACATCAACAAGGAGGTCTACGACTTCCTTGCCTCTGCCTGCGCCAAGTACAACATCGGTTTCTGGAAGCCCGGCTCTGGTATCATCCACCAGATTCTTCTTGAGAACTACGCCTTCCCCGGTGGTCTTCTTATCGGCACTGACTCGCACACTCCCAACGGTGGTGGTCTCGGTATGGCCGCCATCGGTGTCGGTGGTGCTGATGCCGTCGATGTTATGGCCAACCTTCCCTGGGAGCTTAAGGCCCCTAACGTCATCGGTGTGAAGCTCACCGGCGAGCTCTCTGGCTGGACTTCCCCCAAGGGTTAGTAGATGCATCTCTCTTGGTCTTGCTGTCATTCATACACTAACGCTGCTACAGACATCATTCTCAAGCTTGCCGGCATTCTCACCGTTAAGGGTGGCACTGGCGCGATCGTCGAGTACTTCGGTAAGCATTTGATTTCACTGTGTTCTCTCTGTGCGACCACATGCCGCAGCAGGAGCGGGCATGTAGACGCGCACGGACGCCTGCCGCGCTCGCTTGGTCGGCATCCTGCGCTGGCTACCTCCGCATCCAACCGTCAACTTGCACGATGTTGTTCTTTTTCGACGACATGCTAATAACGTTTTCTCACAGGATCCGGTGTCGACACCATCTCCGCGACGGGTATGGGAACTGTGTGTAACATGGGAGGCACGTATTTCCTTGTCTTGACGTTTTTGCTTGAAGAAAACTAACATATTCCAGCTGAAATTGGTGCCACTACCTCTGTGTTCCCCTTCAACAACCGCATGTACGACTACCTCGCGGCCACCAAGCGCAAGGATATCGGCGACTTTGCTCGCGTCTACGCTGACGGCCTGCGTGCTGATGAGGGCGCCGAGTACGACCAGCTGATCGAGATCAACCTGTCCGAGCTTGAGCCTCACATCAACGGCCCCTTCACCCCTGATCTGGCCACTCCCATCTCCAAGTTCGCCGAGGCCGCCAAGGCCAACAACTGGCCCGAGGAGCTCAAGGTCGGTCTTATCGGCTCTTGCACCAACTCTTCCTACGAGGATATGTCTCGCGCTGCCTCCATCGCCCGTGATGCCCTCAACCACGGCATCAAGGCTAAGGCTGCTTTCACCGTCACTCCCGGCTCTGAGCAGATTCGCGCCACCATCGAGCGTGATGGCCAGCTTCAGACCTTCGAGGAGTTTGGCGGCATGGTTCTCGCCAACGCCTGCGGCCCCTGCATTGGTCAGTGGGATCGTCGGGACGTCAAGAAGGGCGAGGCCAACTCGATCATCTCTTCTTACAACCGTAACTTCACCGGTCGTAACGACGGCAACCCCGCCACTCACTCTTTCGTCACTTCTCCCGACCTGGTCGTCGCTATGACCATTGCCGGTAGCCTACACTTCAACCCCCTGACCGACACGCTCAAGGACAAGGACGGCAAGGAGTTCAAGCTGTCGCCTCCCACTGGTGACGGTCTTCCCGAGAGGGGCTACGACCCCGGACAAGACACCTACCAGGCTCCCCCCAAGGACCGTGCCTCTGTCAGCGTCCAGGTTTCCCCTACCTCCGACCGTCTGCAGGTTCTCGAGCCCTTCACGGCTTGGGACGGTAAGGACGCCACCGACGTCCCCATCCTCATCAAGGCCCAGGGCAAGACCACCACCGATCACATCTCCATGGCTGGCCCCTGGTTGAAGTACCGTGGCCACTTGGACAACATCTCCAACAACATGTTGATTGGCGCCATCAACGAGGCCAACGGCGAGGCCAACAAGATCAAGAACTTCACCACTGGCGAGTTCGGCGCTGTCCCTGCTGTCGCTCGTGACTACAAGGCCAAGGGTATCAAGTGGGTTGTTGTCGGTGACTGGAACTACGGTGAGGGCAGCTCTCGTGAGCACGCCGCTCTCGAGCCCAGGCATCTTGGTGGCCTTGCCATCATCACTCGCAGCTTCGCTCGTATCCACGAGACCAACCTGAAGAAGCAGGGCATGCTTCCTCTGACCTTCGCCGACCCTGCTGATTACGACAAGATCAAGCCTGATGACAAGGTTAGTAACTTCGACGCCTCAATGCATTGTCAACATCGCTAATTATTTCACTTACAGGTTGACATTCACTGCACCGATATCGCTGTCGGCCAGCCCATGAAGATGGTTGTGCACCCCAAGGACGGCGCCGCCTACGACGTCAAGCTGCTGCACACCTACAACGAGCCCCAGATCGAGTGGTTCAAGAACGGCAGCGCACTCAACACCATGGCCAAGGCCGCGGCCGCCGCCAAGGCATAAACGCACCTGAAGTGATTCGGGTACGTGTGGAATAAGGAATGAGGAGATGTTTATTACTGCGGTTATTCATGGCGCATTACCTGCTACATGCCTGGGATGGTTACAAAGTAGGGCATGAAGAGGGAGGATGATAAAGGCCCCTCGTGGTCGTTTGGTCTGCTAAGGAACGCTTATGGGTTTCTGTTTCCTTATGTAGGCCGATGATTTTTCTGTTTGTACAAAAGGGAGCATTGATTTCTTGAAGCCATTATCCTAATCGTGTTTGCCCTGCGTTTTGACATGCCAATCGTGTGATTTTAACAGGTCGATGTATCCCTCCGCTGAGCAATACTGTCAACAGAGGAGGTAGCAACTTGGGCAAATGGTTCATACGTCTTCTTTTTCCATCGCGGGAGCTGGCAGTATCTCGGACGTGGTCACGTGTTCTCGCGGATGTGGCTCATGCATCTATACGTGAAAGTGGAATGTCTATGCCAATACAGGACTATTTGTCGATCAATTCCACTAGGCCGCATGCTTGTCGTGTTCAGCCTGGCAGACGGACCGTGCAGCACTAAGACGTAGCCTCTACGATCGGCTGCATCGGAATTTGAGAGAACTGAAGACCAAGTGAACGACATGTGGCTCTTATGTTCATGAGCTACCCTACCTTCCTGTCCAAGAAACGACACGTGTATCATTTTGTTCTCCATCCTCATTAGACTGTATTTCTTGCGTTTCGAGAACGACCACCTGCGATCCCTGAGTCGACGCGCCCGCTACGACTTGCTGTCGACCCCTTCTTGGCTCGACAACCCTCAGTCCGGAGTCGATAGGATACGACCAGAGCTCGATTTCTGCGGAGCAAGGCACGATGGCTTCTTCGGTTTATTCGTCGTTCAACACTGCGCGCGCTCGGTCATTTGTCCTGCGCTTGCCGCTGTTTACGCGCCTGGTCGTCTTGGTCATTGTGCTGGCTTGGGTAGCAGGACTGCAGACAACATGGGACGTACGGCAATGGGGAGCACTGATCCCTGATCAGCTGTCTATCACATCAGGTGAGCACTGGATAGATTGCGCATCCAAAAGATCGCTGGCTAATGTTACGATTTGCCTTGCAGCATACCGAATCAATACTTTCCCCTTCATACACGTCAACTTCATCCATGCGATCCTGAATATCCTGGCTTTGACACCGTTGATGGAACGCTTCGAGTCCGAATTCGGCACGTTGACCTCGATATCTCTCTTCATTGGCCGTAAGATCCGTAGCTACAAACTGTGCTCGGACACTCAGCTAACGCAAATATAGCTCTGACTACGATACCTGCTGTCATCTACACGATTATCGAACTGGTCATTCTTCGACGCAATACCCCGGTCATGGGCGCTAGGTGGGTTGGAAACTAGCCCGCAGGATGCCTCGTGAACAATTTACTGATTCTTTTGACCAGTATCTGGGTCTTTCTCCTTCTCGGCGTCGAGGCCATCCGAACATACAAGACGAACCCTCACCTCACGCTTGGCACGTGGCAAATACCTACGTGGACAATGCCGCTGGTCCTGGCTGTGGTGGTGTCTGTTCTTATCCCCGGCACCAGCCTTCTTGGCCACCTGTGCAGTCTTGCCGTTGGCTACCTATGTAAGTCGCTCAACTGCGAGACCAAGACACCATGATTCTAGAGTGACTGACTTGCTCCTCCTTAGTTGGACTTGGTTACCTCAAGTTCCTTGCTCCTCCCGAGTGGGGTCTGCGCTGGGTCGAGTCGAAGCTCAACCTGCTAGGCCGACTTCCGCACTACGTGAGCGTGGACCAGAAGACCTACGGCCGGTTTGGTTTGCTGCCGTCCGGCGGGCATGCCGGTAATAGTGTGCCGATGTCCCTTGTTGGATCTTCGCAGCGATTGGGACCTTGATTTCCATCAGCTCACAGCCCGTCATATATTGCATCGAATGATGTATGAGTACCGACGGCCGCCCCGCCATCATTCGTTCTTCGTACATCATCTGAAGGAGTTCATGGAGTTGGGTTTCACATCACATCTTAGACTTTGCTTTCCGGTACACCACTGCACGACCGCGATGATATTGGTGCCGTGGTAGGTTAGGTCGCTTTAATTGTACTCAGAGCCCATACTAGATACTGGCATGGATAGTTCTTGAATAGGCAACGGAGAGGGGAGGTATCCTACCTTCGACATTTGAAGAATGTATTTCGTTTATACGCATTTCTCCCGTCCATGTCCCGGTGCTTTTTGTCTTGACTCGCCCGACGTGTTTTCTAAGTGCAGCTAGCTCACAAAGCGACCATCCAATTCAAGACAGATTATTGGGATCAAAAAATTACTCCCGTCACCGAATAACACGAGCATTGACGCGCAACTGGGTGACGAGAGTGAACTTCTCTCCAGAGGCTCGAACTGATGTTCTTCTGCTTAAAAGCATGACCTTCCCGGAATGTAAGCACATATCCATACGTGGGGCGAACTGGCACCAAGGTACCTCCAAGGGGCAGAGCTCGGGCATAGGCGGGGACCCCTGATCGGCGAAATGGGCCATCGGTCCATCATTACGAACCAAAGGTACCGCCTACCTTGGCTTCTTAGCTCGACGTGTCGTGTAATACATCACCGACATCCCTTCGCGCGGGCTGCTTCCGCTTCTTCCTATCTTTCCACCACTGCCTTTTCTTGTGTCTTGCTAGCCCAATACGCACCAATTCGAGGCGCCGCCTGCCGTTGTATCCTCCAAGGGTCAATCGCAAGGACATACTCAGCCATGTCACGCCTCATCTGTACGTTCTGTCTCGCCTCCCGAGGCATCCCCTTGGCCATGTTGCATGGCGCTGACCTACGTGTCTACAGCTTCCGCGCTTTCGCTGCGGCGCGATCCGCGACTTCTTAAGCTCCCTCCCTACCTTTCGCTCCTCTGTATTATTGGTGGAATCGCCTGGCTCTTTCTCTTGCCTCTCAACGACTACTCGCGAAGAACATACATATCGGAAAATGCGTTGCTGCCGGGCCAGGTGCACACCTACTTCGCCGGCAGTGACCAGAACGTCTTCCGGGGATACAAGCACGAGATCGACGCTCTTGTCGACAAGAACAATTACGAGTACGGCACATCGAAGCTCCTTCACCCATATTGCCAGAGGCTAACGGGCTACCTGCCACAGGATCAATGACTACTTGGAGGGCCTCTTCAAAAGCTTTGGCCTGAAAGTTGGCCGCCAGAACTACACCTATGAGTCTTCAAGATATGAATATACCGGCGAGAATCTGTATGCGATTCTACAGGCCCCCCGCGGCGACGCTACCGAGGCCATTGTTCTTGTTGCAGCTTGGAACACCATCGATGGCGGACGGAACAAGATGGGTGTGCCCCTCGCACTGACCCTGGCGCGCTACTTCAAGCGATGGTCATTGTGGTCCAAGGATATCATCTTCGTCATCCCTCCGGACAGCTCGACCGGGACGCAAGCCTGGGTAGATGCCTACCATGATGCCCACGATCCGGCGCGTGTCGCCCCACTGCCCCTCAAGTCCGGGGCTTTGCAAGGCGCCATCGCCGTTGACTTTGCGCAGGAGCATCGCTTCAAGAACATTCACATTGTCTACGATGGGGTCAACGGCCAACTGCCCAACCTGGATCTTATCAATGCGATTAACAGCATCTCAAACGGTCAGATGCATATGCCGACGCTTATCCAAAACATGTGGCAGCACTCCGACAAGTACGATGACCGTCTGCGCACCATGCTTCGCGGGATGCTGAAGCAAGGCCTGGGCTATGCCTCCGGGCCGCACAGCAGCTTCATTCCCTACCACGTGGATGCTGTTACACTACAGCCCTTTGGCGACGGATGGCAGGATGAGATGGCCATGGGTCGCCTCGTCGAGGGCTCGTTTCGAAGCCTGAACAACTTGCTAGAGCACTTGCATCAGAGCTTCTTCTTTTACCTGCTCATGAACAAGGACCGGTTTGTCAGTATCGGCACGTATTTGCCGAGCGCGATGATTCTTGCTGCCAACTTTAGCATCATGGCCATCTTCTTCTGGGTCAAGAGCGGTTCCAAGGAACCTGCGCCTAGTTCGGGCGGTTCCAAGGCCGAATCAGCTCCAGCCACATCCACTACGGTGCAAAGGGAGCTGTTCGTGCCTCTGGCAGTTGTGACGATCTGCCAGTTCCTGGGGGTGGTACCTCTTTTCCTGTTTAACAACCTACCAGCAAATGTAAGAACTCCGTGTAGCCTCCTGAAGAACACCAACTTACAAAACGGCAGGCACTCTCCACGGCCTTCGCGGCCTTCGCAGCTTTGAATTGCATCCTCCCATATGCGTTATCCTACCTGTTGAAGGTGGCCTACCAGCCCACATTGCAGCACCTCCAGCTCATCAAATGCTTCTCCCTGCTTCTCCTGGGAATGTTCCTGTCGGCTCTAAGCACGCTGAACTTCTCTCTTGCATTTTTCGTCGGACTCCTCGCCAGTCCCTTGACCTTCATGCAACCATGGCCCCAGAACGGGTTTGCAAGGCATGCCTCCTCCGCGTTCCTGCAGCTCGTATCGCCGACTGCGGTCATGTTCTCAGCCTCGGCCTACTTCGGGCTTGACGTTGGTCAGGTCCTGCAGGATGCGGCGTTTGGGTGGAACGTCTGGGGCATGTATACGCCTGTAGTCGTGTGGTGCGTCTGGTGGCCCGCATGGATCGCGGGGTCAGTGATGGTCCTTGGCGTCGCCTCTCCGTGAGGGGCAAATAATTGCATGTATTAGTTGCGAAAGCATTGTACAATAAATAGTACACGGAGTTTAAAAAACAACAAGAAGGCGCGTTTCATCTTTGGCACGTTGGACTATTCTTAAGCCCATTCGAGGCGAACCATTCATTCATACACGCATTGTGTGCCTCAAGAATTGCTATGAAGTTCATAGTTTTGTTCCGAGCCCCAGCGAGACTCGTGTCTATGTTGTACACTTTATTACAGCCATGCCATGCGTTCTGCTAGCACGGTCTGTCTGTCGCGTCGTCCGCCCTTGCTCCCCCCTGCTGCAGTTCACGAATCTACGCAGCCCACACGTCACCGCCAGCAGTCTCGATCCAGTTGCCGAGCTGGTTGACGCTCGAGTCCCAGTCGAGGAGACGCTCTCGCATGTTGCCGATCTGCTTCAGGTCCAGCACCTTGGGCTGCACCCATGTGATGTGCGCCATTCCGTCGACCTGGTCGATCGTGCCCCGGAGGAGGCCCAGGCTGAGGGCCTTCATGATGAGGTGCTCGATCTCATCGGGTCGCACCTTGGTCTCGCTTGCGATGTCGGCAAAAGTCATGGCGCGGTCGTGCGGCGGGCGGCGGAAGATGGTCTCCGTCAAGGAGGCGAGGTAGATCTTCTGGCGCAGATGGTCCGCGTGCTCGTTGAGGAGGGGTGTGGAGGTGATGTTGCCGTAGAGCACGTCGAAGGCGGCCAGGTCGCCCCGGTTAAAGGCGAAGAGGAGGTCGCGCAGCCAGGCGTTCTTCTTGCTGTCCTTCAGCGCATCGAGGATGGGGTGCAGCAGGAGCTCGCCAAAGTTGTAGATGCTGTCGGAGAGCAGCGCGGCGATGCTCAGGTGGTGAGCGCGGCCGTGTCGCTCGTTGGCGGTCAGGGAGCTGATGTCAATGCAGGCAAGGTAGCGGAGGGCGTTGCGGTAGTATGCGGCGAAGTCCATCTTGCGCTGGTAGGGGGCGGGTGTCGTCAGTATGGCAGTCGCAAGCCTTGAGGGATTGGGAGGGGGGGGAGGAGACATGATCCTTACCTGGTAGTAGCTGGCATTTGCGTCGTAGAAGGCGGCATGGATGATCGTCTCGACCGAGTCGAACGTGTCCAGTATCCTCTCGGCAGCATCGAGCTCCTTGCGGGCGCCATCCAGATCCTCGAGATCTAGCTTCACTCGTGCCACGGCAACTGATGCATAGACAAAGGCGTCTTGGGAGTTGGGACGGTCGACCTTGGTCGCGACGCCCTGCAGGAAGGCGAGCTTCTCATCATCCTCTGTTCGCCCCGTTTGTCAGCGCCCATTCAGCGTAACCTTTTATGGATTGCAGACATACCATCACATTCGTCCGCGGCCTTCAGGGCAAGGTCCACAAGCTTCAGCTGGTTGATCTTATCGGCAAACTTCAGGATGAACACCTTGTAGAAGTCGAGTCGTTGAGGGGCGCTTCCGGGATGTGTGAAGAACTCGCCCAACGAATCCGTCAGCTGGTGCCAGAGCTTCCGCTCCCAGTAGTCCTCAAACTGGATGACAAGGTGCTGAAGCTCTTCGGGAGCCTTGTCGCGCTGGTCGGCGAGGAAGTCGGAGATGGCGTCGGCACTCATCTTGGGGTTGGCTGGAGCTCCGAGCTCTGGTGTCGTTAGGGATAGGAAGCTCCTGGAAAGCGGGAATCGGGCGGCGTAGTGGGAAGCCAGTAATGCTGTGGTAGTTAGAGGGTCGTTGAAAAGTTCTTCGTGGAGGGCTGTCAGAGGTCGGTGATGATCGTGGCGTGTATCGTCGGTGAGGTTGTTGGTCTAGGGTAGGTGAGGTCCTAAGGTAGGGTGGGCTCGTTGAAGTCAACGCGGCTGTCTGGAGCCTGCTACCTGTGCCTGCCAGCGCCGGGGGGGTCTTTGCAGGTGCCCACTACAAGTGAATCGCGCTGGGGTCACCGCTCGGCGGGGCGCGCACTCCACTGTATCTTTCGCCTTGACGTTCTACCGCCCCCGGGCGGGAAAGCTTTGCTAAGTCAGCAGCGTCTCTAGTCTTTACCAACACGTGACTTCTCATTGGCTCGTCCCGTCTACGATCCAAGGTCCAGATCCGAAGGTCGAGCATTGTCCCGCGAGCTACGTGACGGACCAACGGCATTGTCACAATCAATTGGGATCATATAGCCCTTCTCGGCCCTCTCCTCGACTAGAAGATGGCTTCTCTTCAGACCGCCGTGCGGTCGACCCCCAAGGTCGCCCAGAATGTCCTCCGAAGACAGCCCATTTCCGACATCGCCATCACCCGGACTGGCAAGCCCATCCTACGAACCCAGGGCGGGAGGTGAGTTGGCATGCCAATTGAGCTCGAAACAGCCGATACTGACTCTTGCTGCTAGGTCTTCTCTCGGCGGTACGTCTTCGACACAAATACGCGCGCGCGACGCTCTTCTAAACATTACTTAGGTCACACGGCCACCGTTTTTGGCGCAACAGGTCAACTGGGACGCTACATCGTGAACAGACTCGGTACGGACGACTGCCTCGCCATGAAAAGAATCGACAGCTGATATAGCCACAGCACGCCAGGGATGTACCGTCGTCATCCCCTTCCGGGAGGAGATGGCCAAGCGCCATCTCAAGGTTACCGGTGATCTCGGCCGGATCGTCTTCGTTGTATGTTCGCTATGTGCCAATGATCTTTTGAAGCATGACTGACCCGCTGCCTGCAGGAATACGACCTCCGAAACACCGAGTCGATCGAGCAGAGCGTCAGGCACTCTGATGTCGTCTACGACCTGGTTGGCCGAAACTACCCTACCAAGTACGTCGAGCACCCAACAAACTCCCGCGACAAGAAGCAAATGGCTGACAACGGCGCAGGAACTTTTCCTTGGAGGATGTGCACATTGAGGGAACCAAGCGAATAGTCGATGCTGTGGCCAAATACGACGTCGACCGTTACATCCACGTCTCCAGCCACAGCGCGAGCCTCGATTCTCCTTCGGAGTTCTACCGCACTAAGGTACGCGGATACTGGAAGATGCTCTTCGAGGGACCCGCGCTAATTGACTACACCACAGGCCCAGGGTGAACAGATTGCGCGCAGCATCTACCCCGAGACCACCATCGTTCGGCCGGCTCCCCTCTTCGGTTTCGAGGATAACCTCCTGTTGAAGCTGGCTTCGGTCCTCAACCTCCTCACCGCGAACAACATGCGAGAGCGATTTGCTCCCGTCCACGTAGGTCTACAGCATCCAATCATCCGTTTCACAAAACTGACAAGCCCAGTCCATCGACGTCGGTCATGCTCTTGAGCTCATGCTGTACGACGACAACACTGCGGGCCAGACGTACGAACTCTACGGTCCCAAGACGTACGCCATGTCTGAGATCGCCGAGATGGTCGACCGCGAAATCTTCAAGCACCGCCGCCACGTCAACGTGCCCAAGAGCATTCTGAAGCCCATTGCTGGTCTCCTCAACAAGGTCCTTTGGTGGCCTACGCTGTCCGCGGATGAGATTGAGCGCGAGTTCATCGATCAGGAGATTGATGAGACAGCCAAGACGTTCAAGGACCTTGGCATCGAGCCCGGTGACATCAGCAAGTTCACTTATCACTACCTGGTAAGTCGAGTCAACCCATTTACATCTGACATGCGGTGGCTAACCCCCATTCCAGCAAGGTTTCCGCAGTGGCAACTTCTACGACTTGCCGCCCGCGACGGAGAAGGAGAAGAGGGAAGAGCGAAAGTACCTGCACGTTGGTGATGAGCTGTAAAGGGGGTTCTCTTTTGTATTACCCTCAGACGGATTGGGCGAGGGTTGTCTGACTGTACATAATCGCTCGGGATAGAAGAGAGGCGTCGCTTCAAACACACATTCCTCGACCTGCACGTTCACCAACGTTACGAAGTCCATCGCGTGCGAGCTGCACTTATACTGATGATGGCTCTGGACCTTGCGTGGCTGCCATTCTCGCCAATTATGGTATGACCACGACTACGCTTGCTGAGGTCCACACAGGGTCAGATTTCAAGGGATCTCAGGCGACAGACAGAAGAGTGAAGTATTCGACCGGGTGAAGCCGCGGGTATGCAGTCTTGGTCCTTGCTTGAAAAAACAGCGTTGGTATGAAAAGGCATGGGAAGGGAACCAGACCTCTTCGAAAAGAGCGCGAGAGACAAGGGAAAATATAGCATGTTTGGGAGTAATTTTTTTCTGCAAGTCATCATCGATATCAGGCCAGTGTGTGAATGTGACCCGACAAATCAGGTGCCCTGGACGAGAGGATTCGGATTATACAGCACTATACGGACAGTGACTGGGTATCCGACGTGATGAGACTCGTCCAAATACATTGCGATACCAGCATGACCCTTCCTCGTACAGCGGGACTCGCGTGGGAAACTAGGACTAGGAGGTTTGCGCGAAGCATTATTCTCTCCGGAGACCCGGAGACCGGTGCCTTGGATCGGCTCTCACTGACAGACAAAAAATACAGTCAGGTAATTCGACGTCATCGCCGCTTCGTAGCACAGTGGGTAGGGTGTGGGAACGTGGTGTGTGGGCAACCCTGTGGAGAATGTGTCACGATTCAAGCGAGGGTTTTGGTGATAATGGCTCGACCGTAGAATTGGGGAGGAGAGTCGAGAGCGCATCGACAAAAAAGGGGGTCGATTGTCGATTTTTGGTCTCGGCGAGGTGTCAAATAAATCGGCAGCGAAGCAGGCTACGTCGAAGAAATACACATTATGGGATGATGAAGGGTAATAATAATCTACCTCCGATTCGCCTCTGCCTTGACCTGACACTTGATTTGGTGTGATTCGATGTCAAACCTGCCGTCTTATGTAAGTGCACGCGTGTGCCGTCGTCTTTTTCTCCACCGAGTCAACCACACCAAGACGGCAAACAGCAAACTTTTGAGTCGCGGGCCTTCACAAGAACTGACTCAATACAAAGTTGATTTCATACCGGTTGCCCAAGATGTCTGATTCCGACGACGAGTCTCTGTATGTTTGCCCGGAATCCATTCTTGAATAATGAGCAGATAACTGAACATTGCACCCTCACCTCACAGCGCTCTTTCCTCTCACGCACTTGCTGCGCTCGCAGAGTTCAACGCCGAGAAGGATGCGCATAAAAGACGCTTCGAAGCGCTGAACGCCAAGGCGGAAGCGGATGCGATAGCCGACGTGCCTCTCTCGATGGCCATTTTCGAGGAGGACTGGAACAAGTCGCAGTTCTGGGTATGTCGGAACCCATGAGCGAGCGCCACTGATGCCGGTGGTGTGTCGCCGACGCCTGAAAGCTTCGGCTCGCGAGAGGGAAGGAAAAGGGGGACGGACAGAGAGCTGATGAGATCTGACAGTACTCGGATGAGACGGCGATGGCCTATGCCAATGAGCTCCTTCGCGATGCCGATGAGACGGACACCGTGGCTGTCATCTCCACCCCCAGCGTCTTTGTCGCTTTGAAGAACCTGCTGGTGAGACTCCTCCCGACTCTCCGAATCGCGCCACCGTTCGGTTCAACTTATCTAACTTATCTCATCGTAGGCCAAGTACAGCCCAGACCAGCCGAAGCCCAAAGTCGTCTTGCTGGAACACGATGACCGGTTCAAGGTGTTCTCCGAGTTCATCTGGTATGACTTTGCTCAGCCCTTCAAGATGCCCGGTAAGTTCTCTCCGGCGGGTGACCCGGTGGCGGCCAGGGCAAACGCCGTGACGGTGTGGGCTGCCAGCAAACTGACGCATCTGCAGCCGAGTTGAAGGGTACCGTCACCCGCATTATTTGCGACCCGCCGTTCTTGAGCGAAGACTGTCAGACTAAGGGTATGTTCTACTGCCAAGATCAGCGATACGCATCGGTTTGCTTGTTCGTGGTGTGCGTTTTGCTGACTTGCTCCAAAGCTGCTATGACTGTCCGTTGGATGGCCAGCCCAAAGGCTGCAACCACTGGCCGTGTGATCGTATCGACAGGCGAGCGAATGCGAGACCTGGTCACAAAGGTGTACAAGTCCTTTGGTGTGAAGCTGACCACGTATATACCTTCGCATGCCCGGGGCCTCAGCAATGAGTTCTACTGCTATGCCAGCTACGAGTGCGAGCTTTGGAAGTGGCAGGAAGACAGCTGAGAGCTGACGCGGCATAACATAACGACTGAACTTGCATCCACGACAAAAGGAGGACCCGGCGCACATAGACGGGGTCATGACACGAAGGCATAGAGAGCAACACCTGCAAGGATACATCACATACAAATTTTAGTGGTCCTTTACCAAACAAAAATGGCCGCCGCCTGTCTCTTGAACTCCTATGTGGGCAGATGGCCGGAAGCCTGATATGCAAATGTCGTGTGCCTTATCCAACGCCGTGTAATGCTGAGTTGCGGGTGTCCCTGTCTTTATCCTGTCATGCGCAAGCTATCGATCATGTTCTGCAAAGCGCGAGGGCTATTGCGGCATGGACCCCGTACCCAAGGTTTCCGATATAAAAAAGGTAAGAGAGGTGAGCGCCGAGCTCAGGCAAGTGCTCTGATAATGTAAAACAGCAAGTAGGGCTGCGCGCTGAGGACATCTGACTTGGGAGCCAGCTCGACCTTGTGGTCATTGAATTTGAACCACTGATCCGCAACCCGGCAGTAGGAGACATAGTGACCTAATTTTCTCAAGGTCAGTGATGAGAGCTCACTACCACGTATCGATCGAATCCTTCATGGACATACCTGTGTCTATTTCGCCGACATGAACGACAACACTCAAAAGATCATATGTGCAGGACCTGGCCAACTCGAACGATTCCTTTATGTCGCTGCCCTTGGCTCTGTTGGTGTACGGGAGCATGTTCAGCTGCAGGGGAAAGTTGACCGTCGTATCAATCTTGGACGGCGCTCTATCGTGCCGACCTTGCTTGAACTCAAATCGCTGCGGGCCGGAGTTAACCTCATGTGCTGAGAACTTGATGGGGGACGAATGTACCTTGAGCTGGATGGCGAGCACGTTAGGAAGCCTCTTGATGCTCGTGTTCCGCCTGGCCTGCTGTGTGGAGCTGCAGTTGTGGCAGCGATACTCACACTTGTCTGATTTGACATACTCCTCATCTAAACACTCTTGCAGGGTGAGACTGGGCTGTTTTTGTCCAGTTTTTCTGGCCCTTCGCTGAGCCAGGTTGTCGAGACCCAAGCTGAGGTCCAGGAAAGACTGCACAGCGTTGGTGACACCCCCACAGTTTTGGCAAGTGGTGGTACTCTGAAGCTTTCCGTAAAAGGTTTGGTGAATAATACAATTGCAACTGTGTTCGCTTCCGATCTCGGGCGGCTTGCCGTCGCCATTTCGTTCGTGAAGCTCCTCGGCGAGGAACTGGAAGAACTCATGAGCGTCCTGCTCCTTGGTGGTGACCAGATTTTCGAATGCTTTCTTCTCCGAGATCCAGAAACCGGACAGGATGCTGGCGGCGGTGAAGCCGTTAGTGTTTTCCACGGCGTAGAAATCCTGGAACATATCGTCCATGGCGCAACTGAGGCAATTTGTCAGGCTGCAATCATTGCTCTGATGGCCGTCGCTGAGATAGAAGTTGCGAAGCAGCGGGTTGTGCAGGAAGCTCTGCAAAACAACATTCTGGTAACATGTGGCGCCAGCATTATAGATGCCACGCAAGCCATTCGCTTTGCAAGAGGCGGCCGTGGTGTTTGTGCTGATGTAGAGAGGGTTGTCCTTCAGGCTCTCTGCGAACAGCTCATCATGTTTCCTCTTGCGACCTGAGTGTTTGCCTTGTTCAGTTCATTGCTTCCGGTCACCAGTCAGGCCACTGGAGCAGGTTGTTAGACTCACTGGAGAACGTGCCGGTGCCCATTTTGCGCATCCTCAGATCCTCCAGAGTGGGATCCCAGACTAAATCATCACATATCTGACAGTAGAGGGTCCCGCTCCTAGAATCAACGTCTTGTGTCGAGTCAGCGGACATACCGGTGGTAGATGATGTGTGCAAGCCAACTTACAAAACCGGTGCTGTTTCTTGCTCCCGTGTTTGAGGCGCTCTTCCTCCGACACAATGCTTGAGCATTGCAGGCAGAGGTAGTTGGCCGTGAGCGAGGTTATGGGCTGCCCCTCGTTGTTTTTGGAGGTCTGAGGGACCAAGGGGGTTTGTTCGAAGATGTTTCGGAGGATCATCTTGTAGTGGTGGACGGATTGGTTCGTCGTGTCCTGCGACTGGGACAGTAGCATCTGGACATGTTCTGCACTCTATTAGTATCTCTTCATCTAGTGCTCGTGGTTCACGACGACTGCGCGTCATGTGAACAGGGCGCCAAGACTAACCGCAACCGAAAATGGGCATCCCAGGGGTTGGTGATTTGACCCTCGCCGTCTTGGGAGACAGAGGAATAGTCGGTTGGCCAGACATGGTGAATTGTCTGTTGAATTATGGACGTTAAGTCGGGTATCAGGGCAATGGTTCGGCACGAAATGATGTGTGTAGAGGTGGCCGTCTCGGTTCCTTTTCCTGAACGGACTGCCGACTGTTGGCGACAAATAGGGGAGGTGGGTAGACAGGCAGACGAGCGTCGGGAAGGGCAGAGCTCTGATCAAGACATGGTGTTAGCGAAAGTCGCAAAGTTGGATTCGATGTATCAACAGACTCAATGGCTTCAACAGGGACAATAACTCACCGGACCAGGACACAATGATCAAAAAGGGCGACTGCCCCGTACAGTCAGTACAAAGAGAGGCAAGAGAAGAGCGACAACCAGGCCCAAGAAATTGCCACGTCTATCCTCTCGTCTCCTGACAAACCCCAGGATTCAGATCGCGTGTTCGTGGATCCCAAGCAGTTGATGCCGTGCCGTGCCCAGACTTGTCGGAAAGCGAAGCTACCTACCCTCACATTTCCGTGATGTACGACCAGAGCCGGGATGGCGTAGGGGATTGCCAGGGTCCAAGGTCGGGCTGGCCTTGTCGATAAGATAAGGGAATGGCGAGTCATCTTATCGCTATTGACGCTTGCTGATCAGGAAAAAGTCCAGGAGGTAGGGTGAGCGAGGTACGTACCTGGCTGGGTACATGCTTACGAATGCTGTGTACATGGGCTTCTTGACCTTCCAATCATTCTCCTTCTGAATACATGACCCGGTAAGGTGAATAAGGTACCTAGTGTACGTAGTGAACGGCTCTGAACTTGTGCCTCGGCATCGCCTCTGCCTTGTCAATTCCGGGGTCGATGAGGTGCTTGTCCGCCATCTTCGCGCTGGACATGACATCGCCTGGTCACCTCTTTGGCGTGATTGATATAGCACAACAAGTACATTCATGTTGAACACACTGTTACGCGGCCGACCAACCCTGCGAACGACGTCAACGAGACTATACTTGTACAGCAGCTGCAGCCACATCACCACCAGCAGTATGGCGGCGCAGTTGGTCGCCCTCCCCCCCGTTGAGCGCCTGAGCCCTGCGTGCATCCGCATCCTCGGTGGGAACCCAGGCAAGTTCACCCTACAAGGGACCAACACCTATCTCCTGGGTACGGGAAGCCGTCGCATCTTGATCGATACGGGCGAAGGCAGACCGGCATGGGCCGCCGCCATCAAGTCGACCCTCGAAGAAGAGAAGGCTGTTATTGAGACCGTGCTCGTTAGCCACTGGCACCATGACCATATCGGAGGCATCGCCGACGTCCTGGATTTCTTTCCCGACGCTCAGGTTCACAAGAACCAGCCCCAAGACGGGCAGCGAGACATCATCGACGGACAGACCTTTTCTGTTCCTGGGGCTAACCTGACGGCGGTGCACACTCCCGGCCACACGGTCGATCACATGGCTTTTGTCTTTCACGATGAGGACGCCATGTTCACGGCGGACAACGTACTGGGCCAGGGCACGGCTGTCTTCGAGGACCTAGCAACGTATCTCGGCAGCCTCGAGCGTATGCGTCATCTTTTCAAGGGAAGAGCATACCCAGGTCATGGCCCTGTCGTCTCCGATGGGCCGGCGAAAGTGCTCGAGTACATCCGTCATCGTCAAGAACGGGAAAATCAGGTCTTGCGGACGCTGCGGACCGCCCGGGAGACGGCCGACGTCGACACGCCGGCAGAAGACTGGACCGTGATGGAGCTCGTTAAGGTCATATACAAGGATGTCCCCGAGGCGCTCCATATCCCAGCCAGCGGCGGAGTGTTGCAGATCTTGCGTAAGCTGGAGGCAGAGGGTCGTGCTGCTCAGACACAGGACGCCGACAGATGGACCGCCAAAGACAAGTCTTCATTGTGAAACATGAAAGAGCAAAGCACAGTCGCATAGATAGCAAACGCTCCCCGAGTCTTCTGAAGTCTCCGTCTCCGTCTAAACAGACAAAACACGCGCGTATTCATCATCCGCGGATCCTGCTTGCGTTCTGCCGTCGTCGGCACGCTTGACTGACGTGTTCACGGCCTCGCTCGTTTGTAGGGCCAACCGGCGTATCCGTCGGTGCCGTTGTCGCCCGACCTAGATCAACTGCACAGCAACTGGCGGGTAGGAACAGATGCAATGCGACACCATCGGACTCCGCGTTGTTCCCGGCAGGCCCAGCGCCTATGCTGTCGGGCTCGTCGCATCGGAATGCTCGGACCTTCACAGTCCATAGACACCGACTGTGGGGGTGGACTATTGGATGACATGGTCGTTCAAACCAAGGCGTCAGACCACCTGAGGTCATGGGGTCGACTGCAGCGTCTTGGCTTTGCGAATGCCCTCTCTTTTCGGCAACGTCGGCGCCGATTCGGTCTCGCATCGGTGCGTCGAGCCAATACCGCAATTCACAGGCCAAATGACAATACCATCTGGCTCCCACCATACATGGAGCTGGACTAATTCAGTTAGGGCGCTTGCCGCTTTTGCTGCTCGGGCTCAGCCATACATCCGTCAAGATCTTGTGTCACCCATGCAGGATACCCTTGAAGGGGTCATGATCCCAATCGCATACATGTTCGAAGGTCCAAATGGTATGCATTTCTAGTAGCCACAGACGTATCGCTATGAACAGATTTGGGTATCATTCAAAACTCCCTAGTCCGTCATCCCTGCTAGTTGGATTTCATGGCAATCAGACCAGGCCATACCGACGCCGCATTCGAGTACATGATGGTGGTGAGCAAGCCAGCGCCGAGCGAGATCCAAGTCCAAAACATCCAACTGGTCTTGGCCTTTGTAGCCTCGTGGCGTGCAAGAGCCTCTCTGTACCTGGCTGGGACAGGAATGTCATCTATCACGGGACCACTGAGAGTATTCTTGACGACGAGGCTAAAGATCAAGCTTTGACCAAACCGAGGGAAGAAATAGTCAACGAAAATCTTGGAGACCAGTGTTTCCTTGATGGATGTCGAATTGGTGTGGCGGCCCTGGTTCACGGCAGCCACAACACGGTCGAAGCGGCTTGCCTGGACCTCGGCGAGGATCGTGTCGACATCAGTCTCGGTCAGCTTCCCTTCAGGCTTGTTTTTTAGTTCCCTGCGAAGCGTGTTCACTAATACGGCGGCGGTTTCCATCGCGCTGTTGCCTCCCTGAGCACTGATAGGGTGTACCTGTGTAGTTATACCTGTCAGCTTCTGCCGTCTCGTGACCTTCTGTTTTTACGGTACCTTATGGGCTGCGTCTCCGATGGTGAGAATTCTCCGGTAGTGCCAGCGCGGGAAAACGTGGTCCTCAAGGCCAACGAGTGTCGTTTTCAATCCGTTTGTGTAGACGTCCTTGAACGTTGTTGTTTCCGTGATCTGGTCGCCGAAATGCTCCTTGGCAAGCTGGCGCTCATCCTCCTTGTTGAATCTTGGAATGTCCTTGCCATGCGTCTTGTCTGACTCGGTGAAGAGGAACCAGTATATGCGATCCTGGGGAGCAGAGAGCATCATGTAGTTGCAGTTTTTGAAGAAAGCGTTGATCTGAATGGGCGTCGTGGGAAGTCCTTCGGGTCTTTTGGAGATGCCGAAGATGCACTTGGACTCAGATTGTAGCCCTGAGCAGATTGTTAGAAGGGTTGAGAAAAGAGGGTTCATGGCTACTGACCAGAAAGCTCGTCCGGCTGGAAGACCCCGGAGTTGTCTTCGTGCGAGATCCGCCACATCTCTTTCCTGACCGTGCTGTGGACGCCGTCACCACCGACGAGGAGGTCGCCGGTGTATGAGGAACCGTCTTGTGTATGGACTGTGACATAATCTCCGACAAACTCGGCGTGATTAACACGCTTGTTTGTGAGGACTCGGTCCTTGGACTTGAGGTTGTCGTAAAGCACTTGGAGGACTGTTTGGCGGTCGATGAAGATTTGGGGATACCCAATCCTACGTCCCTGGGGTTAGCGACTTTTTTTCCATCATTCAAACTGCAACCACATCTGATGGACCAGTGGTTGAACCAAAACGTACCTGTCTTCTAGCTTTTCGGAGAAAGTGGTGGGATCTGAGTCTTTCCACGTTTTGCCGCTGAACAAACGCATCTGAGGCCTGTAGTAGGTATCGCCAGACAGTTCCCGGATCTTTTCGTAACAGCCCAGTTGGTCCAAAATGCGCATTCCACTTGGTAGCAATCCGATGCTTGCACCGAGCTGGGGTGCAATGACGGAGTGTCCTTCCAAAAGGACGTAGTCGATGCCGAATTTCTCAAGCATATTGGCGAGAGACAGCCCGGAGATGCTGCCTCCGACGATGATAATCTTGAATCCCATGTTGAAACGATGGAACGCCTGTAGGCCAAAAACAAGAAAATGAAGAAGTGAGTGGTGTATGCTGGATTCTACATGGAATTATGGTCATGGACTCAGGTTTAACTTATATCGCCGTCGCTGGCTCAATTTACGGCCGGTAACACATCGCTGCCCCAGGCTTGAAAGTCTTCCGGGGCCCGGACATGTCGGCCGCCGAGCCCTTGACCGACCGGGCGCAATGCCGGATTTGGGGGACCAGTTTCACCCACCGGTGGGTGCAATCTCCATGCTGCGAACAGTCACCCGGTGAAGGCGACCGATCAGACTTTTTCGCAAGGGCCGACCCCAAGGGTCTTCATCACTGCAGGGTCTGTTTGATCCAAGGCGGCTCGGTCGGTGGCCGACTTGTCCGGCTCCCAGGGGTGCTGTCGAGTCCCAGTTCACCGAGTTCCTTCGATGTCATTGATATTAGCAGCTAACAACCCGGGATAGAAGGCCAGGGTTCATACCGACTGGCCACCCACCTTCCAGGTTTCCATGCTCGCGACAACAGACAACTGCTCAGGCTCGCCCTATCCTCTCGTCGAGGAGTCGACCAAGAATAAGATCAAACAAGACAAAGACAAAGAAACAAGAGCGGCGAGGGCGCTAACCCGATATGTTCCAGAGTTGGGCTTAGAGATGGCAGGGCTGCAGTAGATCCCTTCGACCCCAACACCTAACCCACGATGCTAATTAGTCCCTACGCCAGTTCTGGATCAGCCCGTCCTGTAAGCCAGCATCCGTCTCTCTCCTTCACCTTTGGTCATGCCATCGGAACCGCTTCGGCGCAGGACTTGAGGGTCAGCGATTTGTCACCAGCTCCAACATACATGGAATCGATCAGCAATCGCCAGTCGTCAGCCTCCACGTGGCGCTGGATGTGGCCCAAGGCAGCAGAGCAGGG
Organism: Verticillium albo-atrum; assembly: GCA_002851705.1. Classification (NCBI taxonomy): domain Eukaryota; kingdom Fungi; phylum Ascomycota; class Sordariomycetes; order Glomerellales; family Plectosphaerellaceae; genus Verticillium; species Verticillium albo-atrum. The sequence continues at coordinate 1,503,982 of NMXJ01000008.1, forward strand.
GCAGCACAGCAGATTATCTGGTGCCTCACATCTCACATGCTGTGGCCAAGGGACGGGAGGGAGAAAGGTTCCTATTTGCTTATTGAGCGCATTGGCCGTACGCGCATAATGGCACACACACACACCCTCTCTCCCTCTCTCTCTCACCCGCAGCTTGACCGCCGCCGTGAACCTCGCCGGAAGCCTCGGGAGCGGCTTGCTGGATCATCTTCTGATACCGCCCTTTCAACCACCACCAACCTGTCAGATGAGCTTGTCACGTTTACCAACCAAGGCAAAGCCAGCCCGTCGACCCGATGATTCACACCATTCGCGTCTTTTCCTTGGCCGTTCCAACCGTCCATGCCCGCGGCTTTCCGAGCGGACCTGTGGCCTGCCATTCTGTCATCAGATGTTGCGTCAGACGGACTTTGCGGGCAGGAATCGGCGCAGATGGGCCAAGGCGACCGTAGACCGAGATGCTTCCTTTTGGGCGCTCCAAGACATGCACAAAGAGGTCGAGTGCCGAGCGGCATCGACGTCTGCGTCCCAGCCCCGATGCGGCTTGGCACTCCCATTTAATACCTGGCCGACACACCTCCTTCGTCTCGCCTGGTTCCGTGTGAACACTGCCTAGATATCTCGACTTGTTAGACCGCCAGGCTTCACAATACTGTTGACCAGTTTCGTTGGCGTGCTTGTCCTTTCAGCTCACACTTCACCCATGTCGAAGACGATAACTCCCCTCGTATCATACGCTCTCCTGAGCCTCGTCTCATCAGTTAGTGGTCATGGTAGTACCCATGATGGAGCCACAGACATGAACCATGATGGTTCCCCCAAGAACTCTCCCGGGTCGGAGCCACCAGACCCGTACCCTCCGACCTACTTTGGCCTGGCTGACCATGGAGGCGTCATGTACGCACACATCGCACTCATGATTCTGGCCTGGGTTATCGTGTTACCCCTTGGTATGTTGCGCAAAGGAGCATCATGTCTAGCTCTGATACAGGTTCATGGCAACTGACACTTCTTCAGCCGTCATGTTGTCTCTGGCCCGCTCGCGTTTCACGCTTGCCTTGCAGTTCGGGTTCCTGGCTCTCAACGCGCTGGGCGGAGTGCTCGGTGCTGTCTACAATACCGCCACGCCGGATCTGTTCCCAAACAATGCTCATCACAAAGTGGGCTGGCTTTTCACCTGGATTGCAGTGACGCAGGTCGGCATCGGTCTGCTCGGACGCCTGGCCGGATACCTGCAGGGTCCTCAGCCCACCGGAGCGCAGTCGGGCGGAGGTTATCGTGTCGTGTCTCCAATGTCGGCAGAGCTCATGGCAGAACACCGACGTTTCGATGTGCCTCGTTCTCCACGTGGCTACCGTCTGTCTAACGACAGCGGTCAAGGCACAGAACCCAACACCGATTCGCTTGGCGGCCGATCTGTCTCCGGAGGATCAGAGCCAGTCTCGCCTCGCAGCTCGGACGAAGACAAGGAGTGCGAGTTTGATGCGGAGATCGACCTGGAGGATGGACCTGTGATGCCGCTGCCCTCAGACCGATCATGGAGACCCTCCCGCATTTTGAAGACTGCGGCAAACCTGATTCCGCAGCGGCTGTGGAGATGTCTCGTGTTCGTTTACAATGTTCTCGACAGACTCATGCTACTGCTTGGGTTCGTTGGGTTGACCTCAGGGATCGCGGCTTATGGGCGCTTCTTCGTCAGTTCACCCCTCAACAACCCTCCGCGTGGTCCTGAATCAGAGACTAACGTCGTAGTAGGAAGGCCGAGAAATCTACAATGGCATGGCCCACTGGGTTAAGGGCGGTGTCTTCTTCTGGCTCGGTGTTTTCAACCTGGGGAGGTGGGCTGGAAGTTTCGGGGAGCTCGGCTGGGTGAGTCGAGAGCAACCTGCGTCTGATGCGCCTGTCTGCGAGTTGGCGACTGACTTGACGAATCCTAGGCTTGGAATGTCCGCCCGAGGCGAGCTGGGGACAAGTGGCGTCCCTCGGCGGAGTTTGTCGAAAGCGCACTCATCTTTTTTTACGGCTCGACGAACATCTTCCTTGAGCATCTCGGCAACGAAGGGAACGGATGGAGAGCACGGGACTTGGAGCATGTTTCCATCACCGTCTTGTTCATTGGCGGGGGTCTCGTAAGCTGCTCGTTCCTGTGTGTGGATTCACATCTCCATGATACTGACGAGAGTACAGTTGGGTATGCTCGTCGAGTCCACTCGCATACGGGACCTGCTGAGCGCAACGGTGACTGAGACAGACCCTCCAAGCCTTGAGGATACCTATGACGCCGAAGAAGCGGCAAAGAGGCGACAAGCCGTCAACGAGGTGCCGGAGCACTACGAGTTCTCCATCAATCCCATCCCGGCGCTTGTCATCCTCCTGCTGGGCATCATGATGAGCTCGCACCACCAGAGCACCATGATATCGAGCATGGTGCACAAGCAGTGGGGAAACCTGCTCTCCGGCGCCTCCTTTGCGCGCGGCTTCACCTACATCCTCATGTACCTCAAGCCGCCGCGGTCGATTCTGCCGTCGAGACCGCCGACCGAGCTGCTGATGTCGTTTGGATTAATTGCCGGTGGGATCATCTTCATGGCCAGTGTAAGTGAAGTCCTGCTTTTCTCGGGAATCGAGATAACTGACGCACGAGGTGTAGAGCGCAGACGTGGTGGAGGGCATGATTCACTACGAGCTGGACGCCATGTTCATGTACACCGTCACGACTGGTCTCGTTGGCCTGCTCATGGCGTGGATCATCATCGTGCTTGCGGTGAAGGGTGCAGCTGTCCGTCGGCAGGGGCGGGCCGCGGCGCAGTCTGCCTCATGGGGCCGTTGAAAAAACAATCAACTGTTCAGTGGCGGGCCAAAATATATGAGATACCGCGGAGGAAGTTTGATGAATGGTCGGGACGGTGACAGGAGCACCGCATGGTTGAATTGACTGGAACTTGGTTGGATGATATACCCTTTGCTTCTTGGTGGAGTTTTAATCGAACACCAGATAGTGACGATCATTTATGTAACGCTTGTTTGATTTATGAGGTGGTAAAATAACGAAGGACTTCAAAGGTCTTCACCCTAACACCGAGTACGCCTATCGTCATCGCGACTGATCATCTCCATGCGTTTTGGCCGCCTGATGGTTCCCTGTGTACCCTCTGCAACTCGTGGGATGTACACACGGCTTGTGCCACAGCACAGGTATCTCAACAGCCGCTCACTTGGCTCGAGAAACTTGGGCGATATCGAACCGATCCAGTCGGAAGCTGCATCGGTCCCTCCACAACATCGAGTGAGATCGACCGCAGCAGGCCGGAAGCAAGCTTGCTCATCAGCCGTCTATTCCATCGCGGCAACGTTTCACGCTCGCAGAGGCATTGCCCCCAGTAGCTGGACCTGACTCTCATCACACCGACGATGCCAGTGCCTGCCCCGAGTTCCCCATACCCGCGCAGTCCATGCTCCAGAAACCCGAAACCCTTCACGAGCGGCCCTCGCTCTTCCTCTTCTCCTTGCGCTTCTTCTTGCCACCCTCCTCAACGGGGTCCGCCTGCGCCTCGGCCTCGGCCTCCTCCTCCGCAACAGCAGCAGCACCGGCCGCGGGCCTCACGACCCTCGCCTTGTCGGCGTCCGAGAAGAGCGCGGCACCCTGCTGGAGTGCGTGGACGAGGAACGGGACCGAGTCGGCCTTGAAGTCGTCGGCCCGGCGGGCCTTGTCGAGGTCCTGGGCGAATTCCTGCGTCGTGCGCTGGAGGTAGAAGTTGTTGAAGTCTGCGTCTGTCGTGGAGGCCATCTTGCGCCTTCGTGCAGGGCGAGTGAGAGGAGGGAATTTAAAATGTATGGGTGTGAGAGAGCGAAATCGTTTTCTGTATTGGCTGGATTGAGATTGAGGTGAGATTGCTGGTGCGAGTGAGGTTGAAGTTATTTGCTTTGAGTGAGAGTGTGAAAGAGAATTTCCTGATTGAGGTTGACCTCTTCACAGTGCGACTCTCTACAACTTGGTGTCCGATTTACAGCCTGCACTGTGGAGCTTCTTGATGTTCAAAATCGCCCAAACTGAACACTTGAATTTCTCTCCAATCTATTCATGAGTCGCCCGCCGCTTCTGATCGAATGAATGCCAATGCTATCAAGTCCCCAAGACCACAGAAAAGTCAACCTCAACCTCAACCTCAACCTCAAACTCACGCGGCAATGTCATCCATCGTCAATGAGGTCCCAAGAACGACCCTTGGCACTGCCGAATAGCATACGTAACCGACGTAAGATGAGCTGCATAGCTAACGTTCTAAGAATAAAAAAACCACACGTGGTGGGCCGACCGCCCGCCCGCCGCAACAGTTGTCCTGCCCCCAGACATGGTGACGAGATCCCATCCCCACTCTCAGGCGAACTACCGACGGGCGTCTATGCTTGCCCGCGCCGACTCAATGCTCGGCCGCATCGAGGCGCTCGAGCTGCGGCGGCGTCTCGCACGCTGCTCACCTGGGTCGGAGGGATGCAGACCAGACGACTTGGCAAAGAGGTTCAGAATGTCCGTAAGGGACACCACGCCACTGAGACGACCGGACAGGTGCGACCCTGGCAGCGCTGAGGCGGGAACGCTGTGCTGCGGTTGTGTCGGCAGCGGTGACGTGGGCACCGCGCCCGACGCAGGCACCAGGACGGATCCCGCGGAGGGACCGAGCAACGGGGTGGCCGGAGCCGACGGAGAGGGCGAGGCCGACTCAACCACCCACATGCGATGCGCATGCGTCGCGACGAGCTTGGCAACCGTATGGGCCAAGGTCGAGTAGGGATTGACGTAGAAGACGGGGAATGAATCGCGACCGTGCTCGACGCCGCGTTCGCTGAGGATGATGGAGATGAAGTGCAGGCAGGATTGCTTCAGGAGAGGAGCGCTGGCGGCATTGGTCAGATGCTTGACATCGGCCGTCGAAATGTTGCCGACCACGTTCCTAGCATTATCAATGACGGCAACACTGGTCAACCCCTCAGTGTTCATGAGAGCAAGAGCTTCGGCGAGAACAGTATCGGAACTGGCGCATGTGGTTAGTCTTAAGAAGCTTTGCGGGGGAGAAAGGGCCTCGGGGCCCAGCCGACCGGAAACACCTACTTGACGGCAATGATCTGCTGGGTGCCGATGGCCAGGTCGCGCAGTATGGTGGGATATAGGCGGTCAATGGCCGGGAAGTTGATCCCCTCGTTCCAGAAGAACTCGACCAGTTTGAGCTGGCTCAGCACGCCAACCACATCCCCTGACGGCCCAGACACAAGGACCCGATGAATACCGCTGCCAAAGATCTCAATGGCCTTGTCTAACGTCTCATCGAACGGCAATGTGACCAGGGACTCCTTTCGGCAGAGGGGTTGTATGTCCCCGAGGGTGATGGGGGTGCCCTCTTGGGCCTTGGAGGCGATCTCGTTGAACAGGGTGACTTGACCCTCGTCAGGGTTGGCGAGACCAACCACAACCAGGAGGTACGCGTTGAGGTCGTTGTAGTCGAATGTAGAGAGGGCAGTCGTCGCAGAGGTGCTCTCGCGGATGAGCACGGCGTTGATAGGGGTGTGCTTGACAAGCGTCTATAAAGCCAGGGCGGACAATACGTCAGTGATCCGAGTTAAGGGGAACAAACGTTGTGGGAAGGAGGGCGAGGGTACCATGGATGCCTCCTCGACGCTCGTCTCGAGAGTAGCCCACTTCACATCTTCAGTGGACACCAGCTCGTTGACCGAGATGTCGCGCCAATCGCGACCGGCAAATCGTGGGTTGGAGTGCTTGTTCGCCGCGGGCGGGTGGTTCAGAAGCTCCTGGACCGCCGCTTGGGTGAAGGAGGGATGGCGTTGGGACCGCGGGGATCCCGGGGCATTGCGCATGTTCTCCGCGAAGCTGGAGCGATGAGCAGAGGTGTGGGAGGACGTCTTGGTGATGCTGGATTGGGACGGGGTTCTTTGGATGGCGCCAGGGGCGGCGGTCGAGGACGTGGACGTGGACGAGCCGAGCACAGGCACGGGCACAGTCAGAGGCACGGCGGCATCCTTATGCGGACCGGGGCCGGAGCCCGGGGCAGGCAGGTCCATGCCTGAAGTCGCGGGATGAAGGTGTGCTTCGATTGGGTTCTGGTAGGAGCTGCTACCAAGGTACGGGTGATCAATTGCTTGGGTGAGCAGCGCTTGGTGATGGGGAATACGCGAATCGGATCTCGAGCTTCGAGGCGGATCGTAGGTTGCGGTCGCAAGTCCGGGAGGGGGTTGAAGCTTGGAAGCTCGGAGCTGGGTGACAGGTGACGACAAGATGACGAATTCCAAGGGAGATGTATCACGAGAGTCGAAGAGAAGGATGGAAGATGGAAGATGAGAGATGTGAGAGGCAAATTGTGCAATGCGAGTACGAAACTCTCTATGTAGACAAGCGGTGGAGGAGAATGCGTTCGTTCGGGATAATTGCGAAAGGCGGCGAGCCAAGGGAGGTCTTGGATCAGCTGGTAGCGACAGAAACAGGAAGGAAGGCTTGCTAGGAAGCAACCGAACCGAACCAACGTTGACCCCTCACCTCAGATCATGCGCCGCCCGCTGGGTGGGAAAGGTGGGAAAGGTGGGACCTATCATTGTCGATAAGGCTCAGAAGGCGGGGTTCCTTATCGGCAACGGGGGGACCGGCCCTCTCCAGGCGGTGACAGCTGTGACAACGTTGCCGCCCGCACCGGTACCCCTCAGCCAGAATTGATTTCCAGCTGTCAGCTTGTCGCCTGCCCACCAAGCCTGCCAGCCTGCCAGCCCGCCAGCCCGCCGCCAGTCCGCCCGCCATGCCCCCATGCTGCCTCTTCACAATTCACCCCTCAATTTTTTTTGTTGTTCCCGCCCTGGCCCTGCCTGTCCCATCCCATCCCATCCTGTCCCATTCCCATTCCCATTCCACCCAACTCCATCCTACATCCTTCATTGTCGTGCCCGCGAAACCACCAGGGCCTCTTTCTGCTGCAGTCTTTCCCCAACAAGCTGCACAGACACGAAGATTCAACCCGAGCCACATTGCGCCCCTTCTCATCCCTCGACTCCTTTGTTGCGTGTCACCCAAGCGGCTTCCTTTGGACGGCGCGGACAAACCTGACCGACACGACACCTTCGGCCTACCTATTCGGTGCCTCCCCCCCCACCACCAGCAGCAGACCAAGGTCTTCACGCCAACTCCACCCCTCAACGCAACCCGCCAGCCTGCCACAAGCAGAGCAGAAGGTCGCCTGCGTCTCACATCGCAATCTAGGACTCGGCTGGGGCTTCTCCTAATTATACCGACCCCGACGACACGACACCCTGCTTAGCCCAAAAAAAACCACATAACACCATAACAGCCTCCCACCCCGCCGCGTCGCTAGTCGCAACCATGTCGATCCTCCCCGCCGACGTCCACGCAGAGCTGACCCAGCTCCTGCAAGCGCTGCAGTCGGCCGATAACAACATCCGAGCCCAGGCCGAAGAGCATCTACAGAACAACTGGACCAACACCCGCCCCGAAATCCTGCTCATGGGCCTTGCCGAGCAGGTGCAAGCTGCCTCTGAGACGCCGGTACGCTTCTTCTTCCTCTTCCTCTTCCTCTCCCTCTGCTCTGCTCTGCTCTGCTTTGCCCGCTCTGCCCTGCTCTGCTCTGCTTTGCTTTGCCCGCTCTGCCCGCTCTGCCCGCTCTGCCCCGCCCTCCCCTGGCACCCTTTTTCGTCGCCGCTTGAGACCTTCCCTCACTGACACAATATCGCGTCCTGCAGATACGCTCCTTTGCCGCCGTCATTTTCCGCCGAATCGCCTCGAAAACCCGCAAGAATGAGAGGGGTGACACAGTCGACATGTTCATCTCCTTGGCGCCCGACCAGGCTGCCGTCATCCGCCAGAAGCTCCTCGAAACCCTGGCTGGCGACTTCGACCGTTCTGTGAGGAATAAGATCAGCGATGCTGTTGCCGAGATTGCCAGGCAATACACCGAGAACAGTAGGTTCCCTACACGACGGCACACTCCTCACCGCCGACCAGCATGACTGACCCCGCGCCAGATGACTCCTGGCCTGAACTCCTCGGTGCTCTCTTCCAGCTGAGCATGGCGCCCGAGGCCGAGAAGCGCGAGACCGCCTTCCGCGTGTTCGCCACGACCCCCAGCGTCATCGAGAAGCAACATGAGGAGGGCGTCATGCAGGCTTTCCAGAAGGGCTTCAAGGACGAATCGATTCAGGTCCGTCTGGCTGCCATGGAGGCCTTCGCCGCCTTCTTCCGAAGCCTCGGCAAGAAAGCCCAGGCCAAGTACTACCCCCTCATCGCCGACGTCCTCAACATCCTGCCCCCTATCAAGGAGACCCACGATTCCGAAGACCTCAGCGCCGCCCTCGTCGCCCTCATCGACCTGGCCGAGACAGCCCCCAAGATGTTCAAGAGCCTGTTCCGCAACCTCGTGCAGTTCAGCGTCTCCGTCATCCAGGACAAGGAGCTCGACAGCCTGTGCCGCCAAAACGCCCTCGAGCTCATGGCCACCTTTGCCGACTACGCACCCTCCATGTGTCGCAAGGACGAGACCTACACCAACGACATGATTACTCAGTGCTTGAGCTTGATGACGGATCTCGGCGAGGACGACGACGATGCTGCTGAGTGGCTTGAGTCCGACGACGTAAGTACCATGTCCCAAAATCCTCGACTGCAGATCGCCGTTTTGTCCTGACCACCCATGTAGCTTGACCAAGAAGAGAGCGACCTGAACCACGTTGCGGGTGAGCAATGTATGGACCGTCTTGCCAACAAGCTTGGTGGCCAGACCATCCTTGCCCCCACGTTCAACTGGCTGCCCAGGATGATGACCTCCATGGCCTGGAAGGATAGGCATGCGGCCCTCATGGCCATCTCAGCCATCTCCGAGGGCTGCAGAGACCTCATGATCGGCGAACTCAGCCAGGTTCTCGACCTCGTCGTGCCTGCCCTGAAAGACCCCCACCCGCGTGTTCGCTGGGCCGGCTGCAACGCCCTCGGTCAGATGAGCACCGACTTCGCCCCCAAGATGCAGACGGACTACTACGACCGCGTGTTGACCGCCATCGTCCCTGTGCTCGAGTCCCCCGAGCCGCGCGTCAAGTCGCACGCCGCTGCTGCGCTGGTCAACTTCTGCGAGGAGGCCGAGAAGGAGATTCTCGAGCCCCACCTCGACGGCCTGCTGTCGCACCTCTTCCAGCTTCTCCAGAACGATAAGCGCTACGTGCAAGAGCAGGCCCTGTCGACCATCGCCACCATCGCAGATGCTGCCGAGGCCGCCTTTGGCAAGTACTACGACTCGCTCATGCCCCTCCTCGTCAACGTTCTGCAGCGCGATGACGAGAGGGAGTTCCGCACTCTCCGTGCCAAGGCAATGGAGTGCGCGACCCTGATCGCGTTGGCCGTCGGCAAGGAGCGTCTTGGGCAAGATGCCATGACCCTGGTCCAACTCCTCGCTAACATCCAGGCGAACATCACGGATGCCGACGACCCCCAGACGCAGTACCTCATGCACTGCTGGGGCCGCATGTGCAGGGTGCTCGGTCACGAGTTCCTTCCCTTCCTCGCGAACGTCATGCCCCCTCTGCTGGAGCTGGCAAGCGCCAAGGCCGACATCCAACTTCTGGATGACGAGGACCAGGTGGAGCAGATTCAGCAGGAGGATGGTTGGGAGCTGGTGCCGCTGAAGGGCAAGATGATTGGCATCAAGACGAGCACGATGGACGACAAGAACATGGCGATTGAGCTACTAGTTGTGTACGCGCAGGTGCTCGAGGGTCACTTCTCCCCTTACGTGGCCGAGATCATGGAGAAGATTGCCATTCCCGGCCTCTCCTTCTTCTTCCACGACCCGGTCCGTTTTGTCTCGGCCAAGCTGGTGCCTCAGCTCCTGGGCTCCTACAAGAAGGCCTACGGCAGCCCCTCGAACGAGCTGGCAGGCCTGTGGACCGCCACGGCGGACAAGCTGCTCGAGGTACTCACGGCGGAGCCGGCTATCGACACCCTGGCCGAGATGTACCAGTGCTTCTACGAGTCGGTCGAGGTTGTGGGCAAGGGCTGCCTCACGGCGGACCACATGTCCAAGTACATCGACTCGGTGCACTCGGCGCTCGAGGACTACAAGGACCGCGTGGCACAGCGGGCGGAGGAGAAGGAGGGCGCGACTGCGGACGACGTCGAGGACGAGGCGGAGGAGACGCTGATGGCCATCGAGGATGACCAGACGCTCCTGTCGGACATGAACAAGGCGTTCCACGCCATCTTCAAGAACCACGGCGCAGCGTTCCTTCCCACTTGGGAGCGACTGATGGCGACATACGAGGGATTCCTCAAGTCGGCGGATCCCACGCAGCGACAGTGGGGTCTCTGCATCATGGACGATGTGCTGGAGTACTGCGGGCCGGAGAGCAGCCGATACGCCAATGTGATCACGCAACCCCTGATCGACGGTTGCCAGGACGCGTCTCCGGCGATCCGGCAGGCGGCGGCCTACGGCATCGGCGTGGCGGCGCACCGTGGCGGAGCGCCGTGGGGCCAGTTCCTCGGGGGTGCCCTGCCGTACCTGTTCCAGGCGACGCGGGTGCCGGAGGCGCGCAACGACGACAATGTGTACGCGACGGAGAACGCGTGCGCGGCCATTGCCAAGATCCTGCACTACAACGCGGGCCAGGTGGCGGATGCACAGGCTGTGATCGGGCAGTGGCTCGAGACGTTGCCCGTGACGAACGACGAGGAGGCGGCACCGTACGCCTATGCTTACCTGGCGGAGCTTATTGACCAGTGAGTACCCTGACGTGGATGGATCTTAGAAGGAAAAAGAAACGCTAACATGAGATAACAGGCAAAACCCTGCGGTCATTGGCCAGGCGGGCAAGATGTTTGTGGTGATCGCGCAGGCGCTCGAGGGCGATGCGCTGCAAGGGCAGACGGTGACGCGGGTCGTGGCGGCCACCAAGGCGCTGCTCGCGAACGCGGGCGTGGACCCTGCGCCGCTCCTGCAGCAGTTCCCGGCCGAGAGCCAGCAGAGGGTTGCGGCGTACTTTTCGTAAGGCATCGGGGGAGGACGCGAAGAGGCGTGATGCGTGATGATGATGCGATGATACCAGGAGCAGGAGCAGCAACGAGCACGCATGGGGGCAGAGCAGTCAGTCTAGGACACCGACAGATGGCGTCTATAGATAGCCGAGCCGCCGCGGGAAGAGCAGTTCACAATGGAGACAAAGATAGATTCCACCCCTCACAGTTCCAGGTCCTCCTGTCTGATGTGTTGTAATTCGTGTCGCCCAGTGATGATTCATGTGTCGGCAGCGCTTGACTGGGCTGAACGACGCAAAGGGTGAAAGTGAAACACGTCGAGGCTGGCATGGCGACTGACAACAGCGACGTCGACAACAAGCAACGGTGCCGTCCCTCCTCCTCCTTTTCAACCGCATGGCGATGTCTCGGTACGACGGTGGTGGCGCTAAAGAGGCGTCGGCGATGGCGGCGTGGGTGACACGGAGGGGGGGATCGCACACGAGCCATTCGAGGGGGATGAAGGAGCTAGCTAGATGAGAGCGGAGAGCTGTTGTGCGATGTGAGCTGCACAGTTTTGACGCGTTTCGTTTCGAAGGTATCGTGTCGTGTGTGTGTGGTTCGGCGGGTGCCCGGACGGACAAAAGTCAACGGTCAAATATCCGATGGGATGGCTAGGATGGGATGGTCCGAATTCCGTGGGGGGGGGTGGATGGGAGAGGATGGCCTTTCATGGCATGAAGTGAAGGAGACAGGGAAGGACCTGGCCAGGAGGTGGAGGGGTGAGAGGAGCCAATGACGACATGATGGAAGCTGTGCAAGGCATGATTGGGCAGGCTTGAAATGCTTGGCGGTTAGGGGCTCCGCTTCTGTTTTTCTGCTGTCTCTGATTCTGTTTCCGTGGCCCGTCTGCCGGGTCAAGCGCTGTGCTGGCGCCCCCTGTCTTGGGCTTGGGGCCTGGGGCGGGGGGACTAGTCGCTGTGGCTCCCCCTTCCCCCCCTGGGCAGCCGTGCCTTGGGTACCTGGTCTTACCGATGGCAGCGCTGCGGCGCGATCTGCTCACTGGTTGCACACAGGGCGACATCGAGGCTGGCAGGCGGCATCGCACGTTGGATTCCTGTTCCTGTTGCTGTGCTGCGTAAATTGCGATCCGACCCTTCGCCGGCTGCCCGATAGAAGCAAAGCAGACGTGGAACGAGGCCAGGAGGAAAGGAGGACACGAGCATCTGGAGACGACGATCTGATGTACGTGTAGTGTGGCAGAGCGGCTCTCTGTCTACTTACTGTACGTGCTATGCTAGTGTACATGGAACATTGTGAATCCCATGTCCCCCTCTCTCCGCCTCCCGTCTTGCCCTTCTCGCCGCCTCGCTCTCCATTCTCGCTGCGACGTTGCGGACGAGCCAGCGTGCACCCACCAACGAACCAACAGCGCAGCCCTTCGCCGAAGACCTGGAGCAAGGCTCACAGCCTGCCTGCCTGCCTGCCCGCCTGCCTCTCACACCGAGATACCCTGACATGAGAAGGGACCCTACTTGTCTCCCGTCTCCTGCCCACTGCCCACTGCCCGCTGCCTTGGTACCGTCCGTACCTTACCTTGCCTGACCTTGGCTAGGGTACCTTACCTGCCTAGGCTGCCCTGGCTAGGAGCCATCTCAGCCATCACAGCCATCACCGCCACTGTGCGCCGCGCTACTCCCAACACTGCCATATCCGTCGTTCACAGGCCAAAAATCCCCTCTCTCCTCGCCTCTCCCCTCTCACCCCCTCCCCCACAGTTGAGATACACCCCCGACCTTGCCTTGCCTGCTTGACTTGACCGTACCGCACTGTGCTGTACTGTACGTCTGGTCTGAAAGAAGGCGCGACAGACGTACAGACACAGACGTCAACTCGGCCGGGGAAATCTGCCGCACCATCCACCCGACTGTCGTCACCAGACACCCCCAAATCCCATCCACATTCCCAATCTTCCCAATCCCCAATCCCATATCCTCAACTTCAATCCCCATCCAACCCACCGCCCTCCGTCTCCGTTCCCGCCGGGCGTCGCGGCCGCCACCCATCCTACCGAAAATCATCCTGGACGACGACTGCGCTTTCGATTCTGCACCTCGCCTGGTATTCTTTCTCACCCCGTCTCTGCCGAGTCGAAATCGACGTCGAAATCGCATTCGAAATCGAAAGAGAGGACCACGACCACGACCATATTTTGCCCACCGCCGCACCCGAACGCCCTGCGACGCTCGCGACACGCCCGCCAACCGAATTGATCACGGCTGAAAGGCCGCAACAGTTCACCCGCCCTGCTCGGCTCCCAGCACTGATCTGATGCCCTCAATATGGAGCCATACTACCAGACACAGCTCTCGCCCCAGGAGATGCAGCTTCGCATGTCGCAGCAGGCAGCCCAGCATGCTCAGCTTCAATCCCAGGGCCAGAACCAGAACATGAACCAGGGCCCGAGTCAGAACCAGCAGCAGCAACAGCAGCAGCATCAACGACAGCAGCAACATGCGCTTCAACGGCAAATGTCCATGCCCATGGCCGCCCCTCCGGTCCCAGGCCGCCAGCAGATGAACGTCATCGCCGCCGACGGCTCCATGATGGCGAGCGACTCGCTCGACGACATTATCCGCAACAACCGCTCCGAAATCCAGCGTCGCCTCAGCATCCCAAACTACAGCTCGCAGATGGTACAGCAACACCGCCAGCAGCAACAGCAGCAGCTGCAGCAGGCCGACGCCGACAGGAGAATGTCCATGATGGAGTTTGGCGGCAACGGGGGCCAGTATCGAAACTACCCTTTCAACGGTCCCGGCACAAATAACGGCCCTATCAACAACAGCAACAACTTTATGACCATGTCGAATAGTATGAACAACATGAACAACGTCAACATGACCGACATGTCTCCCACCATGGACACGTTTTCCAACCAGGACATAATGCAGATGCCCTCCGACGGTGGCTTTGCCCAGTACTCGCCGGAGATGATCAGCTCCATGATGCCCCAGAGCTTTGCCAACATGAACATGAGCCCCATGGGAGCTCAGCCTGGCGCCATGAACTTGTATGGCTCCTCCGCCATGGAGGCCCAGTACTCACAGGCTTCTCTCGATAGCAGTGCCGCCGACATTCAGATGGTCGGGTCCCCCGGCCAAGACCAGCCTCTCGATGCCAGCGCGACGACGCAGACAAACAAACTCGACCTGAACATGGGCAACGCTGAGGCACTCCCTCAAATAGCACCCACAGAGAATCCCGCCCGAATGCAGGTTGATACTCAGGTGCAGACGCAAGCTCAAGGTCAAGCATTAGCCCAGGCCCAGGGCCAAAATCAACGGAAACTGTCGTCACAGAACCAGAACGAAAACCAGATCCAGAATCGCAGACCAAGCCCGCCTAAGGCGCAACCCGCTGCTCCAACAGAGACGCCAGCCGCCCCGTCAAAATTGAATCGAGACTTGTCTACCAACAGCTCAACATCACCGCCACGCGGCTCAGCCCTTTCCACCCCGCAGACGTCGCAGTCTCAGGCTGCCCCGTCGGCCGCCACCACCCCCACAGCTGGTCCTCAAACACCCCAACTCGACACGAAAGACAAGAGCGTATACTCTAAGAGCGGCTTCGACATGCTGAAGGCCTTGTGGTATGTCGCCACACGCAAGAACCCCGAGATTCATCTAGGCGCCGTCGACATGTCTTGCGCATTCGTCGTGTGCGACATGTCTCTCAACGACTGTCCCATTATCTACGTGTCCGACAATTTCCAAAACTTGACCGGCTACAGCCGGCACGAAATCGTGGGTCAGAACTGCCGGTTCCTCCAGGCCCCAGACGGCGCCGTCGAGGCAGGCTCGAAGCGCGAGTTCGTCGACGATGCTGCCGTCTACAACCTCAAGCAAAAGATCCACGAAGGCAAAGAAGTCCAGCAAAGTCTCATCAACTACCGAAAAGGCGGGAAACCTTTCCTCAACTTGCTCACGATGATTCCAATTCCTTGGGATGACCCGAATGAGATCAGGTTCTTCGTTGGCTTCCAGATTGATCTCGTGGAGTGCCCAGACGCCATTGCCTCTGGCCAAGACGCGCATGGCGTCCAGGTCAATTACATGCACAGCGACATTGGACAGTACATATGGACGCCGCCCACCGCGGGCCACTGGGAGCCAGAAAACGGCCAGACACTGGGCGTCGACGACGTCTCAACCCTTTTGCAGCAGTTCAACCCCAAAGGAGTCGTATCGGACTGGCATAAGCAATCATGGGATAAGATGCTGCTCGAGAACACGGATGACGTTGTTCACGTTCTTTCGCTCAAGGGTATTTTCCTCTACCTGTCCCCCTCGTGTAAGCGAGTTCTCGAGTATGATGCTGCCGAGCTGGCTGGTAACACACTGTCGAGTATCTGTCATCCTTCCGACATTGTTCCTGTGACGCGAGAATTGAAGGACACGACGCCCGGGTCTCCGGTGAACATTGTTTTCCGCATCAGGCGGAAGCACAGCGGATACACCTGGTTCGAGAGCCATGGCTCCCTTTTTGTTGAGCAGGGTAAAGGTCGCAAGAGTATCATTCTCGTTGGTCGCAAGCGGCCAGTCTTCGCCTTGAGTCGACGGAACCTCGATGCCCATGGCGGCATCGGCGATAGTGAGCTGTGGACGAAGCTTTCCACGTCAGGCATGTTCCTGTTCGTCTCCTCCAACGTCCGGTCCCTCTTGGATCTGCAGCCGACCGATCTTATCGGCACCAGCATCCAAGACCTTATGCGTAAGGAGTCTCGAGCCGAATTCGGCCGTACCATCGAGAAAGCACGGCGGGGCAAGATCGTCACCTGCAAGCACGAGGTCCAGAATAGGAGGGGCCAAGTCCTGCAGGCACACACCATCCTATACCCCGGCGATGCTGGCGAAGGGCAGAAACCCACGTTCCTACTCGCACAGACGAAACTTATCAAAGCTTCATCAAGGACCATCGCGCCGACAGCGACACCACCTGGAAGCGTCAAGTCCTCTAGCAAGAAGGATAAATCACGACTCGCGTTAACCGCTGACGCAGACGATCAAACATCCGGCATCACGTCAGCGCCAGCCGGCGGGGCTTTGGCGCTGGGCACGCAAGATGCAGCACTGGCAGCTGACGACAACATCTTCGACGAGCTGCGCACAACCAAGTGCTCGAGCTGGCAGTTTGAGCTTCGGCAGATGGAGAAGGTCAACCGGATCCTGGCCGAGGAGCTGGGTGGCCTGCTGTCCAACAAGAAGAAGAGGAAGAGGAGAAAGGGGGTGGGCAACCTTGTGCGGGATTGTGCCAACTGCCACACACGGAACACACCCGAGTGGAGGCGAGGGCCCAGCGGACAACGAGATCTGTGCAACAGTTGCGGTCTGCGATGGGCTAAACAGGTAAGAAGCCGCCAGATCTGCAGGCATGCTGCTACCCCCACGAAACTGACATGATAATTACAGACCGGACGTGTTTCCCCGCGCAATTCGTCTCGCGGCGGTAACAGCGCCGACGCGGCAAGCAAACGGTCCAACTCGCCTCACCAGACATCGCCTTTGCACCGAGAACTCGGGGCGGAAACGCCAGTCCATGCTGGAGACACTTCGGCAGGCAGCGGCACGCTGAACCCGGCCAAAGTACACGCCACGATGCCGCCGCCCAGCCGACCGCTGTTGGAAGGAGGCAGCGGCGTGGACATAACATCGATCCGCGAGTAACGAGAGATCTGAAAGAAAACAACACCTAGACCGCCATTCCATATGCTCCTAGACAGTCCCGCGGGACACCACGCATGAACCCTAAGATACCACTTTCTATTCTTCTTCTCTTTTTATTTGATGGTCCGTTCTCCAACGAAGCTCATGGCTTTTGGGCTTGGGCTTTTGCCCTTTTGTGCTCACGAAGGTAGTCTGCATACGCACGCGGTCGTGCCAGCACGGAGTGGTTTGTATATATCGCGAGGCAGAGAGAGAGAGAGAGAGTCAAGCTCGGGCTGGGCGTTTCACACTATCTCGTGGCAGCGAGAGTGTGCTCTCCTTTTTTCTTTTGCTATTCTTCTTGCTGGGGATGGGGGGGTTTCGGTTGGGATGAACGACATAGAAAAGCAGCAGCGCGGCAGCAAGAACGACAGCATTTCGGTGGGCTTAGCGACCTTGTTATTATTTTGGGGGGAGTCTCGTGCTGGGGTTCTGCCGCCCGAGGATGGGAAGGGAGAGAATGTCACGCGCCAGTTAGCACACGATACACGATTTCAAATTAAGTCTGTTTTTCTGATTATGACGGGTTGCGTGGTTGGTGTCAGTGGGTTTGGACTCGGACGTGTCTCTCGGGCCGCCTCTGCCTTGTTCGGTTGTTCATGTCTCTCGAGGAGGACCTTCTCCCTCTTCTTCGGCTGGTCGTGAGAGCTGCTACGTGTCAGCCTTGCAGGGCCCGAGCCGAGGGCCCCGTTGCGGGTTGTTCGTGGATTCTACGGACGTTCTTTTGGTGCGGCGGCGGGCAGGTGAGGAAGAAGTGAGCTTGCTGTCGTTCCCGGGGTGTTCTGGTCAGAGAGAAGCTCGTCCTCTGCGGTATCCCGCTGGGCAAGCTTGGTGGAGTTGTCACGTCTGTCTGTCGTCTTGAGAGCAAGGGGTCCAGGGCGGGCTCGAGATCTGGGACACGGCTATGAAATGGTGACCCATCATGGGGCAACCGGGCTTGCTCAGCACGCGTCATGATTTCATTCATGTCATTTCAAGGGGGTTAGAGTTCCCAAGTCTACGAATACATCACACATGACAACAATCAGTACGTACGTTTTGTTTGAAAGACGAAAGGTCCTTCGATTGCATTGTTTGTTTCGTTCGCTAGTCACACGGCAGGCCAATGACCACAAGTCCGACGGCCATGCTGCATCCTGTATCGGGGTGTCCGTCCCGAAAGCCCGCCTAGCCAGGCTCGAGCCGGGAAACAGCCATCCAACGCCACGTTTGATAAAACAACGGAACCAATTCCGCCTGACCACGAAGGGGCAAGAAAGCCTGATCAACCAGTCCGTCCCTATCCTATCCAGTCCAGCATCCGCCCCTCTCCTCTCCTCCTTGCCAAGCCGAATCGTCGTCCAAACCGAGGGTCCTATGACTGATGACCGTGAAAGGAAAGAAAAGGAAAAGAAAGAGGCTCAACAAATGCAGAAAGTGCGATCGTTGCCCAGCCGAGCCTGATGGTGTGTGTGTGTTTCTCATTTCTGCGCAGAACAAAGGCCGTGCCAGACCTGGTGTCGAACCTCCTCGCAAATCGCTGTGTCGAGAGCCCAAATGAAAATAGAGAAAACGTGAAAAAGGGAAAGAAAAAGAAAAAGCACGCAAATTGCAAAGAAGAAACAATCGCTGCCAGTCGTGGATCCCAGGGCCGCCTCCCCTCTGCGAATCTCGCTCTGAATGCTCGTCTCCCTCGTGTCTCTCTGCCGGATCTGCGCATCGATTTCTTTTTTCGTCATGTCGTGAAACGCCGTGCCATTGTAATGCAGAAAAACAGGAGATCGAAAAAGGGAAAGAAAAGGGGCGTTGCGTTGCTTACGAAGCGGACTGCGTATGTGCGCGAAACGAAGAGTCTTCTGATGCCGGGGGGCAATCAAAACTCCTGTGTCGTACAACGCAGCCTGTGTATCGTGCGAACGCGAGCTCGTGTCGATGCCGAGCTCGATAATCGTGAACGTTGATAAAAAAAAAGTGGAAGGGCCGTGTCGATCGAGGGACCGACCGACCCTGGACAAAAACTGTCGGACTGTGTGTAATGTAGTCTTGTGATCTTCGTTTTGAACTCCCTTCCCCACAGACAGCGGGAGAAAAAAAGTTCTCGTAGCACCAGCAGTCGAACCAAACCATAGGAAACCATACAGCAGAACGGGGTCGAAAGAGCCGTGCGGTGATGCGGAGAGCAAAACCAGACTCATGTGGATGCCAGAGCTCGCCAAAAGGCAAAGAGCAGCGGCTTGCACCTCCACAGCCAGCCAGGAGGGAGAACGTTGCCCGCGCAGGAATTTCGTCCGCTGCGAGCTTACGTATTCGAGGCCCCGGCCTCGGTGCCCGACGTGTCGGGCTCTTCTTCAAGGCAGCAGGTAATCTGACGCCAGTTGTGATGGGTGATGGCCACGCCCTTCAGGCAGAAGGCAGCCCGGCCGACATCGCCCCGTTTGAATGCTATCGTGTGTTCCAGGTAGTAATACTGGTACTCTTTGTAGGCATTGTTGGCCAAGGTCAACTGCTTGGCCTCGGGCATCGCGCGAAGCCTGGCTTTTTCATCGGGAGTGAGGTCCACCTTGTTCGGGAGAACCTCAGAAGATGAGTCCGCGGAGGGGGAGGGCGGGGGGTTCGTCCGAGGGATCTGTTGCGTGGCCTGCTACGACTCATCAACGAGAGCCTCGGCGAACTTGTCGAGGAAGTGCAGGGTGAAGCGGCCGTCCCAGGTGTCTCGGAACTTGCGGCTGCGGAACGTGGCAGACGTGTTCTTCTTGAACGCGTAGAGCTCGACGATCCAGCCGGACTTCAAGGCCTGCTCAACCTTGGCGAAGAAGCCCTTGGAGAACTGGGCCTCGTTGCCATCGCCTGTGGCGAGGACGATGACGCCGGGCGTGCTGTTGATGCTGGCGTCGATGAGGTCGTCGCTGATCTTCATCTGCAGGATCTCGTCGACGCCCTGCTCTTGCATCTTGCGGGGGCTGGACTCGAACGCGAGTCCGTAACCCGTGCGAGCTTGGGCCAGCTCGTTGAGGCGGTAGACGCGGTCGAGGATGCTCGCGTCGTAGCCGTGTTTGGCAAAGGCGTCGAGGCTCTTGGATTCCTTGTGGCCAGGGTTGGCCGAGCGGCTGCCGACGAGGACGCGGCGCGCGATGGTGCGGTCGCGTTCGAGGATGAGCTTGATGCGGGCAAAGTCGAGGAACTCGGTGCGTCTCGAGGTGAACGAGATGTCCTGGGCACGCTTGAGCTCCTCTTGGCAGCCGATCATGATGTTGGACCAATCGATATACACATAGATGCCGTTGGCATGCTGCGAGGCAAACCTGGCAGCGCTGTCTGCGTCATGCTGGGCAAAATCCTTGAGCACGATACTGCGCAGGTCATCGAAGGTGGACTTCTCTTGCTTCGGGGTAGGGGAGGAACCGGGCTTGGTCGCTCGCTGAGCATAAACCGCGGCGCGTTCCTCGACGGCGGGCGGGTATGTGCTTGCGAGGGTGAAGCTCTGGTGAGAGAGGTGGGCGCCATGCTGAGTGAACTTGGCGGCGACGACGGATCCAGGCATGCCCAGCGTGGGCGAGGCGGGAATGTCGGGCTCGGGCGAGCTTGAGGGGTTGAGCTCGGGAGAGAAGACGTTGGCGGCCTCGTCGTCGTTGCTAGCGCTGGTGTCGAACTCGTCAACGTCCTGCGTGGTGTCGGCATCGTCGGCGGTGCTGGCGTCATCGGTAGTGTTGGTGTCCTCGGTGGTGTTGGTGTCCTCGGTGGGCTCGACGTCCTTAGTGCTGCTGGCGTCCTTGGTGCCGCAGGAGGCAGAGGCGTCGGCATGCGGCTCGTGGAGAACGCAAACCACGGCATCGGAGGTGAGAGCAGCGAGGCCATCCCCGAGAGTAGGTCGAAAGAGAACGACGTCCAGGGGGTCGGAGGGGGGCCCTGGAGCTGGATCGGTGACGGGGTCTTTATCGAGACCGATATAGGCCCAGATGTGGTTGAAGTCGCCCAGGCGATGGGGCTCGTGGTTCTTGTAGAGTTTGCGTCGGGAAGGGCTCAAGGCGCGCTTCCGGCGGCCGGCCACGATGCGCGCGGGTGCGATGGGGAGGGAGGGGGAGGGTGAAGGTGTCATGGCGAGTTGATGGCTTGTGGTCATGTGAGATGGCATGGTTAGAGGTGATAGAGGAGGGCAGGAACGAGCATAGAGCTGGTTGGACCCATGTGAATGACGGCGAGGGGCGTTTGGAGTGACGGCGCCGGGGTTCGTATTCGAATCCAGTCAATCTGGTGAAGGTGTTAGCCTGTGTCTGTGCCATGGTTGCGTGAGGATGTGAGTTAAGTGAAGAGATGGTGAGATGGGGTGGGAGGCATGTGCAGAGTGTGTAAAATGGTCAAGGAAAAAGAGGATAGCTTCCACAAACTTCACAGCCGGTGCAGGTATCGGGCTGTGAAGAGCAGAGAAGCGGTTGCAGTAGAGGGGACGCAGGAGAGGAGAGGCAAGAGGCAAGGAAGGCACGCTGGGAATATGCAAAACGGCATACCAGGAAAGGGTAAAGTTGGGCTACTGCGTAGGTTTCCACGAAGGATGAAAGTCGAAGGCGAATGATGGAAGGGGGTGGTTGCCGTGGGCGATGAATGTGTGTGTGTATGGGTGGGAAGATGATCAACCGGACAGAGAAGGGGATGGGTAGGGGATGGGTTGGGGGGGGGGGCGTTATATGGAAAGGCTGCCGTCCGGGCAACGCAGGGTGGAGGTGAAGCTCGAGATAGAGGAGGAAGGTACGCGGTTTGTGAAGACCGGGCGTGGGAAGGCACGCGTAGTAGCCTCCAGATACCGCGCAGGAGAGGGAAAGCGTCGGAAAATGAGTCACGGGATGTGGTTCTGACACAGATGCTGTGGATTGACAGACAACTTACGGTGACAGTGATGATGTTGGCGATGATGATGGCTATGCAGGGTGGCGATGCGATACGGTGTGATGCCAAGCTATAGGCGTAGTTTACGGGAGGGTAGATTAAGTCGGTATAGCAGAGGAAGCTCCAAAACAAAGGGAGGTCATGGTCAGTCGACGAAGGGAAAGAAAGCGGAAATGGAAATGGAAATGGAATGTGAAGAGAGGACGATGAACTTGTTGACTTGGGGAGTCGTTGGTGTTGAGGTTCAGGCGGTGGCGGCAGAGGCAGACTGAAGGTGGTCCGTGGCCAAGTCGTGAGGTCAGGGCCTCGAAGAGTCACCGGCCCACCCGCCCCGTCCTCATTGGCTAGCTGGCTGGCCTGCGTGGCGTGGCGTGGCGCATAGGGGTCTAACGGGGTGTCCGTCCGCTGAAGCATCCGATAAGCGAGCCCCCCGTAGCGCCGTAGCGGGCGACAGAGCCTAGAGACTGGAGTCTGGCCACTGGACGCTGGACACAGAGCTGACGGACTGGCGGTTGGCCTCCCACTTGGCCAGCCCTCTGCATCACATAGTCTACAGAGCCTTGCCGATTGTCGTGATACCCGATGCTGGCTGCGTCCAAAGGATGCGCACAAATCAAGCCATCCCCAGTCCCAACCCCAGCCAGAGTGGGAACATCATGGCAAACGCATCACAGCCACAGACACAGACAGACACAGAAATAGGCCGAGCGGACGAATGCTCATTAGAGTCGCTACTGTACAAGAAGACGCATCGCCAACCTTTTTACTGTCTACACACACACACACACAAGTCATGAGAAATTCAAACGCCCGTGACCAAGCCTGGTCCCCAAACGGTGGAGTCTTGCTCTCCATGCCGTCCCCAACGCCGGGGGTGTGAAGTACTCCGTAGCCATCGCGGGTCCTTTGGGGCCGTCGGGCTTTCAGTGATGCTGCCCCGCCGCCTTCCGCCTTCCGCCTCTCCATCATGCCTTGCTGTCAACCTGCTCGCCGGCCTTGCCGTTGTGCTGGCCGTTGGCCTTGGCCTGGACCCCCTTCTTCTCCGCTCCCTGCTCCTTGCGCCAGTACGGACCCATCTGGAACTCGTCGCGCAGAATCGTGTCGCGGACGTGCGCCGCCTCAACGTCGTCTTGACAGCTCTTCAGGAAAATGAGGAGCCCGAGCTCTGCCTTTTCAAGCAGCTTGGCCTGGCGCGATTGACGCCACTTCGCGCTGGCACCTTCGTCGAGCTCGCCCTGCTGCGGCGTCGGCTCCTCGTCCTCCTTCGACAGGCGCGCCTTGCGCGTCTGGTCCTGCGCTCGCCTCTCCGCCTCCTTCTCATCGCGCTCCTTGCGCTTCCGGGCGCGCTCGGCCTTGAACGCCTCCTGACCCGCCAGGTAGCGCGCGCTGTGGCCGAGGCCGGCGCTCTCGGGCGCGAGGCCAGGGTGCTCCGTCACGATGGGCGGCGTCGTGAACCAGATCATCTCGCCGTCGTCATTGCGGAACATGCGACGGATGTCCTCGGGGATCTGGTCGTTGGTCTCCTTGTCAAGCTTGAAGGTCTCCACGGGACGGGCTGCGGAATAGCCATTCTGGTTTTGCTGGTGCATGGGCGCCTGCTGATACGGATGCTGCGGCTGATGTTGCTGCTGCGGGTACGAATGCTGCTGCGCCGGCATGTAGGGCTGCGCGTGCGGAAGGGCGGCGCCGGTGGCGGCGGGAGGCATGGCGTTGCGGTGGTTGGTGCCCATGGGCATGCGGCTGTCAACGTAGCCCGAGTTTGCCATGTGAGGTGGCATCGGAGTGTGATGAGCCTGACCTGGACCCTGCTGAATGTGGGGCGCCACGCCGCCAGCGGGCGAGTGTGGGTACGCCGCATGTGGAAGCTGATGGCCCTGGCCCGGACCCTGCACTTGGCGCGGGTTGTAGTGCGGGCTGCCGTGCTGGTAGTTTGGCTGAAAGTTGGCCTGGAAGGTGTTGGTGCCTTGGTAGCCTGCCTCGACGGGCATGTTGCCCGGAGCCTGTTGGCGATGCATCGGCTGCTGTTGCTGCTGCTGCATGTTCATGCCCTGGTAGTGGGGCTGCTGCTGCTGCTGCTGCTGCTGGGTGTATGGGGCGCGCGGAGGCTGAACCGGCTGCTGGTAGTTCAGGAAAGGGCTCTGTTGCTGGCCCGGCGGGTAATGCTGGGGGGCCTGGTGCGGGCTCTGGTGGTGCGCCACGGGCGAGGCCGAAGCATATGGATGCGGGTGCTGCTGCTGGTGCTGCTGGTACTGGGGAGCCAGAGGCATCGGAGAGGGCGAAGTGCCGTGAGGCGTCATGATGAAGTTGGATGACTGGTTCACGTGGAAGGCGCTTGATGGTCTTCGTCCTCCGGTGGACAGGATCGGCTGCGCAGAAGACAGCGGGGGAGGTGTAGGCGGGGGTGGAGGCGACTCCTGTCAAACGTGTTAGCAATCAGGTCGTAAGGCAAGGGTACGCGGTGCGCAAGGCTGTGGCTGTGACAGACTACGAGTTTCGCGTGGAACGTGAGGAGAGTGGATGTGAAGGTGCGCAAAGGGAGGAAACCAAACACCGGAGGTAGAGTGTCCGGGTGGTGATGAGGAAGCAGAGGTGGAGGAGGGAAGTGGGAGGAAAGCAGCGAGAAGAAAAAGTGCTGCATGTAAAGGTGTAGAACGAGGCCGTAATCCGCAGCTGGCTGTCGACAGCCGTCGCCAAAATAGGTCGTTTCTGCGATGCCTGCTGTCGTCGACTGCCCATTGCCTGGCAAGGCAGCGAGCCAGAGGAGACAGGACCAAAGGAGAGGAAAACAAGAGAAACAAACAACAATCTTCAAACAAACGCAACTCAATAGATCGAGGGAAAGAAGGCGAGCAACACGTACATTGGATTCTCGAGGCCGGCGATGCACAGCACCAATGACCGGCGGCATGTTCTTGTAGCCCCAGGTGGGCTTAGGCAGCGGATCTGTCGGCTTGGCGTTCTCCCGCACCAGGTGCTTGATCGGACTCGGGACCTTCTTCAGGCGCAGGGGCTGGGGGAAGAGTTCAATGTCGTAGTCCTTGTCGCGAACCTCATCCGGCACGCAGCTCGACCACGTCTTGATCTTGGCGAACCGGCACTTCTCCTCGTTGTACCTCGACTCGCAGAGGTACACGCTCTTGTCTGACGGGAAGCCGCGGGGCCGCCCCCGGGGGAAGCGCGTCACAAACATGACGAAGCACCGGTCGATGACCTCCTCGATCGTGTGGTCGCGGTATTGCGTCGACTTGGCCACCTCGTGCTCGAAGAAGTACTTGTTCTCACGGTGCACCGTCTGCTCGGGGCGGTAGTACCAGCACGCGTTGACCCAGCGCTGGCCCTTTTGGTCTTGCCAGGTCCGGAAGATCTGCGCGACGATGGGCTTGGTCTCGTCGTTCGTGTTCCGAATATGCACCCAGTCGCCTGGTGTCACGGTCAGTATACTGTCCTCCAAGTTCCCCCTTCCGACGACTCCTTGGACTTGGGAGTCTCGAGACTTGACTTACCAACTTTCCAGGTCTGGCCGTTGTGCTTGATCTCAGCCAGGGGCAGCCTGCCGTCGTCGGCGCGGCACAGCGCATCCGGCTTGGCCTTCTCCTGCTGCGCCAACAGACGCGACTCCTTCTGCAGGTCGATGGCCGTCAGGTGGATATCACTGTCGTCCTCGTTGAAGAGCTTGGCATTGTCGAACATGAGGTCCAGGTCCTTGACAAGGTCATCGACGGTGACATACTTCTTGCGCTTGAACTTCTGCCGGATAATGTCAAGGGCGATGGGGTTGGGGATGGCATCGTAGTACTCGGGCAATTCCTGCTTGTCGGGCAGTCGCTCGAAGGGAAAGATGCGCAGCTCGCCTGTCTCGTCCTTGAACTTGCGCAGGCCACGGAGGACGTTGTCAATGCGAACCTCGGTGGGCGTCAGGACCTTGGGTGGGCGGCCCCTCTTCTTATGGTCTTCGTCCTCCTTGCCAGTGTCGGCGGGGCGCCGTCCTGTCCGCCGCGCCTTTCGTCTCCGGCGGCCGGTGCCGTCGTCATCTGAGTCGTCTTCTTCCTCTTCTTCGTCTTCCTCCTCCTCTTCTTCTTCCTCTTCCTCCTCCTCGTCGGCGTTCTCCGAGGCCTCCTCGGCCGGGGGCAGCTCGCCGAGGAAGGGAAACTCGACTTCGTCGGCCTTGCAGACGCCGGCGTCGACGAGCTTCTGGAGCTTCTCCTTGGCGACTTCGCGGAGTCGGACGGCGGCGTGGAAGATGGGGGCACTGGGCAGGTTGTAGACCTGTGCGTTGTGGCAGATAAGCGCCAGGTCACGTACGAACTCGGTGAAGCTGGTGTAGTCCTTCTTTTGGACCCGTTTCTGTAGAGGAGTGTTAGCCATGGGCGGACGCTTCCCGGATGCCGGTCAAGTGACGGTGACGGTGACGTACCCTAACACTACTCAGGGCAGTCGGGTGCTCAATGATCTGAAAGTAGTCAGGCAGCGAACGCTTGTTAGGGATGCGCTGGAACGGAGCAGCAAGATTGTCGCCACTAGAGGCAGGAGAGAGATTGTCAGTACAAGCGTGCCTGGTGATGTTTTCTTGGGATTGCCCCGAGTGAGGACGGGATCTGTCACGTACTTCTCCTCATATTCGCTGAGCTCGCGCTCGAGATTGCCAATGACAGACAGCATGTCACTGGGCTCGTCGGCGTCCTGTAGAGAGGCATCGTCTTCGCCCTCGGCATCGGCATCGGCATCGGCATCGGCATCGGCATCAGCGTCGGCATCTGCATCAGCGTCGGCGTCGCCATCAGCGTCGCCATCAGCGTCGGCGTCTGCATCGGCGTCTTGCTCGTTCTTGTCGGGACGGTCCTTCATCTCGACGTCATCGGCAGTGGCAGGAGCGCCAGATGTCTCTTCGGGATTATCGAGATCCATGGCGTGGCCGTTCGGGCTGTTCTTGTCCTTGTCCTTGTCGACCTTGGCCTCGATGGAGTCGCGCACGTCGGTCGCGTTGCTGCGCGTGCCCGCCATGGCGTGGAAAGGGAACCACTGGGGGCCGTCCGAGGTGGCGAGACGCTGTGGTCAGGATTGAGGAGACGGGAGGAGGGCGGTGCGAGGGTGTGTCGAGGGCTGTGGAGGGTGTCGCAAGGACGGAATTGGTAGACTCGAGTCGGGCGAGGGTGGGTGAGAGCGCGACGACGACGATGCGACGGGAGCCAATTCGCGACGGACAGCGGTCTCTCAGGGCCAGAGCACAGACAAGGTTCCACAGAGCAGGGGGACGGGGAATGGGTGATGGGGGGAAATGAGGTTGTGTCCTTGAGGTGTGCCGTATTCCGCCACAGCGCCACACTCGCCTCGCAGTACTGCCTTTTGACGATTGGGAGGGAGAGCACCTCAGAACCTGGAAGTACCTGGAAAAGTGATACGGCCTAGACAGCTGCAATGCCTTGGAGCAACAGAAAGGATGAGCTGGTGTGCTTTCAGAGAGGATTGGGGGGGGGAGATAGTACGGGGAAGACAGATGGGGAAGACAAAAGTCCAGGTTCAGGATCGTGTCTTGGTTGTCGTGAAGAAAGATGCGGTTGCCGTTCCGGAACCGTAAGGCACATGCCTGCCTGTACCTCCCGACCTGCTGCTTCCTGATTTACAGCGCTTGGAGGCCCGCTGCTGCCACTGCTCCTGCCGTAACTGCACTGCTCCTGCCGTTACTGCACTGCTCCTGCCACAGGTACTGTACTGCTACTGCCATCGCTAGTCACTGCCCTGAAGCCTGACCTTTGCCCCGCATCTTCAAGCTCCATGCTCCATTCTCCTTTTCCCTCCTCCCATTCACACATCATCAAAGCCCGGCCTAGCACCCGCCGAAGCGCCTAGCCCCGCGCCATCACGGCAGCGAACAGCGGGCGGCGGGCGGGCGGCCGACGGATCACAGGATCACAGTATCCTGGGACCGGACCCAGGGACAGGGGCCAGAGATCAGATCGGCGGAGACTAGCACCCAGTCAGTCCCAGGGTCCACATGACGCTCCAGCACTGAAGCATCCCGCAAAGGAGGGGTGGAGGTGGAGGGGGGAGCTCTACCAAGGCGACGGTGACACGATCTGAACCATCTCAGTGGGAGCAGCAGCAGAACGCCCCATCAAGACTGATCCATATTGTGTCGAGCTCCAAACAAGCGACAGTCGATAAGACACCGAGTCGATAAGACAAAAACCGACAAGACAGGGCCGACAAGATAGAGTTCGTCTCGAAGCTTCGATTGTTGGTGTCATCACCCTATCCTGGATAGCACGAATCGCGACTTGGTCAGGCCAAACGTACTCTGCAACTACAACTGCAACTGCAACTGCAACTGCAACTCACCCCGTCACTCACGCGCAAGCGCCACCAACTCATCCCAACCCAGCCATGAGAGCTAGATACAAAGGCCCCAGCGGCACCGGCGTCCTCGCCCTCGATGATACGGCCACCGTCGGCCATCTGTTCGACGAGATCAAGACCAAGACCGGCATCGCCGACTTTACGCTCAAGTACGGCTGGCCCCTGAAGACCCTCGAGAGCGACCAGAAGGACAAGATTGCCAAGGACCTCGGCCTCAACGGCGAGACCTTCACCATTGTCCCCGCCGAGACGGCTCAGCCAGCGCCAGCAGCATCATCGTATTCTCGCCCCACGATCCCCGCTCGTGACGTCCCTCAGCCGCCGACCCAAGGCCCCGAGAGCGTCAGCGTGGCCTGGCCCGAGAGGGAGGGCACCCTGCGTACGTTCCCTCCTCCTACCCCTTGTCCCTTTGGATCCCCTCTGACAAGAAGCCAGTCCTTCGTGTCATGCCCGACGACAACAGCTGTCTCTTCACGGCCTTTGGCGGCGCCCTCCCCCGTCAGATCCCGGCTCCCGAGCTGCGGAGGATGGTGGCCGACCACATCCTCGCTCACCCGGACACGTACGACGAGGCCATCCTCGCCGCGCCGCCCGCGAGCTACGCCCGCGCCATCCAGGGCAAGGATCGCTGGGGTGGCGCCATCGAGCTCGGCATCTTCTCTGAACTCTTCGACGTCGAGATCTGCACCTTTGACGTCAAGGGTCAGACCTTGTTGCGGTTCGGCGAAGACAAGGAGACGCGCTGCGTCCTCGTCTATTCGGGCATCCACTACGACCGCGTCGCCTTCAGTCCCTCTGAGCCCCCCTACGCCGAGTCCACCCTACCTCCGGAGCTCGACCGCACCGTCTGGTCTACTACCGACGCCGAAATCCTCGCCCGCACCCAGCAGCTCGTCGCCCAGCTCCACGCCATGCACTACTACACCGACCCCAGCGAGATCCTTCTCACATGCGACGTCCCTGGCTGCGGCTGGATCGGCTCCGGCGAGCGCGCCGGTCGCGAGCATGCCGAGCGCACTGGCCATGTCGCCCTGTCCGAGATCAAGGACGCCGCCCTGCTCACCTGTACCGAGTCCGGCTGCGACTGGCTCGGCAGCGGCGAGACGGCCGCGCGGAAACACACGAGCGACACAGGGCACAGCTCGCTGGCGGTGATTCCGGATCACTGAGCATTGGCATGCATGATGGGCGTCTGTATACGGGCCTCAGCTCGCTGGACGTGACGTCGGATAGGGAGCATAGGGATGTCATGATGAGCGTCTGTTTTGCGTGCTTCAGAATAAAACCGATCACAATGTTGCCTTTTCTTTTCGTCAAGGTGCTAATTCTTTCCTACGAAGCCCCTGAATTCCATAATGACTGCTGACCGTGACCATGTGCTGCGTATCAAATTCCACAATGGACACCCCCAAACACCATCCTTCATCACAACGTCAATTTCAGCAGCAGAAAGCTATTTGTACGTCAGCCCGCCGCCAAAGCTGTGCTCGCTGTTCTTCCCTCCGGCTTCGACGCGTCCCTCTGTTGCGCCCCCCTGGAACGCGCACTGCCCGAGATCCCTCTTCTCAACGGCCCCAAGCGCCGGCGAAATATCAAACTCGAAAATGTCCATCGGCAACCCGATCGTCGTGCACGCGTTGGGAATGTCCACGATACCCGCCACATGACCCTGGATCGGCGCGCACGACATGAGCAGATAGGCCTGGTAGTCGCTGTACCCGAACCGCCGGAGGTACTCGATGCAGCCTTGTCCGGTTAGCCTTTTCTTTCCATTCTCTAGGGGGGAAACCTCTGATGAGGTTACTCACGCAGGCTCGTCTGCCGATACGCGACGGTCACGTCCATGTAGTGCTGCTTGCCGTGCTCGTCGACGGAGAAGCCCTCAAAGTAGATGTGCCGACCCGGGCCGAACTGCGGCTCTACGGGGCCGGGGATGTAGATGGGCGACTTGAGGCCCAGCGTCGCCATGCCGTCCCGGATGACCTTGAAGTTGATCGTGATGACGCCTGCCATCTCGATGGCGCCGCAGAATGAGATTTCGCCGTCGCCCTCTGCGCGCGGGGGTCAGCGGGGGTCAGAAGTGAGGAGAGAGAGGGAAAGGGAAAACGAACGAGAAAAATGAAGATCGCCCACGCTGAACTTGGCCCCGTCGACGTGAACCGGGAGGTACACCTTGCTGCCGCGGCTCAGATTCTTGATACTGCGTCCGTCAGCGCCTGTCCTCGCCTTACGCAAGGAGGGGGGGAAATAATCCCAGGAAAGAGGGCACTCCTGAAAAGGCACTCACTCGCAGTTGCCTCCGTGCTCCGGCCGCCCCGGCACAGTCCTCGCACCCTCGCGGCCGACCCGCTCCGCCGTGGCGCCGTCGGCGGACCCGGCATGGGCGCTCTGGGGCTCGGGCGGCAGCGCGACCTTGCGCTCGAGCTTGTTGGCGGCGATGAGCTCGCCCTCGCGGCGGTTCCACGTCGCGAGCACGTCGGCCGACGGCGCGCAGCCCAGAATTCCCGGGTGGATGAGTCCCGCGAACTTGACGCCGGGGATGTGGCGGGACG
The DNA here is from genome assembly GCA_002851705.1 of Verticillium albo-atrum. Lineage (NCBI taxonomy): Eukaryota > Fungi > Ascomycota > Sordariomycetes > Glomerellales > Plectosphaerellaceae > Verticillium > Verticillium albo-atrum. The sequence continues at coordinate 1,534,527 of NMXJ01000008.1, forward strand.
TGCAGTAGATGCCTTCAAAGTCCCAGATGGCCTTGGCTCTGGGTAGTGTTAGCTTGCTGACGGGGTGTGTACCACGGCGAAAGAAGAGCGCCCCGAAATAGAGGGAGGTCTCGAGAGCAGGGAACTCACGCGGAGGGGTAAATCTCGTCGAGGAAGCCGCCGCCGTTGTCGCGGTCAAAGACGCCCGTGAAACCCCACGGCTGGTCCTGGAACGGCTGCACGTCCATAATCTCGACGAGCAGAAGGTCACCGGGCTTGGCGCCCTCGACCTCGAACGGCCCGGAGAGGTAGTGCACCTTGGTCAGGTCGACGTTGAGCACATCGTCGGCCGAGTCATTATTGCCGATCTGCCCGCCGGTCCTGTTCCGGTCAGCATGGTATCAAGATGGGGTCTGGACCAGGACGTACCAGTCGACGCATTCAATCTTGACCGTCTCGCCATCCTTGATGGCTCCAGCGGAGGGGACTGTGCCGTCAGTGTTAGGTCTTTCACAACATGATATGGAGACCTACTGTCCGGGTGCCATCTGTTCTAGGCTTTCCGTCAGCATGCAGCGAGAGGGAGCATCCGTTGAAAGAACTTACATGTAGTGCGGGCTGTTCGGCAGCAGGCGTGTCGAAGCTCACCTTGTTTACGGTGCGGATGCCGGTTTTGCCCATGATGGTCACCAGAGAGGAAAATAGTACGAGATCAAGACAAGGTATGGGATGTGAATTTTATGTGTATTGAACATCAAAGTACCAACGAACTCAACGTCGAAGGCGTTCCCATCATGACCTCCCGCCGGTATATGTAGGCAGTTCCCAGAGCTACCCCGCCCTTGGCGAACCACGGATTTCCGTCCACGACGTAAGCACTGGATGGGAGGCCGGTAGATCGATCTGCGCTGGTCCATTGGGTGTCTAGGGCCGCTGGGCGTTGCACGGAGCTGTCATGAAGCTTCAAGGAGCTGCAGTTGCCGTGTGGTGGGCGTAGCTCGGGAAGCCTTATCAGGAGCTCCCATTCACCCCCGCACCAGCTCGCCGCCGGCCACACCGTAATCCCTGCTGATGATTCGTCCCGGTGACTTCATTCCGCATGAGCTGCTGCCCTCCCTATCAACCGCGAAACGTAATCGATATCGATGCATTCGGCGCCTGGCGTTCGTTCGCTCCTACTCTTCGGGCCAAGGGCTCCCGGTGCGCAGCCAGACTGCCAACCGATTGTCCCCACGAAGCCCGCTAAGAGCCCGTCCAGCCGGAAGCTCCGTTTCAATGGCAGTTCAATCGCGTCTGCGGCGTCTACATCATCCAGGTCGGCTCCAGCAGCAGGCAAGCGAGGCTCAGTAGATGGGCTTCTCCACTGACGGAATGGGCTTGTCGCTCTGCGCCTGCTGGGAATGAGGCTTGCGGTGCATGGCGTCCAGGTTGGCAAGCTCGAGGCTCAGGAACTCGTGCTTGTTCGTCCACGTCTGCTGGCTCGCCGCAAAGCCGGCCGACTCGTTGACGGGCGGGGGAGGGTCGGTGACCTTGGTGATGAGGTACGCCGCCGAGGCCTCGGCAATGCCGTACACGAGGACGCCAACAAGGGGGATCCTGATGAGCGTGTAGAAGCCCAGAGCAAAGCCGAAGAGCAGGCCCTCGCGGTCGTGGAACCACTTGCGCTTCTGCTCCTTGGTGAAGTGCACGCGAGAGAAGTAGGGCTCGAGCAGCTCGCGCATCAGCGTCCGCGACGAGAAGTAGCTCTGGAGGAAAATGACGAGGTAGCGCCTCGGCAGGAAGATGCCCGTCCCGAAGATGATCGAGGCGGGTCCCAGTCCGACGGCCTTGTTGAAGGTGTAGAAACTGGCCGCCGGGAGGACGAGTCGACCGACGTAAGGCACGTACGAGAGGGCAAAGATGGCGAGAGAGATGCCGCCCTTGCGGGCGAAGCGCATGAAGAACATGGACAGGGCCTCGGCCGTGCTCGTCGTGTGCGTGCTGCCGTCCTTGACCTTGTAGTTCTTGAGGTTCGGGTAGTACATGTCGCGAAGATCGTCAGGGTTCTCGTGCTTGTGCTTCTGGACATACGTCAGGTCGACCCATCGGAGCGAGTCCATGAACCTGTGTCTCAGTTAGCATCTCTGCAAGACGGAGGCAACGATTGACCTACAGGTTGTCGAGCGTGGGTGTGACGTAGCGCATGAGCGTCATGAGGAAGAAAGGGACCTGGAGGACATATTCCTCGAGGAAGTTGAGACCCTCCACTATCTGATTGTCCCAGGTGACTTGCTCGAGGTTCATGACGAAAGACAGGAACCACAAGAAGACCCGAACACCGATGATCTACACCAGCCTGTATTAGTTCTTTCTGTTCTCTTTGTTCTTTGGATCCAGCCAGATCTCCAGGACGAGGCAGCATACAGGAATGGAGACGACCAGGCGGATGGCCAGGCCGGCAACAACGGCAGCAGCCGCCTGCTTGTAGTGATCAGAGGTGAAGATGGCAGGGTTCTGGAGAGCTCGGTGGGCTGTTGCGCACGAGAAGGTCAGCGATTTGCGTCAGGCAAGGCATGTGATCGACGGCTTCTCACCTCCGACAAAGGTCAACTGGACGCCCCTCAGGACGGAGTTGAGGCCGAAGTGGGAGACATCGAACTGCTGCTTGAGCTTCTCCTTGTCGACGTGGAGCTTCTCGTTCAATTTTTCTTTCTCCATGGTGGCGTTGTGTGCTGGGCTGCAAGAAGACAGTATCGTGAAGAGCCCGAATTGAGGTGTCTCGAAACGAAGCTCGAGATCAGCTTCAGGATTCAGACTTCAGGCAGCCCACCAAAGAACCAGCGTCAGGAGGATGACGACACCAGCTGGCGCAGCTGGTCCGAATCAAGCAAGGTGATCCGGGGCACTTACCCGAGTCAACTATCAGCTAGGGGTCTCTTATCGGGTGGGTGGAGATGGATTAGGGATGAGGGATGTGCGCATTCCTGTATCCAGTCCGCCAGGCGACCCTTTGGCCATCTTGGGGGCATTCTTTGTCCACGTTCTCGCAGATGCTCGGATTGAGCCTGTGTTTAATTGACTGCGACGCTCTGTCTGAGTCTACGGGAAATGAAGTCCATCGTAATTATCGTGAAGGAACTGACTGGATCTTCACCTCGGGTCGATCTCGAAGGGAAACCATCCCGTATACATGCACACGTATGTACGTACTTAGCTGTTATGCCATTATGCACCCAGCAGCACCCCCCTACGTGCACAAGTTCGGCTCAACAAGGAGACATCCCTGGCGGCGACCCGCGCCCGTCACCAACAGAAGCGCGAACATCCCCGTCGCGTGTCCAAGCTCCCTCCCTCTCTCCCCAGCCCGAGAGTCCGAATCCCAGCAGCAAACTTGCTTCTCCCGGCGCCTCTTCTCCAGCGAAATCTTCTTCGTCCTCCAGCTTCCATCGCACGTCTCGTGGCGAGATTGGACCTGTTTCGCCTCTCCGCCCGTCACTGAGACACACCCGCTAAAGGAGTCTCAATTGATCGCCTTGGCGACAACCGGCGCTCACTGAATTCCTCAGCCTCCCCCCCTGGAACGCCATCGCCGAAACGCTAAGGTGGGACGAGACGAGCACGAGAGGGGAACCACGACGGAGCCAGACGGAAGCCAGACTGAGCCAGAGACGTCTACTCTGCTTTCACATGACGCACAGCTTTGCCATGTCTCCAAGCCCGCGACCGACATGACCGAATTCACCATCGACTTCTGAACAGCATCAATATTCCAACCCCCTTCGCCGATTAGGTCTTCCCCGTCCGACGACCACCCGGCGCCATGGACCGATCCCGATCGACCTTCCCAGCGCCCCGACGGGTCATGACAGCACCCCATGGGCCCGTCTCCAAGCCTTCGCCATCGTCTCAATCAGCCGCCGGGCTCGTCGAGACCCTCTACAACCATCCCAACGTCAAGATCATCGCCTTCACAGCCTCCGGCCGAAACAGGGCGAGGAGTCCCGGTCGTGCTCCAGCTGATGAAGAACCCGGCTCGCTGCCGTCGTCATCCCAGCTGGAGAGAACCATCGCAGTCGGTCAGTCAGCATGGATTCTGATGAAAATCCATCGTATTAACAAACGTAGGACCGTTCCGGATATACCGAGCACCAGGATCCGTAGCTTTCCTCAATTGCGGCTCCGCCTTGCAGCCGATTCTCCCCAAGAGCCAATGTTGGTGCATCGATGAGGCATCCAACAAGTTCGTCCTTCAGATCCGCCGACCCCAGTACTGGAGGATAGAGGTGCCAGTGTCCGACCGCCAGGAACAAGATCTCGCGCATGCGCTACGCGGCGTCTTCGACCAGATCCTGCAATTCGAGAAGACGGAATGCCCTTTCAAGCGATCCTTCACGATACTACTACCCGAGAAACCGAACACTCCCGTAAAGAAGCGACCATGGACGCCCGTCCGCCGATCCATCACACCAACGGCATTAACCGCGATAGAGGCGACGCCGACGCCTCCAGCGAAGACCACAAGACGCAAGAGCGAGTCCCCCGCAGCGCGGCAGCTGAAGGCCAGCATGGAGGCCACGGCTACCCCGGAGGAGAAGGCCAAGGCGCAGGCGCAAGGTGAAAGTGCGCAGGAATCTGTGGCGGTACAACAACCGAAAACACCTCAAGCTCCCGTTGTCGACTCAGTCGATGTAGGTGACAAGCAGGAATCCGTCGATGCCCTCAAGGTTGAGGAGCAACAAGAATCAGTCGTCAATCATGGCCAACAGGATAAGAAGCTGGATGAAATCAGGGAGGATATCCCGGCGCCAGTTCGTTCATCCTCTGAAGAGGTGGTCGAGTCCATAAAAGCGCCCTCTGCCGTGCTTGAATCTCCGACACCAGAGCCAAAGTCAATGACTACCGAGGCCTCGACGGACTTGAAGGATGAGACTGATGTTAGTGCGAAAGCGCCGTCACCCGAGCAGGAGCACAGTGTTCCTTCGGAAGTCACAGAGCCCGTCGCCTCTGTGCAGACGCAGCCTATCAACAGTCTCCCGGACACACCGGCAACTGAGATCCGGAGCTCACCCGTACTACTACCGGTGAAGGAGACCGAGGATCGATGGGAAGAGTCGCCCCCGCTGACGGCTATTCGACGGGAGGAAGTGCCCTGCATATCTGTCGAGGCGCAGACGCCTGAAAAGGGTCTCGAATCGGTCCCGCAGAAGACGAAAACGCCAGTCAGGCCGGATATACACGACTTTATTCGTTCCTACGAGCAAAAGACGGCGACAGGCGTCTCGTCTAGCCCAGCAACGGAGACGCATCCTGTTGCGGAGGAAAGCACGGCGCCAGCAGCTTCCACTGACGACGATGACAAGTCGAATGCCAGCGAAGAAAGCGGCCAGGAGACTACTGGGGAGGAAGAAGTCGGTACGGGTGAGATCCTCGAGGGCAGCGGTGTCGTTGGAGCCCGGCGGAAGAAGCTGCGTGGGTTCCGAGCAGGTCGCTCTCTCGCCGTTCCTCCGCAACTGACCCTCATCACCTCGCCGCCCTCGAAGTCCGCCGCTTCAAGGCAATCGCCCACTCGGTTGCCCGAGGACGCGAGGGGTCCCATCTCGCCGGCCGGGTCTTCTGACTCGTTCCACAGCGTCCAGTCGTGGCAGTCGCCACTTTCGTCCCCTGGATCGCAACCCAAGACGCCCTCAACGTTCCCGTACCCGCATGACAACATCCTGATGCCCATGCGGATGTCTCAGTACCGTGACATATCTGATCTGACCGTCACTCCGGACACAAAGCGAACATGGGACGCTGCGTCTTGTGGAACCAACGAGAGCTCGCAGGAGAGCGCAGCCACGGCCCCAGACATGGCGTCAGAGACAGCCGAACAAGCTGGCAAGGACACATTCGCAGAAGGCGAGGCCACCTCGACTGCGATTGCCCGCCGCAGGCCCAACATCCGCCATCGCGCGACGACCAGCAGCATCTCGGTCAGCCGGGCGCTCTCGCCGCTGCCCCCGGCGGCCAACCTCTTCTCGCCGACAGCGACGTCGATGAGGCGGCTGCCGACGCGGAGCCGACTGGACCTGGTGCGCCGGGTGCCGATGGCCATCGTGGCCAAGACGTGCGAGATCCTGCTGAGCCCGCCGAGCCATCTCATGAACCTGATGCTCCGCGTGGCGGCGCGGATCGCGGCGGGCGAGTGGCGCGGCATGATGTTCGGGTACGGCGAGTCGGGCGAGACGATCCCTGTGCAGTGGGACTACTCGGACGGCGAGCTCAGCGACTGGGGTGACGACGATGATTTTTACATGAGCCAGGCGGAGGGCTCGGCGACGAGCGTGGTCGACCCGGAGGAGGCGTTTGACCTGACGGGGCGCAGCTCGGAGGTCGACTGAAGGGAGTAGCTGTTGGATCTTCAGCGCCGATTGTATACCACTTTGTCCTTATTTCTTTCATGGCCACATTCTCTGAGTTTTATGGGAAGGGCCGGCGTTGGGGACTACTAATCTGGGGCGGGGAGGGCTTTGGATCCGAGGCAGCCACTTCGATCTGGGCATCTTTCCCTCCTTTTGGGCTGGCATTCATCATGCTTTCCTATGCGAACAACAACAACATATCAAGGGGGCGGGGCGGTCACGGGGAGTTTTTACTGTACTTTTAATACCTGGAACAGGTGGAGGATACCATGTCCCCCCCCCTCCGCGTGGGGTAACGCGGGGCCACCGCCGTTGACGACGATGACAGACATGGCACAGAAGCTCTCAATGAAAGGAACGATTTACATCTGCCGGTTGGCGGCTGACACGTGAAAGTAAAGGTCAAGATGAAGGTTGGAGGAGGAGGAGGCATGGCGGCTGTGATTTGCAGGCAGGCAATGTAAGGGCGGCATGACGGGGAAATCGGGCGTCATGGGCCATCGGGCGTTCAGCCCAAGGGGGCGGACGATCACGGGAGGGAGATGCCTTGCCCGGAGCCTGATGACCGTCTTACCCGCGTCGCACCCTCCCCTCAACTCCCACGACAGTGCGATGTGACAATGTCCCAAAGAGGCAAACGACGATGGGCAACCTTGGAAACTGGTGATTCGCTGGGTGAGGGCGGGAGGTTTCAGTGCCAGGCCCACTTGGGCGGTGGCTTGCTCGCCGTCTTAGCTCGGTCTGCGATGGCCGTATTGTACGCGCGATGCGATTGGCCGGCTTCGTCCGCGAGGTTGAAGGTATCGACACGACGGATGCGATGTCGTGGGTGGTGTTGAGAGTATAAGAAGGCTCGCTGGAGGATGAGCTTCATGAGTATCATCATGATCTTTCAGGCAAGGAAGCATTGAGCTTGACTTGGTTTTTTACCTTCTTGATCAAACTACCTACCCCTGAAGACCTCAGACCAACCAACCAACCAACCAACCGCTTACAGCCAGCCTGAGCCTCAACACCAAGATACGATCTCCCCGAGTCGGGCAAAACACCTAAAATGGGGGACGGCCAATACGGTAAGTTCTTCACTCCAACAGAATGCATCGAAGCTCGTGAGAGGCTGACAGCCCCAGTCGAGGGAAGTTTCTACTTCTACGCCCCAAACAAAGGGGCGGCCATCTTCTTCACCCTTGCCTTTGCGGCTTCCTGCGTGCTGCACTTCTGGCAATGCTAGTAAGTCATTCGGAACCGGGAGTCAAGCAACGGGCAACCCACGCTGACGGCTCAGCCACTACAAGTTCTTCAAGGTAACGGGCCTCTTCATCTTCTGTAACCTCCTCTTCGTAGCGGGCTTCGCGCTCCGCATCTACGGAGCATGGAATTACGATGATCTCGCGCCTTTCATCGCGAGCGTCTGCCTCGTGTACGCTAGCCCGTGAGTACACAGCGCCCTGCCCGAGAAGCTTGCTCTCGCGCTGACCAGGATAGACCTCTCCTCGAGCTGGCTAACTACCACATCCTCGGACGTATCCTCTATTACGTGCCCTACCTCTCGCCGATACACCCGGGCCGCGTGCTGTCAACATTTGCCTTCCTCTCGACGATCATCGAGTCGTTGAACGGCTGGGGCGCCAGCTACATGGCGAACCTCGACCTACCGGGGGCCTCGCAGGCGACGGGCCACGCGCTGATGAAGGCGTCGCTGGTGCTGCAGCTCGTGGTCGTGGTGTGCTTCGTGGCGCTGGCGGTGACGTTCCAGCGGCGGTGCGCGGCGGCGGGACTGGGCCGCACGCGGGAGGTGCAGCAGCCGCTGCGGACGCTGTACGTCAGTGTCGGGCTGATCACGGTGCGGACGGTGTACCGGCTCGTGGAGCACTTTGGGCTCTCGGGGATCCAGTGGGAGGGGCTTGACCCGGCCGACGTGGCGCCCGTGATCCGGCACGAGTGGTTCTTCTACGTGTTCGAGGCCACGCTGATGCTGAGCAACGTGGTCATGTGGAACTGGCGGCACCCGCGGCGCTACCTGCCAGCCAAGGTCAACGTGTACCTCGCGCGCGACGGGGTCACCGAGGTGGAGGGCCCGGGGTGGAAGGATGACAGGGCGTGGCTGCTGACGGTCGTCGACCCGTTCAACCTGTGGGGGAAGGGGGAAAAGGGGGAGGACAAGTTTTGGGAGAGGGATGGGATCGAAGGGCCGAGCGAGCGGCCGAGCGGACAGCGGGCCAAGGAGTCGGCGTAGCTTGTTGTGGGCGCGCTACGCCTCTGACGATGCTGCCGATGACAAGTTGCAGGAGTGAGAGAGCCTGATAGGAGGGAGGAACGAGCCGAGGCCACGATGTCGAGATTGGATCCCGAAATGGCACATCTTGATGTCCCCGCCATGTGTCTTGACCGTCGTGGCATCCAGTGGGAGGGGAGGCAGAAATCTGGGAAGACGAGATTCGAAGGATCAGAAGATGAGGAGCAATAGGCGGTGGAAGGATTCTGTCCAGAGGGGCACCGAAATAGAAGCAAGCCAAGCAAGCGCTTTCCATAATGAGGAGGAGAAGGTGAAGGTCTGTCGGTCACTGGCGGTCCCGAACATGTGATGGAGCCCCAGAACGACGAGAGATTGTACGTCTGTGTAGTGCCGGCGAACGGCGGATAACGACTAATGGAAATGCCTGCCGCCAAATGAGCATCATGCGAAGCGAGGCGATGGCTTGGAGCCTGTTTGGCATGGTGTTGTCAAGGGCGGAGCTGACGGTTCGAGTGTTGAAGGGAAGCCGAGTTAGCACGACACATAGAAGTGTTGAACGAGTCTATCTGAAAATGTATTAGCGAACATCGAACACCGAACATCGAACAAACATCAATCTCGTGTGCCGCAGAGAATTGCTGTGAGGAACTTTTGATAACGATGTGGAGGATGGCACCAAGGATCTGTTGTCATGTCAAGTCAGGAAGATCACCAGCAGAAGTTCCCCCCAAGGCACAAGGCAATAAGGCAATAGACGGGCAGGGGGTGGCGTGACGCAGGGGAGGGGCGAGGGGCAAGGGTGAGAAAAGGCCCGTTGCGGGGACAAGAAGCTACACTAGGGGATCTGTTTGGGTAGTCCCTGCCAAAAATAGGTGCACGCAAGCCACAATCCCGCTGTAGACGGCTTAGCTAAGGGGGGCTTGTTCCATGTTTCGCCTCCTCCATCTCTCCATCTCTCCATCTCATCTCCATCTCCATCTCCAGCAAAGGTTCCTACCTTGGCTGTGCCTATCTGACAGGCACTTCCATCTCGGTCTCCAATCCTGGCATCCCGGCATCCTCGCATCTGGCGATGACACTGCGATCGCCGTCAGCTTGGAACGCCGGCAGACACCTTGTCACTGTGGCGTCTGCGAGGCCGTGCTCAGAAGGCACAGCTGTTTAGGTTCTCATCACTTGGCGTCATCTTGCCTGCAGTTCCCTCCATGCACCATCTGATCATCCCCATCCGGGCATACAAACATACAACCACCACCCCCCAAGCACGGGAGTTGCACGCTGCGTCAGCCAAGAGCGAGTTCTGCCACGATCGACCGGAGGATTCGGGCCAGGAGGCATTAATTCTCGGCCCGCACTATTCGTACTTGTTCTCGAAGCCCGGACAGCGGCGGGCAAAAGAAACCCACAAGACAACGCTACTACCTGGAACACCAGAACCAAGCGAAAACAAAGGAGAAATCCTGACCAAGGCAGAAAAGAAAGAAGAACACGAAGAAACACCCCCACGTGACGATTGCCTGTTTGAAGCTACCCTGGACCCCTGCCCTCCGTCTGGTCTCGAGACAGTAGCCAGCTGAGGCGAGCGAGCTGCCAAAGATCCCTGTTGCCCCTCACTCAACCACAAATGCCCATCCCCCCCATCCCCAGCTGCAGATCAAGCAAAGAACCAACCGCCCATACGAAACATCGACATATTCCCCCCATCTACTGGGCCGGCCATTCGAACGACAGGGCCTTCTCTGCAAACGGCGCAGCTGCTGATCAGCGCGCCTCTTCACCTCGGACCCAAGAAGCGGGCTTTGCTCTCGCAGCCAAGCAACGGCCCCGTCCCGTTTTGAGTCCGTCGTTTTGCTCCGCCTCCAGGGATTATCATCCTTCTCGATTCACCACCAACACCAGACACACACACACACACACCCAAGCGTCCCAGACACCCTGGGCACCATTCGCGATCCTTCTCGTCCGCTTTCATTTCCCCCCTCAAGCCCCCCTTCCCGTCTCCGTCCCCTCCGAGGCGCAGTACGACACTCGACTTACGTTTGGCTCGGCACGTACTAAGACCGACGACCGCAAGAATCAGATACCCCCTACCAGGACCAGGACCAGGAATAGGAGGAGGATCCACGAGTCGCCGACCTCAACTGCTGTCCTGCCCGGGGGCTCTGCCCGCGCTACGGTCTTCGGTCCCGTCCGACTACTGAACCTCTGTGTCGACCCTGGGTCCCAGCCAAGTGTCTCTCTCGGTCCCACCCGGTGGCCCCGTCTATCCTATTCCTCCTCGTCATCACCCAGGTGTGCTATTTCTCTTGTAAGATACAGAGAAGCATAGCGTCTCATTTCGGGCCCACCGCGAACGGCAACAGGGCAACGGGGGGCAGCGAACGCGGCGCAAGCCCTCCTGTCATCCAGTCCCGTGAGGTGGCTCAACCCTGGGCACCCCCCCTTCTCCCACCATTCGGTACCCTTGGGCTGCCATGCCCGCTTGGCTCGTGCCGTTTCCCATGTGCTAGACTGGCAGGACGCGCTGCCGTACATCAAGGGACATCCATTCATCTGTCCGGCCTGCCCTCCTTCTCGCCACAACACTAAATCGTCTACAACTGCGCTACTCGTCCATCGTCCATCCCTTTCCAGCGCCAATCTTCACTAGCGTATCCGCCGTGCCGTCCGTCCGTCCGTATCCTTCATACCAGCTGCGTGTCGTACCCAACTCCGTACCGCCCAGCACCACACCACCATGACCCTACTTCCCAAGACGGACCCCGTACCACAGCAGAAACCTCACAAACATAAACACCAGATGCTTCCTCGCATCCAGACCACCGCTGTCGACGCCGAGCCCCTCATGGCCGCCCCGAGGTCAGCCGAATCGACTCGACGGCCTCAGATCTACGTCCACTTCGAGTTTGGCGTCTCTTACTCTCAGAAACATCCTGGAAACAGGCACGGTCTAACCTACATGTCTCGCAACTGGCGCGAGCACACGGGCTTCCCGCGCCAGCCCCCTCCAACAAATACCAACTACCTTGAGTTTGCTTCAGTCCCCCGACAGCAGCGTCAGCAGCGTCAGCAACAGCAGCAGAGTGAGCAGCAACAGCAGCAGCAGCAACGCGGGTTGCAATCACAGCAAGATAGCACTCCGGCAAGGCCAACCCCCAGGGCCTCCTCCCCTCGACGCCAACGTCCCGTGCACCCAAACCTTCCTCCATCCCAGGCACTTTTGTTTCCGCCCTCCAACAGGAGACCGTCCCGCGCAGATAGTCATTCATCCGGCTCCTCTCATGAGCGCGGCACCTCGGCGCCGCCGCCTTGGAATAACAGCCCCTGGGACGCCGAGCCAGAGCCCATGGGTGCCTCGGCACTTCCCCAGCGTGTGCACACCCAGCGTGAACGCCCTTCGCATGAACGACGAAGGACCAGCGCCGATGTGTGGAAGGCACTACCGGCGGTTCCTACATCCTACCGCCTGAGCGAACACATAGGTGACGACGGTGTCCCGTGGTCGACCGGATGGCCCAACGAATTTGGCATTCCGGATGGCGAAGACAACGAGTCTTTCGACGATGGGGAATTTGTGCCGTTTGCCAACCAGCCTACCGTCATCCAGGTTACCGCAGACGGACGCAGGATGACACTGCAAGAGGATCCATCGCGCGAGGCCGGGCTAGAGGACTTGTCCAATGCCATGATGACTGTCGACAACGGCTTCGAGACGCAGTGGTGGAACCAGGGCGAACGCCTGGTCGTCGGCTACACAGAGGCGGGCGAACCCGTCATGCGTTCGCCCATAGAACCTCAACCAGAAGCGATACCGATTCCAGAAGAAGCGCAGATGTCGACACGGTCTGTCGGGTGGGCCATCGCCCAGCAGCCGTACGCAAGCCTGCCGAGCTCGAGCGCTGGCTTCAACTTCGTGACCGTGTCTCCCATGACGGCCACAGATATCAGCAGCCCGCAGTTCTGGACGCAACAGTCGACGCAGCATCCACGAGTCCAGCGATCCTTGACGACACGATCCGATGAACTTTTCTTTGCTGTATGATAAGCTTGGCGGCTCTCGGCCGGAGCGTAGCGGAAGTGATGGACGATGGTACCACGGAGTACAGGCGCTATAGGGCACTCTCGTTACACGGTTTATTTTGTCAAAAACTATATCTTTTGGGCGACATGCCCTTGCTTGTGCTGGGGAATATCCTATGCCAGCGTGGCATTTTCGGGCGACGACATACTTGTCCGACCTCCACATAGGCAAACTAATGAAGCAAATGAAATATCATCCTTACCCTCATACTTCCTCCACCTTCTCCTCGACTCTCTCTTGTGTAGCCGTCGGCACGACATGTCTCTAAAGGCCAGCGATCGACAGACAAGACCCTTCGGGCGGCACAGCCACCAGACGGCGGCGGGGCCACGACCCAAGCAAAACCTTCGACTTAATACATCTTGCCTCCAGGTATGGCGATCGACTGCGCGGCGAGCAAAGTGCGAACAGAGCAGTCGGCGGGATTGCTTCAGGTTGGACACAAATGTCTCCTGATTCACCGCTCCGGGTCTTGGTGACATGATGCCAAGAAGACTGACGTGATGGCAAGACATGCCCACGCCACCTGGAGGCTTTGCTTTTGGGGCTTCGCGCGTGAAGCTTCGCGCTTGGAAATCTTTACTGCCCCTTTGACGTGCCTGCCGGGCGCTCGGGGAGGCGAGAATATAGTGCTCCGTCCGCGCGGGCGGGTCTCGTGGCGGTTCTGTACGCGCATTTTGACGAGCTGACGTGTCTTCAAAGGGGGCATCATGACCAGATCACAACGACAAGACACGCTAAGTCGGCGCAGTAAGAGTCCATTTTCAGCAAGCCTCCCCTGTCACGAAGAGGCCATATCGAGACTAACGGTCCAGATTAAGTATATGAAGGTAGGAAACTTTATTTTTTCAGGGCGCGCTAGGTATTTTCATGCTTCCGCCTCGAGCTCGACCCGTGGCTCGGTGCTCAGCGGCATGCCCACGCCAGCGGCCACCATGCCGCCGCTGGAAGCGGCGAGCGGCACCGCCTTTACCATCTGCATGTTGTCGCCCGCGGCGTAGACGCCCGGCACAGTCGTCTCGCCAAAGGGATTGGTCGTCTTGATGTCGCCGTTGTCGGTGAGCTCGACTCCGAGCTGCTCGATAAAGGGGCCGTTGGCCTTGGTCCTTGGGCCGTGGGCCTGTAAATATTAGCAGCTGGACAGCAGTATGGATCGAAAAGAAAATAGAAGCAGAGACTCACCAGAAACCCCTCGGTCACGGAGGCGCCATCCTCAAAGTGCAACGTCACCTCCGTCTCGCCCGGCCCGCGTTCCATGCGCGCAATCTTCCTCCCGTCGACGGAAAACGGGGTCGCCGCGACCACCTCGGCGAGGTCCCGTCGCATGGCGTCGTCCCCGTTGGTGTAGATGGTCACATGGTCCGCGAGCTGCTTGGCCATCCACCCCATGTGCACGCCCAGGCCCGCCTGCGCGACCATGCCCCCCGTGAGCACGCCGGCGCGGGCGGCGCCGCGCGACTCGTACCCGTGGCAGTACAGGCAGTGGAAGACGCTGTAGCCCCAGCAGTCGTCGAAGCCAGGGATGTCGGGCATGATGTCGGTGACGCCCGTGGCGAGGACGAGCTTGCGGCCGTACCAGGTCGTCTGCCCGTCCCCGTTGTTGTTATCTTTGTTGTTTTCTGTCGTGACGGCCCGGAAGATGCCTTGCGGGGTCTTCTCAACGCGGATGACGGTGCGGTCGACAAAGGTAGTCGTGCTGTAACGAGCCAAGAGGTCGGCGCGGGCTTTGGCGCGCAGGGAGGCGGGGTTGGCGTGGTCGAAGCCGAGGACGCCGTGCATATGGGTGGCGCGGGCGTTACGGTAGAGACCGGAGTCGAAGACGGCGGCGGTGCGGAGCTGGCGCGCGAGGTAGGTGGCGGTTGAGAGGCCGGCGGGGCCGGCGCCGATGATGAGGACGTCGTAGAGGGTCATTTTGTGCTTTTGCTGGAAGAATCTGTGTTGTGTTTTGATTTGTTTGAACTGTCTGTCTGCGATGCGACAATGGGGAGTGCTTCCGGGGGTTATATAGGGAGCCCCGAGAGGTATTCGTAAGTCTCCGGAGCAGACATGCAAAGTCTCCGGGGTCATCTGTCGAGCCCAACAAGGTGCCAAGGACTGCTTGCGGCTGCATAACTTGCTCAATGGCTAAATACAGGATCTATCAGAAGAATTCCTAGAACCGCGCGGCATCTCACTGGTCATGGTCATGAGGCAAAGCGGCAGGCAACAGGATCAGGCCCCGGCGACATCCCGATGTGGGGCCGGAGACAATGCGCAAGTTTCCGGCGTCGACAAAAGTCTCCGGGCCCACGTCGGCCGCTGCGACCTTGATGGTTCCTCGGGTGTGACGAGACGTGTAAAGGTGCCGACGGCTCGAAATTCCCATTCTCCATCTTGTGTGCAATCTTAACATGAAATCACACGCAGTCTCCCAAGTAGCCATGGATACGTAGGAGAAAATATGGTTCGTTTACTACGCTATCCGTGAAACCCGAGCCCACACATACACCAAACTATCTACATCACATCACATCGCCTTCACCCCTGAAGCCACAATCAACTGCCTCTCCACGCCCCCAGGAACCTTGATCACCTCCTCCGGAATATGCCCCTTCTCCTCATCCACCACCGCCACGAACCCCTCCCCGCAGCCCGCCCCGCGAAACCAGTCCTCGAGACTCTCCCCCGTAAACGCCCAGTCATTCACAAGATGCGCCGTCACAGGCTTCTCGCTCGTGCCGTGTTCACCATGTGCCTTGTCCCCCTCCTCCCGCAGCCACTCTACGACGAGCAGCCGCCCTCCCGGCCGCACCCGCGCCGCGAGCGCGCCGAGCATCCCCCGCGGGTCCTCGAGATGATGCAGCGCCATGGCGACGACGACGATGTCAAATTCGCGCCACTCGGCCGTCGACAGCAAGGCAGGCTGCTCCGTGACCGGTGACGACAGGTCGGCCTGCACCGCGTGGGCTCTGCTCTCCGCGAAGCCGCGGCTTGAGGCCTGCGCGTTAAAGGCGGCCACCATGGCAGAAGAGACGTCGATGCCGCGCGTGGTCGTGATGTATGGCTGGAGGGTCTGGTCATAGTCAGCTTCAGCTTGCGCTTCTCTTCTCCTGGCGCGAGTGGCTTTGGGAGGGATCCGTGGCAGACTGACCCAGGACATGGCGCCGTTGCCGCAGGCGTAGTCGAGGAGGCGGACATCTTGGCCTTCCTTGACGGGGGAGAGGCCGAGGGCGCCGGCGTTGGCTGTGATGAAGCGCTCTTGGCCCCTAAGGAGAGCTTGCACCCAGTCTTGCTCGTAGAGGGCTGTCGCGTGGGCGCTGTAGCGGGTCAATGGGGCTGGCCTGGATGGTAGGACGAGAATCCAAGGGGATGAGGGATGGACTTACTCGAAAAAGTCCCTGTTGAGCTCAGAGAGCGGCTGGTGTGATTCGTGCATCGTGAGATCTGGAATGGAGTAGGGATACGTGGCGAGGAGCAAGGATGGGTTGGGAGATATGTTGGCAAAGTTGCACAGTTCCATGGCTGGATATCCTAACGTTTTAAGCAAGTTCAGGTTGGAGCAGCATCGAGCAGATCCAACACGGTTGTTTTATCGACACTGACACGAGATGTTTCCGACGGAATCTCCCCAAGGCAACATGTCTCCGACGCACCGGTTACTTTTCGGCGAGTTTACAAGTCACAGAGAGAGCCCCAAACCCAAACCCACGAACACAGCACCCACAAGACTGGTAGAACACGAAATCATTTAATTCCTTCAGACTCTACTGCGCCCGCCCGCTTCCGCCCCTGGCCTAGCTCGCGCATGACCCATTCATACACCGCCCACTGCACGGCGTTGACCACAAACGCCCTGACGCTGCATATCGTCAGACCCCTGAAGAAGACCCGGAGTCCCTCCTCCCGGTACGCCGTCTTGGCCATCTGAACAGCGCCTTGCCGCGTCTGCGACGACGCTTCGGCTCCTCGCCCCTCACTGAGCAGCCGTGCCGTCTCGGCAGTGGCCCCGAATGCCTGTTGTGTCTGCACCCTCGTTTTGATAACATCCAGCGGGAAGACGCTCGCCCACGTAACGATGCCGGCGAGACCACCGCAGAAGAGCACCTTGGCAGCCTCCTGGTGGAAACTCGTCTCCTTGCCGGGCTCTGCCGCCATCCACCTCGTGCTCAGCTCGTACGACCAAAAATAGAAGCCGTAGCCGATGCTGTCGCGTAGGGCCGTCACGACACCGCCAAAGTACATCCCCCGGATGCCTTCCGTTCGGTAAATCTGCTTCGCGATGCCCCAGCTGGACTGTGGCGGGGACGACAGCTGTGCGCGGCACTTGATGAGCTCCGTGGGCGTGCTGACGACCCAGGTGGCGAGACCGCCCATGGCGCCGGCGGCCCAGGTCGTCCAGAGACTAGATTGTACGCCCAGCGCACTGTTAAGAGCCGCCTCTGTCCTGTTGTAGGAGACGAAGAGAAGAGCGTTCAGCGCGCCATAGCCCACTATGGGGGCGGCCGTGCCGGTGACGAGTGCAGCAGTGTTCTCAAACTGGCGGAAGTAGGCTGAGGGCGTCTGCGCTGCGAGAGCGTCACGGGTCTGTAAGCGGACCTTGACGACATCCAGAGGGTTCCCGATGATGATGCCAACGGCACCGCTAATGTAGCCTGCCCAAAAGTCGGCGGACATGGCGTCGTTGGTGCAGGTGAGAGACGTGAGGATAGGCGTGTGATGACAGACTCAGATCACGAGTAGAGCCCGCGTGTCTTGGGATCCCGGTAATGGTTGACTTTGGCTTGAGCGACGGCAATCGCGGTGACAATGCCCAAGTAAGTGACCATCCATCCACCTCCGGCTAAGGCCCAAAAGCGCGCATTCTTCAAGTTGGGGCTCTTGGTGCGTTTCTGTCCGAGGTACCGGTAGTGGGCGATCTGAGCAACGACAGCGGCACCGACAAATGGAGGCCAGTTGTCCGCTATGAAGATGGTATGGTCGGCGGGAGGCGGGAGCGGGGGATCTCGAGGAGGGAGACGGTGAAGTGAGTCGGTGTCGCTACTAGTAGACATGATGGACTAGAGAGGAGAAGGGAAGGTCAAGGAGCTCCACCATCAAGGCCCAGTGCCGAAGACAAAGCCGAGGGACGTCTGACGGATTTGAGGACGGGAGAATAGATGGGGCGACGAGCTGAGGAGCCTGGCTTTCCAATTGACCACACTCGTCGAGGTTTGAATTCGAGATAATGTCACGATGTCCACGATGGAGTTGTCTGAGCTGCAAAAAAGTCACCTGATTCTCCATCTCATCTGCGTGGAAGCGACGACGCGACCCAGGCTGGGTGGCCCCTTCTTCACATGCCTTCTTCTGGCTGGCTCCTGCCCCACCAACCACAACGTGCTGAACATCGCTGACATAATACAATCACTATGCTGCCTAACACCACGTGACCGCGTGTCAATCGGCGACGCGCTCTCGTCGCGCTTTCATCCCGAGATCAACAAGTCGACTTTCCCCCGCCACCCTGTCTGACTTGCCACCCACGCATATTCAATTTCTTGCCATCCATATTGCTGCGGGTGACTCGACGGCATTCTGTCTTCTGCACATTCGATTGAATCTAATTGAAGTGCAAAATGTACGAGAACATCACTGCTCCCCTGACCCCGCCGCCTTCACTGACACCGCACAGGACCGCCGCGGTATCGACGCCCAGTGCTAACAAGGAGAACGCCGACCGTACTCCCGGCAAACGATGGGCGCCCGCGCCCGAATCTCGCGATAAACTGCACCGGCCCTTCAAGTGCCCTGGTTCTGCCGCTCCCAGTCCTGCAGCCGACCGACCGACCCGGAAGCGTAGAAAGGTGGATTACAAAGGCGCCGATGGCGAGAACGACCCCGACAAACCATACACAAACGCCGATCGCCTTGCTCTTGCAAATCGCGACGCCAATCGATACCCCGTGTTCCAGGCCAAGGAGAAGGGCACCGTCTTCCGCAAGGCCTTCGCTGTCCCCTTGATCAACAAGAACGTCGGAGGCTACAACCCCAACAGGCCCCCGCCAACCCTCGGTCTACGCACTGGCGCTACCTTTGTCGCCAAGGCCCTCCATGATCCCAGTGGGGAGTTCGCCATCGTCCTGTACGATCCCACCGTCGATGACAAGCCTAAAGTCCCCGAAAAGCCGACGGATGTGCCGGAACCTACGACGACCATTGATGCCCCTCTTATGCACAAGAGCTTGGCCGAGATTCTCGGGATCAAGAAGAAGGTCGAGGGCGAGCACCCCAGAGTCCCTGTCGTCATTGACCCCCGACTTTGCAAGGTCCTGCGTCCCCATCAGATTGAGGGTGTCAAGTTCATGTACAGGTGTGTCACCGGAATGATCGACGAGAGGGCAAATGGCTGCATCATGGCCGACGAGATGGGTCTCGGAAAGACCCTCCAGTGCATCGCACTCCTCTGGACCCTGCTGAAGCAGTCGCCCGAGGCCGGGAAAAGCGCCATTCAGAAGGCAATCGTCGTCTGCCCTTCCAGTTTGGTCAAGAACTGGGCGAACGAGCTGGTCAAGTGGCTCGGTGCCGACGCTGTTACACCCTTTGCCATCGACGGCAAAGCCTCCAAAGAGGAACTCACCCGGCAGCTGAGACAATGGGCCATTGCTAGTGGCAGGGCCGTGACACGACCCGTCATCATCGTGTCTTATGAGACGCTCCGTCTCAACGTCGACGAGCTGAAGCACACCAAGATTGGCCTCATGCTTTGCGACGAGGGTCACCGCTTGAAAAACGGCGACAGCCAGACTTTCAGCGCCCTGAACAGCCTCAACGTGAGCCGACGGATCATTCTTTCTGGCACGCCCATTCAGAACGATCTCTCCGAATACTTCTCCCTCATCAGCTTTGCGAACCCTGATCTTCTCGGCACTCGCCTCGAGTTCCGCAAGCGTTTCGAGCTGCCCATTCTCCGCGGCCGCGATGCTGATGCATCTGAAGTGGACAGAAAGAAGGGTGACGAATGCTTGGGTGAGTTGCTAGGCGTCGTCAACAAGTTCATCATTCGCCGCACCAACGACATTCTGTCCAAGTACCTCCCCGTCAAGTACGAGCACGTTGTCTTCTGCAACCTCGCTCCCTTCCAGCTAGACCTGTACAACTACTTCCTCACCAGTCCTGACATCCAGGCCCTCCTGCGTGGTAAGGGAAGTCAGCCGCTGAAGGCCATCAACATCTTAAAGAAGCTCTGCAACCACCCGGATCTGCTGAACCTGGCCGATGACCTGCCCGGTTCGGACAACTGCTGGCCCGATGACTACATCCCGAAGGATGCGCGCGGCCAACGGAGCCGAGAGGTCAAGCCGTGGTACTCCGGCAAGATGCAAGTTCTCGACCGCATGCTCGCCCGCATCCGTCAGGACACGAACGACAAGATCGTGCTCATCAGCAACTACACACAGACTCTCGATATCTTCGAGCGTCTCTGTCGTTCTCGCGCGTATGGCTGCCTGCGTCTTGACGGCACCATGAACGTCAACAAGCGCCAGAAGCTTGTCGACAGGTTCAACGACCCAGAAGGCCAGGAGTTCGTCTTCCTTCTCAGCAGTAAAGCCGGTGGCTGCGGTATCAACCTTATTGGCGCGAACCGCCTCGTGCTTTTCGACCCCGACTGGAACCCCGCCGCAGACCAGCAGGCGCTGGCCCGTGTGTGGCGTGATGGCCAGAAGAAAGACTGCTTTGTTTACCGTTTCATCGCCACAGGCACGATCGAAGAGAAGATCTTCCAGCGTCAGAGTCACAAGCAGAGTTTGTCCAGCTGCGTCGTCGACTCGGCCGAGGATGTGGAGCGCCACTTCTCGCTCGACGGTCTCAGAGAGCTGTTCCAGTACCGCCCCAACACCACGTCGGACACGCACGACACGTTCAAGTGCAAACGTTGCAGGCCGGATGGCAGGCAGCACATCAAGGCACCGGCCATGCTGTACGGCGACACGAGCACCTGGAACCACTTTATCAACGAGCACCTGAAGCCCATCCAGGACCTGCTGCTGAGACAGGAGTGCGGCGAGCCCGAGGTATCGGCTGTTTTCCAGTATATTTCGCATTAGACGGGCCGCATGGCATGTGTGTGTAATTGTTGCAGCGTTGGGCCTGTTAGGGCTGGGTCATGCATTCTGCGAGGAGTTTGGGGGTTAGGTGCTTGTTGTGGGCGTTGGCTTGCTAGATATCACGGCGTTGCTCTTAGAAATGATCTACGATATTATTCGTCCTGTTATTGCCGAGATCTGTGAATTATATATGTATTAGTGACCGTTTAGTCTACAATGCAGCCGTCACTTCCCTGTGCGTCATATCAAGAAAGGCCGAATATGATCCTCTGATATCTACGGTTTGCAAGCTAGTGTGGCCTACGACATGATATGATGGCAAGAATGCGGGTGAGACGGCATGAGAAAAATTCGATAGATTCGTGACCTGCTCACCAGCTTTTCTGCTTCCTACTGACGACGCCTAACCAAAATGTCCAACAGCTATATGCCATTCTACGTACGTCACATCTACAGCTCGTCCTTGTCATGCGCGCTCTTGGGCGGCTCCTCCCAGTTCCGGCTCTTGGGGTTCTTCTCGACGGCCTCCTCGGGCACGCCCCTCCGCCTGCGGTCGAGCGCGGCAATCTCGTCGTCGTAGACGGTCCACTCGGGCACCTGGCGCCTGGCGCGGTCAAGCTTGGGCTCCTTCGTCTGCGGGTTGTTGCACAGGTCGATGGTGCGGGCCTCGGCCTGGCTCTCGTCGCTGCACCACGTCTCGCACCAGAGCCACTCCTGCGGCAGGCTGTGGATGGGAATGTTGAACTGCATGTGGTTCGGCAGGTCCTGGTCGAGGTTGGCCAGGCTGTTGGGGTCGGCGCTGAGGGCGTGGTACTGCTGGCGCAGGCGGTCGCCAGCGGCGAGGTCACGGAAGCGGCGGAGGTCGACGACGTAGAGGGCCGAGATGTGGTAGGGCTGGCCTCGGAGGTAGTTGGCCCAGTACCCTTGCTTCCAGAAGCGGAATCCCTCCATCTCGGTGCGCGAGTCGCACATGGGCGTGAAACCATAAGGCTTGCCTTCGAGCGGGTGGTTGACAAGGTCCATCATGTCGGTGCGCACAATCTGGTCGGCGTCGACGAAGATGACCTTGTCGAGGGAGAGGGGGAAGAGCACGTCGAGGAAGAGGATCTTGTAGCCCCAGATCTCGCGCTGCTTCTCCTTCTGCTGGCGGAGCCAGTGCGGCCACTTGAAGGTGACCATCTCGTACTTGAAGCCATACTCCGCGGCCATGTGGGGGATGAAGTCCTTGAACGAGGGCGAGAGGAACTGCTCGATGAACCAGAACTTGACTGTGTGCTTCGTGTTCTTCATGACACTGACCATCATGATGTTGAGCATGCGCTCGTACAAGTGACCGCTCGCAACGGAGAAGATGTTGATCTCGGCATGCTCCTGTTCAGAGAGGGACTTGGTGGGGCCGCCCAGGAGACTCTCCGCAAACTTGAGGCCCTGCGAAATGATGCCGCCCTCCTCTTCTTCTTCATCCTCCTCCAGTACCTCGGCCTTCTCCTGGCCAGGCTTGCGCTTCAGGCGGGGGTAGAGCGTGGTGCCCTGGAAGTCCATCAACGCCACCTCGGTGCCCTCGTCGCCGGGCACCGGCGCCCAGCCCTGGGCACCAACGCTCTCGATGGTGTAAATATCCGTGGTCTTTCCCTCCTTTAGGTTGATACTGTAAAGACCTGGGTTGGCCTTGAACTGGAAGTAGCCCAGGTTCGCCATGATGATGGTGTCGGCTGAGTGCGGCTCCTTCTCGGTGCCGAGGACCACCTGGGCGCCGCGAGGAGGCTGACCACCCTTGCCTTCGCGAGAGTGACCCTCAATGAGGATGTTCTCGAGCTGATAGGTGGCGTCCACGTCACCCTTGATCGAGCTCAGCTTGATGTTGTCCGGGTCGTGGATACAAGCCTTGGGAGCCACAAGCCAGGAGGGGGGAATGTTCATGCCGGTAGTCAGGAGAGCCTCGCTGGGGAGGCCCTTGAAGTTGGCTTGGAGTGCGCGAACCTTGCCCGACTCGTCAAAGCTCGGCTCGGAGTCAAGGACGTAGCGGAAGAAGCGCTTGACAGGAAGCTCATTGATCTCCTCCTTGGGGTTGAGGAAAAGTTTCACATAAACGCCGTCCAGCTCGGACAGAACCTTCAGAATAGGAGCCCATCGCTGAGCTTGCTCACTGACAGGGTTCAGGAGGCCTGTCAGGTGGATGCTTGCGGTCTCCGCATTTCCAACCTCGATGGCAGTGAACTTGGACTCCCAGGCATCAAAGGCGTTGACGCGCAATGTAGATGCAGACTCAAAGATGCCCTCAGGAAGGTCTGAAATAGATGAGAGTGCCGTAATGGACGTTAACTTGGCTGCGGCAAGAGGACCAGATAGGCGGTCACCCAGGTTTAGATCCTCGAGAGCAGCGTAGACGGGGAGGATGCGGGCCATCTGCTCGAACTCCAGGAACAACTGGAAGTCGTCCTCGTCGAACGGAACATCCTCTGTAATAGGGCCAATGACTCGGCCGTTGAGAATAAGGATGTTCGAGCCAGGGGCGAGAGTGGCGGCTGATAGGAAAGAAGCTAGAGCGATTGTGTACTTGTCCTCCTCGGAATCGGTTCCAGCCGCTTCGAGAATGGCCTCGATCTGTTCCAGTGTCTCTGCGTTGGCCAATTCGCCTCCAGCCTTCCTCAGTGCGGCATTGATAGGAGCACCAGAGACGGTTGGCTCCGGGTTGTGCACAATATCGAGACGAATACCGGGGTTGCTACGCTGAAACTGCAGGGCAGACAGCAGCAGGCCCTTCCCGCTCTTTGTGCTGAGATCCGCAACAAGCGTAATGGCTGCCCAAGTTTCCTTGGAAGCTTCTGCGTAACCTTGAACAACCGGTACCTGGGAGAATAGATCATCGTGCTCGGCATAAACCTTGTTGACGTCAAGGATCTGGATGGACTTGTCGTCCTCAGGGTAGATGTAGCTGTTGCGGCGGACAAGTGCGTTCTTGAGGAAGCGGCCAGGAACCCACTCGTCTTCCTCAATCAAGCCCATGTAGACACCCTGTTGAATGGTTTGAAGATCCCCAGAGATCTTCATGCTCATAGCCTTGAGCCATCCCTTGTCTCGGGGAAGAAGAAGTCCGTCGAGGAAGAACGGGGGTACAGTCGTTCCAGCGTTCAAACGCTTAACCCAGTGTTCGGCGAGCTTAATATGTTCTGCTTGCTCCTCAGACTGAAGAACGTCGTCAAACGAAGCAGGCGATGCCTCGGGGAGCGCTTCAGACCCGGCGACGATTCGGTCAAAGACAGTCTGATCAGCTTTGGAGATCTTGACATCCTCAACAGACTGCTGGAGGTAGGAAACCATGACCTCGGGGCCATAGTTCTGCGTCAGGTGATACACAATCTTGGCCTGGGTGGCCTTGTCTTCGGTTGGCGTGAGAGGGACCAAGCCGAAGCGGACGGGAAGCAAACGCTGCACAAATGTGAAAAGGTTGCCAATAACTGTGACATCCTCGGGGTTCGTAAAGTCTACCGGAACAACCAGGGTGAAGATGTTGCGGCGGATCGAAGGCAGCTGACCTGGGTATGTGCGTTGAAGAAGCTGAGTGGTGTTAGTGTATTCCTGGGAACTAAGTGAAGGGGCTTTGCTCACCGAGTGGAGTTCAGAGGGCAAGTCTTCGTATCGGGCATCGTTCTCAAGATCATTGAGCCAGATAATGACCTTGCCCTCTTCGAGATCATCACGCCAGTCAAACCTCTGCGGCTCATCATCGGTCTTTGCAGACGCAACCTTCGGGTGACCGAGAAGCAAGGCAGCTTGCTGGCCAGTCAGACCGAGGTTTCGGATGTTGTCGATGAGCTTCCTCTCCCGACGAAGCATGTCAACTAGCGTGAAAGCCTCGATCTGTCGCTCAATGAGCTGCACACCGTTCATCCACACAGCGTTGAGGCCGCTCGGTGCCATTTCGGCGCGGTTCTTTTCGTGCTCCGTAACGAAGTCCTCGGAGACCTCATGGGTCGCAAGGGACGAAGAAAACTTGGGGAAATCCTGGGTCAGCTTGAGCAAAGAGTCCCAAGGGTCTTGACTCTGCATGATGAAAGAGGCGGCCTTCAGACCAAGTGATGACAGCTCGGAGGTTGAAAGCGGCTTGAGGTCCGCCACCTCTTCCTCCTCATCAAGGACGACTTCCGTGGCGATCGTCTTCTGAGAGTCATCGTTCTGGGCCTCGCGATCATCAATGACGATGTAATCGGTTCTCTTGAGAGCCAGCTCCACACCGTAGCCATTGACGGGGAGTGGCTCCTGGCTTGCCCCTGAAGCTCTGCGATAGCGCAGTCGGTATGTGATTTCGCCGTTTCGGGCTCTTTCCGCCAGGACGCTGTGGAAAGGTCCAAATGACGACGAGGCGGGGTCCGCATAGAGAACGGCATCAGCACCAGTGCCGAGAACGCGATCGAACGGTAGTGATTTAATGGTACCAGAGACCGTAGTCTCGAAGTTATCCAGTGAAGGAGAGCAGAACTGCTGCCCTGCGGACTGAATCCAGAGATCGCATTTCTGATGCACTCCTCCATAGACATTGGGTGCGGCGGCGGTCTCATAGTATTGGTAGTGAGCCTCGATTCGCGGCGCGGACGATCTGGTAGAGAGAGCAAGCTTAAAGGTCGAAAGCGCTTCGGGGCTGGTGACGTGGCCGTCCTCCTTGAGGAGCTGGAGGAACTTGTCGTAGAGAGCCTTGTCTGTGGTCGCATCGCTGAAGTGTCCGCTAGCAATACGATCGAGTAGAGGGAAGTAGGAGGTGGCATTTTCGCCAGCAGCGGTCTCCCTGAGTAGACAGAAGCCGTCAGCACAGGATCAGACACGGTAGATCACGAGTTCATACAGAAGTTCCAGGAGATAGGGACCAGCAGGAAATGCAGCTTGCATGCCCACATTGACGGAAGGCCCAGCAGAGACGTTGACGGCTGCCAGAAGGGTCAGGGCCAAGCCCAACGGCAGCTGAGAGAGGCGAATCATGGCCTCTGCCTTTGTTGATGAGCGACGAGCCTTGAGGGGGCAGGCAGATGGCCGACGGCGGCCTAGCTTCTCTGAAGCAGTGCGGTACACGGCAGACGAGGTGTTCAAGTGGGAGGCTAGACCATCTCACGATTCGAAGAACTTTGGTGGAGAGGTTCGTATGGAAAGCCTACCAGCAGCCAGCATGAAGGAGGGGCACCAATTCGCGAGTCGAGGTGTACAAGTAGTTGACGTCGCTGTCACTTGTTCTGAACACCTTTACTGAAAGAGCTGTTCCAAAGAAGCCTAGTGCGGCCCCTTGCTCAGGGGTCTGGCCCGGCAGAATAGTGGCACTTGTGGAGGGGCCAGGGCGGTGAGGGCGGTGAGAAAGGCAGCTTAGCCAAGTCGCCAGCCTCGACAGGGGGACTGTGGGACCTGAACGGAATCGGATTAACGCTGGAGCGTCCTCTCCCCCCCCCCGATTGCTTGGACCCACAGTGCCCACACCTAGCAGATGGCCACGAAGCGAATTGCTGCTAAGGGGGTCGAGGCAACCGCAGGAAAGTGGCCTTTCGACATACCTGAACCCGCGATCACCGACCCGGAACCCCGTCATCCTTCCACCTTCGACCTTCCACCACCACCTCCTCCCCCTCTCGCATCTGCTGCAGCTCTCGTCACCCTGCTGTAGCACCATCCGGCAACGACCGAAAGCCGTCGCCGAACCCTGCCTGAGGTGCTCCCCGTTGCTTCGCTGGATGCTCGAAGCTGCGGCTTCACCTCCCCGCCAAAATGTCGGCCTCGGGCAATAACATGTTGACCAAGGTGCGTCGCGACCATCACCGCAACCTCCCCTCGGGACCCATTGACGGCGAATGCTGACCCTGTGCCAGTTCGAGTCCAAGTCTTCGCGCGCAAAGGGCATTGCCTTCCACCCCAAGAGGTGCGTTCACACACTCCTCCCTCCTCCGATTCCCAAACCCGCGCCCCGTGTCTGGCCCATCCTCCCCGATCTATCCCTGCTGACCTAGCTTCCTTAGGCCATGGATTCTCGTCGCCCTCCATTCGTCTACCATCCAGCTCTGGGACTACCGCATGGGTACTCTCATTGACCGATTCGAAGAGCACGATGGCCCCGTTCGAGGAATCGACTTCCACAAGACCCAGCCCCTCTTCGTGTCGGGCGGTGACGATTACAAGATCAAGGTCTGGTCATACCAGACCCGCCGTTGCCTCTTCACCCTCAGCGGCCATCTCGACTATGTCCGCACCGTCTTCTTCCACCACGAGCTCCCCTGGATCATCTCGTCCTCCGACGACCAGACCATCAGAATATGGAACTGGCAGAACCGCTCCCTGAGTAGGTCTCCCGCCACTGCCATACCACGGCGGAGGATGTGCTATGCCGTGTGTGTGCTAACATTGCATCATAGTCTGCACCATGACGGGCCACAACCATTACACCATGTGCGCCCAGTTCCACCCCAAGGAGGACCTCGTCGTCTCCGCCTCGCTCGATCAGTCCGTCCGTGTCTGGGACATCTCCGGCCTGCGCAAGAAGCACTCCGCTCCGACATCCATGACCTTCGAGGACCAAGTCGCCCGACAGAACCAGAACCAGGCTGATATGTTTGGCAACACAGATGCTGTCGTCAAGTTTGTGCTGGAGGGCCACGACCGTGGTGTCAACTGGGTTGCTTTCCACCCCACCATGCCGCTCATTGTGTCCGCCGGTGACGATCGCCTCGTCAAGCTGTGGCGCATGAGCGAAACGAAAGCGTGGGAAGTCGATACCTGCCGTGGTCATTTCCAGAACGCCTCCGGTTGTTTGTTCCACCCTCATCAAGACCTGATCCTGTCCGTTGGCGAGGACAAGACTGTGCGCGTTTGGGACCTGAACAAGAGGACAGCGGTCCAGACCTTCAAGCGCGAGAACGACAGGTTCTGGGTCATCGCTGCCCACCCCGAAATCAACCTTTTTGCGGCCGGTCACGATAACGGTGTGATGGTCTTCAAGCTGGAGCGCGAGCGCCCTGCCTCTGCGGTGTACCAGAACAACCTCTTCTACATCAACAAGGAGAAGCACGTCAAGTCGTTTGATTTCCAGAAGAGCATCGAGAGCCCGACTCTCCTGTCCCTCAAGAAGCTCGGCAGCCCCTGGTCCCCCCCGCGAACCATCTCGTACAACCCGGCTGAGCGATCCGTTCTGGTCACGTCCACTACGGACAGCGGCTCGTACGAGCTGATCAGCCTCCCCAAGGACAGCTCCGGCGCTATCGAGCCTACCGAGTCAAAGCGTGGCGCTGGCAGCTCCGCCATCTTCGTCGCGAGGAACCGATTTGCCGTTCTGAACGTGCCGGCCCAGACCATCGACATCAAGGACCTCTCGAACAACGTCACCCGATCCTTCAAGCCCCCTGTTGGCACGACCGATATCTACTTTGGCGGCACCGGCAACCTCCTGATCATCACCCCTACGCATGTTCATCTCTACGATATCCAGCAGAAGAAGAGCGTCGCTGAGCTTGCCGTTACTGGTGTCAAGTACGTTGTGTGGTCCAACGATGGTCTCTACGCCGCGCTTCTCAGCAAGCACAACGTGACCATCGTCACCAAGTCGCTTGAGCAGGTCAGCACACTTCACGAGACGATCAGGATCAAGAGCGCTACCTGGGACGACACGGGTGTCCTTCTTTACTCGACCCTCAACCACATCAAGTACACTCTCATGAATGGCGACAACGGCATTGTGCGCACCCTTGACCAGACGGTCTACCTCGTCCGTGTCAAGGGCCGCAACGTCTACTGCCTGGACCGCGCTGCGAAGCCCAAGGTTTTGCAGATCGACCCGACCGAGTACCGCTTCAAGCTGGCCCTTGTGAAGAGGAACTACGAGGAGATGCTGCACATCATCAAGAACTCAAGTCTTGTGGGCCAGTCGATCATCTCGTACCTGCAGAAGAAGGGATACCCCGATATCGCCCTGCAGTTCGTCGAAGACCCCGCCACCCGTTTCGAGCTCGCAATTGAGTGCGGCAACCTGGACGTTGCTGTTGAGGTGGCCAAGGAGCTTGACCGCCCCAAGCTGTGGACGAGGTTGAGCACCGAGGCTCTCTCCCACGGAAACCACCAGATCGTGGAGATGTGCTACCAGAAGCTCAAGCAGTTCGACAAGCTCTCCTTCTTGTATCTCTCCACCGGTGACCACTCCAAGCTGGCTCGTATGGCCAAGATTGCCGAGCACCGTGGCGACTTTACCTCTCGTTTCCAGAACGCTCTGTACCTCGGCGAGGTCGAGGACAGAATCCAGATGTTCAAGGAAATCGATCTCTGTAAGTCTCCGAATCACAAAAGTGTCGTGTCCCTTACTGACCATGTATAGACCCGCTTGCTTTCATGACTGCCAAGTCCCACGGCCTGGAGGAAGAGTGCCAGAACATCCTTGAAGCAACTGGCCTTACCGAGGACCAGCTTACCATGCCTTCCATCGGAGAACCCCTGGCGCCTCCTAAGCCTGTCGTGTCCACCTACAAGGCCAACTGGCCCACGAAGCCGACCTCGCAGTCGATCTTCGAAACGGCACTCAACGATCCTTCCAGCGGCACTGGCTTTGATGACAACGCAGCTGGAGCCGACGATTTCGGTCTCGACGAGGGAGGCGACAGTGCGGCTAAGCGTAACGGAGCTCTCGTTGATGCAGACGACGACGAGGATGCTGCCGGCTGGGATATGGGCGATGACGTCGTCCCCGAGGTTGAGGGCGACTTCGTGAACGTGGAGACTGCCGATGCTGGTGGTGCCGGTAGCAGCGAAGGTGAGCTCTGGGCTCGGAACTCGCCATTAGCCGTGGACCATGTGGCCGGTGGCTCTTACGAGACGGCGATGCAGCTCCTCAACCGGCAGGTGGGTGCTGTCAACTTTGCGCCTCTCAAGCCGCGGTTCCTCGAGGTTTACCAGGCCTCCAAAACATATCTACCCGCCTCGGCCGGCCTTTCTCCCCTCGTCAACTACGTGCGCCGCACGGTCGAGGAGACGGACCCGAGAAAGGTTCTCCCTGTCGTGCCCCGCGATCTGGAGTTCCTGGCCACCAACGACCTTCAGAAGGGTTACGACTCGATGAAGGCGAACAAGCTCGAGGATGGCCTCAAGCTGTTCAAGGGCATTCTGCACACCATCCTCGTCAATGCCGTCTCGAGCGAAAGCGAGGTGGCCGAGGCCAAGAAGCTCATCTCTTCTGCTAGCGAGTACGCCGTGGCCATGGCTGTTGAGCTCGGCCGTCGACAGCTGGGCACGCCCGACGTGGTGGCGCAGGACCCCGAGAAGCTCAAGCGTAGCCTGGAGCTGTCGGCGTACTTCACCATCCCCAAGATCGAGGTCCCTCACAGGCAACTCGCGCTGCTGAGCGCGATGCAGCTGGCGATCCGCAACAAGAACTACAGCTCTGCGCTGAGCTTCGCGAACCGGATCATCGCCAACGGCGGCGCCACCAAGATTATTGAAAACGTAAGCACCACCGTATTCCGATTGTGAGAGACCAGGAACTGACAGCATGACAGGCCAAGAAGACCAAGGCGCAGTGTGAGCGCAACCCGCACGACACGATTGAGCTCGAGTTTGACCAGTTCGCCGAGTTTGAAATCTGCGCGGCCAGCCACACGCCGATCTACAGCGGCACGTCGTATGAGGAGTGCGCGTTTGACGGCTCCAAGTACCACAGCAAGTACAAGGGCAGCGTGTGCAGGGTGTGCGAGGTCTGCGAGATCGGCAAGCATGGCAGCGGGTTGAAGCTTTTCGCATAGATGGGAAGAAGGAAGAGAAGCGAGAGAGAGAGAGAGATCAACAGAGATGATTGATGGACGAAGCAACGACTCGGAGTGGACGGCCCCCGGGAAAAAGTTACTTAGAGACGGCTTCAGTGTCGAGTGATTTCGGGGCGTCTTGTCATGAGCACCTAGCAGCAAGAACGTCGAATTGTTTAATCATCATTTTTTCGTGACCAATGTGATCATGTCCCGAGGCCATGAGTTGGTGCCAGTCACCGCCATTGTGAACGACTCATCCATCGCGCGCACAGCCAAGAGCTTGCCTGGGAAATGTGGTGTCAAACCTGGCAACGCCCCTGGAAGCCTGTATTCCGCTCGCCTGCCAATGGTGGTCTAATTAATAGTACACATGCAATCCTCTTCTGCCGTCTGTCTACCAACAACCAACAACCAACCCCCTTATCCCCCTTGTTCTCTCCGTGGCAGCAAGCACCCTTACACAATCGTCTCGAGCTCCCGCGCGTAGCCCAGCGTGTTCTCAATAACCATCTTGCTGAGCTCCTTCTGCTGGCCGCCCTCCTCGCTGGACGACTCGGCGGTGTCGGGGAAGTAGATGTTGCCGTCGCGGATGATCCAGCCGCGGTGCTTAGCGAACTCGACGACGGCGCCCTCGGAGTCGAGGAACAGGAGGGACTTTGTGGAGCTGATGGGCAGGCTGGGGTAGGCGCGCTCGCTGCTGGAGGCGATTTCGGAGCGAATCTGGGAGGTGAGGATCTATTCTTGCTGTCAGCACGGGGGTTCCGCTGTTCTGTCGGTGCTCTGGGGAGCTTGAGGGAGGAAGGTGGGAAAGCAGCCTACCTCAGAGAAGACGGAGTACTCCTCGCAGGGCACCTCACGGCTCTTCATGGCCTTCCAGACGCGGTCATAGCTGCCCTCCATGAGCCAGCGCTCGAGGCGGATGGGGTAGCCGAGGTAGCGGTCGTCCTCGACGACAGAGCCATCGCCGCCGCCGTCGCGGGTGGCGAGGCTCTCGAGCTCGGAGTGGAACTCGGCGTAGCGGCCCTGGGTGAGGAGGAGGAGCATGTAGAGGCCGGTGATCTTGTTGCGCTCGGCGGGGTTGGGGCGCAGGGCGTCGGGAGGCAGGTCGTAGAAGGGTTGGAGCTGGTGGACGTAGCGGGTGAAGGCGTCGGGGTTGCGGGCGCGGATGGAGGCGAGGGCGCCCTGCTCGTAGAGGTCGCGGGCGAGGGGGAGGTGGGCGGCCGGGGTCGTGGGCGACGGCGTCAGGGCGTTGAGCTTGAGGAGGGCGAGCTTGGCTTTGGAGAGGAGGGCGGAGGCGTCGGCGTAGGAGAGGGAGGACCCTTGGGTCTGGAGCTGGGAGAGGATCTGTTGGAGGGCGCGGTCGGCCATGGTGGCGGCCGTGGGGGGGTAATTCGTGGACGGGTGGAGGGTGTCTTGTGTATTGGAAAAGCAGAAAGACGGTTGCTTGACTGTCGTGGTGCTGGTGGGAGTGGTGATGGTCGTGGTGGGATTTGATGGTTCGTCGTTGTGATGTTGCCAGTGTGGTTGACGACAGCAGGCTGCTGAGAGGCTGACGAAGGTGCTGGCTGGCTGGCTGGCGGTTGCGGTGAGACACACCAGGGGTGTATGGAGCGTGGTGAGTGAGCGCTGTCGGATAAGATCACGTGAATTAATGATAAGAAGCTGTACCGGATTACATAACATTGGTTTCCGGCAGTCCACCTTACCTTACCTTACCTAGGCCTAGGTCGTGTGCGCTGAACTGTAGGGACCTGTGGGTGCACTGCAATCCCCCCCGGCCCCCCCTGCACCAGAGGATCTCCGTCAGGCACACTCTCCAGTTCTTGGCGTCGAAGGCGCTCGATGGTTTCACTTGGTTCTGCAGGTGAAGCTGGGCCAGGGCAGATTCGGGATGACGATCTCACAGGCAAGGCAGCCTTGCCAAGCATCTTATGAGCGCCAGGATATTGAAAGGAGTCAGGTTTGGCGAGACGACACATCGAACCCGTTGACAAAGGGGCCGCGCTGGAAACCGAACACGTCGATCAGCTTTGTTCCGTCCTACGAAGGCATGGCATGTGAGCGACCATGTTAGCCGCTGGTATCCTCAGGCGGTTCGGTGCCTGCGACTGCGACCGTTGAACGTTTCAACCTTTGGTGGAGCGACACTCCAATGTTTCCCAACATCCATCCGTACACGTACACTACTGTAGTATCCGGAGGAGATGTCTACCTGGAGACAAGCGCGACACGCAAGCTTCGGGGTTCGTCAAGACGGATACGGAGTCCATATGGTCCAAGCTTGGTGTCATGGCTCGCACCTGAGTCCTAGGCAGCTGCGGTCACGGCATCTCGACAGTCAGACAGTCAGACAGTCAGCCGCTTGATCATGGGGGCCCTTTGGAGGTTGCCAAAAGTCACGATGGGGATGGGAACGGATGTGGAAGTTGGCATGAGCCCCCCTGAAGCTACGAAGCTACGCTACTGTGTTGCCAACAATAGATCCCTGGCTGGGGCCGCCCTCATCAAACATAAGGACTTGTACGCTGGGAGGTGTGGCGGAGCGGGCGCCGCAAATATGCCTAGAGCAAGGGGGGAGAGAGAGGTAGCTCGGGAGCAGGCAGGGCAAGGCAGGCCGCGGTGACTAGGGTACCAAGATGCAACACACTATTGGTCGGGATGGGCATCAGAACCCCAGATTTGGCTTGCGCAAATGAGGGCATCACCATCCCATCGCGAACTGGTTGCACATCGCAAGTGCTGGGCTCAAGCCTCGGAGCCCTGGATACCCCTCACCTTACCTGAATCCGGCCGTGGCATGATTTGTTGACCGGCGCCGTCACCCCAACCTAACGCGCCAGAAGCGAGAAAGAATGCCATTGTCATAGTCATGGCGTTCGGTTGGGCCAGGTCATCGCTGTGAATGGAAGGGAGAGCAGCTGGATTCTTGCCTCAGGGCCTCAGGGCGTCGGAGCCCGCGGGAGCTAAAAAGGACAGCTGGGCGCCCTTCTGATCCGTAAGATCGCGCGCTTGGCTGCTACATTGCCCCTTCAGGTGTTTGGATGTCCAGGTGCCCATGTGCCCAGGTTGTCCAGCTGCTCCTCTCTGCCTTCTGCTTCTCTGCAGAT
This sequence comes from Verticillium albo-atrum, assembly GCA_002851705.1. Lineage (NCBI taxonomy): Eukaryota > Fungi > Ascomycota > Sordariomycetes > Glomerellales > Plectosphaerellaceae > Verticillium > Verticillium albo-atrum. The sequence goes on from NMXJ01000008.1 coordinate 1,568,128, forward strand.
TTATTCAGGTGCTTCCATGCACATCGTGGTCGCGCTCTCTGCTTGTGACACCTTGTTGAAGAAGGCCCATCCCCTCGACCTTTCCTGGGAAGTCGCACCTGGGACCTTTCCTTCCCACCCTTCTCAAGCTTCCATCCCCCATCCACATCTTTGACTCGGGCCTAGCCAACCAAGAAATCTTTCCTCTCATCAGACGAACCTCTCCTACTTTGGTGCCTCTCATCATCAGCATCATCGTCAACATCACCATCGTCTTCATCAACGCCTGCCTCCTCCTCGACAGCCAAGGCATGCATCGTTCGGAGTGCTCACCACCTACGTCCTTACACCCAAGACTGCGACCCTGACACCACCGTCATGGCCCAATATAACAGGCCATCCTACGGCCGCAACGGCTACAGTGATGCGCCCCCCGCACCACCGGCGATCTACACCTCGGAATACGGCCAAGGTCAGCGTTCGCTGTCATCCAACTGTGAGTAGCATATCATCTAGTCATTCGCATGAACATGATTTCCCCTTTTGCTTCCCATTTCCCGTTGCCCGCTGCCTGTTACCCGCTGCCCGCTTCCCGTTCCTTGCCCCGGTGCTTCCGCGTGTCGTTGGCGAGTAGTAGAGTCGACGACGGGAGAGGAGCGATCAAACACCAGCTACCCTGGTCCAACCTCAGCACGCAACAGCGCCTGTCAGGCATGCGCCTGCAGGCCACAGGGGCCCCCGCCCCCCAAAGAGCGTCATGGTGGTATCGGCCGAAAGGCGCCGCAAACCCCCCACCAGAGAACGAGCACCGGCACCAGCGCCAGCGCCAGTACCACCACCGCCGCCACCGGTACAACCGCCAGCAACACCTTTCATTCATCCGAGAAGCATCCCAAAGGGCTTCGTCAGAGCAGGCGCAGCAAATATCCGCGGGTGGAGTGGGCCAGTGTCAACCAACAAGGAAAGGAGGCACCAGTGGTCCAGTATCCACGGCCCCTTGGCCCCATAGCCCACGCCTCGTGGCCCAGCACCCAGCAACCCGCACCCAAGAACCAAGCGTCCAAGGTCCAGCGCCCAGCGCCCAGCGCCCAATGTCACGACTCAGACACACACCGTTGCGCAGTCCCATTTTTCAACGAGGCGCCCAGCGACAGCGGGCAGCATCAACTTGGCGACCTGCGCCGTTGCGACCCGGCCTCGGGACGCGTTTGCTCTGTGCCCTACCAGACCCTAGCATCCTGAGCCTGGACTTGTCTGGCAAAAGCTATGCGCTGGGCTCGATGACCGCGAATGCGACAGGAGGCTCCCCTCGTTTAATAAAGGGTTCCTCTGCCCCTTCGTCATTCAAGTACGAGACGGACCTGCCTGCTCTCTCTCGCCTCTCGCCTCCCGTCCCCTGGCTTTGACGACGTCGCCCCCCCCCGCATCTGGTCGCATTCCTCGCTTCCGCTCTCGTTCCCCTCGCTCCCCCTCCAACGACAGCAATCCTAGCCAGCCCAACCGTGCTGCAAAAACCCCCGCGAGGCCGCTGCCTAATTCCGGTCAACCGCACCTCCCGGTCGATAGTCTTACTCTGCTCGACTGCCCCCCCAAAGCAGCCCAGGCAGTCCCCCTCCTGACAGGCACTCTCCCGGCTGCCATCGGGCGCTCATCGGCACCGACCACCGTCACTGTCACTGTAGTGTGCCCATCCGCCCGCCCACGCAAAAGCCACTTCCTCCTCCACCGACCCAGTCCAGCGACCAACGACTGACCGTTCCCCCCCCGCTGACGCTATTTCTATTTATGCAGACGTCCAGCCTCAGCCTCACAACTCGTCCCAGGCTCAGGCATCGGCACCCGATATGCCCCAGTTCGGCGCAACTTTTGTTCCCAGCGGCTTCGATGACTATTACATGCCCGAGGTCGTCGCGCCTTCACCCCAGCGGTACGTCCCATCTAATCTGCCCGCCCCTGATCGCTCCGCCATGCTCGCCATGCTCGCCATGCTCGCCATGCCCTTCCCCTTCGGTGTCTCTTCAAAATCTGCGCTTGGCGGGGGGAATCCTCGAGAGGCCCAGTTTTGGCGACCCCTTGGCCTGCGCTGCCCTCCCACCTTTGTTGTCCGATTGACAGACCGTCGCTGACCAGGCACTCTACCTCCTCCAGCATAACGCCGCAGGTCCCCCAGAACATGCAAGACGACCTTCAGCGCATGGAACTCGAAGCACGCGAAGCCCCCCGACCCGCCAACGACGGAAGCTCCCCCACCAGCCTCTACAGCAACCACCACCCTCAGCGACAGTCGTCCCTGCGCGGCCCTCCCGTCAACTCGTACGGAAACGCCACAGACAACGATTACACGGCCCTGCCCGGCAAAACCGCCAGCAAAACCGCCACCATGTCGCAAGCCGGCGACTCCCCCTCCTTTTCCCCTTTCCCCAAGATCAAGGGCGAGAATATCCCTCCCAGCGACGAAGACAAGGAGGGCATCTTGTGGAAAGCCCGCGAGCATGTCCTGCATTCGAATAACGTTTCCATGCAGCTCTCCTGGGCGCGCGACACCCTATCGTGGGTGGAAATCCTCCAAGAGGCTGCCATCAGGGAGGCCGATGGCCAACCCCGCCCCCAGACCCCCAAGGTCGAGCATACCCTACGGATGGACGCTGTTAGCATCGTCGACTATCTCGCCGGACAGGATCACCCCGAAGCCATGTTCATCAAGGCGAAATGGCACGAGTTTGGCAAGTTTGGCGTCCGCCAGGACAAAAAGGAGGCTTATAACGGCTACCAACGAGCAGCCGCTCTGGGGTACGGTCGCGCCGAGTACCGCATGGGTATGCTGTTCGAGAGCTCCAACGATTTTGCCCAGGCCGTGGAGCACTACTATGTCGGCCTGCGCCACAAGGACTCTGCCGCATCCTATCGCCTGGGTATGATGAGCTTGCTCGGCCAGCACGGCCAGCACAAGGATTATCAGCGCGGCCTGCAGCTCATCAACGACGCTGCTGACAGCGCAGACGAAGATGCGCCACAAGGTGCTTACGTCTACGGCATGCTGCTGTCGAGAGAGCTACCCGAGATTAGTATTCCCGAGTCGTTTTTGCCTCTCGACCTGTCGCTGTCTAGGATGTACCTCGAAAAGGCAGCCTACCTGGGATTCGCCAAGGCCCAACTGAAGATGGGCCAGGCCTACGAGCTGTGCCAGCTCGGCTGCGACTTCAAGCCGGCCTACTCCATCCACTACTACGGCCTGGCTGCGCAGCAGGGTCAGCCCGAGGCATCCCTCGGCGTCAGTCGATGGTTCCTTTTCGGCTACGAAGGCGTTTTCAACAAGAACGAGCAGCTCGCCTACAAGTACGCGCACGACGCCGCTGTCGCCAAGTTGCCGACCGGCGAGTTCGCCATGGGCTACTACCACGAGATCGGCATCCACGTTTCCAAGGACCTCCGTCAGGCCCGACACTGGTACGAGCTGGCCGCGGAACACGGCAACAAGGATGCGCTCGGCCGTCTCGACTCCCTCAGCGAATCCAAGACCCTCACGAAACAAGATCACGAGACGACCACCCTTACAAGAATCAAGTCGGTCCACGGCTCGCAGCGCGGAAAGAGGCCGGATCGATTCAAGCAGCAACCCAGCAATTCGATGCCCACTGTCACCGAGAGCGCGCCGACCACCCCGATCGACAGGCCATCGCCTCGGGTTTCCCCTCACCCCTCGCCTGGACAGCAACCCACCCTGGTCCAAGACGGCCTGGACTACCCAGACCCTTCTCGTGCCTCAGTTCAAGGCGGCAGAGGGCCTGCCTTTGGTGTCAACCTCGATACAAAATTGGCCGTACGTCCCAAGTCGGCGGCTCCGTACCCCGAGGACGACAGGCCCGCCCCGCTCAATTATGGTGGCAGGTCGCCATCCGCGGCCCCATACCCTGACGATGACGTAGCCTCGAAGCATCTCAGCGCTGCCAACCTTCGTTCTGCCTCTGGCCCCCACGCAGACCGCCCCATGAGCGCATTCGGCATTCGACCGAACTCAGGAGACGTCGGTGGGGGCAGGCAACCCTACGGCAACGAAGGCATTCGCGGATCGCAGTCCATGGCGAACCTGGTCCCAGCTGGTGCCGATCCTCGTGGTCGGCCGGTCCCTGGCCCAGGGGGTTACAGACAGCCAAGCCCGGGCCCTGGAGGCTACGGAAGACAGCCAAGCCCGGGCCCCGGGGGTCACGGGGGCCCTGGAGGCTATGGAAGGCAGCCAAGCCCAGGTCCTGGAGGTTATGGCCGCCAGGATATGCAGCGACCCTCGACGGCACAGCCATACCCAGTTGGCGGCGGCCCCGCTAGCAACCCGGCTGTCAACAAGCTTAGCAAGCAACAGCCTGGGGGTTACAACAACAAGCCGCAACCCCAGTCGCCGTATGCTGGCGGTAGCTACGGTCCGGGTCCGGGTCAAGGTCCTGGCCCCGGCCCTGGCGGACCGAACAACTACGGTCAACCCGGCTTGCCTTCGCACCCGCAGCCCGGTCGTGAGTACGGGCAACGAACATCATCTCGACCCGCCTCAGCCGTGCCGCCCGCTGCAGGTGCTCGGCCCGAGCGTTACGACTCGATGCCAGTTGGCAGCCCAGCCAGTGCGTCGCGCATCTCAACAGGCCCTGGCCCTGGTGTTGGTGGACGGCCTCCGGTGGGACGGCCAGACCTGGAGGGTCGGACTGGCAGCGCACCGCCAGGTTCGCAGCCACGGCCGCCGGCTCCGACGCCGGCCAAGCCTACGAAGCAGTCGAGTCAAGGCCCGGCTACGTTCGAGGAAATGGGCATTCCCCAGGGCAAGGGCGACGACCAATGTGTAAGTCACTGCGAGGCGTGTTTTGCACTCTTTCGAATCTGTTGCTAACGACAAATTTAGATCCTCATGTAGATGCGTTTCGCGATAGACGAAGGAGACGACGGATACCAGGAAGCCATGGGGCTTGTCGTGCCGGAGAAGACGCGAATTTGGGTTTCTGTACGTAGACGGGCGGTCGGAGAGCGAGCGGTCGAGAAATGGCAGGCCAAGACCGAAGCAGCCGCGCGGGTGGAAGCATCATATCAAGAGAGAGGATTCTTGCGAGCGACGACGGTTCCTCGGTGAATGACAAGCTCGACAGAATGACCACCGTGATTAACCTGACTGCAAGCGGAAGTTCACATGGAGCAGGCAATGGGACTTTCGTAAGGAACTTTGGTCGGGCGGGCCGGGTGGCTGGAGGGCGGGCGGCGAAAGGCGGCAGGCGGAAGGCGGAAGGCAGAAGGCGGATGGTGCATGGTGGGCTGATACAAACCGCCCGAAGCCAGCACGACATGATCCGGGACGATAGGGCTCATTGGCGAAGAACCTTCGCAAACCTTCGCAAGACCCTTGGGTTCGCGGTGGCTGCGGGACCAGGTGGGCGGCTCACCAACGGTCACCTTCGCCTGATCGGGCAGGCGATGTTATGTTATGTCAACGTTGACATGTTCCCCTGGGTCGGGGGCCACTTGGCATGCAACCCTGACTCGGGGCTGGGCCGCGGACGGCAGCTCAAGCTGCGGGGTCTTCCCATCGAGCTATCGCGACCTTCCCGATTCGATCCCGATGATCACCGTTACCTCGCCGTCGAACACGAAAATCAGCAGCGAACATGCAACAATGTGCCAACCCGCCGCCACTGGTGGAGTGGCAAGGCGAGACATGCCCGCGGGGCAGCGGGGACTAGACGATGGCGAGCTGCAGCTGCAGCTGTTGAATTGATCCATTGACGGGTCGGAAGAGCTGCTGCTTGCTCAAATACGAGACAATCCGCCAGCTGTATCTGGTCGCGTTTGCTGGCTTGGTCCTCATCCCTCTCCAGCGCAATCTTCCCCGAGACAGAGCCCTTTCGACAGCTTCGCTTGCGACCATGAAGTTCACCAACGCACCCCTGGCGGCGGCGCTTCTGCCCATCGTGGCGGCGCAGACCAAGCCCTGCCACCCGCCTGTCGAGTCGGAGAAGCTGCAGGAGCTCATCAAGTCGGATGCGTAGGTCGCCTTACTCTGCTGTCTGTCGACGCCAGAATCTGCCTGCGACGTGCTGACCCTTTCTGCGCAGCCTCATGAAGAACCTCGAGGTGCTCAACGACATTGCCTACGCTAACGGCGGGCACCGCGCCTTTGGATTCCCTGGCTACGCCGCCTCGGTCGACTACATCTACGGCGAGCTTGAGAAGCTCAAGGGCTTCAACGTCTGGAAGCAGGATTTCCCCGCCCTCTTCGTCGAGACCACGGCCAAGGAGTTCTCCGTCGACGGCGAGGTCTTCCGCTCCGTCGGCCTGACCTACTCGCCCAGCACCACCGTGGAGGGCGTCGTCCTGCCCGTCGTCCACGCACCCACGGGCCCCGCCGGCTGCGTGGCTGCCAACTACGCCGCCCAGAACATCGACGCCAAGGGCAAGATTGTGCTCGTCGAGCGTGGTGTGTGCCCCGACCAGACGACCTTTGCTGGCAAGCTCAAGGCCGCCGCTGCCGCCGGCGCCGTCGCCGTCGCCATCTACAACTCGGACCCCGCCCAGCTGACGGCCGGTTCTCTGTCTCTCCCCAACCCCGTCGAGTACGTGCCCGCTCTGCTCATCGACCAGGGTCCCGGCCGTGCCATCAAGGCGCGCCTCGACGCCGGCGAGGAGGTCGTGGCGCACTTCCAGATCACGCAGCTCATCGAGGAGCGCATTACGCAGAACGTGTTCGGCGAGACCAAGGGCGGCGACGCCAGCAACCTCATCATGATGGGCGCGCATCTTGACTCGGTACAGGCGGGCCCCGGCATCAACGACGACGGTTCGGGCACGACTCTCATCCTCGAGCTGGCCAAGGGCCTGTCGCACTTCTCGACGACCAACAAGGTGCGGTTCGCGTGGTGGGGTGCCGAGGAGAACGGCCTCTGGGGCAGCAAGTTCTTCGTCAACAACATGACGTCGGCCGAGGTGGACGACCTGCTGTTGTACGTCAACTTCGACATGGTGTCGCGCGGCTTCTTCGGCGTGTTCGACGGCGATGGCGCGACGATCGGCCCCGGCGGCGCACCCGGCTCGGAGGCCATCGAGAAGCTCTTCCTGGACCACTTTGAGGCTGAGGGCATCGAGACGCGCCCCGTCGGCCTCACGGGCGGCACCGACTACGTCCCCTTCCAGCAGGTCATCAAGAAGCCCGTCGGCGGCCTCTTCACGGGCACGGGGGCCGAGCAGGATGCGTGCTACCACCAGGCGTGCGACAACATCGAGAACCCCAACCCGGAGACGCTCTTCACGAACGCCAAGGCGGCGGCGCACGTCCTCAGTGTGTTGGCCATCGACGGCACCGAGCTCGTGCCCAAGACGCTCGTCAACTCGACGACGTTTGCCGCCATGCGCGAGGTCCGCGACGAGGGGCTTCACGTGCACCTCGAGAGCCTCAAGGCCTGCGACCACGACATCATCTAATTAGCTGCGGATCTGAGTCAGGAACGGATTCGGAGGGTGGGATGGAGGAGGTGGTGTATAAAAGGGGCTGTGGGAGCAGGGGTGATGAGTTATGATGTGACGATGTAGAAATGGCATGTTGTCTGCATATTCTGCCCATCTCTGTGACGCACTTGCGTGAGATCACTTCTCTGTTACTGACTTCATGCCGCCTTGGCATACCTGAATTAAAACAATCAGGCTTGCAGCCATGTTTTCCGTGATACAGGTGTTGGTGTTGAGGGCCCCCATGCTGTGGAAAAGGGGTAAGGAGGATGGATACTTGCCGTACCTACTCAGTTGAGTATTATGTAAGCCAGAACCTCAACTCGCATCAAGTCTCCTACGTCCCTCCTACCGTCTTCGCAACTTCTCTTTATCGACCGCCCTCCACAGAGAATCTTCATCGAAAAATCATCTCTGTATGATGAATGGAACACAGGATCGTTCGACCAACGTCAAACCCCAAAAACACACCAGCAAGCACCCAGCATGACGGACACCCGCGCTGCCCCCACCCCCCGGTTGGCTGTTGGCCGTTGTCCGCGGGCCGGCATGGCGGCCGGTTGGCTGCTCCGCCTTCACCAGCAAGGCTTTCCGCCCTCCCGTTCCTTGATACAATTCATGCGGCATCGGCCAACCAGCGTCGGCCAGACAATTTGAACGATCTATTGGTTGCGCTGAAGCTCCACCATGCGGGAGGCCTACCTACTACACCCTTGAGATGGGTGGACATGTGCCTCGTTGTCGACGCAAGATGTCTGTCCAGGCCGTCATGCGAGATGTCAGGCCCCAATGGGATTATACACTTTGCTGACGTCCCCCACGCTGGTATGGTTGAGATACGGCCAATATTCAGTTCCTACAAGAACCGGGTCTCTGCTCCTGGATATTCTATCAACATCACACCCATCAAATACAATTTCCACTACAAAAAGGCCGTCTGTAACAACAACAGACAGTCCAATCAAAAGAGAAGAACAAAACTACTCTAGTCGAACTCTTGCCGCCAAAGCATCATGTGGCGCGGAAGAGGAGGGTAAGTCTCCTCGGCCCTCACGGAGATTCTCCTCGCTGACGGACGTTGTCTACAGTTCTCGCCGAGCCCCGAATGCCCACGCCGGGCCACGCCAGGTTTGTCGCTTTTGGAACAACGGCAGTTGTCGTTACGGGAAGACGTGCAAGTACGTTCATGAATCATCGGGGTCGAGGAACGGCGATCCAGGCAATGGCCCGGCGCACCCCTCAGGACGACGGCCCCCGCCCAGCCCCATGCAGGAGCAGTTCCTCGACTGGAAACACACATTGCCACAGTCGATGTTTCTCTCGTCTAGCTACCTGAGCGTGCAGACTAAATCCTACCTCGAAACGGCCCTCGCTTTCCTCGACCAGGATGCCGATGTCGTCCACCAAGTCGTGCGAGAGCTTGCATCTGAGCGTGTGCTGGCCTTCATCCGATCTACTGTCGAGTCCGCCGTCGTCGAGATTGAGCCGACTGCGAGCTTCAAGCTCTGGGAGGAGCAGATATGCCTGCTCTTCCAAATCATCTCCCACCCCGGCGTCGTCGACTCTGCGATTCTTGAACAGGAGGTTGCCAATATCTACCGCGTCTTGTTGGGTGTTGATGGCACTCGCTTGCAGAGCATCTTCAACTTTATCCTTGGTCTTGTGCGAGGCTGGTCGGCCATTTCGGCTACGAATGAATCGTCCGAGATGCAGGTTCTGGCCGTTTCGTGCGGTATCCTGATCAAAGCCATCGACTCGAGCACCTCCAACATTGTCAACCCTCGTTTCCAGTCTATTGTCACGGAGATCGACCACTTCAGGGAGTCTTGTGCAGCTCCCGACAACAAATTTTACTCTATGCAAACCTCCAAGTACCTGGATTACGCTCGACGTCGTTTGGGTATCGGCCAATCGCTTCCCAGTCCCACCGATCGTGCGCCTCAGTCTTCGTCTCGCGCTTGTTTCTCTCTTGGCCAGGAACTGCCTGGGGCCCTCTCCCGACGAGGTCAAAGGCACGATAACGATCACGAAGACATCTGCGATATCAAACTGATGCCGACTTTCGAAGAAATCATGTCGGCTCGCGACGAGTATCTCCCAGGAATCGACGCATCCCAGCACCATGTGCAGGGTATACAGGGCCTGCTGGACCGTCAGTTCAGGCTCCTCCGCGAAGACTCGTTTTACGATTTGCGCAACGCTATTCGCGCCGACTTGGACACGTTGGCAGGCCGATCCGCCGTCATGGAACCCTCGCGCCTGAGGACAAAGGTGGTTGCCTACGACCGTCCCACTGCCACGGACATCCTGTTCAATCGCCAGAATGGACTGGAGCTAGTCATCAAGTTCGGCCAGCCTCGCAATATCAGGAAATCGAATCGTGCTGAGAGGAGCGCATGGTGGACGCGAACCAAAAGACTCAACCCTGGGTCATTCGTCTGTCTGCTTGACGAGGTCAACAACGTTCTTTTCTTTCTGGTGTCCATGTCAACTGAGGTTGTATCCAAGGAGAAATCGCTTCAGCAACCAGGAAACTCAAAGGGAGGCCATAAGGGAACTGAAGATGGCGACGAAAAGCAAAGTTTCACCCTCGCTGATGATAGCGACCATGCGTATGTTCATCTTCAACTCGCCGACCCTACAACAGATGAGGTGAAACAGTGCCTGCGGTGGTACAAGAGCATGGGATCTCGTCAGGCTCGACGGATGTTGGAATTCCCTGGCATTCTCATGCCCTCGGTTTTGCCGCCACTCAAAGCCCTTCAAGCCATGTCCCGAAAGATGGATATTCCGTTCCAGCATTTGCTGGTGCCATCTCAGTCAAACCCTTCCCCCAAGAACGAGCCCCCGCTGTATGCCATGAAGGCTGGCTTTACCTTTGATCTCAGCTCCCTTTCAAATGACGGTACAGAACTTACCTACTCTCCTACTGAAACTCCAGACCCTATGTCGCTTTCTCGCCACTCGACGTTGGATTATACGCAAGCAGAGGCTATCCTGAACTCCCTCAGGCGATCCATGGCTCTTACTCAAGGCCCCCCAGGCACCGGAAAATCGTACACTGGAGAGGCTCTCATCAAAGTGCTGCTTGCGAACAAGAAAGCCGCCAATTTGGGACCCATCGTATGTGTTTGCTACACTAACCACGCGTTGGACCAACTGCTCGAGCATCTTGTGGATGGTGGCGTCACCCAGATCGTACGCATTGGATCTCGGTCAAAGTCTGATCGACTTGCCGATGTCAACCTTCGTGTCGTGGCTCGCGGCCAAACCCGTACGAGAACGGAGGGCAGGGTGCTGTTCGAGTCTAGAGAGGAGCTTGATTCTGAGACCCGGTTCTTGACCGGCCGTCTTTCAGCGTTCAAGTACACAAAGACTGACGAGAAGATACGCGACTGGCTGAACGGACATCATCCGCGGATCGCCCGCGACATCTTTGGCACCTTCTCCGACAACGATGATGGGTGGAAGACCGTCGAGAAGCCCAAGCAAAAGATTCTACAGAAATGGTTAGAAAGTGGACCTCACTCGGATGCCGAGCCAAGGCCACTGAACCTCTTATACCAACTGGATACATCTACTCTCTGCCGGCAAGATCGACTCACATTGTACCAGGACTGGCTTCAGAAGGCGCTCGCTTCGACTCTGGGGTCAGTAGCCGCATCCCACACCAGCTACTCAGAGCTGCGTGACCACGACTTGCGACTGAAGCAGGAGATTGACCTTCGGTGTCTCCAAGAAGCAAACATCATCGGGGTCACAACAACAGGATTGGCTAGACAGCTGGAACTCCTTCGAAAAGTGCATGCAAAAGTACTCGTCTGTGAAGAGGCTGGCGAGGTGCTCGAGGGACATCTATTGACAGCTCTGTTGCCGACTGTCGAGCATGCGATCCTCATCGGCGACCATTTACAACTCCGGCCGCAGATTCAAGACTGGCGGCTCCAGCGAGCTAACCCGGCCGGGGAGAAATACTCGTTAGATGTCTCTCTCTTCGAGCGCCTTGTCAGCCCCAGGCATGACGGTGGGTCAACGCTGTCGCGGAGCATCTTGAACACACAGAGAAGGATGCATCCCTCCATCTCTGAGCTCATACGGTCTACCCTGTACCCAGCGCTCGTTGATTCGGCGAATGTGCAGGAATACCCGGAGATTCCAGGTATGGGGAAGCGGCTTTTCTGGCTGCACCACGAAGTCCCCGAGGCTGGCCGAAACGGCCAGGACTCAGTAGACACCTCATACTCGAACGATTATGAAGTCAAGATGGTCTCCGCTCTGGTTTCTCACCTTTTGCGCCAGGGCACGTATCGAGCTGGGGACATTGCTGTTCTCACGCCATACCTGGGCCAGTTGAGTAAACTGAGGCAAAGTCTCGGGGCTACTTTCCAGATAGTGTTGAACGACAGAGACGCCGAAAATCTGGCAGAGACGGGTGATGATCCTGCTTCGCCAGCAGCGACAGCAGCAACCACCACAGGCGTCTTGTCCCCGGTAGCAAAGTCCAACTCTCTTCAGGAAGTCCGCGCAGCAACAGTGGACAACTTCCAGGGCGAGGAGGCCAAGGTTGTCATTGTCTCTTTGGTCCGCAGCAACAATGAGAAGAAGTGCGGCTTTCTCAGCACCTCCAACCGCATCAATGTGCTTCTATCACGAGCCCAGCACGGAATGTACATCATCGGAAACGTGGAGACATCGAGCCATGTTCCGATGTGGGCGAAAGTTGTTAATCTGCTTCAGCAAGGAGACAACATTGGCCCCAAGCTCGAGTTGCAATGTCCTCGTCATCCTACAGCGAGGAGTCTCGTATCGGAGCCCGAAGACTTCTCGCGCTTTGCCCCCGACGGCGGGTGCAGCGTCCCCTGTGACAGGCGCCTCGCCTGCGGACATTCATGTACCGGACCTTGTCATTCAGAGGTGTTGCACAACGCCGTCAAATGCCTCGAGGCTTGCGCTCGACCAAAGATTGGCTGCGACCACGCTTGCCCACGTCCTTGCGGCGAGGCTTGCGACGACAAATGCATGGAGATGATGAACGGGCTCAACATGGAGCTTGAATGCGGCCATTCTGTCGCCTCGGCCCGATGTTGGCAAGCTCGTGAACCAGAATCCATACGATGCTTCATCAAGGTCACCAGGTCGGTTCCCGGGTGTCAACATGAGATCACCACCTGCTGCTACCAGAGCGTAACGGGTCCGAACTACGCTTGTCGACTTCCATGTGGATTCCGCCTACCCTGCGGACATGTCTGCAAGCGGAGGTGCTGCGATTGTCGAGACAGGCAGAACGGCGAAGTTGTCAGCGAAAACCACGGCGTTTGCCAGCAAGACTGTGGGAAAAGCTTCAAGACGTGCAGTCATACGTGCTCGGCGACATGCCACGGCGATCTGCCGTGCTCACCGTGTCCCAAGCCTTGCGAGAACCGCTGCCAGCATTCCAAGTGTGACAAAAAGTGTCATGAACCCTGCGCACCATGTGCAGAGACGACTTGTTCATCCTCTTGCCCACACTCCAAATGCAACATGCCGTGCGCAGCCCCTTGCGACTGGGTACCGTGTTCGAGGCGGTGCGAGAAAACCCTCGACTGCGGCCACCAGTGCCCGTCTCTCTGCGGCGAGGACTGCCCTGATAAGAAGTTCTGCCAGCATTGCGCATCGGAAGACGTCAAGTCTATTGTGGTTGACCTCTTCGAGATGAAAGAATACAAGGACATCGACTTGGACAAGGAACCATGCATCTTCCCCGACTGCGGCCATCCCTTGACGTATCCGAACATGGATGGCCAGATGAGCCTCCGCGATCACTACACACTTTCCCCTGACGATGTCCCGATAGCGATTCTTGCGCCGTCACAGCCGTTCGGAAATACAGACGGCGGAGATATCAAGGTGTGTCCTCAGTGCCGTGGGTCTCTGCGCAACATAGCCCGCTACGGCCGCGTGGTCCGCCGGGGCCTCCTCGACGAGTCGACCAAGAAGTTCATCACGTGGTCCAACAATCAGTTTAAGAAGCTGTTTGATAAGTTCGCAGACGCTGAGGGGGAACTGCTACGCGCTGATACAATGGTACTCGAAAACTCCGATTCCGGGATGCCTGACTTGACCGCATCGCGCGTGGAACAGATCAGCGGCATCTGCAAGGCAACGACGCTGAGCCGATACAAGTCTCTTAAGAGCGTCCGCATTCGGACCGCCACGCACATGTCTAAACTGGGTAAAGATGAGCAGCCGTATCAGCGGGTGGCAAATGTGGTGAATTTCGTCAGCAAGAAGCGGCACGGCGTCGACGAGTTTGCTTTCGACGACAAGGGCATCCAGATGGGAGGGTACCTCCAGACCATGGCCCTGCTCCTCCGCTGCGACCTCCTGATTCTCTCTGATTTTGTCAGTCTCTGTCGGAGGGAGATACTGCTCCACCCTGAGTTCCGAAAGAGGGATGTTTCCTGTTACGTGAAGGATTGCCAGAAGCTTATCGATTTGGCAAAGGGGAGGGAACTTCCGCGGCAACAGGTCGAGGGACACATCTTCATGGCCCGGTTCTGCGCCTTGTCACCGCTTCCGGAGACGAAAGACTCGGCGACAGACAGCACTGAAAAGGACCTACGAGAGGTAGGAAAGAAGCAGCTCGAGCTCGCCAAAGACCTCCTCGACCGCTTCAAGTCCACCGAGCCTCTGACGCCAGAGTACGAGGCTGCCCTGCTGGCGCTCAATGGCGGAGTCTTCTACAGCGACGTCTCTGCCGCCGAGAAGAAGGCCGTCTACCTGGCCATGTCGGCCGAGTTCAGGGGCACAGGACACTGGTACACCTGCGAGCGGGGCCATCCTTTCACCATTGGCGAGTGTGGCATGCCTATGCAGCTCGCGCGGTGCCCCGAGTGTGACGCGCCGGTGGGCGGGCAGAGTCATCAGGCCGCTGCGGGTGTCTCGAGCGCGACCGAGTTTGAGGCTCTCGGAAGGAGCATGGGGGGTATGAGGCTTTGATTTGCACGGTCGAGGAAATTCGCATGAGCGAAGGGCGCAACAGCAAAGGAAATGGGAGAGCACAACATTGGGGTGGTTATAGCTGCGAGTAAAGGAGGCATTGCAAGCCAGGCCCGCGAACCGTGTATCTTGGGTCATATGAAGAATGTCAATTTTTGCACAGATATTATGGTTTCACGAAGTCCGGCCTTAGAACTGGGACATTGGATGTCGTACACTTGAGGAACTCCTGTTTTGAGGCTTGCTCATAGTTCATGATCCCGGTCAAAAGATGATGCAGCCGACCAGGGAATGCTTCGTTCGACACGTCGATGAAATCAACCCAAGTGCCGAGTGAGCATTATGAAAGATCAATTCACGAGCACGAGCGCAAATAAACGCAAGAGAGTACAAATACTCGAACAACTTGTTCCAGCTAAACAGACAAACATGCAACAGCCACAAGTAGTATGCAACAGCCACGTCTGGCATATTCCAACAATCCCAACCCTCCAAAACGTGAACTCAGCAACAGGAACGAAACCCCATGGGCTCAAAACAAAGCTACTCGCTGTCCTCATTCTCGACTCGGCACTTGGACTTGCTGTTCTCAACCTCCTGGTCCTCGGCATCCTCGTCGTCCTGATCCGTAACCACATTGGCGCCCATGTCGCCCACGCCGTCGAAGTTTCCGAAGAAATTGTCTGCATCTTCCTCTTCCGAAGCCCGCATCACAGGCGCGAAGAGAAAATCGCGCGTCTCATGCTTTATCTGGCGGAAAAAGGCATGATCAGGATGCAGTGCTTTGCCTTGAGCGATGAAACCCATGGGCGTGTGCACAAAGTCTTGTCCGTGGCGTCGTGTGGCGAGCCACTCCTGCATGAAGGTCAACGGCTTGGTGGTAAAAGTCTGGGCGCAAGCCTCTGAATCGACTGGATTCAACTTGTCGTTCTTCGAGGCAAAATCCGCGGGGCGAGGGTCCTGGGCACAGTCGACAAGATCAACAACCGAATCAATGGCCCCATCAACAACCTCCCTGGAGAATGCATCTGTCAGTTTGCCGTTCGTGGTACCACAAACAGAGACAACAGACTCCTCAGCGTCTCCCTCGGTTGTTTCTCCGTCCTCGGCGCCGTCAACAGTATGGTTGACAGTCTCAACAGCGTCATCCGTCAGGTTACCGTCCTGGGCACCATCGGCAGAGCTGATGACGTCTTCAGTAACCTCATCTTCATCAGAAAAAGGCTCCTCCAAAAAGTCATCAACCTCCTCTACCGTAACATTTTTCTCGTCAATGCCAAAGAACTTGCACATTGGTTCGTATTCCTCCCAGTCGAAGTACAGGCGGCCGGCGTAGATGCCAAGCTGGACCCTCAGCCAAAGAGGCGCCTTCCAGTCTTTCGGCAGCGAAGGAATAGTGAAGAAATTCAGATGACCGAAATGCAGCATCTTGCGCGTGATCGGTGCTGCGTACATCAACAGGTGCGCGGGCGCCGGTGACTTCAAGCCTCGAAGAATGGGAAGCAACGCCTCAGCTTCCTCCGGGATGACGATGACAGCTTTCTCTGCAACTTGGCTCCAGAGGATCCAATTGACAGGCCGCTTCCCTTCGTTAGCAAGTGCACAAAACAATAAGAAACAGAAACGCAGCTTACAATAAAATTGTCAATAGTCAAGTCAATGTTGACCTTGACCGTCCGCTCAAACTCGGCTGAGACAAAGAGTCCCGGGTTCTGAACCTTGTTTGATAACCTGAACTTCCTGCCCACACCAGTACGGGCCAGAGACTGGAATGCGGGTACCAGAAATCGCGAGTCGGCAGGTAGCCGTCCGGTTCTTGCGAAAGTCTCAATCTCGGGGTGCAGGCTTGAGAACGAATAGGCCGGGTATGAGCACATCTTCTTCACCTGGCGTACCGACTCTACCTCGAATGCAACCTCGCGCTCTTGCTCAACCTCCTGGAGTGCAGAGGCATGCACAGCGCGGCCAGTGTCCTGGAAACCCTTGCGACGAGCCTCGAGCTCTCGCATATATCCAACAAGCTGAGGGTCGGCGCCGTTCATGGCCAAGCCACCGGCTTTCTGTCTGACCTTTGGTTCATAGAGCTGTTGAAGGCTTTGTTGTTCAGCTTGCTTGATTGATGCAGTGTAGGCCTCGCGCTGCTTCTTGTCGAGTAGAAAGTTAGGGTACTTGACGGCAGCCTGTTGCCGACGGCAGAAGTCCACGCCCTGCGAGTAGAAGAGAGGCTGGAGCTGCTCAAGACCATCACAAGTATTGTGAAGGAGCCAACCAATCCTAAGTATACCTGGTCAGAGAATGATGTACCACCTAGAGCTGAATACGGTCACTTACACATCTTGCGACTCGACGACCTCGGAGTGGTCTTTGCCCTGAACGTCTAGGATACTTTGATAAACCTCGGGTGGAATGAAAAAGGTCACCGACTGTGTCGTGGCTAATTGTCGTAAACGCATGGCGGCTTGGACGGTGTGGTCCTTCGTCTGGCCGAGACCAAGGGTCAACGCACCGCGCGCATCCGAGGGAAGCTTGAGATCTGTGCCTCTGGTGTGTGCCTGGAGAGGGTCACCGGTTAGTCAAGGGTTCAAGTCCACGGCCGGATCAGCATTCATACCTCATCAAGATAGACTAAGCAGTCGCTCAGGTCCTCGCTGAAGGGAGAGGCAAGAAGCGGAGTTGATATCCCGGTGCTTGTTATAACCCATGGTTTATTGGCCTGATCGAAATAGAGGGCCGCTGATGCAGTTGGATCGATCTTGAGCCATTTTCGTGCCAGTTCCCCGTTGCTCATCTCGAGGATTACCGCCCCTGCGTCGATCAAAATTCGGATGTCCTGATTCTTGAGCATCTGCAGCAGGTCTGACTTAGAAGCCCTGGCTTGGTTGCGTTCGATTCTCACACATTTACGTGACCGCTCGTGCAGCAGATACGTCAAAACCTCGGCATTGGTGTGGGCCAGCGCTGGGAGATCTGCCTGCTCAATGTTGAGGGGCAACATGGTGCGGTTGTCGTTTGTACCACTGAAGCCAGTCGTCAAGGCCTTGGTCTGCTCCTGAGTTGCAGAATAGAGAGGAATATCCCAGCCATTGGACTGCAGCTTGGTCGTGAATTGTTTTGCGTGACAAGGGAACACAAAGTTGTTCAAGAAGTAGTCGATGACGACAGTGTTGTGCCGAACGGCTCGCCATATCTCAGTCAGCTGCATTTCATCATCCACGTTGATAGAGTTCCAGGCTTTGAGGGATCCGGGAAATTGTTGGGCACTCTGCGTCCACTTGTCGTACTCCGTGGAAGGATCGTCAGACTTGAGGACATGCTCGAGAGATTGCTGGAGCTGTTTCATGTCAATGCCATCATAATAGAAGGCGAGGCAGGTCAGCAAAATTCCAACATCAGGGTGGCCCCATTCGGACTGGTCGCTAGGTACTCCCTTCGCGTGGAACGGCACAGCAATTGGATCCCGCTGGGGGTGAAGACCATATTGCACATTCCACCGCTTCTTCAGGGTCATCATGAGGATTCGGTTGACGAGCAACCCCCGGAGCAAATAGACAGCTTGTTTGACATGAGGCCGGTCAGGACACATGCTACGGATTCGATCCAAGGTAAGAGGCTGCAGCTTTCCGCCCGCTAGTCTTCCGCCAAGCAAGTCTTTGACGGCTATTCGTTCATTTGCCTGAAGAGTTTGCATGGGCAGAATACCATCAACTCCATTGATAATGTCAGTTGTCAGACGTTGGATGAGAGCCTCTTCGGCATCTGATCGAAGAAAGTGGACGAGAGGGAAGCCCTCACTGCTTCGGCGCACGACCTCGACAGACTGAGGAAAAGACTGACATAGGCCATCCAAGTGTCGGTCGGCAAGATGCAGCACCGCCTCGGCGATTTGCCACCGATGAGGATGTCCATCAACGGTGATTTGGGATCCAGAAGGGTACACAAGCTGGGTCCGGACGGCAAGTGTGTAGTCAGATTCGTCAAGAATATCTCGACAATGGGTCTTTAGCCAGGACTGCGCAGTGATCATCGCGCTGGCTTCCACAACATGGTTGTCAAGGAGGCGCTGTAGCCCGCTCTGCATGAAGGAGAGATTGTGCTCGGGCTGGCATACCATCACGGCCGCATCTTTCTGAGCACTCTTATGTAGTCTCAGGTAAGCTTGAATCGTATCATGATTTGTAGGAGTCCGGCGTGAAAAAGGAACATGTAGGACCTGGCGATTGAGCAGCACACCAACCCGACCCTTCAGCAGTGGAGCGGTCTGGTGCAAAAGTGCCTTAGGCTCGACGACCCTCACGAGGAGTTCGCGGTCTGCCAGTGCAACACATACCATGGGAATGATACACGATGTCTTGCCTTGCCCCATGTTCATCTGCAGCACAGAGCTCCTTCCAGAGCTTGGCGATATGGTTGCAAGTGCAACGTCAACTTGGTCCGGACGAATGAGTAAGTTGGCCTCAATCTCGAGGAGAAGCCAGTCCGGGCGATCTGCTGGATGCCAGTTTGTGTGGCCAGGGTTGGCTTCGTCGTCATCGTATCTACCTGCATCCTTCTTGAGTATGGACTCATTCAAGCGGAGTTCACGCTGCAGATGAGTGATGGCGATTCCGAACTCGAGCAAACCCTCTCGCATTCCTTTGCCGAACGCGGCAGGCTTGGCGGTGCTCCGGAGCTGCTCCAGCAGCGTAACGGACGTAACGGCAGGCCACACTTGTCCGGCCTGGAGCCATCGAACGCGTCGCGCAGAGCACCCAGCATCCGATTGACTAAGCGACAATGTCAAATTCTCTCGGTGTCGCTCGACCTCAGTCACGGCCATGGATACGTTCCGCTCGGAGTATACGGTTTGGGCCTTCTGGCTCGACGCCATCCGCTGCTGTTTTTGGCTTACCACCAGTGCATCAAGGCTATTCTTTAGGTCCTGAGCGTAGTTTCTCCGCACTACGGAGGTCTTGTTCGGTATCCGTGCAATGATTGTCTCCAGTTCATGCGCCGGGCTTGCGGTTGGGCGGGTTGCACGGCAGAGGGAACCAAGAGTAGAGCTGCCTGCTGGGCCGGATCGCGCGTCTTGACTAGAGTATGGGTTTCCTAAGACGTGTTTCGAGCGACGGTCAGATGTACCTACCGTTATCCAGGGGTTAGAGGAAGGTTCAGCATCCTGAGGAGTGCCTGTGCAGACTTGAACGCGCAGGCTTGCGTGCTGACTGCGAGCCCGGTTGTTCGTGCTCCTGGAATTTCGATTGATGCACCGTTGAATGAGAGCTTTCTTCAGCAAATGGGTTCTCATAAGTGGGACTTCGCCGCCACGTACGCGAGCTGGGAAAACCTCTTCGGAAGCGATAAAGATGGGGGGAATGTAGAATGCGTTCGTGTCGCGACCAGTCAAAATTGCCTGAACCCTCTTCAAATGGTTGGAAAAGTCGAAGTTCTGGAACTGACGCTGCCAGGCGGGGCGAACAAGGTCCATAGCAGCCTGCGTGTCGACGAGAACCTCTTTGGGCAGATCAGAAAGTAGTGTTCCAGCACAAGGCCACTGCCGTAGGAGGAAATTAGCAAGATCGTCGCAGTCTTTCTCCGCGCGAGCGTCCCACTTGGCCCGATCGTTCTTTAGTCTCCTCGTCTCCTTTGCGCTCGCGAATTCCCGAAGCTCATCGCGGTCATCTGCTGGTGGAGGCGTTTTGAATGGACGGATCATCTGCAACAACCCGTCAAGTTGCGGAACCTGGTTGGGTTGGAAGTCGGCGTACTCTTCCCACTGGGGCAAAACGAGGGACCGGAGGTCCTCGTAAACAGCGAATGCCACGAGTGTCCTGATCAAGGGCATGTCGGCTGTCAGATGGAAGCTGGCTGGTGCAAGCAGAAAGACGAGAGCCCAGGGGCTTCCGGCTTGCTCGCGACAAGCCTTGACCAGCTGGCCCCAAGACTGCCGAACATTGAGCTTCAGACGGTCGGTCAAGGCGACTTTGTCAAACGTATCGACGTAGCCGATGATATGACCGGCCTGTGACAACGACTGGGCGAGGTCTTCGATAGCCGGGATCTTGCCAGGCCAGGCGTGGATGATATGCGCAACCTCAATGACATGTCGATGGCGGGTGTTGGCTGATGTGACACAATCTCTTGCGGAATAAAGCTGGTCACGACCGACAACAGGACAGCCTTGTCCACTCTCTGAGCGATCGTACAGCTGACGCCTCATCATTCCTCGACGGTGAAGATGTATGTCTCCGGCCTTGGGGATCATTTTCGAGGTTTTCGACTCGGTGGGGTTCACAGCGAATCGTTCGAGTTCATGGGAGAGCGCCATAATGTTGTGAACGTGAAACCGGAAAGCCTCGTGATGCATGATTTCGGTGCCTTGCGTTTTCCCCCAGAAGTCCGTCTTCATCGTCTTCATTTCTTCAGGGTAATAATCGCGACGAGGACTCAGCTCCGCCAGCTTGGCAAGCACCTCCACAGAAGGGAGGGTCAGAGGCTCCCAGGGCTTGCAGATGGCAGAAGCCAGCCAGTGAAGAGCTTCTTCGGTGCCCGTCCGACCTGTCAGAGGGTCTGGGAGCACAAATGAGGTGTAGGCATGTAGCTGCGCTTTGGTGTATAGCAACATGGGTTCGACGGCGCAGTCGAGTCGACCCAAGGTCTTGTTGATCTTGAACTTGCCAAATCGTCCTCGGCTGTCCTCCATCACGCGGGTGAGAACGTGGCAGCCACTTCGCTCAGTCGTGATGTTACCGAGAGGCACCAAAATGCATCTCTGGGATGGGTCCCGTTCATCACGACAGACGAGCTTGTTGACGAGGCCGTACCATGTACCTGCGTCTTGATCAGGGTCAATTTCGCAGCCCAACTGTGGCGACTGTAGCAGGCCCTGTGGGTTGACGAAGAAATAAAGCTCCCGACGGTTGATTTGAACTGCCAAAGCCTTGCGACTTGGCTGTATGACCAGGAGGTTCTGCTTCTCCTCAAACCCCTGAAAGATGCGGCAGATAGAAAAAAAAAGAGGTGAGTAAGGGTCGACAACTGTGACAGTGTCATTGATGCCCTTGGAGTTGGGGTACGAGCGGATGCAGCGCTGGGTGTTGAGGTTCAGAATCCATTTGTGGCGATGAATGCTCCAGATCCCTTCAGCGAAAGGCGAGATATAGACGTCTCCAGTGCGCAAGTCCCTGTTTCGTACCATGTCAGGACTTACTACCATCACGGAGCACAGGGGAACTTACATCCAGTGTACACAGTTGTTGATGAGAGGGCCGGGGAGGTCGTACCCATCCCCGGATCGAAACACCTCGCGGTCCACAAACTCATAGACGCCCCCTTTGTGAACCGCCCGAACCACCAGCTTCCCATCAGTCAGGCCAATGTGTACCTGAAACCCTTTCGGCTTGATGCATAGGGTGTACTGCAGGCCGTATTGACCGCCGGAGGGATACGTTAGTAACGAGTGGTCTCCGAAGAGTTCTCGGAGGGTGACTGCATGTTCGGGCCTTTCTGGTAATTTCTAGGAAGCTGTTAGCGACAATTATTTTTTGTGCGACGGCGGCTGTCCATGTCACGAGGAAGTAAAATTGCAGTAGTATCATTGAATAGGACAGAAGTCGACTTACTCCGATCGGACTGTGTTGGACCAACAAGAGCCCGGCAATGTAGTTGAACTCAACCGTCTGCGCAACCCCATGCTCGCCGTCAATGACCACGCATCCCATCCAGCCCGGCTGGAAGAATCCGATGGGCGAGAGTTCACGGGGGGAACCCTCGGCCTCGCGCCATACAATGGCGATTGCACGCCGAAAAGCAACAGGGAATGCTTTGACTGAGCGACGAACAGAGTCAGCCATGCGCTGTGCCAGCTTGGACTCGGAGATGATGGCGTTCCGCAAGGCGGTCGACAGAGCGTTGACGTCGGAGGTCAGATTGTCCTGAATGGTGATGCTGGATTCAAGGTAAGCCTGAAGCGAACCTTCATCCATGATGAAACTCTTGTCATTGTTCTCTTCTAGAAACAAGAGAAACGTTCGTTTGCAAAGAATTGCGGCCCATAGCGCGTACTCTTGGCATCTACGAGCAGACTGGGTGTCGCTCGTTTTGTAGGTCTCGGCACGCAGCATTTCAGCCCAGCGAAGACACACCTTTCTTGCATCCTTGAGAAGTGAAAGTGCTCGTTCATATGGCTGCAAAAGGTCAGATGCCAGCGTCAACGAATGGACACGAAGGAGGATAGTGATGACGGTATCCATCAAGTGTGTCTCGCGCCAATTGGCAGCCAGACTTTCGATTCTGAGGGACACTTGCTCCAGCAGCCTTTGTGAGAAGTCATCGTTCTGGAAGATGAGGTGGATTTGGCGGAGAGGATGGCAACTTGCATCTTCAGGTCCACTCTGAAGGATAAGATGATGCATCATGACCATGGTGGCTTCGTTGGAGAAGTTGATATTCGTCGAGGCAAGCTCGGTCAAGATGACCAGCCACCGTCTCGCTTTTCCGGAAAACAGAGTTTGAAATGCGAGGAACTCATGAACGTTAAGTCCAGAAGGGCAGTTTGATTGGCTTGCCATGATTTCATATGAGGAGGGGCCATTGCCTTCGAACGAGTGCTTGGACTTCATGATCTTGTTGAATGGAGAACTCCTGGGGAGCCGAAGAGCCACTTGGTGCGCGAATGTTGGTCGCAACCCCACGCGGCCGGGCCAATTGCATGATTCCTGGTCAAAATACGCCAATTTCAGTCCATTCGGTCGACAGACACCACCTTTACTGCCCTCCCAGTCGACTGGAAAAGGCATGCCCGCGTAATGAGTCACAAGGAATGACTTGGTAGTAGAACCGAGGGTGAGACTGCCCACGCTGGGGCAACCGAAGGGCTTGAGCGGTGGGTAGTGTGGGAGAAGGCATTTTGGCTTAACACCTCCATGCAGGTCGGGCGAGGCCAGCCGAGAGAGAAGCAGCCAAGTCGTGTCGCGGTACAAGATGAAATCCGGTGGACAGGCTAGCTCAAAGATTGCAGCCCTGGCTACAACCTCGTCGAACGGGAGGGGGTGCTCATGAATGGAGATCCGCATGCCTTGCGCCTCAATTTTCCAGGTGCATCGTAAGCAGTCCGGAGCATGTCGGCCCAGGCGATCTTTGTTGACACTGATGGTGCTGTCCTGGGCTTCAGTGAGGTAGGTGCAGGTAGTCTCGTCAATCCTTTTGGTGAGCTCGTTGTATTTGGTGGTGCCGGCGCGCCAATTCCTTTCCTTCTCCTGTCGGAGCAAGTCGGCCGTCTCCAGAATCTTCGCTTGCAGTCTCGCGAAGGTAGCAGATTCGTCTGATTCGACAAAGTAGCGATCCCCAAAACAGCCTGGGGCAGGGTCGTCGAATATTGTGCGGCGGGTTCCCTCGCCAGAAGCATCCTTGACCCTGCCACGCAGGTAGATCTGAATGGCCTGGAGGCGCTTCATATCGTGAAAGTGCTGCAAGAGGAGTACATCCAGCATTTGGGGGTAGAACATGGGGTGAAAGTCTCGTAGTAGGGGGAATCGCTTGCATGCGACCTTGTCCATAGCCACCCAAAGTTCCATGACGATGAGGAGCATGTTGCTCTTCTGCTCCGGGTGAAGGTTGTAAAGGGGCAAGGCGGCTTCGAGATACTCTTTGATGGCCTGGGAGATCACCGCACAGGATTGCTCGGTAGAAATGGTGGTGCACAGCCCCTTCTCTCTCTCAGTGAGGCGATGTATGCTGACGGCAAACTCGTTGAGATGGGCCTTGGCCGCCTCGGCCGCCTCTTCACGGCGGCGGTTTAGAGTCCGTGTCGTCCAGGAGACTCCCTTGGCTCGGTATCTGGACTTTCTGTAGGATTGCAGTCTGAGCTGCAGCGGTTCCAAGCTACAACGCAACTCGAGATCAAGATCGCGTTGAGGGGCTATTCTTGATAGGGAAGGAATAATTTTCAGATTCCTTGCCTTCTCTTGATCCCATTCGGAATTGATGTCGGCATTGACCTTGTTGATGGATGTGTCAAACTTGGGGCCGAGTTGGGCGAAGAGGTACTCATATCGAGACGCGGCGTCAGACTCGGTGCAACGCTCTGAGTCAACATCAAGCTTGGCCAGGCGGCGGCAGAGCTTGGACCTGAGAAGAGCAGCACGCTCTACGGTGATGGAACTCTCCAGGGCGGCGTCGAGGAACTGGGCGAAGACGACGCACATGAAGAACTTGTACTCGGCGCGGCCTTGCTCCCCGCCAAACGCAATCGCTAGGTAGCGCTGAATGCCGACGCGGAGAACGAGCCAGAGGGGAAGACGACGCCATGGCTTGGATGCCTTGTTCCAGCAAACGTCGTCGCGCACTCTCTTCTTCAGTAACGTGGGAGCGACCCTGCGGCCGCTGCCCTCGAGAATGGCCATGAGCATGGAGCTGATGATGGCGGGTTCGCCTGTGTTTCGGAACTCGTAGACACTTTCTCCAGCTTTGAAAGCAGTCGCGGCAAATTCCTTGGTAGCCTCCATAGAGGCCTGTTCGAGAAAGGTCGACAGGTTGACGAGGAAGTCTTCGTCCTGGAAGACGGCCAGGGGGACAGCGACAGCAATTCCTGGGAAATGCCATTGTAGGGCAGACAACGAAGCGAGGACATCTTCATTCTTGGGACACGCCTCGAAGGCTTCAAAGACAACGCAGGATTTGAAGACAGGACTGGAAAGGGGCTCGTTAGTCTGGGAAGAGACGCGTGGGGAGTGAAGAGGAGGAGAAGGAAGAGGGTGGGGCCAGGGCTTACTCGTAATCACGACGGATGAGCAAACCAGCGTTCTGGCTCTCGACGTGGACAATCAGAGTGCCAGAAGAAGACATGCCTCTGAGATGTCTGAGGAGCTGAGTCCGGTCGATGTGGCCGCCTTTATTGATGTCGAGGCAGGCCTGAAGGGAGCAGCGGATGGCATCCCAGGCATGATTTGTTGTGTTTCCGGGCAGGCGCGGGAAGACATTTGTCGCCTCGATCAGACGTCCCAGCAGGGTTCGCTCGATGAATGCAGGCTCGGGGTCCGAGGACTGAGGCAGGTGGGACGGAAGCACCAAGTGATTATACAAGAGAGCGTCGATGGAACAGCCCGCGTCCATCTCGACAAACGGCGGCTGACTGCCGCTTGCTCCGGAAGGTCGAGGAATGGGGTCGAAGAGGGGGAGGGCCCGAGGAGAGTAGAGGGCAGCAGGTGGCAGCCAGGTCGTAGACGTAGACTGATCGCGAGGCTGTGGTGATGGTGTGCAACGGCGGAAGGCTGTGTCGACTTTGCAGAGAGAAGCTGTAGTTGTAGTTGTGGACGAAGTAGGTGCGGGTGGCTGCCCCGTCACTCAATGGATTTCTGGGGGAGGAAGGAGCAGAAGGGAGGACGCGTCTGATGTCCACAAACGGGCAGGCACATGTGCACTTCTGTCTGCCTTCTGCATCATCAACGCGAAGGCCACGTCGTTTAGGCAACTACCCGGTGACAGTTGGTGACCAGATAGGGGTCAACATGGAAGGAGCCCGCCGTTGTTACTCTCCATCATGCCCGTCCATCTTCAGTATCTGGGAATACAAAATTTCATCGCCATCACTATACATTCGCCATCACTATCGCTATGATACATACATGCCTAGTCATGTCGAACCTCGTTACCCGTTTTTCGTTTCCCATACCAGGGACAAACACCATACATGCATCATACCTTGGCCCAAACCCCCTTCCCCAGCTTCCGTCTCTTTGTCTCCCTCGCAGCAATCAGTCCGCCCATTCCCAGCGCCAGACAGCTCCCCGTAAACGCCTGCGCGCCCACGTACCGTCCTCCCATCCCCGCGATGATGGCTCCCGCGATCGGCGGACCCGTCAGCACTGCAAAGCTCACAATCGTGAATACCATGCCCATCCGCGTTCCCTGCTTCCGCGGGTCCGACGTCAGCGCACTCAGGCCCGCAGGGAACAGACTCTGGATGCCCCCTGCCGCGATGCCGTAGAACACGGCCCACGCATACAGGCCAGGGCCCGACGACACGGCGATCCACGCGAATGCAAGCAGCGAGCTGATGCCCGCCATCGGGATGAACATGTTGAGCGTGCCCAGAGTGTCGGCGATGTAGTTTGGGAGCAGCCGCCCGATGAGACCGATGCCGTTGAGGAGCAGCAGCAGGTTGAGAGACGTCACGTAGGACATGCCCTCAATGTCGCGTGAGTACGAAGCCAGGTAGTAGAAGGCAAAGTACACCCCCATGAAACACTGTCTCTGGTTAGCAAGCTACCCCCAAGTGGGAAGGGGGACGGGGCAGACGGAACAAACCATGAAGGATCCGCCGGCATAGAACGTGTACTCCAGCTCCCGGAACGCCGCCCATTCCACCAGCCTGCCTGCCTTGCGCGGAGCGATTCTTGGCTTGAGGAAAAAGAAGCTGACCACCATGGTTCCCAGCTGGATAAACCCAATCGCCCTCATCGTCCACCCGAAACCAACCTTAGGCAGAAGCTCTCTGACCATGCTCGGGAACACCAAACCACCCGTCGCGCTTCCGCATGCCGAGATGCCGATCGCTAGAGCTCTCCTTTTTTGGAAGTATGTCGCCAGCAGCGAGAGACACGGACAGAACAGGCACCCATTGCCAAGGCCCATGCAGACGCCTTGCGCCAGGAAGAACTGCCAGTACTCCGTGCAGAAGGACGTGGCAAACGTCCCGATCACCACGAGTGCGGAGCCAACAACGAACAATGGGCGGAAGAACCCTGCATCTGTCAGACGGCCGGTGAAGGTGCCGATGAAGAAGAGGAGGAAGATCTCGAAAGATCCAATCCAGGAAATGTCCGATGGCGGCCGATTGAGCAGCGTTGTGTAGTGCGGTTGGAACGCGCCAAAGGAGTTAATGACGCCCCTGGATACTGTCAGCTGGGCTCTCGGAACTTCGAGGGACCGAAAACAGTAACATACCATGTATTCATAATAACAAAATGCCCGCTGACAACTGAGATGGGCAACACGTCAGATCGTTGCACGGCGTCTAACGGAAACACAAGACTACTCACCGCACATCCATGCCGTCAGGCCTCCGTCTGGCGGCGGCCCCGGCGCCACACTGGACCGAGAAGTCATGCGACTGATGACCCGGCTCGCAAGACTCGCCGTCTCTGGGTTCGCCTCCTGACCACCTTCCTGTCGGTCAACCTCTCCTTCATCGTCCGTCGTCGTGTCGCTTGAGCCATCAGGCCCCTCATCTCTGGTCTTTGCGTTCGTATCATCTGGGCCGGGATCACCTCGTGGAAAGTGGTCAAGCTTTTCAATGTCGCTGGCCGGTTCCGATGACGTTGGTAAACTTGCCATCGCCGTGTGCCGCCCGAAGACGGGACGGAAGGGGGTCGATTACTTTGCTGTCTTTGGCCCCGTTGTGATTCGTCACTAGTCGGAACAGCTGCGTCACCACACTCTCTGGAGGATTGATGCAATTGATCTCGTCGGCTTTCCGCTGCAGGACCAGGTTGGAGATACGGGTATGGGCACGTTGAGATATTCCCAATCCCTTTGCCAACGATGACAACAGCACCAGCGGGTCCTGCCTATTTAAACAGACCCAGTTACCCTGGTACGCTCGTTCCATTCGAGTCATCGATGCTTCCTTCACCAATCGAGCCTGGATGACAAAACCGTTTCTGTCGACAGCGCCCTGTGACCTGCCCCGGTCTTATTCCCGCCCCTTGTCACACCCGAGCCACTCACGGAGCTTCGAGCTTCCCTGACCGGCCACCTCCGCTCAGCCGGCCTCTCGATAGCCATCAGATAGCGTTGCATCCGACCGCTGGGGTACAGGAGCCAGTCCGATCTCGCTCGACCCGTTGGTAGAGAAGCCGAGGCCGATGCCGTTCACAGCCGTCAGATTACTCAACCCACAAAGCAACTCACAAACATGAAGCAACACATGCATGCACTGAGACTTGCAATTTGTGCACCAAAATCCGTTCATTGACCTTGAGGACAGTGAAACTAACTAATTCGACTCTTGCCATCGGCACTTGCACCAGTTTTAGACACCATATTACCAGGGGACGAGACATAACTCCACCCATGAAGACTTTCCATCGTCTCCAGCCCAAAAACTCCATGACATGCATCGTGATAAAGCAAACGTCTCAAGGTATCCGACGACCGTCTCAGGACACCTTCCCTCAACTTGATGGTTCAGATTTCCGAAGCAACTGCACCTCCATGCTCTTCCTCCTGATGTCAACGGTTCCCAGATGGGACCACGTCAAGACCTCAGCTCCTGAACTTCGCGGCACGGGATCCGAGCCGGCGAAGGCCTTCAATGGTCCAATACCACACGGGCTGGTGCTGCTCATGACGCTTGGCCGTGTGGGGTGGGGTACCGGCGCGGCAATGGGCCGCATCGCAGCTGTTGTCGGACCAGCCAACCTTCAGGTCATCTGCCCACCAGGTGCGGGACTTGCCATCCACGCGAAGAGTGACCAGGACGGATGAGATGTTATTGAAGTCTTCAACCACGAAGGGCGTGAGATCGCACTCGTTGAGATCTGGGCAGGATGGAACCCAAGTCAGTTGCGACATGACCTCCGTCTCGGCGTTCAAGGTCGAGTTGAAGCGGTATCCTGTGAATGTGAATTCGCAGAATTGATTCTCACCACGGGCATCGCAACCCAGATTGGCGCCGAAAAAGTTGAAGCGGAAGCAATTCGAAGCCGCGTCAATGCCAGCACCAAATTGAGCGGTGTCGAGCGTCCCATTGCTCAAGACTGGAGGGACAAACTCCAGAAGTTGGCCACCGGATGATGGAGTATAAGGCACAGAGGGTGGGGGCGCTACGAGGAACCCAGTTGAGAACCAGAAGCGACTGTATGGGTTGTAAAGGGGACCGACGGGCAATTCATCGAACTAAAACATCGGAATGCGTCAGCTGATCATCCACCATCTAGGGAGGATATTTGAACTTACATCCAGTACTTGGTTACCAACCTCAGTGGCACCTGTACATATGGGGACCTGGACAGGAATCGTCGCGGACGCGGTGAGAATGAGGGCTGAGGACTCAGCGGACACCGAATGTAGACCATCGGCATTCGGGGTATTGGTAGGAGATGAAGTTGAGTGCCGCGAAGTAAAAGAAGAAGTTGAGTGTCGGGAGGTAGTTTCATGCGATGCTGCATGTGGTTTGGACGACGTCTCAGTGAAATTGCCACGAGTTGTTTTTGGGAACAACGTAGAGAGCGACGGCTCCTCGGTAAGCACGGTGGGCCTAGAGGTGGTCGTGTTGGCGAAGATAGGCGCATCATTCTGTCGCTTGAAACGCAAGAGCGGAGTTGAAGCTGCAGTGGGGGTGATTGTGGTCAGGGTGACGTCGAAGGGTAATGTGAATGATTTAGGCGAAGAGTGTGCCGGGGAGGTAGTGTTCGCAAATACAAGGGGCTCATTGTTCTGACGCTTGAATCGCCTCAGGAGGGTTGGGGCAAGCTCTGTTGTTACAATCGTGCTCTCAATGGTGACCAGTGCCTGATATGGGAAGGTGTAAGTGGTGGTCAGCTCAGGCACAATGTTGAAATAGGTGCTGGTCTGAACCGAAGTGACAACCAAGGTCCTCACTGTGCTTGAGCAGTCTTCGCTGCCGAGAACACCTGCAATACCAGAGCCCTGCTGAGCGGGAGGGATACCAGAGGGCGGCTGTGGAGCAGTCGGTGGGAGCAGGGGGCTTGGCGACGGGAACCCCGGAAGTGGCAGTACTCCCGAGGTGAAAAGGGATGGATTGTTACCGGGTTGGGCAGGAGATGGTCCGCCTGAGGGAGGCTGCACGATTGATTGAGGGAAACCATAGCCACCGGGTAGTGTGGCATCCGATGGAGGCACCCAAGGCTGACCAGGTGCAGCAGTGCCCGAGAGATCTCCAGAGGCTGATCCCAATCCAGACGTACATGTTGTCGACAGGGCAGGGGAGCCGCCTGGAGCAAGAGGCTGAGGCTGGCCTGTACCAGGTTGACCGACACCGGGTTGTTGGGGTTGACCGACGCCAGGTTGACCAGCACCGGGTTGACCGACGCCGGGTTGACCAGCACCAGGTTGTTGAGGTTGACCGACACCGGGTTGACCAGCACCGGGTTGTTGAGGTTGACCGACACCGGGTTGACCAGCACCAGGTTGACCGACGCCGGGTTGACCAGCACCAGGTTGACCGACGCCAGGTTGACCAGCACCAGGTTGACCAGTACCAGGTTGTTGAGGTTGACCGGCGGCGGGCTGGCCAGAGCCGGGCTGGCCGAGGCCAGGCTGTCCCGACTGCGCAGCAACACCTGCGGCACCAGAGACAACAGAGGGCAGGGCAGTGACGCCTGAAGGGAGAGATACTCCAGCTGTGGCGACAGTGAGATAGGTCACAACACTGACACCGTTACCATAGTCAGCTGGGACGGTTTGGGTGACGAAAAAGGTGCTGGTAAGGTACAAAGTGCCGGAAATATCGTCTGCACCGCCACCTGGTGAACCGGGAGGAACTGGACCCGTTGTGAGAGCAGAGCCATAGCCCGCAGGAGGGACCTCTCCGGGCGTACCGCCGCTACCGGGTGCACCTGGAGCGCCAGAAGCACCGGAGCCTGGGAGACCAGCTGGTGCAAAGGTCGGAGTGCCAGGTAGGCTGCCATCAGAGTTAGGCGTTCCGGGGGGGAAGAAGTAGGTCAGGGTTTGGACGATATTGTCGTTAGGTCCAGTTGCTGTGGGGTTGTGGAAAGTAGCAGTGATAACTGTCCTGAAACCATTGTCGAAGGGATTGTCGTTGGGAATAGCAGTAGAAGGAAGCAGTGTGGACGTGAAGACAATGATGGAAGGGGCGGAGCCGCTAGCGGAACCCGGAACACCAGAGCCAGGAGCGCCATTGCCATTGCCAGTGTCAGAGCCTGGTGCACCGGAGCCGGGAGTGCCATTGCCAGTACCAGAGCCTGGAGCGCCTGAGCCGGGAGTGCCGTTGCCATTGCCAGTGCCAGAGCCTGGTGCACCGGAGCCGGGAGTGCCGTTGCCAGTGCCGGAGCCCGGAGCGCCAGAGCTGCCGTATCCGTCCGGGGCAGAACCCGAGGGGTAGATTGTTTGCGTGATGACAGTGACTTGTGGATTATTGCCCGAAGGACCGGGGGGTACAGCTGTAGGGGCGAGAGGGCCGGTTGGGGGAATGCCAGCTGTGAGCGTTGCGACGTAGGTCTCGGTTGAGACCGTGGGCTGACCATCAGGACCAATATATGTAGCTGTACGATACAGCGAGGTGGTGATGACGTTGCCTGCGCCAATGCCAGCGCCAGAACCTGGGGTTGGGGCGGGTGCGCCGGTCCACTGACCACCTGGGGCAGGCGATGGATTCGGGATCGTCACGGTTAGGGTCTGCACAATGGCACCATCCGAGGGTGTGGCTTCACCAGGGGAGCCTACCGCTGGGGTTGCAGTCACATACAATGTGGTGACAATGACAGTGACGATTTCGCCGTTTCCTGAGCCGGAGTTGTCGGGGAAGTTGGCAGTAATTGTGGCGACAATTGTGTCAACAACGGGTGACGCCTGGCCGTTGGGACCATTGGACCCAGACGATGGAGTTGGGCGGTAAACGGTCTCGGTAATGACGGTGACAAGGTCACCGTTATCGGCAGAAGCCTGGGAAGCGTCACCAGATCCCGGTCCACCCGTGGCAGGTGGTTGCAGAGGTAGAACACTTGCAATGGTCGTGGCATGCGTCACAACGGTCGGCGTGGGGTTGCCAAATGGATCCAGGCATGTTGTAGTCTCATACCAGGTGGTAGTGATCAGGGTCACCCCGTTCTCAGCGCCCGCAGGCGAGCCAGGCGATCCATCGGACCCAATATCCGTAGGAGACGCAGGAGGGAAGGCGATGGTGAAGGTGGCCACGATTGTGTCAACGGTGACTGTGTCTTGGCCAGGGATAGTCCTTGGGTGGTACAGAGTTGTGGTTATGACAGAGTATGGGCCGCCAATGCCGCCAGGAGCCGGTGGGGCTGGGGTAGCTCCAGCAGGCGAGTTGCCATCTCCGCCTGGTGCATTGGGATCTTGGGCCTGGACGGTGATGGTCTCGACGATGATGTTCTGGGACGGAGAAAGTGGACCAGAGGCAAGCGCGGGCTGGTAGATGGTCCTAGTGATGACTGACGGCTGTAGTTGACCGCCAACAGGAGCACCTGGAGCAGGAGTAGTGGCAGGGGTACCGGAACCATCGTTGGGTGATCCTCCCGCACCTTCTGGGTAGGTGACGGTGAAGGTGGCGACAACAGTATCGACGGTAGGGGAGCCGTTGCCATTGTCCGGTGCTGTCCGGTACAGGGTGGTGGTGATGACAGTAGCGCAGTCAGGATCGAAGGGAATGTTGCCACCGGATTCGCTGCCAGGTGAACCAGAACTGCTGCCCGAGCCGTCACCAGAACCAGGGGAACCAGAATCAGGGGACCCAGAATCAGGGGAACCAGTGCCGGGGAATCCAGAGCCGTCACCAGTACCAGCGCCAGGATTGCCTGTGCCAGGTGCACCAGAACCATTGCCGGAGCCTGGGTTGCCAGAGTCTGGGGTGCCAGAGCCGGGGGTACCAGAGCCGGGGGCGCCAGAACCGGGACTCCCAGCACCGCCGTCTGAGCCAGGAGGCACAGAACCAGGAGCGAGAAGGGTCACGGTGTGAGTGGCAACGGCAGTGGCAGTCAGACGCGATTCCCAAGGGCGTGGTCCAGTGTAGGGGGAACTGTCACCGGGGCCAAACGTCTGGACAGTGACGGTGTAGACGGGGGGAACAGGGTTCTGGGGAGAGGACACGCCCGAGCCCACAGGAGCAGGGATTGTGACGGTAACAGTCTGAGGGCCGGCTTCGACAAGAGGGGAAGCAGCATTGGTCGCGGGAACCGTGACGAAGACAGTGGTGGTGGCAGTGGGAGCACAAGTGCCTCCTCCGTAGCCGTCGTCGCTGTCGAGGTCAGCAACATCGGCGTCGTCAAGAGGGTCGATCGTTTCGTCAATGATCTGCAGGATGGCACTCACGGGGAAAAGGCCTCTGCCGTCGTCAGGCCTAAGAGGCCAACGGCTAGAGCACCGAGAGACGCGTAGACACGCATCGTAGGCACCGTTGGGATTTGCGTGAAGGCGTCGACGATAGAGAGAGGTTGTGCACGATGTGGTGTGCTGACTGGTTCTTGAGCCGAATGCAGGGGAACGATTGACGAGGTTGAACACGAAGACGGCAAACGAAAGACTGGACTTGGGAACGAGAGAAGATGAAGATGAAGAGAAAAAGAGAAACCAGAGGTGGGAGAGAAGAGGAAGAGAGATGGGAACGACGAGATGTGGGAGGAAGAAAGATTGTTGGGGGGGAAATGTGGGAGGACAGAGGGGATTGTGTGCATCGGCCGACTGATTTCTCAAATCGAGCATACCGGAAGGGAAGGAGCTGACCTGTGACCCAGGTGAGAAGGCAGGCGCAGAGTCGTTCCTGCCGTTCTGGACCGGCGGCCTCACCCAACAGAACCAAAGCGGAAGGGACAGTCGCGCTCGTGGATATGGCAGGCACAGTCCAGGACAAGTATCCAGGTGTGTGGGAAGTCGCCATCATCTGGCCCGCAAGCCGTACACCACAGGTCACGCCGGCATGGCCATGGAACATTTGATGCTGTCCAGTATCGCGGAGACATGACAGTAAGAACCAGAAATATGTCAATTCCAAGATGTTGATTCTCTCAGTTTGCAGTAGCATCCTTCTTACCACTTTGCACCCCTATATGCCTGGATATTTGCCACGCTGGGTGAAAGGAGGGGAGCATTGTGTGGGTTTTTAGGGAAAGAAGTCGTGTCATCGAGGTGATCTTGCCATCCATTTCGCAAGTTCCATTGCATGCAGCAGATATGCTCCCGATTCTGCGAGGGGAAATCAGCAGATATTCAAGGCTGCGCCTTCCTCACGGATGTGCCTGACAGCTGCCATCCCTCCAGCTCCATGCTGCTGCCTGACTTGCCTGCGACTGAGAGTTAGATAATGTTGAGGGCAGGTACGATAACCAGTGGACCGTCGGTTGGAGGGGTGTACCTTCCCAAAGGAGGGTGGACTTGGGCTTACGTGGGCGGGCGCGCACCTCCCATCCATACACGTGACGTTGTCCGTCGATTTGTTGTCCCCGGTCTGTGGTGTTGTTCGTGGTTTTAGGTGGATGATGGTAATATAGACACACATGTTCTTCTTAAGAAGGAGTAGGTGGACAAAAAAGTCCTGATTCGATTCGACTCTTGATTCTATGCAGCATGACACTCTCTTTCACGCCTACACAGGGTCATCCTCGTAAGGCGGAAGGGCCCCAGGGGCCGCGGGCGGCGCAGGCTGGGAGTCATCATCAACCAAGTCCCCCACAGCGACGCGCTTCCAGTCGTCCTCGATCCTCGCCGCCCACAAGGCCGAGCCGGCACTGGTGGTAAGGAGGAAGAAGAAAGAGAAGATGGGGATGAGCTCCAGAATCATGGCCACGGTGCCGAACCAGACATATTCCCAAACCCTCGAGCGAATCTCCTGCTTGCTCTCCTTCTTACTGAGGCCTCGCAGTTGAAACCAACGGTAGTGTGCAAGCTTGCCAAGCCGGGTGCCCGTGATCATGATAAAGGCGGGCCCGCCGATGATGGGGATGAAGTTGAGGGGCAGGAAGATGATGACCTCGATGATCTGGATCATGCTCCAGGGGGTGTACACAGCAGAGGTCGTAGGTTTTCCCAGCATCTTGATCGCGGTCGGCGCATCGGGGAAGAGGATTCGGTGCGGGGACACAAGATCAGTGTGCGAACACTTGATGAGGGTGGCCTTCGTCACGGGTTAGCATGCAGATTTCTTCGACTTTGCGTCACTAGGCTTACATCAAAAACATCAACGCGAGCCTCGTCAACAAAGAAGCCCTCAAAGAGTCCTTGGATCACGACGAGACCCTCGCCGAGAACCAGGATCGTGGCATTGAACCAGGCGCTCCGACCTTGGAAGATGGCGAGAAGCGCGAGCTGCGGCAAGAAGGCGAAGGTGAAGAGAATGACGTAGACAAGAATGGATATGATGGAGAGAGGGAGCAGCCGGCTGAAGAACAGCGGATAGAACTCCTTGTTGCGAAGGAAGTACCAAATGCCGCGGAGGGGGAAAAAGGCGGCGCGCCCGCATCGGAGGACGTCATTTGTGTATCGAGCCAGGAACGGTGGAGGTCGGGAGAGGGTTGGTCGAAAAGACGAGCGGGGTGGTTGCGCATCGGCCATGGCAGGCGATTGAAGGGGGAGCTGTCGTGAGCTCGTGATTGTGGGATGGTGTAGATTCTCTTGGATGGTGCGTAGATGTTGAGGATGGAGGTTGAAGGCGCGAGTGGTGCCAAGGCAAATAATCGAAGGGAGGCCCTCGACGTCATTTGTTACCATTGGGCCGTGGCAAGTTGCCTGCCACAAGGCAAAGGTACGTACCTCATCCCCCTCGCAGGCCCAGCCACCCCACCACCCTGCGCCTGCTCAGTGCAGTGTGCTCCCCCTCTGACCGGTACCTTGTACCCTTCGCTAGCTCCTCGTCGGAATGCCCTCATTCCGGAATGGCTTGCCTGAGCAGAGACTCGACTTCTTGGTCATTCTCGGGCGCCAATTTGCCCTTTGATGTCTTGGAGAAATGCATACGGAGCCCTTGGTACTGGCGCTGCAACGCATTACAATGCACAGGTTCAGAACCTAGAATTGGGCAGATACATCCATCTACGAGTGGCTTCATGGCCAAAACGAAGTCGGCCCTAGCACAACGGTCGAGCGAAGATCATCCCACCACTACCTTGCCACTTGAGGCGTCTGTCCATGACAAGGCATCCGGAGACCGGGCCAAACCCGTCTAACAAACCCGGGGCCAAGCCCGGGACCCAGCAGCCGCAGCCAGTCACTTAGGACTTGGGAGTTACAAGCCCCGGAGTTATCTGACGGCCGTTTCGCTTCCCAACCAAACTCCGGCATGGCGGCAGGTTTCAAGAGCAAAAAAAGCAACCAGAGCCGCCGACGTACCTTGCAACCGTAACCGTTTCCGAGAATCCAACTACAAAAGACGATTGAGCCGCTCTCTCCGCGTTCTCGCCAACTTCTGCCACGCCAAAACCTCAATCCTCCCTCCCTACCAAGACACACAGAGAAGCTGGGAAGCCAGATTCTGGTCCTCAAGTGAAACAGAATGGCTTGGTGGCCACGGCTACGGCGATGGCCAATGCCTATTCGCTGGCGCCCGTCGCTCACGTGCCGATGACCAGGCCTACCTCGACATCGGCTTCCTTCCACCACCATACCCTTCGGCAGATGGGATGGGGAGCACCATACTGGTCGAGCACTTCCAGTCTACCGTACTTCCCTTTCTTCTGACGATACGCTTCGCTTCGCTTCGCATCCGCTTTGCTACCCAATGACGCGTTCCTGGCGAGCATCGGGATCGAAACGGATTAGCTCCGGCTCAGTCTTGGTCGTCTCGTTGACTCGACTTCCGCGGGAAGCTCGCCGATTACCTGAGACTTTTTACCCGTCCCCGCGCTTCGCCCACACTTCACCGCCCGCAAACCCCGCAGCGGTTTTGTTGGGCTGATATCGCAGTCCTCGGACTCTGGCTAGCGGATCATTCACAAAAGGTGCAACTTGCTAAAGCACACCAGAGGCGAACCGCCAAAGCAAAACAGCCACACCACATGGCGAGCGCGTCGAACCCCAGTCAGGGCCAGGCGAGTGCGCCGTCTGCTGGTAATGCCGATTCAAGACCATCCACCGCAGCCGAGGGGTTCAAGAAGCGCAACCGCATCAGGTTCTCGTGCAACCACTGCCGCGAGAAGAAGTCAGCAGAAGCTCTCTTGGTCCTCGTCTCTTCCTGGCAAAACGTGATTGCTGACCAGCAATGCCAGACTCAAGTGCAATCGAGCATCGCCTTGCGACCAATGCATCAAGCGAGACATTGTTCCATCGTGCGAATACGTGCCTTACCTCTATCCGCGGGCAGCTGCGCGCCAGCCAGCGCAAATCTCTCAACTTTCCACCCACCGGCAAGGCTCAGTTGACACGCCCACTCTGCAGGCGAAGCTGAAGCATTTGGAGGATGTCGTGAGAGATGTCAAGGCGAAGCTCGCCGAGCGAGGTATCGCCATAGAAGACCTTGCCAGCAACCAGAAGAGTACGGGCACGCAGGCCAAGTCACGGTTGCCCGAGACGCCTGGAGACTTGAGTGGGGTCAAAGAACCGACTCCTGCAGGGCCAATGGTCGACAAACTCCGCTACGTCGATGCTGCGAACTGGGAGGCGATCCTTGATGATGTGCGCCGCGATTCCTGTTCCTGATGAAAGCGACCGCGTACTGACAACTGGATAGGTCACGAGGCTTACCGATGAGCTAAAGACGTCAGAGACGATTCCGGAGGAGGGGGACGATGACTATGCCGATGGCCTCGATCCATCGTTTGCGAGTACCGAGGGGCCAGTCTTGCTCCTAGGCACCTTTCCTCCGGCGACCATTCAAGATCTTATGGACTATCTCCCACCCAAGGATATCACAGATCGCCTGATTGCTCGTTTTTTCAAAGGCAAAGAACCAGCTTGGTGTACGTCTCTGCTAACTCCATGCTTCTCTTGGCGCTAACATGGCCACAGCAATGTTTCACGTCCCTGCATTTCTCAGAGAGGTGGGTTAGACTGTAACATCGCAGGAGCAAGACGCTTTTGCTGACACTGAGCAGTACGCAGAGTTCTGGGAAAACCCCCAGGACTACTCAATTACCTGGATCGGTCTACTTTGCATCATGATCAGTCACGCCGCCTTCTTCTGTCTCCGGGGCGACGAGGAAGTCCCTGGCAACATCGGGCCTCCACAGTACATTCTCGACCTCTATCGCATCAGATCAGCCCAGTGCCTGGCTCTCGACGACTACACCAAGCCGGGCAAGTACAAGGTCGAAGCACTGATCCTTTACTTTGGCACCGAGTACCTTCGGCTGAGCGATGCTCAGCGGGGCACTTCCATCATGATGGCCATCATCGTCAGGTTGGCCATGCATTCGGGCTTGCACCGTGACCCAAAACACTTTGAGGGACTCACTGTGTTCGAGCATGAGATGAGGAAGAGGTTGTGGACAATCCTTGTTGAAATTGACGTTCTGGTCGCCTTCCAATTCGGCCTTCCCGGCAATGTACAACATCGGTACTTCGACACCGGGCTACCACATAATCTGCACGACGAAGATTTTGACGAAACGACCACGGAACTCCCACTCGAGCGACCTTTCACAGAGCGCACACCTGCGCTCTACACGATTGTGAAATCGCGGCTTGTCGTTGCATTTGGCGACATCCTCGCCAGGATGGCCGACAGAGACAGCCCGACCTATGGGGAGGTGCTTCGACTCAATGACCAGTTGGAAAAGGCTCATGAAGACATCCCCCCGGTTCTCCGAGCACGATCTTTCAGCCTGTCGATCGGAGACCCGATTGACCTCATCATGCAGAGGCTATGGATAGAGCTGATGTATCTCAAGGCTCGTGTTGTGCTGCATCGTCGATACTTCGCCCTTGGGCGGGGTGATCATCGGTACGCCACATCTCGCTTCAACTGCATTGATGCCGCAACCAAGACACTGGAACACCAGTTTGATGTGAACACGGAGATTCAACCCGGAGGCCGCCTGTCAAAGGAGAGATGGTTTCTATCGAGTCTCAGCACCCACGACTTCCTGCTGGCCAACATGATGCTGTGTCTGGAGCTCTCGTTCCTCCTTCGAGCGACAGCGAAACCCGACCAGGCATCTTCCGCTGAGCCAATAGAGAAAGATAGGATACTCCACATCCTTCGCACTTCTCGTGGGATCTGGGGTTCCATGCGAAGCCAGTCGGCCGAAGCCAGTCGCGCTTTCAAGATTCTCTCTCGCATGTTGACCATTTCGACCGGCACGCAATACGAGAGCAGTCCAGACTCGGCTGCAGATGGGTTGGGACAGGCTGGTGGCATGGACCTAAATCAGCGGCCTTCGTACCAATTCGCCTCCGGTAAGGCGCTCTTTTCGGGTCTCTCGGGTCACATCACTACTGACGCAAAGTTCTCTCGTGTAGGCATTCGCGCATTCGTGCCAGAGCAGCACCCTAGCTCATCCTGGGGGCCGACTGCCGCGCCGCCCTATCCTGCAGGCCTTACCCAAGGAGCGAACCCGGCGCATGCAACTCCCTGGGCGGCACAGCCCGAATATCAGACCGAGCACGGGGCTGGCTTTGACCCGGCTACGGACCAGTCCATGGGAGGCAACGTTGACTGGGTAAGCTGTTTTTTTTTCCAATCAGTTTTCTGCAAATGCTGACGGTTTCAATAGTCATCGTGGGATACACAGATTCAGAACAGCAGCGCCGAGACGATCCAGATCCCGTGGACCAATTTCTTTACGCAGAGAGATTAAAGAGGTTAGATTGAACTGGGAGAGCAGGACAGCGTGGTGTTTCAGTGGATTGTTTACTTCAAGCTGCTTTCGGCTGTGTTCAGTGACATGGAGAGGTCTCGGCCTCGGACCACCCTCCGCAGGGGTGAAGCGGCGCCGAGATGATTCGGCATCGACGCCCAGGTTCCAGCATGCGGAAGCCGGCCCGCCAGACAGCACCGGAGCTTGCCGCTCTGTTGGAAATAAACGAACCCGGCTTGGCGGTTTCATGGTTGCAAACCGACCATCCACTCGGACGGCACTTGAGGCGGGGGGCGTCGGTACAGACGTGGGGTACGTCTTGTTGCGACCCATCCACGCCGGGCGAAGGATCAAAGACGTCATTTTGCATTCATCCTATCTTTTGTCATGCCATTATGAGGGACTTGATGGGTTTTAGCCCGATGGCTGACTTGCGAGTCATCTATCTGTGCTTCGGAGGGTGTGCCTTGTTCTATGCGCGGTCACATCAACCTGCAGACTGTCAAGTGTGTCCAGCATTTCATCGCGTCTGGTTTGCGAAATGTGAGTTTTCTCCGCCGGCGCGGATCTCCCATAACTTTGCAAGGAGCGGCTGTTCTATCGCCGTCTTCGATGTTGATCAGGCTGGGCGGGAGATGAAGTAATGCGACACTCCACAATCGAGGACAACGCGGCCCGGCTGGCGACAATGCGGCAACTAGTGGTTCGGCATAGATTACTCAACGAATGACAACGCACTTTTTGGGACCATGTATTATCCCGTGGAACGACCATGGTGATTGAATAGGACTCGGATTTACACCAGGCTCGCCAGCGTCTGGCTGGACCATCGGCACTATTTGCATCGGTGGTGACCCCGGACCTTGTCGATATCACACCACGACTACACTTCATTGTTCCACTCTTTACGATGACTTGGTCGCGACCCGTCCTTCATCTGACAAGGCACTTGGCACTTTGATGGACTGTTGACTTACACGCAGACGTGTCTTTTCACTTGTAGCAACGGCTCACCGGGACCCGTACCCGCGTAACCCATCACGCGCCTGTCATGTGCCCTTCGCGACCACCATCCGCATATGCTTAATCCGAATCGACGATTGCCGATCCCCCTTGGCGGTACTCGGATGCCATGACCGGCGCCGGGGTCAGCGGTTGCGCGTGACAGCGATTGGCCCGCGCGATGAGACGGACCCCGGAGGCGCGGGAGAGCTCCGAAGCAAAGAGACGCAAGATCGGCACTCGGCGGGAGTCCAGGCTAGGGAGGGTCGAGATCGCTTACGGGGATGAACTGGACTGTCCGATGGTGCCTGGGGCACGTCAACGGCCTGACGGCCTTTGTGAGTGGGCAAAGGTCGGGAGACTGCCGATCCTGACCGTCCGAAGTAGATTGCCATGTGGTGCGGCCTTCCGAAATTGGCGGGGCAGAAGTCTTGGGCCTATCTATTGTTGTTTTGCGGACGATGAGGCTCCGATCACGGCGCCGATCGTCTATGGGGCTTCCCTGTGGATGGTCCATGGCATCACGGACATGGTCGTTGACTAGATGCGCTGACAAGTCCGGTGTGCGGAAGCACTCTCAGATGACCCAGGGACGAGCTAGATGCCAACGACATTTCTGCGAGCAGGAGTATAAGAAGAATCACGTCGCCGCCTCCTAAGCCAACTCTTGCTCTATAAGCCGCTCAACTCCAAGCAACAAGCAACTTCGCATTCCTTCTTTCCAGATCCGGTATCTGCCTCTCGTCCATCTTTCCGTCCTTCGACGTCATCTCTGCATCGCTCATCTGTCCAACCGCCCATCATGGCCCAGAAGACGCTCCTCGCCGCCGTTCTCGGTGCTGCCTCTGTCGCGGCTCACGGCTTTGTCGAGTCCATCACCGTCAACGGTGAGACGTTCGAGAACTACAACCCGTCGACCTTCCCCTACAACCCCTCACCTCCCGTGGTCCCCGGCTGGACTGCCGACTTCCCCGACCTCGGATTCGTTGCGCCGTCAGCGACGGGCAGCGCGGACATCATCTGCCACCGCTCGGCCACTAACGGCGGCTCGCACATTCCTGTGGCGGCTGGCGACACGCTCACGCTGAAGTGGTCTCCTTGGCCCGAGTCTCACAAGGGCCCCGTGATCGACTACCTGGCCAACTGTGACGGCGACTGCACGACGGTCGACAAGACTGCGCTGCGGTTCTTCAAGATTGCCGAGCAGGGCCTCCTCGACGCCGCCTCGTCCAACTGGGCCGCTGACGAGCTCATCGCCGCCGGCGAGGTCTGGGAGGTGACCATCCCCTCCGACATTGCCTCGGGCAGCTACGTGCTGCGTCACGAGATCATCGCCCTGCACTCCGGCGGCCAGCCCGACGGCGCCCAGTTCTACCCGCAGTGCATCAACCTCGAGGTCTCGGGCGGTGGCTCCGCGAACCCCACGGGCGTTGCCGGTACGAGCCTCTACACGGCCACCGACCCCGGCGTGCTGTTCAACATCTACGGCGCCACCGAGTACCCCATCCCCGGCCCGGCCCTGTACACCGCCGCCAAGAAGACCCGCCGTCACGCCAAGGACGTGCACGTTTGAGCAAAGAATATCATGGGGCGAGGAATTGCATGCTGATAAAGAATAGACTAGAGGTCTAGAGCGTGTTTTGGCTTGGCACGAGAGGCATTTGCATGTGCTTGATGCTGCATTCGTTCAAGAAGGATCTGGTCTGGAATCATTCCATTCATTGTACATACTTTTGTGCCCGGTCTTATCCGGCGCAATGCATATAGGAAGAAATCTGATGACTGGCTTAAGTTGATATCTGCGGATGTTTGACATTTGATTTTGACTCGTGATAGAGGTGTCAAAGCACACCCAGGGTCTGAAGCGGCGACTTTGCCAGGCTTCATATTAGTCAGCTGAGGAATGTTGGCAAATGATTAACTTGAGGAGGTTCCTGAGGTAAGAGAGACGGAGACGAGACGAAGTCACGGGCTGGAACTGACATGAATTTGGCGTACTATGATTAAGGCACCCCTCCTTGTGAGGCGGACCCTGATTAGTTCCTCGATCTGTGGCACGCATGCGTTAAGACGAACTACAAGAACTGAACTGCAATTTTTGGCGCACAGATTCTGATCTACGCCACCCCTTTCTCGTCTTGAGACTTGTTCTAGCTCCCCTAGTCCAAGAATATTCAGTCATACATGTTGAGGTATGGTTGTGTAGTGGCTTTGGGTATCTTTGGTAGGGTGAGTCAGTTTGATCAGGGGGCATTGGGCATCTGTTACAACCAGAAGACATGGGTCGCTTCTTATTATAAAAAACTAGCAGGCGACGACGAGGCCAAAGATCGTGGCCATTAGATTCGTAGCTGTAAGTTTCGTGGCTGTAAGAGTCATAGTACAGTTTAGAGATCAGAGTAGCTATCTATAGATAGGTATTGGCCCTAATTGACAACGCTTAGGTAGGCGTTCTTGAGGGTTAGGCTTGCAGACGAAGAGCTCTACCTCGCGCACCGTGAATATGAAATCTACAAGTGACCTCTGGTGTCGAGGTAAGGAAAATCGCAGGTTCTATCGGAAACATGCCGCATGCAGATCCACGACCCTCATCTATTCATGTTGGTTTCGCCCCTGATACTGATGCTGAAATACACGACCGCTTACCAGATAGATAAAGTCAAAGGCAATCCCCAACCACAGAAATGGTACCGACGCCGTGCATGCAAAAAGCAAAATAACCTCAGAAAACCCAATCCTCTCATGCAACCTGAAAAGTGGCAGAAATCAACCCCCAACCTCGGATTCATTGTCGATTTCAATGTCTAGTGCCCCAATCAAGACTTTCCAAATGTCGTCATCCCAGGCCTTGTGGTCAACAATGTCCCTAGTGGTTAAGAATCAAAGGTCAGCGTGATCCATAGAGCTTGTCATCTCAGACTGCTTGTAACAACTAACCACGTGCCAGCCTTAGGATTGTCATCGAGGAACTGG
This sequence comes from Verticillium albo-atrum, assembly GCA_002851705.1. Classification (NCBI taxonomy): domain Eukaryota; kingdom Fungi; phylum Ascomycota; class Sordariomycetes; order Glomerellales; family Plectosphaerellaceae; genus Verticillium; species Verticillium albo-atrum. Next base: position 1,611,951 of record NMXJ01000008.1, read on the forward strand.
AGCCTTTGCTTGCCGAGAGGATCAGATCCAAAGCGAATGAGCTGGATGGAAACGGCCGTCCGGAAATTATTCCGTGCCCCCACGCGTTTTTTCAGTGTTTCGATGGGGTGCTCAGCATTGCAGGCGGGGCTGTTGGACTCCGGGTCCCATATGCCGTCCGTAAGAAAGTAAATGCTAAGAGGTCGTCGACTGGACAGTATGCGGCGTATCGTGGATGAAGACTTCTCATCGGGAAGTCTGTTCGTAATGGCGTTGACTAGTCCGTTCAGCACGTCCTCGACGTCACAATTCAGATTTGCGCCGCTCTCGAAGTGCCTTTCGATATAATCCATCATTTCGGTGGTGCTCCTCGTCTTTTTCAACCCAGCGTTGCGTTTGAGTCCAGATGTCATCATGACATCCAAGCCGTTTTTATCAGCCAGTTTGAGGAACCACCCCACGGTTCTCGTGAATCTCATGACGTTTTCTTTGTGAGTTTGCATTGATCTCGAGTTATCGACGACAATGATCTAAAGGAGCATCAGACGTTCAGCCAGTACAGCGAGAAAGGGCGATTGGGGGAGACAAACATGCTCGCGACTTTCCAGTTTAGGAAAGTACCTGTCCATATACGGCAGTTTGGCTTTTGGGTCATGGCCCTTCCTTTTCTTCATGTACTTCTCCAGCATTGAGATCGTGACAATCTGTCGCCGTTGGGAACTGGTCCGATCCAAGGTCGTCTCTGCCGCTGCAGTCGTAGTACTTTGCATGCCAGGGGCGGAAGTAGCTGTTGATGGTGAAGGCTCGTGTGGCGTGGGTCGCTCATTCGAGATGTCGGGAAATTGCGATTGGGCATCGCTGTACACTCCAGCCCCTGTCGGATGTACATGGTTTGATTGGTTCGGAAACAAATGTTGGTGTTGAGGAATGGTGAATGAGATCGGCTGTGGATGATCAAGTTGCGGGCTGTTGCTTGCGTTGAAGGGTCCTGCACGAGGAGATAACTCGGAAGGGATGTGCGGTTCGGATGACGGATAGCCCCAAAGACTTGCTCGCACAGCCTTCTGTGCGTTCCAACTAGTGTAGTGCGGCTCGCTTCCTGGGAATGACTCCGACGAAGTAAGTATTTGAGGCCTAGGAGCTGGGGTTGGCCCCAAGTCTGTTGCAGACCATTCAAGACGTGGGCCTCCCACCCTTTCCGGTGCATGGGGAAATCGTGAGTCAGAAGGTGGCCATTCGCTGGTGGAATTATTGGATGGTGGCCTCGGAAATCGATGGCTTGGTGAACTTGGATGGAAGCTTCCGGGCGTAGGCGGCGACACCGGTGGAGTGTTCCTCAGGTGAGAGCTATCATAACCTTGCTTTGGTTCCAAGTCGAGAGTAGCGGACGCGTGGACAGGAGACGTGAAAGGTGGACTCGGATACCACAATCCGTCGATTGTGGAAGTGCTTTTCGCGCCATGAGACAAGTAAGAGGAGGAAGGCGATGGGAAACTTGGGGGTTCGCTGATGAGATTTGAACCAGGATAGAAAGTTGGGCCTGGGATGTGTCTCGATGGTGTCGTAGGCTGAGGTGACGCCGCGTTGATTCGAGATTCAATATCGGCCAAAAGATTGGTAGCGGGGGGGCGCTTTGAAGGGTCCTTCGAGAGAATGGAATCGCTCAAAACAGTCAGAAGGTAGTCGACGATCCGAAGAGTGATGAAATCATGGCTTTGGCGGCGGTTTTCCACAAGGGTGCGAAGTTGAAGAACACATTCTAGTAGTGCAGAGCCGTTATGGAAAATATCTGCTTGGCCAGATTTGTAGAGCCTAGTTGCGTATATTTTTGTTTCCTCGCATCTGCGTTGGGAGAAAGCCAGGCGCTCTTCATTACCACCAACGACCCAAGGGCAGGCCTCAAGGAGGATGCAAGCGGCCGCCCACCGATCTAATGCTGCTTCGACCTTGTTTGGGTACGTGTCCCGAAGATACATCTCGGGTGGACCTGTTGCGTCTTAGCTGCATGCTCTTCCAATATGCGGACTAGAGTATCATTTGCTCAAGAAAGCTCACAGTATGTACATGTTCCGCCGTTATCAGGTCCTGGTCTCGGGTTCGAGGGGTCGTTGATGCCGGTGTGGCTCAGGTCAAAGTCGCCTAATTTTGAGGCGAAATCGAAACCATATTGCTTCCCCCCCTTGGAGCAGATGAAGATGTTCGAAGGCTTCAGATCCTGGTGGACACTAGTTCCTCGTATAGTCAGCGATCTGAACTTGGAAAGGAGCATGCTGCACTACGTTCCGCGGGAACCCGTGGTGTCGTGTAACAGTCCTAGGTAGCGGGTGCCATACCTCACAGGCTGAGTCAGACCTGTTGCGGAGTTATCGCCGTGGATTTGAGCAAGGCCGGTTAGAAAAGATGTGACGGAGCACCAAAAGTCCTTTATATCTTCAAACGATTGGGGTGGCGGCTTCTTATAGAGATCATGAAGCGTTCCTCGATCTGCGAATTCGAGTAGGACGTGGTAGGCACGAACTGTTGTGACCCCAGGGACATTGTGAACATTTGGAACGAGATTGTGAAAACAGCCGAAGCACTTTAAGATATGGAAAGGCCCTCTGTAGGCTTCGTCGACCTCTCGGTGGTCGTTGTGGTCTAGATACGCAGCCTTTTCGCTTTCGTACGCATCACGGTCAGTGTGGGATTTAAGAACGATAAGATCGCCTCGTTGGACCTGTAAAGTTGTCAGCAGAGCCCATCGTTACTCAATATGCAAAAGATCGAACCGTAGATGACATCTGATCGTCTTGCATTGTCGCATCGTCAAGCTGCAGACATGTGACGCTTGACGACTTGTTGCTACCACCTCCTCGCGAGGGATTTCCCAGGGCGCGATGAAAACTGGCGGGAATGATGGTTCGGTGGTCCAGATTCCGGTTCCATAACTCGGATTTGCCCAGCTTGACAGGAACAAACATCCACTGATACCTGTCAAAGTCGACCCAAAAGCGGTCGCCCTGCGGGTTGTCCGAAATCCATGAGGGTCTGTCGCGTAATGGAAGGTTGTGGTCGCTGCAATCTCTTTCTTGAAAGTCGTGAAGCCAATTGAGGCGTCCTGAATCGTGCTCAGAAGTATACACTATGATAGACAAGGTGATCGTGTTGGCTTTCGCTACGCTCGATGGGGCATGGGAGCGCGGTCCGGTCGATCGCAGGATATGTTTGATGCGGTGTTCGGTCCAATATTTTTTTAAAAGACCCTGTGGGATGTATTTCTCCTTCTCCCCAAGAACATTTTGTCCTTCGAGGAGTAGTTTGTCGATGTAACGTCGGAAGTCGTTGCACATGTTTTCCCATTTCGTCTTGTCCGCGTGCGAGTGCTGCACGTAGTCCGCCATCACGCCGATGCGCGGACCGAGGAATGATGATACGGTGGACTGGCAGTCGAGCCCAAGATGACGAGGTAGGTCCCTTTGATTGCCGAAATGAGTATGCCCAGCAGAAAACACGACCCACGAATGCAATGTTGCGGACGACCAAGTCCAGAAGGTTAGATTTTGGTCAGCGATTCTATGCGACACCAAGGTAGTGCGAGCTGTAGAGTAGCGGCCAAGAGCGGGGTATTTGAGCTCTGCGATAAACATGTCAGCTGGAGCGTCCAACATGGTTATCTCGGGGGGCGGGGGGGAAAGACAGTACCAGTACCAGCTTGCGGCGGGAGATGCAGGACTTGGCGGCGCAAGAGTAGCCCCAAGGTGTGAGGGTTGAGATCTCGATGGGAACCACCGTCGCGGACTGGAAGTATCAGCTGAAAGGCTGCAAAGATATCAAGCAATACTGGGTTTTATGATCAAGGGAATATAATAAGGGAAAGGCTACACTGTCGGGTGTTGGAGGGCGAGGTGTCAAGGTCGGAGCAGGCAACGAGAGGGGTGGGCTGGAAATAGGTGTTTCTTTTACAGGTACCAAGTCACCTGAGACTCTGCCTCGCAGTGAAATGGCAGCCGCCTCAAGTACCTGAGCCTGTAATTATCTCGAGGGGCGAGGGAGGGTGGAGGGTGGAGGGTGGAGGGTCCTGCCGCTGTTCCTACAGCCTTACCCTGCGTGATGAGGTAGAACTCGGTGAGAGACACCCCCATTGGGACTAGACGAATGGCCTGATGTCTGGGTACCAGGAGGCAACCAAGGCAGTCAGCAAGGCAACCAATGCAGGCGGCAAGCCATAAATTGCTTCGCATGTCTTTGCCCAGCATCCAGGAGCCAGAAATGCCGCCACCATTGGTTGTCCGTGACGCACCTGAGCATGCAGGCCGTGCTAGTGGACCGACTTGGATCTGGAGGTCTCCAACGCCATGCGACAGTGTGCGCGTTCCATCCGACAGCAGCCAGGGGCTGGACTTCTGGCCTGAGAGGCGTTTTGTGAGATTGCAGCCATGCCCTAGTTAGCGGCACTGGTCAATGGGTAATGTCTACACCCTACCAGACCTGGGACCGCCAAAAAGAAAACCACAGCATTGCATGTGATGAAGGAGCAAGGCGGGTAGGTAGGCAAGTAAACAGGAGTCATTGCGTCCCTGGGATGAGTTCTGGCTAGACCATCACAGCGCTGTCAACAAGATTGAAACATAGAACATGTCTCTAACCAGAAGCTTACCGGCGTTCCGCAAACATTGCCGAGTTTCGTTGACGAACGCTGACCCTGAAACATCCTCACAAGGCTTCGGTGCTATCGTGTCTGCTTGATACAGCACAAGTGAGCTACCCGTCAAGTGTTCAGAATAAGGATGATATTCTAAATATACAATCGTTCCGGCTGCCGAACTTGATTCTCCTCGACAGTATCCTCATCAATTCCATATTATGAGGGTCCTCCTTGATATCCGTAATCTCCCCAGCCTTCTGAGCCAGTTACTCAAGTTTCGGTGAGTGAATGTGAATAGCGTAGCCTCCAAGCCCCAATGTCACATCTCACTCACCCTGCTCATATCTCTCCCTCCGTCTTCTGACGTGTCTGGCCTTCAACATCATATACGCCGCCCAGATTAGAATTGTTACTGCCATCAAGGGCAGACAAATTGCGACGAACAATCGGAAAATATCAGCATGAAACTTGCCTCCTTCAAAGATTGGTGTACTGAAGAAAGTCTGGCCAGTTGTTAGAAGGGCGTTTCTCGATGACTTGCTGAGGCTTGAAAGCGCAAGTCTTACCCCAAGAAAGGTCCCTGGCAAGAAGATGAGAGTCATGAGTGTGATAGCATGCATGGATGCGGTATCTCTTTCGTTCTTTCTTGCAATCGCTTGCATGTCTTCAGTTGCTGACTCCATACGCAATGACGAGAGACGAGTATGGAGTGCCGCCACTTTGTTCATCTCTGTGTTGCGGAACTGAAGAATCGTGTCATACTTTGGAAAGAAACGTTAGATGGGTTCAAGCAGTTAGAGGGGGATCATTCGGGCCATACAAGATGTTTGCCTTCACTCAACTGGCCGATGAGGGTGTCTGCTCTCAGGGATTCCATTCTTAGGGTGTTCTTGAGCCCTTCGATGCGGCGTAGGAATCGAGCAATATTTTTGTTGCACCCCTTTCTGATATCTGGCGGGCATTCGTCGGATTCAGTCAAGAGTTCGTACGCACCCTGGACGCTGGCCATGACCTCGATGTTAAGGTTCATTGCGAGCTTGGCTTCCTCTAGGGTAGACATCTTCGAAGCCAGGTCCTGATACTGTGAGAGTGTGAACTTCTTCAGGACCTGATCGCGTGCGGTCATCTGATCGATCGCGTCCAAGAGTTGCTTTTTCGTCTCTACTTCTTCGAGTCCTGTGCTGCGTCGAGGGAGGCTGAAACCTTTCTTGGCTTCAGCTTCTTTTTCGCCATTGCTCCAGACTCTTCCCCAAGACTGTGCCCTGGCGCTGGCGGCGAAAGATGCAACTTTAGCTCCCATACCAGCGGGAGCCGGAGTCCCATGCGGTTGAGATCCAGGAGCGCTCATTTGTGGTCTGAACGCCGCTGCGCTGTCAAATGTAGGGTTCGATCCGGGAACGAAATCGACGGGTGCCGCCTTGACGAGGATGAGCGTACTTCGGAGTTTGGCCTCCATGTCATCGATGTAATGCCCCCAGCGTTCCGAACACCATTCCAGATGCAGCAGATGGGTTTCCAGTGAGGCGTTGAATGCACCAGGAAGATCTGACCAGGAGCCTGGCTGCAGCAAATCATGCGTTTTGCTAGCATCGACAACCCGGTTGTACATCGTGTTGTTAGCTTTAATGGTGAGCCAGAACGAACGGCCATTAGACAGGTCAAATGAGTGGTATACTGTGGTTTGCCTGAATAACCACTTGTCTTCATGATCGTGATCGGACTTTTCCATGCTCTGGATCTTATAGCATTGCTTTGTCTCCCAACCGGACCGACCCAGTTCCGGAATACCAGCCCGGAGACCTGACGTAGGCTGCGGCTGGTCATCTTCGTAAAAGTTGACGGAATGGAAATTGTGGCTACCGTGGTGTTCCGATATCGATAGAAAGAGATTGAGGAATAGTGGCGTAACCTGCTGATAGCTGCAGAGGTATCTGAACACCTCTGGGGTGATGTAAAGAGGCGATCGGGAGTGGCCGCTTGTGATGAAACTTGCCAGAGTCAGCGAGGTACAGAATCAGAACGGCTTGCATGAAAAAAACTTACACATGTCGGTATCGAGGGTCTGGACGTTTGTGGATGAAGTGGGTTCCCAGGTGATTCTTCACGCTGTCGAGGTCCTCGAACACATGCCGGCCAAAACCTGAAATCACGTTAGCGCCAACTTCCCTCAGACGCTGGGGATACTCGACTTGAGTAGAGGCTTACTTTTCTCCCCTGCAACAGCTTCTCTCATCAAGAAGAAAGATTGTGTCGCATCGAACAATTTTGTCTTTCGCCGCTCCATCTCTTCACTGAGGTTGCTCAGGACGTCTGCTGCGATGCGCCTAGGTGCTACATTGCTTGGATACAACTGAGACTGTTCGCAATCTCTGTACAGTTGATCAAAATTGCCGATTGCCATGATGATTTTGCTGACAGTTGAGTACGTAAAGACTACCTGGTGAATCAACTTTGTCAAGCTGTGAAGGATTTGGGACCTGGGATTGAGACGTCGTTATATCATCAGCTACAGAGCTTCAGCAGCCTTGGTCTTACCACCCGGAGATGAGAACCTTGCGATGAGCCTTCTTGTTTTTGAACCCAGAAAATGAAGAGGGACGGGAAGCAGATTGGTCGAGGACTCGGTGTCGCTTGGGGGACATGAGCTGAGGAATTAACGAGGTCTGGTCCAGCAGAAGGTGACCCCGCCACAGTAAGTCGAAGTGCCAACTTCCTCCTGAAACATAGAGCACCCTCAAAATGGCAGTACCTTGACACATGCACAAGTCAGGCTGGACGTCGTGTCCTTTTCGCGCTGGACAAGGAAAGCAAAGTGGAAATATCGAGGTGGGTGTAGAGGAAAGGAGCACCTGTTGCAGGGCAGTGCAGGGGCGCCTGCAGGGACGGCTACAACGATCGATGTTCCGTCACCCTATTTGACGGGCTCAGCCCTCTGCATATCTGCCTAGCAGAGCGCCTGACCTGCGACCTGGCACACGAGCTTTGCCACATGGCGGAAAGGGATGGCAGTGCTTTCACGGACAGGGTGCAGAAAGAAAAGCAACATTGGATTTCTTCACAGTACGAGATAAGAACGGACAATCCTAGCTCATGTATACAGACGCTTCGGACTATCTTAAACACCAACTGGCACAATTTAAGCCGGCTCCCTACGTCAAAGTACCAAACAATCTCGCTCCTCCTCACAACGTCCGGTTCGCGGGCGCTTCCCATTTGGCTGAATCCTTAGAGTCATTACCTGAAGTCGGGCTTTCGTTTTGGACGCAGGGTCTCAATGTGGGCGATTTGTGCCTTTCGCATGTCAGGTCGCGTTCTTGTCATCCTTGCGGTTAGCCATTTTCGCGACTCACCTGCGTGAGAGCTCTATCGGTCCATACGACGTAGTCGGTTTCGCGAGTCTGGTATGTATCAGCGGTGAACAGAGCCCAATCTCTTCCCGGGAGGATCAGTGCACACTTCGACCCGAGACGATGCGAAGCCCTGCGTACCCAGCCAAGTCTCCAGGGTATGCACATTCAACCTGTACCGTGAAGTGTAATACGCCTCCATTGTGTACTTTGAACCAAATGTTTGAAGATGAGGGAGATGATCGAAAGCGTCGGGCAGTATTCAATACTCCGAGTCAGCCTTGGAATCGCGATTTCCGCTCCGCCAGAGAGGACAGTCCTTCTTGCGTGAGGCCGGGGGCGGAGTCGAGCGACGGGCGGGGAAACACGCGGGTGCTCGCAGACCCCCATCGGATTGGTCTCATGGCCTGCTTTTATGCCGGCGCAGGCCAGCAGGGCGAGAGCCTGTCCCATGAGCCTCACCAGTGCATGGAAGACGGCCTGCAATAGGGCGGGCCACCCTCCAGAGCCTGAACATGTGGCGAGACATCCAGCTAAGCGCCATGCATCATCACCCGTCTCGCTGCGAGTGAAGACCATTCGAGACCAATCGATACGCAGCCTGATGTTACCACACCCTGCACCTTGGGAATCAACCGCAAGACAGCCTGCCCAGGTCGTGGACCGTGGGAGACTGAACGACGGAAGCTGAAGGGCAATTTATGGTGACGGCCGAAAAGCGTACTCGGGAACTGGTTGATCGCAGTCGGTGCACCCATTGTCAATAGCTTTGGAGGCGAGGCCTTCGAGAGGTCAACGCCAGCCGCCACATCGGCTTGATCTCACTGGCAGCAACCTGACCTTCTTGAAGATGGGCCGCGGACGACAAGGATCGACAATGAGGGGAGGGTGTCGAGCTGACATGAGATGTGCTCACACCTTTCTGCTTTGGGTTCCGGTCTAGCCCGTGCCAAGACCGAGACCTGCGTTGGCCCGTGGCAATGCAGAGCTGCATTCTGTTACCTCCGCATCGGGCTGTGCTTTCAAACTGATCTGCGCCAGCCTCCCTGGCCCTGGAGCTCGAAATCTTGGCGGGTTTGAATGTGAATGACGAAGAAGCCGGAAGCTCGGTTTGTCGCTGCTTCTATAGCTTCTCCTTCTACACTACAACAAGTCGCGAGGCAGTCAATACTTTCAACACGCCTCTTCATCCTCAACGCCTCACGTATGCAAGTGAAAGTATCCCCCTCCCGTCATAGGGGCCAGCTGATGTCGTTCTGATCCTGAACCCTTGGAGCCCCTCCGGAGCCACCCATTTTCAAATGCCATGTCGTTGAAGCAAGCAAGCACATTATTGTGCCTGAGACGAGCCATCTCGCACCTCGCAGCTTCAAACCTCTGGTAGCGAGATTATCTCCATCTATTATTGCTTTGGGTGAGGAATTCGGGTTGCTCAGCCCGATCTTCCGTTGGTTGCGATGATGAGGACCCAACTCAGTTCTTTTGTCGAAGAGCAGCAGCATCCTGGCGTCCCACAATCAGGACGCTACTCGTCTATCATCAGGATATATACGATGGATGAAAGCTCTGTAACCTGTCTGCAGGAATCCCATCCGTAACTCTCGAAGAGGAAAAAGCTGCAATTGGGCTTATGAAATTCTGATTCTAATTCACCTCTTCGCGTTCAACTTCACAGCTCTAATCATACTCCCTAGCAGCCGCCGCAATCACATCGCTCGCCTTCTCACTAACCATGAACACTGCAATCAGGGGAAACGAGCCCACGACCTCTGGGAAGACGGAAGCATCCACGACCCGAAGGCCCTTGACGCCCCTGACGCGGAACTCCGAATCAGTGACCGCCAGTGGGTCATCGTCTCCTCCGATACGAGCTGTGCCTGTAGCATGATGGCCATAAGCCTCAGACTTGACGAACTCCTTCAGCTGCTCCTGGGTTTTCACGTCGTCGCGGCCGGGGTACCGCTCGCCAACGGCGATATCGGAAGGTACCCGGTCAAAGATGCCTCGGGCGAACTCAATGGCATCCACGAGGCCCTGGACATCATCGTCCGCGCCCTCTCCATCAAAGTAGGCAAAGTAAATATCCGGCACGTCCGTGGGATCGTTACTGCGGAGCGTGACACGTCCCCCGCGGGTCCTCATGTGAGCTTCGGAAAGGGTATACGTGAAGACGTCACTCTCCGCGACGAGGCCTGTCCAGTTGGTGTACGGCGGGAGGTGGCCGAGGACGGGATTGCTGACGCCGTAGAGAATGACGTCTCGCTCGTTTCTCGGTGCGACGCTCGACGTGTACATGATGAAATCGACAAAGCCAAGGGTGGACCACTCGCCGGTTCCGTTGGCGAGCCAGTCCTCGTAACAGGGGCTCGCCTCGTTCTCAGGCACGTTGCAGCGATCCCAGAAGGTGAAGTTATTCGCGAACTGGTGCATAACAGGGACCTCGTAGTGGTCTTGCAGGCCGCGTCCCACACCGGGAAGGTCGACCTTGACGTCGACGGCATGTTCTTTCAGGTGCTCTGCGGGGCCGATGCCGCTGAGAAGAAGGAGCTGGGGCGTGTTGAAGGTGCCGCCGGCGAGAATGACCTCGCGCTTTGCGCGGGCCGAGCGCGGAATGCCCGTATTATTACTGTTCGCCTGCCATCGGGGGTCGGCCTTGTACAGCTTCTCGCCCTCAAGGTACTGGACGCCCGTGGCGCGGAGGTCGTCATCGATGTCGACCTTTGTCACTAGACTGTCGAAGCGGACCGTCAGGGGCAAGCCGGCAGCAACGCCATCGCTGACGCGGTTGGCGGCGGAGTAGCGACGGCCCATCTCGTCCTTCTTGAAAGTAAGCTGGTAGATGTCGTTCTCAGTGTCGCGGCCCGGCTTAATCTTGTTGATGTCCTTGTTGGTGATGACATCAAAGTCGGTGCTGAGACTGCGGTTTTCGTACCCGAGAAAAGCAGCTGCTGCCTGCGCCACGGAGAGGATCTGAGGCTCCTGTTCAAAGAGATGCTTTTCACCGACACCCACGGGCTGGTAGCCGCTGAACCCGTGGTTGGGAGTGCCATCGGGCAAGTAGAGGTTACGCTCAATCCGAGTGAAATAATGCAACATCTCTTCGTGGCCCCAGCTCTCGTCGCCGGTGATTTCTACGACGTTGTCCCAGTCCCAGTTGGACGGCAAGACGGTCAACCCGCCATTATGCGTATCGCATCCGCCCAGAGTGCCGGCTCGAGGATACCAGATGCCGAGCTGGGTCGAGCCCTTGGGGGGGTGGAGACCGACCCAGTATTCGCCGTCCGGCTTCTCCCAGACCATCTTTGAGTTTTGAGCGCCGAGTGTCTCGTTCTCGTGTAGCTTGACGTAGAACTCCCAGCTTTGGTCCTCGTCCCATTGTGCGCTGCTGAAGAAGGCAGGGATCTGCTGCGAGTCGCGGCTGGTGTAGTTTCGGCCGGCCTCGAGGAGGAGGACTGTATAACCTTCTGCGGCAAGGTTGACGGCAAGGGGGCCACCTCCGGGGCCTGAGCCCACAACAATGTAGTCAAAGACATCATCGGTCTGGTCCGGATTGGCGGCAAGCGCCAGAGGCGAAAGGCCTAGAAGAAGGCTTCGGGAGAATCGCATGTCGGGAGATAAAGAGGGGTGCTGGGCGTGATTCCAGGAGAGAGAACTCCCACTGGCCTCACAGGCTTGACTTGAGCCTGCATCTTATATGACTTGAAAACACAGCCCGAGGTGATCGACATCCCACAGCTCGACCGACTCGTGGTGAGTTGCATCGGTGTCTGCTGGCCTGCAGCTACTTACGTAAAGTCCGCAGGAGACGTGCTTGTGATCGACAGTTCAAATTTCGCGCTCCTGCGCTGGGTGGTGGTGGTGGTATTGCTCTCACTCTTGCAGACTAGATGAAGGCATTGGAGACATGACTGAGGACGCAGATATTGCGAAAACAGCAAGGACATACGCCAACATATATTCCAATTCGTGTCCTCAATCTTCCAAAGCTCCGTGAAATTCAGGTAGAAGAACTCTCTTTCAATCGATTTCCCAAATATCTCCTCGGTGATCATCTCCTTCTCCATCTGCAGTACGCGCGAATCCAACGGACCCATGCACAGGTGCCAACCCTGCAATGGAACGTCATGCGGCTCCTCTTTATTTCGTCCGTCCTATCTCATCATCTTATCAGATCATCTTATCTGATCTTGGCCGGGAGTCGAATCAGGCTTTCCCTACGCTTGCGCACGGAATGGCAACGATCAGCGCACATCTGCCGACACCGGCTGGATACTTGAGTCGTTGGCGTTCTTTTTGCTTCGTCCTGGCCTGCGATCCGCACGGCATGCGGGATGCGGGCGCGGGATAACACCCTTGAAACTTAAACTGGTCGAACGAAGCCTGTGCTCCATCATGCCGACGTTCCCGCTCCTAAGGGATCGATGTGAAAGTTTCTCCGCGGGACTTCTTGCTGAAGCTGTGTGCAGAGCAAATCTCCTTAAGATATTCTAGTAGAGTCTATTGCGGACATGTGCGTAAGGAGTGAGATGGGAAATCCGTTGTCAAACATGCGGGATTCCTAGTCAGGAGTTGAGATCTCTTTCGAGTTTTTGTTTCTTGTTCTGTTTCCATCCTTCGACTTCTGGTCTACTCCTCAGTGACCGTGCATCGCCTATACCCGGCGAGTCTCGGCGATACTCTATTTGAAAGGATCTTTATCCCGGAGGCCGATCCGCTCAGAGACGTCCCCATCAGGCGCAGATCGCTCTCGGAAGTAAGGGGCGTCACGGCACATCGTAATAACACTGTGTGAGGTCACAACGAGGGGCGTTGGATATGGCAGTTCAAGGTCAGTTTGATAATTTGTTGCTGGCTGGGTCTTGACGAGTGTCATCGGTAACCTGGCAACGCCAGATTTGATCACCGACTTGACTGGAACTTACATACATCTGGCGTACTATGATCAGAGCACTCACTACTCATTTATCAATAGTGCGCTCATCGAGTTTCAGTGGCCAGCTGTGCCAATCGTCCCTCCAGCCAAACTCCAGAACACCTGGCTCGTGGCATTGACCATGTTCCTCGGCTTCTGACACCCGATCGCCTTTGTGATTATGCGGCCACAAGGAACGGTAGACCGGCTTGAGCTCACATCGACTATTAGCATAGTTCTGATCATGCCTCTTTGCTTTAGCCAAGCGCGATGCTCTGCTCAGCTCGTGCGCGAGAAGCTCATGACAATGGCTGTCCCGGGGATCCCAGTACAACAACCAAGACAAGGCAATTTGCATGAAGTATCTTTCAAGAACAAGGGATTTCATCCCAGAGAAGTTCTGCCATCCCGCTACCTTAAGCTCCAGACTCTGAACGCCGCAGAATGGACGTGATGTGCTTTTGTCGGTGACCGTTGAAATAGCGTGAAAGATGCATCGAGCCAGGTTTTCATCCACGGCTGCGTTAACGAAGGCATTGCGCATGTCTCCGTTGCAACGAGGTGCTAGACTGGGTATTATCCGTCGGTCAAACTCGTCAGCAAAAGGCAACGATGGGGAGCCCGGCCTGGGGACCCGCACCATCAGCAGCAAGGACAGGCGTCGCAGCCTGCACAAGCGGCCGAGGGCTGTGTACATGGCAAGCTCGTCGACATCGCCCTTGGATCGCCAGATGGGCATCGCCAGCTCTTCGAGATGCGGGCACGCTTCTACCAGCTGTTCGACGTTCTCGCGCAGTAACGCACCATGAGGGCCTCGGGTGGAGTTTGACGTCAGCCGCAAGACTTTCAAACTCGGACCGAGAACTGTAGTAGGGGACAATATGCGGAAGTCCCAGTCTTCGAGCTGCAGTGTTGATAATCCCTGAAGAATCATACTCTTCAGAAACGAGCAGCCCGAGGTCGAGTGAGCTCTGGCTTCATCTTCATCATTCTGACTCTGGCGTCGTGCCATGTTCACGACGAGTGTGGTGAGCGACGGGAATGCGTATCGGCTTCTCAGATCCTCGAATACTTTGGTGGGAATATTTATCCCAAGCCTAAGCACACGAAGGGCTGAAAGGTCGGTACATTCTTGCCAACGCATCATGAGCTGAGCGAGACACGAATCTCCGGCCAGAGTCCTGCTGGATAAATGCAGATGCTCAAGAGAACCAATCCAGAACGGAGGGAGCCTCGCCGATTCGTTATCAAGCCGGATGATGCTTTCCCGTGGTGGCAAAGAAGAGTTGGGCAGAGGTAGTTTGTCTTGAAACCCCGTGCGACAGATAAGACGGACTTGCTTGAGGTTGGGGGCCAGCCCGGCCACCACGGCCATGACAGATTCAGCTTCGTATAGACGCCTCTGGTCTCCGTCATGATGTTGCTCCACCCCTTCCTGATGTTCGCGTTCGACTTCTTCTTGCACACACCTGATGCTGTACAGATTGGGCGAGGTGATGATTCTATACTCGTGGGCATCAAGGCGCGGAGCACCCAGGCTGCGCAGCTGGAACGAGTTCATTCGCAGTTTGCAGGCAGGAAGCTTCCGATGGAGCATCTCCAGCAAACAAGGGGGAATCTGGTTCTCACAGCCAAAGACGAGGTCAGACAAAGCCGTCATCTGCTCGACGAGCTGAGCGAGGGGTAGCCACTTGTCGTTGTTTCGGTACACCTCTCCCAATGGCTCATCTGAGGCACCATCGGAAGGATTATCTGGATCGTCCAGCCAGTGGTCCAGGTTCGCGTCGTCGTCGTCAGCGCGCTCGGGCGCGCGAATGCTGAGTCGACACCACGGGCGACCTGCTTCGGCCCCGGCGGTGCTTTCATCCTGGCTATCGTCGAACCCATCTCCGGTGATGACCAGCCGGCGAACAAGTTTCAGGCCCGTCGTCTCACGCATCAATCTGGAGCGGCATTGCTCAATTTGCGAGGGTAGCTTGCTGAGGCCCGAGATATGGAACCTGATGGTTTGCAGGAGAATGTGTACGGAAGCTGCGTAGCACTTCTTGTTTGTGAGGGCCAAGTCCGGTACACTAGCTGGATAGACTTTGTAGAGCCACTCGCAGACCTCACGCAGTAGCTCCGGGGGTAGAAGGGTGATCATTACTCTTTTTCTGCGTCTTTGTGAGAAAAGAGGAAGAAATAAGAATGGCGAAACGATGTGAAGAATGAAGTCAAGTTCAGGCTCCCAAAAAATGGGTCCAAAAGGTCGCAAAAATAAACAATATCATTCATAAGATCATTGTAAAACACAGACCTAGGTGGTTTGGCGGATATGGGTGAGCACGGAGAGAAGAAGTTGCGGCGTTGATGAGGGGCCTAGCCGCCATCTTAACTAGAGACCCTGACCAAGTCGCCCGAGAATGGATATAGCACCGATTGGACATGCAGATGAGAGGTGGGACCCTGAATTTGCCACTACCACACACGACGCAGGTAGGTATCGTCAAGAAGTTGAACACCAGGCAGTGAGCCCAAGTGCCGAGACGACACAACGTAACCCTTGGTCTTCCACCTTTTGATCCATCTCTACGGTCTCTGAAGCTTCACAAGCCCCCTAGCCGGCAATCTTGTCGCTATTCTGATACACAATGTGCTCGAAGAACAATCTGTACTGCTTGTCGCCGTCGTATCTAGAACCGCACGGTCAGTCGTCATCAGCGCGACTACGCACGAACATGTAGAAACGTAGGGTTAAATAGACGTACTGGAAACATGCGATACCCCTCTCAGTTTTGTCCACAATGTCCGCATCCTCCCCAGTTGGCTTTTCGAGTTGTCTGTCCCAGCTCCAATTCAGTCGCTGATAGCCCTGAACAACGACAGCCGCGCCAGGAATGCGGTTAGGCCTGTTGAGCAGATTGATGATATACTGGATTTTTTTGGTGTACTTCAAGTCTTTCATCTGGGTTTTGTAGGTGGAGCTTGTCATCCTGAATCCATCCTCGTACGGCGTCATGAAAAGGATGCGTGTGTTGTCGCGGGGCTGGTTGAACAAACTCCAGTCCACGCCTGGGCCTTCCGTGATTGGATCTTTCCGTTGGTCGCCGAGGATACTGTACTCTACGTTGGCCTGAAATTTGGAAAAGGCCTCAGAGCCGGCAGTCAGGTCATCATCACCGTTGAGGGCATAGATTTCCCAGTAATGCACCTATAGACCCGCCGCCACGAATTGGCGGAGGCTAGGTCAGTCAAAAGCCAAAGGAGAGGAGAGGAAGGTTGGAGGCGCAGTGAAGCCAGCAGTGTGAGTACTGGTAGTGACCCGGTTTTGACTGACCATGTAAACGGCCCTGCGGCTAATGATCGCCATGACGGTGCAGCCGTGTATACCTGGGGAGGCGAGTTGGAACGGTCCTTCGGCGGGGTCCAGTCTCTTTTGAAAAGATACCGTTGCCATGTTGCCTGCAAGCGATGTGAGCCAGTCCCCGTCGCCGAACTGCGCTTCAGGCTGGCCGACTTCACCGACCTGCTGAGGTAAGTACTCGGCAATTCTTTTCTTGGTCCATCGATAATCGGTCTTCCAAGTACGTTTGACGAGATCAGACCGGACAGAAAGCTCAGCGTAGTATTCCTCAGCAGAAACTTCGCTATGGCCTTGCGAAGTCTCGTTCCAGAGTTTGTAGCTCAGGGCCCGAGGCGTGGACGTCCTCAGTTCGTCTCGCTTGCCAAAGATGGGACAGGAGGAAGCGCCTCTGCCACAGCCTGTTGAGATGTCGCATAGGTAGACGCACTGGTTGCTCAGGATGGGGTCGACAAGGCTGAGTTCGACTCTTGGGTGCAGAGACACGACATCAAGCTGTGGGATAAGACGACTGATCCGCATGCGGCGCCCAAATCAGCATTGTAACGATTTGAAGTGCAAGAGCAAACATGTGCTACGGTTGGTATTTCAGGAAAGGTATTCTTGAGATGTCTTACCTGTCCACCGCCTTGCCAGCAGCCAAACTACACAGGAGTTGGAGAAGCAGCCCCTGTGTCCATAAGGACGTCTTAGACAGCAACATGGTGAAAGCTGTCACTCGCAAGGTGCAACAGCTACACACACTGTAAACTAAATAGCGAAGATGTGCGGGACGAAACTGGGTGACAAGCTGATGGGCTACGCAGGTTCGACATGGAAATGCTTAATACCACAACAGATGATGAGAACAAGGCGTCCGCTGAAATAGCAGTGACGGGACGGGACGGCTGTGTCCAGGGTCCCCCGCTGCTCTTTACGCCGCAATCCGCGACCGACAAGGGTTCAACATGCCGTACTGACCGAAGCGATATCGCTCATTCAGCCCCGCGCTTTCTACAGAGGCATGAAGGATCGGATAAATACCAAAGTAGGCAACTACTTCGCGAGTGCCTGTCAGGCCTTGGTCTGCAATGTTGCGGTGAATGATTTTGATTCGTATTGAGTCAATTGCTATGCTGGTCGTTGTAGGATGGTTGGTATTGCAGCTTGGTCCGACATTGCCGGAGAGACGGGCTCACTGCCTATTCCGGCATGTGAGTAGTATTTGATGCCGAAAACCCTTGTGGGGCATTGATCCCGAGGAGTCCAGACAATTGTCATCTTCTGCAAGATAGGGTCTAGTCATGGCCATCGCATTCTTTACGAGCATGTCCCCTGAGCTTTTGGTTGAGCCGGCCATCCGCTTTTGTCGGATGTGGCCGAACGGCGGACATTATAAAATGTACGATTGGCGGAACGAACTGCATGCCCTCGATAAAATTCAACACCTTGCCATAAGCAGGGTTCTTCACATGGTTCCATCTGCAGGAACTTTTGCTAGTGCCGGCTGCAGGAACCGTTGTCTCTACTCCACAAGTAACAGCCGCGATGCAACTAGAGCTCCCAGGGGTGCGAGACTGGAACACATTCAATACGACTTGACGCGAGCAGGGACCTCGGCTCGGGGTTCGCTGGAAAGATCTAGCACCCGCAGGCTCTCTAGATCCTAGGGGATAGAGAGTACGGTGAAAGTGAAGCATATCAGTTAGCAAGACCCCGGTGAAGGTTCTCGCCCGGCCATCCCTCCATCTAGGTTTCTCCCCCTCTGAGGCGGATTTTATTCGCATCTTTATACCGTCACCTCTGAGGAACCGATCCCACATTCGGCACAATGAGGTTCCTAAAGGTTTGGACGGCCGTGTTGCTCGGCGCTGCACAAGTCCAAGCCAAGGCGGCGTTTGCCCATTTTATGGTTCGGCCCCTCTGAGCTTGAGAGAGCATACCTGAAGAATCAATGCTTACGCACGCCATTTTCATAGGTCTCCAATGCTGTCAATTACACTGAAGCCGACTGGGCGAGTGAGATCAAACTCGCCCAAGAGGCTCATATTGACGCGTTTGCTCTCAACATGGCGTACAACCAAGGCGAGACTCAGCAACTGAAGGATGCGTTCAGTGCCGCCAGCGGCACCACCTTTCAGCTTTTCTTCTCATTCGATTATGCTGGCAACGGACCCTGGCCAAAAAGCGATGTGATCAGGATCCTTGAGCAGTATGGCACCCATCGTAGCCACTACAAGTATCGAGGCCGGCCGTTCGTGTCGACTTTTGAGGGGCCAAAGCAGGCCAGCGACTGGATCGAAATCAAGTCCCGCACTCCTTGCTTCTTCGTCCCTGACTGGTCATCTCTCGGCGCAAAAGCCGCCATGGAACAGGCGGGCGGCGTCGCGGACGGCCTCTTCAGCTGGGCGGCATGGCCCTGGGGTGACAGGGACATGAACACATATGTCGACGCTTCATACGCTCAGTACCTGAACGGCAAGCCCTACATGATGCCCGTCTCGCCGTGGTTCTACACCAATCTGCCCGGCTTTGACAAGAACTGGCTCTGGCGAGGCGACGATCTCTGGTTCGACCGCTGGCAGAACGTCCTGTATGTCCAGCCCGAATGGGTGCAGATCATATCCTGGAACGACTTTGGCGAGTGTCACCATGTCGGTCCCATTGTTAACAAGGCCCTGGGCGCTCTTGGCAGAGGCAGGGCGCCTTTTGATTTTGTTTCGGACATGCCTCATGACGCCTGGCGCAAGACTCTACCTCACGCAATCGATATGTACATCAGAAATACGACCACTATCACGGAGGAAGGCGTTACGTTTTGGTATCGCAAGCAGCCTGCAGCAGCATGCAGCACGGGGCAGACGTCCGGCAATACTGCGTCTCAACTGGAGGTGGAGTTCTCACCTCTCAAGGTGGCACAAGACCGCGTGTTCTACACAGCCATTTTGACCTCCAAGGCCGACGTGTCTGTGAGCATTGGAGGTGCCACCCAGGTCGGCGCTTGGTCAGACGAGCCTGAGGGCGGTGCAGGCCTCTACCACGGCAGTGTGCCGTTCAACGGCGTCGGTCAGGTCAGTATCCGCATCACGAGAAATGGAGCCGCCATTGCGTCGGGCTCTGGCATCGCCATAACGAACCAGTGTGAGGCCGGTGGCCTGGCGAACTGGAATGCCTGGGTTGGGTATGCCAAGGGCCCCAGCGGACTCTCCAAGACGCCGCTCTCCATGGATGGTCGTGTGTGTGTCGAGGGCAACGGTCTTGGTGGCTTCTCGGGGCTGTGCAAGTTCACATGCGGGCTCGGCTATTGTCCGCTCGGTGCGTGCTTCTGCACCAAGATGGGTCAGCAGCGCAAGTATCCCGAATCGAAGAACGTCCAGGGATATCCTGCTCCTGGAGGGGACGCCAACTACTCCGGTTTGTGTGCCTTTGCCTGCCGCTTCGGATACTGCCCGGAGACGGCATGCGCAACCTTTGAGTCTCCCCTGACAATCCCCAAGGTCTCCCCCTTTTCGCCGCCCGCTTGCATTCATGGCGTCGGGCCTCCCGGATGGGAAGGTCTCTGTGACTACTCCTGCAACTTTGGGTTCTGTCCCATGGGTGTATGTAACTGCGACAAGCAAGGGGCTCTGAATGTGCCGCCTGCCCCCAAAGACGATGTGGGTGGGAAGGTAGGCGACGCCAAGATCAACGACTTCGGCCTCTGCCAATTTGCTTGCTCCAGGGGCTACTGCCCGGATCCTTGCGTTGAGACCAAGGCAGGAGGGTTGGTCTTGATAGATCCCAAGATCTGGAAAGATCCGACGCCGGTTGCCTCCTGTATCCCGCCCTGTGTTCTTGTTCTCCCGCCTCTGACCCTCTCGACGCCGACGACTATTACTTTCCCTCCTCATACCACGACACTGACCCAGAGCTGGGTTAAGGGCACGTCAACTGTGACGGTTATCGTTATCACGTATCCGCCCATCACGACGACACTCATTCCCGTCTACAACATCAATATCACCGCCACGGGTGTGAACAACATTGACTATCTCATCACACCATCCATTATCCCTTCCAAGACGACCACCATCGGTCCCCCGCCAGGAGTCGATGATGACTCCATGACTTTGGTAGTCACCTCGACGCCCAAGGGCTCCACAACCTGGCCACCCATCAGCAACCAGCCCACGAAGGTCCATTTTTCGAGCGCCGGGCCCCCAGCACCTCTCTGCGGAGGCGGCGGCTGTGGCGTGGGATGCAAAGCCATGTGCAACAGCTGCGGCCTCCTTGGCTGCGGCGGCTGCGTGTTCAACTGCGGCGGCTGCATGAGCCCCTTTGGCTGCGGTGGAACGGATCAGAATTTCGGCGGCGGCTGCGTAGGCCCCGCGTGCGCGGCCGCCGTATGTGCAGGCGGTGGATGCGAGCCCAACGCCGAGTGCGACAAGCCCAAGACGGCCGACGCCTGCACGGCGAGCTGCTCCGTCACGTTGCCGAGCCCCGGCGCACGAACGTTTACGACAGACTGTTACACTACGCGCTGCACCAAGAGGACCGCTTGCAACGCTGTGGCCACAACGACGACGAGCCGCACGACGAGCGGATGCCCTACGCTTGCTGCCTACCAACCGTGGTGGACTGACATTGACCAGGAGGCGTTCACGCCTGGCGACGCCGGCTGGGGTGGCTTCGTCCAGGCGACAGGAACGTATGTTGACCCGGCCGAGATAACAATTCCTAACGACAATGGCGGCGGCGGTGGAAGCACACCCACGACGGTCCCGAAGTCTATCCCGCCCAAATCAAACGGCCTGGACGCCGTCTTCATGGTGGTATACTGGGAGGAGGGCGGCAAGGGGCAGTACCACGGCTATGACATAAACGCCAGCGGTTTGCAATTCAAGCTGGACGTCTGTAACTGGGAGAAGAACGTGCTGCGATGGAGTCACGCGGGTGACCCGATAGTTCCGCCTGGCACTCTTTCTGGCATCTCCGTCTTCGGAGACACGTGTACCTATTCGAAACTCGGCCTGTCGTGTAGCAAGTGGAAGGATGCCAGTTGTCAGGTCATGACAGGGTCGATGGGTAGCCCTGCTGAGACGGGCAAGTGTGGGAAGGCAAGTTGGGGATCTATCATGGCTTGCCACTGGTTCATGGCATGAGAAAGGGGATAATTAGAGGAGTCGACCATGGACCTTAGACATCGCGGGAAGATCTAGACGGGCCAGCAGCATATCAGCGTAAAAACTACTTCTATATCATTTCTGCGGCCACGACTGACTAGGAATTCTTGTTCATGTGCCAAATGGAACTCTCAAGCACTCCTCCACATTATAGCTACAATAGACGTTTGTTGTCTTTGCACGTGCCGTGGAGTGTAGAATATGACCTCGCGTTAACGCCTATTCAAGCACATACGACCATACCTGCTGGAGAACTCGGGATCCCGTCCGCTCTCCCATAGATAAGCCAGTAAGGGCCGGATCAGTAGTTGGGTCGGTGACGACCAGCGAATACCTGGTGTTGTATGTTTTTGCCATTTTGTTCAGTCTCTCATGATTGTGGGTGGTGTTTTGTGGATGCTGCTAGCTTGGCGTCGTGGATGTGGGCTGAATTCGCTTGATAAGATCTGCAGGATTATTTCGGGCTAGTCATACTGACCCTTGCATTCGGCTTGCCTGTGCCGAACATGCTCCAGATCGGTCGTCGGGTATGCAAGGTCGGGGGCCGTTGCGTTTGTTGCTACCACGGAGCGGGCAAATTGGCAGAGAAACCTAGAGTACAGATCTTTTGGACTGGGAGCAGCGCACCTATCTTTCAACACCGTGCTACCATCTTGGACGCCTATGATCAGGGCATAATAGGTTCTCAACTGTCCGACGTCAGGCAACTGCGAGAGGGAGGACTTCAAGACCACTAGGGGCAGTTCATCACTTTTAACCAGGCTTATCGCCAACGGTCGTTTGGTCAAGTTGGGTGAGAATCTTCAATATTATCGACCTTCTATTGTTTGGTATGCCAGGCAGAAACTACTCATTGTTTCATCGATAGATTAAGATTGAGTCGATCTCCGTCATTTCAATTGAAAACGGGCTGGCAATACCATCCAAATCCATGCTTCTTAGGGTATCCCAATGATACTGCTCCCCGCCACCGATGGCCAGCAGCAAGTAAACGTCATGGAATCCTATTTCAACTTGACATCTTGTACCGAAAACACAGCAATGTTGGCAAGGAGTAGTATCGACACCCAACACTTATCCTTGCTGGAGATGTACTCACGTTCCTCTAGTCAATTGGAACCCAGTCAATTTTCCGTTCACAACATAACAGCCGATCATGCTGTCCTGACTTTACCCGGCGTCCACCTCAACCCCGAACTTTAAAAACAAAGATGAGTAATCAGCTCACTGCCTGAACCTCGGATGTCATGGCTAACCGACGAGCGACAACCATAACTTGATGCCTATTGTCTCGCCTCGTCCCACCAGCCCTGCAACTACATCCAAGTCAGTCACTTCAAAGCCAGTTCCATACAGCATCAATGACGACAAACAAAGCCTCCCCTCTCATAGTCGATGTCTGGTCCAACCCCCCTGGTGTAAGTCCCCCCGGCTCCTAAACAGTGCCTGAGTCTGACGGTGGGAGATGGACATACCAGAGGTCCAGCGCCTATTCGAACAGAGTCATGCAGATTGGGAGCAAGCTTCCCGAAAGCGCACCCCTGACGAGCTTGTCGCCATGATGGATGAAGCTGGGGTCAGCCAGATCTGTCTCGCAGCGTGGAACCGGCCTGGACGGGCCATCACCTCCAACGAAGAAGTTGCTGTCTACACGCGAGCCTATCCAGATCGCATATTCGGCCTCGTCTCAGTTGATCTCCATAACCCCGTTGCCGCTGTCCAGGAGATTGATCACTACGTCAAGCAAGAAGGCTTCAAGGGCCTGCGGGTCGTGCCGTGGCTCTGGAATCTGCCGCCTACGGATGCACACTACTGGCCTCTATTTGTGAAGTGCGTCGAGCTGGACATACCCTTTCTCACACAGGTTGGCCACACTGGGCCACTCTGTCCCAGCAACGTGGGCAGGCCAATCCCTCACATTGATGAGATTGCTCTCAAGTTCCCAGACCTGAAGATCATATGCGGCCACCTCGGCTATCCTTGGACAGCAGAGACTGTGTCAGTCGCTTGGAAACACCCAAACGTCTACATTGACACCAGCGCATGGTCGCCCAAGTTTTACGCGCCCGAGTTTATCCAGTTTGCCAACACCACAGGCCGGAAGAAGGTCATGTTTGGTACAAATTTCCCACAGCTTTCCTGGAAAGACTGTGTGGAAAACATGAAGAAATATCACAATGGCAACAACAAGGGAGCCATCCGTCCAGAGATTCTCGCAGATTTCATGGGAGGGAATGCGAAGAGGGTGCTGAAGTTGCCTGATTGGAGCCCTGGAAGTCCCCAGGCCAGCTTGTAGGTCAAACTTGCTGGGTCAAGACTTCTTCGTCAGGGGGTTATTTAACAGGGATTAAATTCAAACCTAGTCGCCATGTGATGCTCTTCCAGGGCCCCAAGGAGCAAGATGCTCTCAGCCTCGTGGTACTGAGACTCCAGTCGAATACACCGGCTTTCCGTCGGTGTGAACCCCACTAGTCTAGTTGCCGGGCATTGATGGATAGAGATTGCTCACTGCAGTAAAAGTTGCTCTGCGTTGCAGAACAGTGCGCACCTCCTCTATTGTAGTGCAATGAGCAACCTTCGGGCCACAAGGCTTCCGATCAAGCCTGAATTACAAGGCAACACGCGGCTTGTACTCTGATCATGAATTTGTGACAGTGGGATTCCCGCCAGGAACCGACATCAGCCGACTCCGGCCAGGAACCCCGCCGCCCGCCATGTAATCCTCGGGACAAGGTTAGCGGTTCAGAGCAATCGACAGGTCGTCGATTTTCCTTGGCACGGCACATAAAATCAGAAGCCCACTTGAGGTTGGTAAACGGCAGCCTAAGCTGCTAGTTTTTCTCAAGACAGGGGCCATACCCGACGTGATATCACCCGATGCGCGGAACGTGGCATGACAGTGGGACCGGAATCAGATAAGGCGGATCTGATAAGATGATGTGGCGGAATTAGATCCGGCCAAGAAATCATGTCGTACGGTCACAACTCGGGAATGGCCTCGGACGGTCGGAAGGTGGGGGAGAAGCGAGGAATCGAGCTCGGAGGTTGTGGATATGTGTTGGTGTTGCTTTGACGGGTTCACATTTATCAGATGAGGCTCCCTGGCGTGGACATGCCAGATCTTGACGTTTTCTTCTCGCAGGAACCGGGGCCATCAGCCACGTATTGTATCGATGCAACACATTTCAGTATAGCCAACATGTCGAACTCCCAACACAGCGACGAGCACCATGCCGATGAAAAGCAAGCACACAAGTCGGTTGGCGTCGTCCAGTCTGACCTGCTGAAGAGGGCGCCCAAGAAATGGATCATCGCAGCTTTCATCGGGTAAGTCAACCGCTGCAGCTTCTAGCAATGTTTGACGAGGCATAGTCTATATCTCATGACCTTCATCGACACATTCAACAAATATGCGACAAGCACCTACTCTGCCTACGCCACCAGCGCCTTCAAGACCCATTCTCTGCTAAGTGCCTCACGCGTGGTTGAGACCATTGCCATGCTGCTCTCGTACCCCATCATTGCGAGGCTGTCTGATGTATGTGTCTTCCTAACATCTTCTCCGGACCTCTTGCAGACCCTGTTCTAACGCATAAGGCAGATCTTTGGTCGCTTTGAACTTTTCACCTTTTCAATCACGCTTTCTGTTCTCTCTTTGATCCTACTTGCTGCTTGCCAAAACATCGAGACATACTTTGTAAGATGCCTCTTTATTCGCGCGAGCCCGCTCCAAATCCCCAACTGACCGTCGGAATTTGCAGGTTGGAGGACTATTCGATGCCATTGGTTCCGTTGGTTTTGGCATCACCCAGCAGATCTTCATTGCCGATCTTACCAACCTCCGAAACCGCGGCATCTGGCTCTCACTCCCTGAAACGATCAGCGCCATCCCAACCCTCTACCTCGGAACCATCGTCGCACAGGCTTTTCTCGACAACTCAACATGGCGCTGGGGGTACGGAATGTGGGCCATCGTGACGCCTGTGTTTGCCCTGCCGCTTCTCGCCACTCTCTTCATCCGTAAGCTCAAGGATAAGAAGGAGCATCCCGAAGTCGCAACGCGGCCTAGGATCTTGCAGACAATCAAGTCCACCGACTCACTGGCCATGAAGGCATACAAGGTACTCTGGGTCGAGCTCGACCTCTTTGGTTGCCTACTTCTCATCGCGGGTCTGTCCCTGATTCTCATTCCTGTCTCCCTGACAGGGGCTAGAAACAGCATGGCTTGGAACAAAGGCAACTTCATAGCCATGGTAGTCGTCGGTGCTGTGCTGTTCGTCGGGTTCTTCATCTGGGATGCTCGCTTCGCGCAGAAACCTTTCATCCCGTTCAGGCTGGTTAGGCATAAGACCATCATGGCAGCCTGCTGTTTGTGCATTCTCGACTTTATGCACTACTCGTTGTTTTCCGTTTTCTTCCCCAGCTATCTTCAGGTTGCGGGCCACTTTTCGCCAGGACATGCAACGAGGATTGAGTACGGCTTCCATGACTCTCTGGCCGGCAACTGCTAACGTGTGTAGTAACTCCCTACGCGTGGCGTTCCAAGTATCGTCCATGCTTGGCGCCGTGGGCATGCGCTACTCGAAGCGAGCGAAACCCTGGGTGCTCATCGGTGTGCCAATGTGTGTTCTCGGCCAGGGGCTGCAGATCTACTTTGTCAACATGAACGGCACACATTCCGCGAATGAAGCTTCTTTCATCACGGCCAAGGTCCTCGTCGGAGTTGGTAGGGGTCTGTACCAGACGGCAGCACAGGTTTGCGTCCAGGCTGTTGTTGAGCGAGATGAAGTCGCCATCGCGACTGGTGTTTTCTTTGCAAGCATGAATTTGGGCGGCGCCATCGGGACGAGGTGAGGTCCATAACACGAAACTGCTTCTTTGCAGTGCTAATCTGAAACCAGTATCTCCGGCGCCATCTGGCGATCCAACCTCCTGGCCAAGCTCGTGGCATATCTACCCCAAGCATCCAAGGCTAAAGCGGCACCCATCTTCCAATCCATCGTCGTGGCGCAGAACTTCACGATCGGTACCCCGGAGCGAATTGCCATCGATACGGCATATCGCGAGAGCCAGGAATTGCTGGCCATTGCAGCGACGTGTGCGCTTGCGCCCATGGTGATCGCCATGTGGTTCATCAAGAACGTGGATCTGACGCAGGACCAAGAGCCTCAAGAAGATGAGGCGACAAGCGAAGACAAGGTAGACGTCCCGAACTTGGAGCGTGTAGCGACGGAGCCTCAGCAGAAGGCTTGATATTTTGCTGTCAATTTTAGACCAGTAGCCCTTAATCCAGATTTGGCCAGTCTTCGAGGAAGGTCGTTACTCCCTTGCTGATGCCACACGGGATCACTGTGCCGTGATCCTCTCCATCATAGACCGTGATGGATAAGTGATCCAGCTTTCCAGACGCTTTCAGCCTCTGATGAAGTTCCCTCAGGTTATCTACCATGCGCCGCTCCACATGCCGGGCCTTCCGCTCCTCAAAGGCTTCATCGCTCTCGCCTCTCCGCCGCGGCGGGTCCTGTTCGTCCCCGCCGACGAACAGCATGACTGATGTCTTTTTCTCCCCTTGCTTCTCGTAGAATTTAGGCTCTTCCGCGAGGATAGCATTCTTGTTCCACCAAATACTGGGACTGTTGGCGACGAAGTAATCGAACAGCGCTGGACGCGTGAAGAGCGCATGAAGCGTGAACAAGCCGCCGTACGAGTGCCCGATCAGTGCCTCCCGCCCGACGGACACCCCTCGTCTCTCCTTCACTCGTTCGCGCACAAAGGGCCGGACGCGCTGCTCGATGAAATCGAGAAACTGGTCTGCGCCGCCCTCGGTCTCCTCAGCCCCAGACGAAGGAGGCGTTAGGTCCCGGGAGCGACGGCCGTTGAAGAGATAGGGGCAATCTGATTCGAGGGGGTAACCGATGGCGACGACAATGCCGTTCGATGGCGCACCCGGTGGGCGGATGGAGAGCCAGCGGTGGAGGGACTCGAGGGCAGTGAGGAAGACGGTATTTCCGTCTGTGAGGTAGCTGAGACGGTCAGCGTGGAGTGGTGGAACATGATACGAATGGCTTACATGACGGGCGCAGCAGGCTCGTCGGCGACCGTGTTATCCGTCCAGTTACGAGGATAGCCGATCTGGATGAGATATTCGTCACCCGATGCGCTGTTCAGGGTCCAACTTTCGGCGGCCGAGAAGCCGGAGGCGCTGGATCTGGCTAGCATGTTGACGATGTCGACGAAATGATACTTATTCACGATATGCGCGATCGGAACCGTGGCTCGTCCAAGACATTGGTTGAAGTGTTGACCTCAGTATGAGGCGGCAAGTTGCGGTATATAAGTTGATGTCGTCGTAAAGCCGACTAATTCCGACGTCGGAGCCTAGGAGAGGATGAGATCCCTGCTTCACCGAGATCCACGAGTTGGCTCCTGAATTCATTCACCGAAGTCACGATGTTCTGTTTTCTCCTCGATTGCATCGTCTGTCAGATCCGTGGATGGGTATGCAGATCCAAAAGATTAAAGTTACCACGAAAATCGCCAGCAATTACAGCACTGGGGTGGGCTTTGAATTTGACCCGGCTCTTCCTTTTCCCCAGGTATGGGAATAAGTTGATGCTATTCAGAGTTTCCGAAAGGATTTGTGATGACGTACACCAGGAAGGAAGCAAGAGTAAAGTTGTTTTTACTGATTAGATGTTCGAATGTCAAGTATTTGTCTTGGCAGATGCGGGCACGGAATCGCAGCTATAGCAAAATGCCGTATCGCCTGCACCACTTGGACATTATGGACATGGGTGAGCTGTGATTCTCAACATCACAACTCCATCATGATCAGCGCATTCATACAAAGGAAGATGTGAATAACAGTAGGTTCCCGTAAGAAGGTACTCGTACTGCCTTTCGGATCATTACTGACACGATAGACCGGCTTGAAGGAATTATCTTGGTAAGGGAGGCTAGGTCGGCAATCTGATTCAGAGGTGTGTTACACGAGGGGATCAAATGCTCATTCACCGCAACGGCCGGCCAGAACATCCAACGTGTATGATGGCGTCGCTCCTTGGAGTCTGAGAATTTATAAATACTAGCCTTCTCCCTCTTCTGCTTCCATCGTTACTAAAAGAAACACAGCAACATGCTACAGAACTACCCGAACCACCCCACCGATATCAACATGTCTCACACGACAGTCTTCACGTCTTCAGCTATTCCGGAGTTAGTCTCCTGCGCAGATTCGCCATTTCCATCTTCCCCAGCGCCCCCGTCCCCCAGTGGTCGTCCGGCGCCCCCGTCCCCCGGTGGTCGTCCGGCGCCCCCTATCCTTGCGCCGGCGTCCGGTGCTCCTCCACCCTCAGACTCAGCGCAATTAGTGCCTGCAGGCAGGATTTCTTGGAGATTCTGCGCTCCGGCGCCCCTAATTCTGGCGCCTGCAGAGGTGATCTCGACTCCCGGCCGCCCCCGTCCACCATGCTCTGCCCAGGTGGTGCCTTCAAGAAAGGTTTCAGGGAAGATCTGTGCTCAACAAGCCCTTGGCCTTTTAACTACGGAGGCAGACGAGATGCGATTATGTAAGGGATGCAGAAGCCAACAGACGCCAGAGCAGTTCCTACGAAGATCAACAAGAAGGGGCAGGCTACGAATGAACAAGAACTGCAACTGGTGCGATTACAGCAAATGGGTAGAAGTCGACCCTATCTCTTGGGAGACGTTTCGTCAGGTCTTTACAACATGATGCTGACCTGCAAGGCCAACGAAAGGGAGACAACAAGGCAGGGAATGGGTCGCAGCAGAAAGTAAATAGGCGATCCACACGAAAAGCCTTCCCAGTTCCCGAGCAACAGGTATGCCGTGGTGACAAAAGCAAAAGAGATGGAATCGCCGCGAATCGAACGCGGGACCTTCCGCAAAGATTGATGTGTGACAATGCGAAGCGGACATTATACCCCTAAACCACGACCCCATTTGATGTTCTGGCCAGTCAGAATAGCAATAGATGATGGCTAGAAGAAAATGCCTCACCGGAGCTGGATCCCCGGTGTTATGCCCGAGGAGTAATCCCCGGGGCGGGATTTTCTGTGGTCCAGGGCAGCGAGGGTCCTGAATGTCCACTGTCATCAGCTCGACCTAGTGCCCTGCCGTCCTAAAGACCTTGTTTGTTTGCTCTTCTCAGGCCAAGTCAGAGGGTGACTCGGTCAATTTGGGGAGTGTCAGCGTGTGTCACACCCAGTCACAAGACGCCCCGAATCACCACCTTCACTGTAATTACCAATCGCGAGATGCCGAATCTCACTCTGACGCATCCAGCATCACATAAGCATTGTCGGGAAAAGAGATAGGTAACTCTATCGAAAGAGGCCTCATTGCCCTGTTGAGTCGTATTGGTCGGCAGTGTCGCATGAAACGACAACCAGACGTGGCTCATGGCTTTTGATGCCATTCGCGCCCTTGTCGAACATGGACATGACTAGATTGACACGCAGCAGCAGATTGACGAGATGGACCCATAGATCCAAGGGCGCCATGGACATCTTCTGTAGGGCTTCGGCCGGGGACGGCGACACTAGGCCCTGGAGCAAGACATCTGACTCGTCGGTTTGCCCCTGGTCTACAGGAGACTACACTACAGCTGGTCTCTAGTTTTTCTCGCGTGGCCTCGGCCTCGGGTGACGGCAGCTCAACCGTGACATGGCGCCAGCGATTGATCCGGCGGGGTTGCGTTTGGGAGCGAGCTGGAAGTTATAAGACGAACTGTCCCTTAGGATACATCGAGGTTTGAGTTGAGCGAAAAGTCGAGGATTTGAGCATTGCCAGAACATCAAGATTTCATTTGTATCCGCTAGGAACAGCCCGATCTGAATCACCACTGAAGCATATTTCAAGCAACTTAAGATTTCATCACCGCCTGCAAACCCCGCAACAAAAGCCAAAGTTGAGGCCACCTTACTTCCTCACTACCCGAATCACTCTCTCAACATCACATTGCTCATCACCATCTCTCAACACCACCGCCACATCACGCACAATGTCCCAGCCCACTCTCGAGTTCCGCGAGGCCACCCTCGCCGACATACCCGCCCTCCTCCCCCTCATCCGCCTCGCCTACCGCGGCAACCAGGGCTGGACCAACGAGTCGGCGTACCTCAACGACAAGCGCATCTCCCCCGAAGATCTCGCTTCCAAGATCACCAGCCCGGACGGCCTCGTCCTCATCACCCACGAGGCCGCCACCGGTGCCCTCGTCGCCTGCTGTGAGCTCCAGCACCGGCCCGCCGGCGACGGCAAGCCGAGCACAGGCTACTTCGGCCTCTTTGCCGTCGACCCCGATCGCCAGGGCGGCGGGCTCGGCCGGCAGGTCCTCGCGCGCGCCGAGGCCCACGCCCGGGAGAAGTGGGCCGTCGAGAAAATGGAGATGTACGTGCTGTGGATGCGCGACGAGCTCATCGAGTGGTACGTGAGGCGCGGTTACGAGCGCACCGGCGAGCGCGGGGATTTCCCGTACGAGCATGTCTTCGAGGGGTCGGCGTTGCGGGATGATCTCTACTTCATCATCCTGAGAAAGGACCTCGCCAAGACGAACGGCGTGGCTGCGGCTTAGAGTGGAGGGACGAGACATGAAGATGTGTAGACGCGCGAGATAGACGATTAGATGACAAGACATACCCCTTTATTTTATTCATTCTTCGTCTCTGGATATCATCGCTCTTCCTTTGTCAGAAACTGTAATCCTTAGACATCATCAACAGCCCTGCCGCGGCAGTCCTGTCTTCTCAGTCACCCTGTCTCGATATGTCTTCTCAGCAAACGCAAAGAACCGATCGATGTCCTCCGCCGTCGATGCCAGGCCGAACGACACCCGGACAGCCCCCGATGTGTGCAGTGCTAGCATCCGTACCACGTCGTCTGCAGACCTCGGTCGAATCCCCTTCACCTGGCGGAGCTTCCTCATATCAACACCAAACGCTGTCTCGCCTGCCCCGGGGTTGCAGAAACATCCCGTTCTCAGCGAGATACCCATGAGGGCTGATTCCATCGCCACGATCCGGTCGTCCACCAACTCGCCCTCCACATCCACAAAGTTGAAGCACAAAGTCCCACCCCTCGCTTCAAGATCCGTTGGTCCATACACCCTCACCATCGGCGTCTCATTCCCATGTCGCAACGCCAGCAG
Organism: Verticillium albo-atrum; assembly: GCA_002851705.1. Lineage (NCBI taxonomy): Eukaryota > Fungi > Ascomycota > Sordariomycetes > Glomerellales > Plectosphaerellaceae > Verticillium > Verticillium albo-atrum. The sequence goes on from NMXJ01000008.1 coordinate 1,643,462, forward strand.
CCGATCCAGAAACCATCCTGTAAGACACCGCACTCTCAACCCAATGACATCCATCCCAATACCACCGATCCAGTCAAGCCCAACAAGCACATCCGGAATTGACAGAAAATTCACGGTTCCATCCTCGAACCCCGCCTCCCCGCCATGCTGAACATGCCACTCCGCCCCTTTCCCCACCGCCGCAGCAGTTACTGTCCCGCCTGAGAACCAAGGCCTCTCCAGCCGACACAGAGCATCCTTGCGCGCAATGAGACACCCCACCCCCGTCGGGTACCCGAACACCTTGTACCAACTCACCAAGACAAACTCGGGCATCACGACGGAGAGGTCCAGCGTCGCCGTGGGGAGGTACGCCGCTGCGTCGAGGAGGACGTCGTATCCGTTTTGCTGCGCGAGGGGAATCCATGCCAGCGGGTGCCGGACACCGCTGAAGTTGCTCTGTGCGGGGTACGCAAAGAGGCCCCTTTTCCTACGAGGGTCTCCGACTAGGGGACTTCTCCATCTTGAAGGACGGAGTGCTGCTTCCACGGCGGACGTGTCAACGCGGAGGGACGGAGCGCGGCCCGGGACGTAGACTGTCTTGGCCCCACGGCGGCGGGCATATTCTCGGATTCCGTTGACGGAGTTATGGTTGTCGAGAGTGAGGACGAGGCGAGACCGGCGGCGGAAAGGGTACGACTCTGCAACGAGACGGGCTGCGCCTGTGGCGTTGGGAGTGAAGATGACGGCGTACTCGGACGGGTCGGCGTGAAAGTGCGCGAGGATCCGGGCACGCGTGTGCTCGACGAGGGCGGTAGATGCCTCGCTGGTTGGGTTTGCCGAGTGCGGGTTACCAAAGGGAGCTTGAGTGAGTCGGGCTTGGTGGACTTGGTACTGGGAGTGGGACGCAAGACCGGCGCCAGTATAGTCGAGGTAAAGGTGGTTGTCTTGGTCTAGATAGGCATAATCTGTGGCACGGAGATCGTCCAGACGAGATGATTTGGCATACTCAGGGTAGTTATCAAGTATACAAGACATGATCATGCGTAGAGTCGTAAGATCAGGGATCAGACGCATAAGCAGAGGGATACCGATAGAAGAGCGGGTCGATGAGATTCAAGACGGAAGGATTCCCCAGAAGAAGCTCGGGTGCCAGGGTCACATTTATCAACCCACCCTGACCGCCCTACCCGGCAGTCTCATCATCATGGTACGGATCAAGATCGTCCCCACGATCCCCTCGGGAACGATGATCCGTCCCGTGGCGAGCTCCCGAACCAGGCTCCAGACCGATCTTTCGCCATGCCTCCAGGGTATGCATCCATCATCCCATCAGCCGGTGGCGCATGGTATAATAACCTTTGAAGTTTGCCCAGTAACCCATTACTCCCTCACACCACTCTCGGTCTGAACGTACATAGCGTGGGGTCCATTCAGGTGAACTACACGCCTCCTCTGAGCCGCGATGCTGGCTGCATTGAGGTCAGCCCAAGTCGTCAGCTTCGTCACGACGATGGATGCCACCAATCATGCATCAAGGGCTGCATTGCTGACTGGTGGGGACTCGCCTGTTCTGGCCATCAGCGCATCCATCCCGACAGAAATAGGATGCTGACGCTGTATGCAGGTAGGGCGAGATGCCTTGGGTGCTTGGCGGGAGGCGCAGGAACAGTATCGCTTACGCCCCGCCAGGGCCTCGATCATCGTTGCCAGCGATGTTTTTGAGGTGTTTTCTCTGAAGATGGTGTAGGCCTCAGACAAACGAGGTAACATTCCGTTGCGGAATAACAAAGTGGCAACCCCAACTCACAGAACGGCCCCCGAAATGACCTCACCAACAAGTGTATTGATCAGCTTGCTCCTCTTCGGGAAACGTCCTCGCCCCCAACTCAGCTGGGTCTGTCATTGTTGCAGCCTAATCGGGATCATGGGGGGCCGGATGCGACCCTACCCGAGTGCCCTGCGGCACAGCGCAGCGAAGCGCCTCCTTGTAAGGGCAGAGTTCTCCTTAAGTTGGTGTTCATGCTCTCGGCAGCATCGTCAGCTGAACGCGGCGATGCCTCTGCCTGAACCATGCAGGTCGGCAAAACTTGGCTGCCAATTTGTATATACAGAGCGCCAACTGCATGAAATTAGGCGCCCCCGAACCGAGAACCCGTTCAACCCTTCTCTAAGTAGACGACACATGAACACGACGAGGTTGTGTCGAGTGCTCGCCCGGCGCTCACTCGTTGCTGCCACTTTACATTCCCCCGACGGTGGCTAGAATAGGTAATCAGTGCGAGCGCTCTTGTAATCGGGGTGACTAGCGAGTAGCCGTAGTATCTTCTGGGTGACTTCATGTGAAATGGCATAGCCCTATGCCAGGGCTGCCTCAACGTTTCGTGCTCGGGAAGCCTAGTATCTATCGGCTTTTGGCATATTACTAGGGCCCTAAACCAACCTCTATCGTAGGCTATGTTGAGTACATGTGAATTACGATTACCTACCAACCCTCGAACGCCTTTCCGGCCTTTTTGATTCTAGTTGATAGCTATCATGGTCTAGCTACGTTCCCTAGCCTTTGCACCCTTTTCTTATCATTGCTTATCTTTCTGACGCGGGTTGCTCGCGGTATGTTGTTCAGCCGGTGGTCGCTGAACTACTATAGCTGATTTGTGCTAGGTTAATAGGATGTATTAGAGTGTCGAAACAAGATAGAACAAAAGCTCCAACCTATGTAACTAGATATCTCGTCGGCTTAACGGCTAGTTCGTACCTAGGAAACCATTCCTTTACGTGAGGTCGTCCATCAGTTGCCAAAAGTTTACACCCAGATCCTGGGAGGCGTCATCAAATATTGGCTGTTGCCACAGCGGGTAGTCTAGACCTTGTTGGTTAGTCACCTCTGCGACCGTGGCCTGAGGAACATCCTGTCCATCGTGACCTCCAGAAGACACCTGCGCGGCTTTGTTGAGATCTCCCGATGCGTAGGCATCAGGGACTGGGAGGGAGTTACGCCTCAACAGTTTCAGGTAGAGCCCCTGTACCACATCATAAGCCACGCCTGCCATGGTGTTTCGCGATCTCATCGCATCCAGCCTCGCCAACCCCCATTCCATGCAATTCATCGATGCTGGTAGAAGGTCCGGGTAGTCGTCGGGGAAGTTAAGGTACGTTGCTACTACTACCACCATGGCATCGAATGTAGCAAAAACAAGCGTGAATGACATGTGTACATGAGGTCCCGCTTGCGTGAATAGTCTGTTCTGCGATTCGAGGATCTGTAAGGCGGCCTTGAGGGCCTCCATGCGACTTGTGGGGAGGGAGGACATGAAAGGGCGATGCAGTGCGAGCAGGACAAAGTAGACCTCAGAGATGAGCGTCTCGCGAGCTATTGGGAGCCAAAGATATTTGCTGTCAAGTCTGGGGGATGGGGAGGTGGCCCACGCTGGAAGTCGGGCAATGTTGCTCACAACCTCGTCGTGTATCTTCTTGACCGTTTCTTGAGCGTTCTTGTCTGTCACCTCGAGGTCATGAATATCCCCAAGATACTTGAAGGCAGCATGATAGCCGCAGAGGATGATCTCAAACGGGGACAAGGTCACGCCGCTCTGGCTTTGCGGCGAGGATCCTGTCAGTGGGCTTGTTGAAGACACGATGCGTGGATCCAATTTTGTAGCCATGGGTCTTCCGAGCACCACAGCCATATGCGCGTCCCAGAGATGCAAAACGAGCCATAGCTTTCTCCTCAATTCGGCCTCCCGTGGTTGGATGTCATCTTGAGAAACTTTGTTCGCATCGCACGGCCTGAACCGGTGTAGACCAAGCTCCTGAGCGTCTCGGATGGTGCTCCCAAGGGTATGCCAGGATTCTATAACCGAGCCGGTGCTCTTCTCAAAACATGCCTTCATCAAGCCGGCCTGTACCTTGGATAATGGCATGTTTCGGCTGCCGAGCAAACACATAAGGCGATGCCCCGCAGTGCTATAATCCGCAGCGAGGTCGGGAAAGTCTATGCCGGGAGCATATTTGAGGTCCTCGAGTACGTTATCGTATTGAGCTGGTTGAAACAGCAGGGCAAGGGCGAGGACTTGAAGGAGTAGCGCTGGGAAGTATCTGGTGCTGACGGGCAAGTATTCAGGGCCCTGTTTCAGCGCAGAATACGTGACGTGATTCCAGTTCAATAGTTCGTCTCGGAACATTGCTTCGTCGATAACATCGTACTGCCATGCGACGTTTGTGAAGAACGAACGCACGAGAATATCCACATATTTCCGGGATGGTATTTCCTTAATGAGGCCGATGTACTGAGTTGCACCTTCGAGGTTTGGCGGGCTTTCGACGAGGGTCGCCGAGTCACAATCCGACTCCCCGAGTTGCGACGCGATTTCGAGGGTTCCTCTGCTACCACTGCTGGAGTATCCCAGCCGTCTCAACATCACTTGATCGACAATGGGCTCCGAACCTGGCGTCGTATGAGAGGGAGAGGGAGAGTCTAATGTCGGGGGGTCCTCGATCATCCCTCGTTGGGTGGTAATCGGCTCGTAACCCCCGTCTCCCTCCGCCGCATGATCATAGAAGCACATGTCCTACGGCATGTTAGTATGAGTTCATGCACGAAAGGAACAAATGGTCGTACGGTCTTGCCCCGTCGGGTGCAGTGAAAGCAGGGCTGCTGCCGGTCGCACTGGTGCCAGTCAGATACGTCGGATTAGATCCCGGCCGCGAACTCACTTTCTGTTTGCGTCTATGGCATTCAGAGCAAGAGATGGTCGGGCGCTTTCGCCTGCGCGACTGCTGGGCATGGGGAGTATTTGCTCGTGGACCAAACATTGTGAATACCCAACCAAAGGATGAGGATGGTTGATGAAAGGTGAGGAGGGTTTGGCTTGACTTGACTTGACTTTTCTACCAGAGTGTGGCTGTTTTAGTCAGCAGCTATTCTGGATGGCGTCGTGCTATAGATCGCCGACGCGCCGAGGTTGAACCGCGACACCCTACTTCTCGCTGCTACTAAACCAAGACTACCACTCTATTTAAGAGGGGAGTACTATCAGTTGTATGGACCGCTGACTGGTAAAAGCTTATGTAGTGACCGTAAAGGCGGTAGGCATCGCTAGACGCTGTATACCTTTTACAAAGACATCACGTAGACACAGATCGATTACTGGCACAATAGAAGCAGGTACCTATGAGTAAAGAAGCCTCTACCACCTTACATCCCGATCTATCCTTCCCTTATTAGCCAGTAGTAAGCCTATCTTAGACAGCTTAGTATTTCATTTTACTGTTAGATCATGGACTACTGTAATAGATGATATGGCTTCGTGCCTAAGGGGTCCACCAGAAATTGCAAATGCTCTCTTAGATGACGGAGCGGGTGTCGGCACGTATGGCGGCGACTTTGGTCATGCTTCAGTAGGTCATACTTCAGTAGGCCGACAAAACATTGGGGCAGCGTCTTGCTTCTCTGGGCGTCTCATTACCTCTATGCAGGACTGCCGCGCTCCGTAACTGGGATATAATCGCCAGACCAGCCACTTCCCTGAATCTGTTGGCATCACATCCTCGAATCTTGTCATGACCAACACTGTATGCGACACCTGGAAGCTCGCCGTCGACTGAAAACCTCTACACTAGCGTTCCTGAGTCCATTCCAGACAGCCAACAGTTTCGGCCAGAACCGGACGATGACGAGGCTGGAGAGCACGCCAAAATGTCTGTCGGTACGGGCGCTGAGGTTTCAAGATGGCTGTACGCAGCAGGGGCGGTTGTTGCGACGTTTGTTCTGGCGGTGAAGGGGTGGCCCAGGATCAAACGATGCTGGCGGGTGGTGGACATCCTAGGGACGACCGACGACCAGTGGGGCACAGTTGAGACCATGCCCACGTACTGCTACCGTCCACTTGCACCCTTCCGCCTGCGACAGTAAGTTTGTGAAATGAACCAGATCAATACCTTCTTTCGAAATATCTACTTGTCCAGCCCTTAAGTGAGGTCATACATGTCTAGCATGCTTCGGGCTCCACAAGTCGTGCGTGCCAATGAAGTCGACGCCAAACGTTGTTTTCGGCGATGGCGTGTCGGCGATGGCGTGTCGGCGCGGGCGCGTCGGCGATGGGTCGTCGGCGACAGTTTGTCGGCCACGACTCGTCGGCGATGAACTACTGTCGTTTGGGTCATTCTCTTCGGTATTCTAGATCGAGCTCGGCACCATCACTCATCCAAAGAACCCGATGTCCGTTCCATTTCAGGTCACTGCTCTTGCAACTTGACTGCCTTCATCAGGATACGACACGATACCTCTTGCTGAACCGACTACTTCATTCTACCTTTTGTGCAAAAGATGAAGCCATTGGATGTGCCTTCCGGAGCCTCGGCCAAGGTGCAGCTGATCGACAATGGCGCAAGGATCAGATTACCTGTCGCTCATTTTATGACCCCGCCCATCCCTGGCCATACGCACATGATTGCGCCGTCTATCAGCTTTCTTGTTGAACAGCCCTCTTCAGGGAGGAAGGTTCTGTTTGACCTCGGAGTGAGGAAGGACTTGCAAGCTTTGCCCCCGGTCATTCAAGCCCTCATCGCCGGGCCGGACTGGGGTTTCGAGGTCGCGAAGGACGTCGACGAAATCCTTGAAGAGAACGGCATTGACGTCAAAGGAGGTGCAATTGAAGCTGTTGTTTGGAGCCATTGGCATTTCGATCACACCGGAAACGTCAGCCGGTTCCCATCAAGCACGGCCTTGGTCACTGGCGTGGGACTCAGAAGCGAGTTTTTCCCACCTTACCCTGAGAATAAGGACTCCCCTTTACTCGCCTCCGACTTTGCGGATCGTGAACATCGTGAGCTGGCCTTCAATGCGCGCGACTCCCTCCATATTGGCGGACTTGAAGCGACCGACTACTTTGGAGATGGATCCTTCTACCTCCTCAACACCCCGGGACACGCCATAGGACACATTTGTGGACTGGCGCGTGTCACATCTACCGACGAGGGCGACATGGAAGACACATTCGTATACATGGGAGGCGATACTGCCCATCATGGTGGCGAGTTTAGGCCGTCAAAATACCTCCCGTTGCCTGAGCAGATCTCGCCATCGCCATTCAATGCTAGATACCCCTTGATCTGCCCGGGGCACATTTTCGACGCCGTTCGTCGGACAAAGGATGGGTCTGAATCCTTTTACGAGCTTGCGAAGGCGGTCTCTCACAACCATGAGGACGCAGTGCGCAGCATCGAGCGAATGCAAGTCTTTGATGCGGCAGATAATGTTTTCGTTGTTATCGCCCACGATCCAAGCGTTTTGGACAAGACGGCCGGTATGAATACATTCCCTCAAGGAACAATGCGGAATTGGAAGGTTATTGATTCGGCCGAAAAGACTCGCTGGGTATTCTTGAAGGATTTCATTCCTGCCATCATGTCTACATCGCATGCGAGGACATCATAGGTAGTCGTCTTCTAAGTCTGAAAGAACGTGTTTTCACAAAGAATAGTCGTAATGCGAAAATAGCAATCGTGCTGTGCTGTTGTTCCCGTTTGAGCTGCCAGCTGCAAGTTCGTCCTTCACCAGATCGACCCTCCAGTAAAGATCTCGCCAACAATTGAGCGCAGACAGAGAGACCCCTGGAAATTTCTCGCGGCTTGCTTGTGGCGCTCGAAATGAACACGCCAAGCTAGAATTGCATGGTACGACCCGCCTCAGAGTTGTTTGCGGTACAGAGTCAAGCATCTGGCACCCTTCTTCACTTTTGCCTTATGGATTATACGATTGATCATTTAATTCAACTAAACGAGAGTATTGGATTTATCCCATGTTGGAGTGCACTGTTGGTCTACGGCCGGAACACAATTCTTTCCCGAATATTTCCAAGTCGACCGAGTACTATCTCCTCCTTAGAGCGATTTCTCGAACCACTTCGCAACCTCGCCCACGTTACGATCAACAACATCCGGCTGGTCGTAATGTTGAAAGTGCGAGACATCATTGTCCCAAATCAGCTTTTTGTCCTTCGTGGGAATAGAGTCGAAATGTCGCTTGGCGGCGGCGGCGTTCATACAGTTGTCTCCATGAATAACGAGGGCTGGCGTGTTCAACTTCGCAACTCCGGGTACGGTCGTGTAGCTAAAGTGATCCAAATCGCTCATCACTGCGTAGCGGTTCTCAAAGTTCTTCAGGGTCCATTGACCGTACCATGACCAGACGACAGGGCCTGGAAGGCCAGCAAGGGAGCCGGTCGTGGGGTCAGCGGCTTCCGGATCGACCAATGGCTGATAGACCACTTCGCCGGTCTTCTCGTAAAGATCCCGAGCCTTCTTAGCTCGCTCAAGTCGTGCTTTGTAAAGTGCTTCCCCCTGTTCCGGGGTTGGCATCTTCATCGTGGCGATATCCGCGCCGGGCTTCCAAGCGACGCAACCGGAGCAGATCATGTAGATGTCGGTTTCGTGGTCGCGGTAGTACCCAGTGATAGCCGCAACTCCTTTGACTCGACCATCGTACGAGGCGATGTCCAGAGATTCGGGGCCGCCTTGACAGATGCCAACGAGGAAGAGCTTGGATTTGTCCACATCACCTCGGCTGACGAGATAGTCGAGTCCCGAAACGGCATCTTCGTTCTTCATTTTGGGATTCTCCAATCGTCGCGGCATTCCAGAACTCTCGCCGACGGTGCGAGGATCAAAGATCAATGCCGCATAGCCCTCGTCGGCAAGTCGAGTGGCATACTGCAGCGGTGCCTGTTCCTTGATGAACGAGTAGGGCCCGATGACGACAACCCCAGGCGGGTTGGAAACATTGGTTGGGCGGTAGAGTATACCCGCAATGGTCTCTCCGTGGGAAGGATAAGTGACCTTCTCGGTCGTGTATTTGCCGTGTCCAACCATAATGGCTTGAGATTGTGGAAGAAAGAGATTAAGCAGCGATGTGATAAGTGTTCTCTGGAGGAGGTAGGGTGTTGAGTCTGGCAGGATAGTGCGCAAAGAAAGTAGGATGCATCCATGTATTTATATCTGCGGTACTTCTCCCGTTCACATAAAAGTGATTGTGAACCGGAATACGGCTGTCAGTAGCAGCCGGCATTTCCGCACCACTTGGAAGTTTTGACGCGGCCTCTCTGCCTCGCGTCAAGTTCGCATGCGATGCATCTCTGCCGGTGTTACAGTCGTCGGCTTTATTCGGCGATGAGGCCCCAAATGTATGTGGCCCCACAGCGGCTGGGGGAAGGTATGGAGCGTGGTCGTGTAAACCACAACCCCAGAAAATACCATGCCCGAGGCGATCGCCGACGCACAAATGATACATTAGTGGGCCGACCGGTGCCGTGCATCTGCATCTGAGTACGGGCTAACTTGAACCTTATGCAGCGCCATGAGCTCTCGGTATCTGCTGTGTGGAAACCTTACAGCGAGAATGTGCGTCTCTTTCGGTGCTCAAGTCGTCGGCCTTATTCGGCAATGAGAGGCCCTACAGAGGCTGGGAAAAGGGAGAGTTGTTGTGTAAAACATTACCCCGGAAATGGCCATCTCCGAGTCGATCGCCGACGTTCATAAGTTGCGTTAGTAGGCCTTGCCTATGCTATGTATCTGAGTACGGACTAGCTTGAATCTTATGCAGTGCCGTGAAGTCTCGGCCCAGGGAATCGAGGATGCGCACTGTCCCATATACTCCCTCTTCTGTATTCCAAGAGGAGTGAAATCATGCTGGCGAAGGAATACATGCTACGCTCTGCTTTCTGGGGTGCGTAAGAAGCTTACCCACCTCCAGGGATGGCTCTCTGCCTCCAGGGATGGCTCTCTGACAGCTAAGTGTACTCGGGTTTGAATCAGTGGACGCGATGCGCATCGCGACAAAGGTCCAGTATCCAGTGTATTGACTTTCAACAACTTGTCGTCAACGTAAAGTTCGATATTGCGCTGCAAGGCGAAATAGATGAGAGGATGCCTTCCGCGCAGCGTAGTTGGCAGCACATTATACGGCACAGCGAATTCTTCTAGTTCATCACAAAAAGCTGTTGTCCTGGTGTGTACGTGGCGGTTTGGCCAGCCAATACAGTCCAATACGAGAAAACTGTTCAACAGGTCAGGTTGTGTGGCGTTTGCGATATTGCCCCCACATTGCGTTGGTGTAGTCAGTAGAATGTTGAATGAATGGGAGACAAGTGCTTGTGATCCGTTGGATAGATGGTATCTGTCAGTTCGCTATGTTATTCTTCTGCATTCGCCGCCGATAAGATGACGAAAAGGTCGTCGCGAATGGGCTTGTGACTGATCGCACATAGCCTTGCTCCAAATCTTCCATAATTCAAGCATTACCGGGAAACCCAGACTAGCAAGACGTTTGACCGCTTCCCGTAAAGTTCCCCGGTCGGTACGCCCCATCGGCATCACCAAGGCAATCAGCTATTGCATCGTCAGCATACGCCCCCCACAACAAAACACCAATTGACTCACCGACGGTGACCAATTCCAGCTTGCGCGTCCGGGCCCAATCAATCAGATACGGCGTCAGAGTCTGCACGGTACTCGCATACGTCTCGTGCATCAGCGAAATGTGGCCCTTGCCGCAGCTGCCGGCGCGCGTGAAACGTAGCAGGCTCTCCTCGGGCGTCGTGCCGTCCCAATCCTTGGTATCCACGTCGGTCGTGATGACCTTGAAATCGAGGTCCTTCATCGTCGGCAGGACGTTGCCGCCGGTCATCAGGTAGGGCGGACGCATATACTGCGGCTTCACGCCAAGCAGGTTCACGAGAGCGTCGTCGAGGCGGTCCATCTCGACTGTCAGCTGGTCGGGAGTCACGACGCCGAATGTGTTGGGATGAGTCCAGGTGTGGGAAGCGACCTGGTGGCCGGAGGCAAAGGCCTTTTGGACGGCGGCAGCATGATCGTAGATGCAGCCGTAGAGGGTGCCGGTCCAGAAGAAGGTGGCCTTGGCACCAGCGGCGTCAAGAATGTCAACGAGCTCTGAGGTGTACTGGTAGGGGCCGTCGTCGTAGGCGAGGGCGAGGACGCCGGGGCGAGAGCACTGTGAGATGACGATGCCTGCGGCGGGCTCGCGACGGAGGATGTCGAGGGGGCTCTCGACGGGGAGGGCGGCGGCGGCGGCCAGCAGAAAGGGAGCGAGGGCGACGAGCATCTTTTCCACTAGTCTGTCCGATGTTGACTGTCCTCCCTACGTCGACTATGCTGTGAGAGAAAGACTTGGCTGGAGGGTTGAGTTCAGGGACTGTGAAGCGGCTCGCGCAGACCATATGTGCCGGGCTATCGGAGCCATGACTCGAAACGAGGTCCCCGATCCAGTACCTCGGGCGCCACGGCCGGGTTGATGCCGGGTTGGGACAAGCATCCGGGAGGCTCAATCTGGGGTAAATGGCAATGCAGGGCCATTTAGGCGCGAGACGAAGACCCGGTGCCGGGGCCGGTGCGCGGGGAAGTCATGCTGGGGTATTTTGTCGGCAGTCGCGGTGACCCCTGGCTGTGGAAGCGAGCTTCGGGCGAGGGGAAGTCCGTGATGAATTATTGTTTGTGATGATAAGTTGTTGTCGTCGTCGCCGTCTCGTCGTCGTCGTCCTTCGAATGTTCAGGAGGCCCTCGACAGATCCAGATCACGTGCAAGATTGAATTAGGTCATCATGGTATTTGGCGGGGTAAGGCATGTATCCGCTGTACCTAAGGAAACGTTAGCGGGGGATCGTCCCGCGCGCGAGTGCCCTGGGCCTCCGTCATTTCTTCCCACAGTGGTCGCGTCCACCATCGCGAAAGTGTCAAGCTGAACTGAACCGGCTATTTGCTCCCCCAGCAATTGCTAACAGCGCTTCGACATGATTCATCATCGGACTGACAACAGCATACTATAGTCTTGGAACGCCATCCACTCCGGGCACCGCCATCACCACCATAGGGCATCTTCAACCACCAAGCAGCACCCCAGCGAGACATCACCACCTCGCAATCACCATGAACGTCTCCTGCCAGTGCGGCGCCATCTCCTTCCGCACGCCGACGCCCGCACCCCTCGCTGTTTACCTCTGTCACTGCAATGAGTGCCGCAAGCAGTCCTCGTCCGCCTTTGGCATCTCGGCCACATTCCCCGTCGAAGGCCTCCCGCCCCTCGCCGACCCGGCCCTCCGCGCGCGTCTGAGCATGTGGTCTCGTACCACCAAGACGGGCAATACGCTCGACTGCTACTTCTGCACCGAGTGCGGCGCCCGCGTGCTGCATCATACCCGTGACGCCCAGGGAGTCCCTCGCGCGACGGCGAACATCAAGGGGGGTTTGATCGAGGGGTTGAGCTTGGAGGGGGCCTCGCACATCTGGACGAACGAAGCCGTCGTGCCGATTCCGAAGGGTGTCGTCAGTTGGCCCGAGTCGCCGCAGCCTTCGCCGCCGTCGTCGCCGGGGGCGTGATTCACAATGGATTTGACTGCCTTGGATTGAGGAGTAATGGAGTAACGGCAAAACATGAGTACGCAGGAAGCACTGTTACTTGGAGGTGCTGGTACCAAAGGTTCAATTGAACAAACATTCTGCCCGAAGCTCCTTTCTGCATTGTCATGTCTACGTCAAGCGGCCAATTGGACTCGAAGTTGGAGTTTACCACCTTGCACAATTCAAGTCGATTCATTGGACGACCGTTCAAGACCCAGCTGCTGCAGTAGACGGCGACAGCGGCCTCTTTCTTTATGTCGTTTGTCGGGGTACTCAACTTCCTGACTCGAGGCGGGTCTAGATATCCGCTGGCGATAACATGGAGAAGTTCCCCCAAATAGGCATCTGGGGAATAGCTTGGGAATATGCATCCCCCTCTATCCCACACATCGTATTCAAATCGGATGTTTGTTTCCCTGGACAGGTTTCTTTCGATCGACGAGCATCCCCTGGCTCCAGCGAGTACCGGACTTTGGGTGTCCAGACGGCCTATCGCCAAGTGGTTGGATATGGTTTTCCACTCTGGCCATCGTCACCGAGCGGGGCACCCAGTCACAGGAACATCCCCCTTCTCCGCATTGGGCTTACGGTCTCTTGTCGGACTGTCCTGAGACGACCTCAACGTCGGCCCCGGGATCTGATAGCGCCGGTGGATGGCGAACGTCGGCGGTTGTCTGGAGATATGTCCGTCCTGGGCTAAGGGACTCCGGCTGCCAAGTCACTCAGGGGCTGGGACATATATGAGCGACGGCCTGTCCATGTTGCCTAACCTAACACAAGAATTCCTCCAGCGGACATTGAGTTGCGGGCACTTCCACATCTCTCATACCAAAAAGACTATCCAAAGCCTGATACCATCACATCTCAGGTCTCAACAGGCAGCCAACATGCCCTCGACGAAGCGCGCCATCCGCATCGCCGGCTCGTCCGGCGGCTTCTCAGATCGCCAGCGTGCCATCGGCGATCTGGCTCGGAATTGCGACATTGACTGCATCATTGGCGATTGGCTCTCCGAGTGCACCATGACGCTGCACGGCGCGCAGAAGCAGGAGAACGAGCGCCTGCGCAAGGCCGGCAAACTGACGGAAGAACCTGTCGGGCTGTTCGATCCCACATTCATGGAGAACTTGAGCCCCGCGCTGCCCTATCTGAAGAGCAAAAACATCAAAGTTGCCGTCAACGCCGGAGCAAGCGACACGGAGCTGCTGGCGGGTGTTGTGGAGGCCGAGGTGAAGAAGCAGGGACTCGATCTCAAGGTTGGCTGGATCAACGGCGACGAGGTTACGGAGACCGTGAGGCGGCTGTGGCAGGACGGCGAAGTGTTCACGAGTCTCATGACGGGCAAGCCGTTGAAGGAGTGGGGGCACATGGATGACTTTGTTGCTGCGCAGTACGTATGCTGCCATTTTTGGCTTCCTCATGCTAACAAGTGAGCAGATGCTACCTCGGAGGTGCAGGCATTGCCGAAGCGCTTCGTCAGGGCTGCGACATTGTCATCGCCGGTCGCGTTGCCGACGCCGCGCCCACGATTGGCGCGTCCATGTGGTGGCACGGTTGGGACCGCGAACGTGACCTCGACCAGATCGCCGGTTCCCTCGTGTGCGGGCACCTGATCGAGTGCTCCGCGTACGTGACAGGCGGTTACTACTCGGGCTTCAAGCAGCTCATGGACAGTTGCGAGAACCTGGGCTTCCCTATCGCTGAAGTAGACTCTGACGGGTCGTGTATCATCACTAAAGAGGAGGGGACGGGTGGTGAGGTTTCTGTCGGCACAGTGTCGTCGCAGCTACTGTACGAGATTCAGGGGCCACTATACTACGGTTCCGACGTCACAGCAAACCTCGAGGGCGTTGTCATGACGCAGCTCGATAAGGACCGCGTTCAGGTGACTGGTGTCAAAGGGCTACCCGCGCCGTCCACGACGAAGGTTGGCCTCACAGCGTGGGGCGGGTACCAGGCCGAGTTCCACTACTATCTTGTTGGCCTGGATCTGGAGGAGAAGGCCGAGTGGACGGAGCGCCAGATCCGGTACTCCATCGGCGATGCCGTCAAGGACCTGACGTGCCTCAAGTTCAGCCTCAACGGATACTGCCCGGAGAACCCGCGCAACCAAGAGATTGCAACGGTCGACATGCGCATCTTCGTGCAGACGAAGAAGAGGGCGCTGGTGGACAAGTTCACCCTAGACGTGCCGTGAGTCTGCTGCCACGATGACCTGCTAAACGCATGACTGACGTGAATAGGGGCCTCAACCGGTGGTGTATGGAGAACTTCCTGCAGTCGTGCCCCGGCGCGTCCCTCCACAACGACCAACGCCAGTCCGAGGGCAAACCCTACTGGGAGTACTACGTCACACTGCTCCCCCAAGCCGAGGTGAAGCACCGTGTGGAGATCCCGTGGGCCGGCAAGAGCATCGACATCGCGGTGCAGGAGAATATCCGAAGCGACTACCCGCGGGATCAAAAGTCGTACGACACGCAGGATCCCGTCGACCTCGCCACGTTCGGCCCCACGACGCGAGGACCGCTGGGATGGATCGTGGGCGGCCGTTCGGGCGACAAGGCGAGCGACGCCAACGTTGGCTTCTACGTGCGGCACGACGATGAGTGGGACTGGCTGCGGAGCCTGCTGACTATCGACAAGATCGGGCGGCTGCTGGACGGGAGCAACAAGGGGAAGAAGATTGAACGGTTCGAGATTCCGGGGATCCGGGCGGTGCATTTCCTGCTGCGGGATCACCTCGACCGGGGGTTCAACTCGACGAGCGAGTACGACACGCTGGGGAAGAACCTCTGCGAGTTCCTGCGGACGAAGCATATTGACATTCCGAACAAGTTCTTGCGGCGAGGACGGTTCTAGGCATGGGTGCTAGCAATTGTGTGTTTGATAAAATTCGGTGTACGGGAAGATGTTCATTACTATATCATCTACATTATGGTTTTACAGAAACGCTTGACAGGCTCGTTTCTCAGCTCATGATTGGGTATCGGAGTGCTCACCAGCTTTCTTACCAGCAATTTCCAACCCCTTCTTCCAGAACCCCGGGGACCTCTCCAACCCCATCCCCAAGCTGCCGTAGACATACGACGGATACATGAATCGGTGGTCCTCCTCCCACTCGTAGGGATCCTGCAGGGCAGAGTAGAGATCAACGTACTCCAGCGCCGCAACATAGATCCAGCCATTCGGGCCCTCGTCGTGATCCACCATCCAGCCTTCCTCGTACTCCGGATGGACTTCGTCGCCCTCCTCCCGCACGATCGAAGGATCCCACGCCTTCCTCACTAGCATGACAACGGGAGATAAGCCAGGCCACTCCTCGTCCAGAGACTGCAGACACACGTCGTCCACCAGCATGCACACGTTATACTGCGTGCCGCAGTGGGTAGAAACCCGCTTCATTTCGCCGCGCATCTCCCCCGTGACAGGCTGCGCAGCCCAATTCCTCTCCAGCTCCTCATCCGCCCGCGCCTCAAACAGACCCCTTACCTTTGCAGGGCTCGCTCCCTCCAGCAGTGCGCGGTCCTCGACGAAGACGAACCGGTGCCGCGCCGTCATGGCCTCCCACATGACGCCCCGCCCCTCGAGGCTCTCCCGCACCTGGGTCTCGAGGTACGCGCACATCCGCAACCAAGCGGCCTCGTCGTCGTAGCGCGTCCGGTAGACGACGCAGCCCCACGGCGCGTCGGGGCGGAGGTCTGGATCCGTCAGCTCGCTCTCGATGCCCGGGAGGCGGTCCGCGGCGCGTTCGTCGCGGAGGTATTTCTCAAGGGCCGGGAAGTCGATTTTGGACTGCGCTTCTTGAACTATCTCTCTCCAGTTGGGGGGCAGCTCGTAATCATCGGGGGCCTTAGCGGAGGAGGAGACTGCGTGGGATGAGAATGAAGGACGGGTGAGATGGCACGCTGGGAGACGCGTTGCCGTGAGGCGCGGGCGATGCGGGAGGCGCGGCAGGGGGGTAAGGACTCGGGCGTAGGAGGCCGCACCGGTGGAGATGCGAGGAGGCATGGCCGAGGTGGAGTTCCCGAAGATGGAGTGTCGATCTGCCGGCGCCGAGATGCAGGTCGCTGCGAAGGATGAGCTGGGTTTGATTTGGTTGCGTGGGTTGCCGTGGGTTGTGAGGTCATGGGCGTGTGTCTCGCGAGGTTACAGTGGAGATGCCGAGTCCGACGTACCCAAGTCGATCACCAAAGTCCCGATATCAGCAGGGGGGCATCCTGGCGTGGTGCCCGACCACCGACATATGTTGAGAGGGGTTTCAATTACTCTTCGAATTCGTGAAGGGTGTTGTTGGTCCTGTTGTAACGGGATGACTGACATTTGTTTGAGGACAGAGAGCTGCATTTACTGAGTCTGCATTATATGTGCATCATGTGCTGTAGAAGTCTGCTGCAAATGTAGCTTCGCTATTTCCACATTCTTAAAACGAAGGTCATATTTCCCTCATACAGTCTTCGTAGTCGCCAGTTCAGTGAAAAATCCCATTGCCATTACGGCATGGCCCCAGTATCCTGCGCGAGCGAACTTGGAAAGGGACTTTGGTCCCGGTTGCATAGCCAAGTGAACGACTCACGACACACCCAGAGCCAAGGCCTACATCAGTCCAACCTTCCGCGTCAGCCCAGACGACAGCGACTTCCTCTTTCGATTGTGAGTGCTGATCACTTGTGAGATTTGGAAATCTGTAGCCACTTTGTGCAGTACATGCTCTCGGGCTCGCCGCGATGGCAACACGAAAGGCACTTTTGTCGAGATCTGGGATGCTTCCTGGACTGTGGACGGGCCGAAGGATCAAGATCAACTTGGCCAACTGGGCTTGTGTCAGCTTGTCAGAGGAAGATCTAACAAGTCTTGCAAAACATGATGTATGGACCACAAATGTCTATAAAAGGGGATTCATGTGCTATTCTTCTGGCATCTCTCTTCAAGCCATACCTCCATCATCCCAGTGCAACAATAAGTCAACATCAAACTCAGACTCGTTGTTGGGACCTTTTCTTCACGTCATCATCTCAACATAAACAGTCACCATGTCGTTCAAGGCAGCTCTTCTGGCCTCCGCAACCCTGGCCGCCGCCCAGGTCCGCCCGGGCGTGCCCATCCTGGAGTGCAGCGGCCTTCAGCAGCCTGACTGGAGCGCTTGTGAGTGAAGCCATCCCCAGGAGGATCACCCCAGCCAGACGACACTAACATGCCAGGCGATGACCTTGTGGACGGCCTCGGCTGGGCGGGCAGCAGTGTGCCGTTCAACCCGGAAGGCAGCTGCGACGGCATCTGCATGATCTACAACTTCGACAACAGCGCCCGCAACTGCAAGATTGACCTCTGCTGGAAGAACGCCCACTGCCTGGAGATTTCCGAATCCATGGTCCACAGCGGCTACGAGAGCGTCAAGGACCGGTGCTCGCCCCTCGGCGGTGGCGGCTCGACGCCCATCATGAACGAGAACCTGTGGATCTATGTCACGCATGACCCGGGGTTTGCCTCGGGCGGGAGCAAGCGCAGCGTGGCTGTCGAGGATGTAGAGACGAAGGTGGAGGCCGTCTCGTGGGAGGAATTTGTGGACAGGTGGGAGGAGGAAGAGGAGTCGACAACCCTCATCCAGCCGCTGAACGAGACAAAGGCGGCCGACGTGGAGAAGCGCCAGTCTCCAGATGTGAGTTCTCCGACATGCCATCGTTCAGTGTTTTTCGAACCACCTATTTCACCATGACTAACACACCCAGGATGATAGCTTCTTCCTCCTAACGCAGGCAGAGAGTGTGGTGAAGCCCGGCGAAAAGTTCGCCTTCGGCCCAACGATGCAGGGCGGCGCCAGCTACGAGGTGTCGGACAGCGAGTCCGAGTCGGTCAGTATCAGCGTGTCGACGAGCATGGGCCTCACGCTCTTCGGAGTCTTCACGGCGTCGGTGGGCATCTCGGAGACCAAGGACAAGACGACGACGACGCAGACGGGCATCAGCATCCCCGTCAACTGCGAGCCGTCGCAGAACGGGCAGATCTACTTTGAGCCGTACTACGACTACTACCACGGGTCGTTCCAGCCGAGCGGCGAGGAGGTGACGTTCTGGATTCCGGTCGAGCGGGGGCCGAACGCGGCTGGACGCTGGACGAGCGAGTGCTTTGGTGCGTAACTTTGCGGTCTCTGATTAGATCCATAAGTACGGGCCAGTTGCTCGAGTGAAAATTGAAAGAAGCTTGCCTGCTGGCATGGTTACTTTCTCGCAGCTAGACACTGGGATGTTTCATCCAGCAATGAATACTCAAACTGCCCTCTTAACGGTCTTTTGGTCCGTCATGAACGATACACTTGTGCTTTTAGACCACGGTAAGGATTCGCAGACGACCCGACTGCTCAGACTGTCCGTCTGCCGCCCAAGTTCGTGGAAAACTCTGTTGCCCACATGGGGGGTCTGGTGATGCCCTCATTTTTGTCCGCTACAGAAGTAACAAGGCTTGCTGAAGAAGTGAGGAATTAGACAGTTCAGCGGGTGTGAAGTGTACTATGAACGATTTGCGATGCTCTCGTACTGTTGCAAACTGGGGGCTATTCCAGGCTGTCAATGTCAAACTTGCTTTCTCGTCTAAGTATTTCCAACGACATAAAGTAAAGAATTCAAATCACAGATTAGGCTCAGATAAATACCAACAACTAAATGGGCTGCGTAAGCCCTCGACAGAGCACTCCAGGAGCGCAGGATCGTCAGCTTCACCTCGGATTCTCCCGTCTTGAACGCGAGTGGACCTCGGGGTAGACATGGAGCCTTGTTGGCGCAATGGTAGCGCGCCAGCCTCCTAAGCTGGAAGTTGCGGGTTCGAGTCCCGTGCAAGGTGCATTCTTTTTGCTTTTTGGACCTCTGATCGGCCTCATCTGTCGCTGTCGCCGTTGCCGTCGATGTCGCCGTCGTGCATTTGACAAAGGTTGGTTGGATTGCATCAAAAAGCGGTGCTGCCGAGGCCGGGGTGGCATTCTCTGTAGGGCTTCTAGGGTATATTTTTGGCCTGTCGCTGCTGAGACTGTCGATCCTATTTACCGTCGCCGTCGGGAATGCCGTCAGATCTCTACCCAAGTTGCCTGAATAGATCGACTGCTGCATATTCCGACTACCTCCCTCTACTCTCTCTCGTATGGCTCATCAAGCTGAAACGTCAAAAAGCCATCTCTAGTCATACCTCTGGTCAGAAATCTCGCCAAAGGCATGGCAATTGCTCGCGTGCTTCCCCAAGAGCCAAAACAGTAACAACTCCATGCTATGAGCAAGGGAGGCTCGAGTCAGGGCGCTTGGCGTGTTTGATACGTCGCCGTCATTTAGGAAAATATTTGAGATGCGAACGACTTCTGAATATGAATATGAACCACATCTGATAGACATTGTCGCAGTCAAGCCCATTGACTGTCCGCTACTCCGACTTGGCAGCTCAGCATCGAAGTTAGAATCTCAACCGTTGCCCAGAAATATTCGTCGTCTGCTTACGCGGCACCCCGGTGACGCATTGCCCGCCAGAGCGAGACGGGCCCTTGTCTCTCTTTCTCCATTCTCCCTCGTCTCGGTGCGGCCGAGGGCTTCAGCGCCCCGCGGAACGCGGATCGCGCCCTGGGGCTTCCGAGCTGCGAGTCATGGCGGCCCAGGACGGCCGGCATATACGATGCGCTAGGGCTGATGATGCCCTCAGGGGCCGAGCGTCCTACCCACGCCCGCCCATCTGGGATGCTGTGCTGTGCTCTGCTGCGCAGGGCTTGCCGAGCTTGATGCCGCATTCGTTCGGGGGCGGGCTATACGGTGCTAACTGGGCTAGACTCAGTACTCATGCCCTGTCCATATCCTAGACAGTTCTGCCTAGACACTGATGGATGGATCCCAGTGTTCTAGTCAAAGCTTATCTGGGCGCCGGGAGCTTAAAGAGTCAAGATGCCCGGGCGCCCTCAAGCCGTTACCAAACAGCAGGGAGCATCGGATATCGTATCTCTCATCTGGCATGGCGGAGACAGAACAACAGCATGCAGCACAGCCGTTCCTCCAGCCGACAGGAGCCGACACAACGACGACGAGAACGACAACAGCAGCAGACACCATGACGCCCAAGTTCGATCACGAGATCGACCCCCATCACCGGCCCTCCGTCTCTCACAGCGTTCACTACTCCCCGGCCTACGACGTCGTCTCGCTGCCCGACGACCACGCCGAAGATGTCAACCTCTACGAGTTCAAGGGCCTCGCGGCGCGCAAGGCCTCAAGGGTCCGCGTCCTCCTCCGCGTGTTCGGCAAGTGGACCGTGACGGTGCTCCTCATCATCTCCGTCTACGCCGTGCTCCTCGCCTACTCGGTCGACCGTCCCGTCATCTCCAAGACGACGAAGCGCCAGTTCAACGCGCTCATCACGGGCCTCCTCATCGCCCTGGGTCTCGCCACGGCTAACTTTCTCACGGGCATGTGCAGCGACATGCGCTGGTGGATCCTGGCCCGGCGCCCTCGGTCCCAGAACAAGGTCGAGAATATCCTGCACGCCCACAGCATGACGCGGGTCATCCGCATGGCCTCCAGCTCGCGCCGCTCCAACATCCACGTTGTCGTGACCCTCTGGGTGCTGCTCATCATAGGGGCCCAGATCGGCATCGCCTCCATCGGCCTGTGCTACTCGGTCGAGCGCACCGAGGCCAAGGCCCTGCTCGTGCCTGGCAACGTCTCCATCCCCAATCTGTCGAGCATCGAGACGACCAAGGTTGTCAAGTCGTCCAACTCGGCCCGCGCCCAGGAGTACACAGCGAACAGGTAAAAACCCCTCGTACATCTGCACAGTGGCGAGAACAAGATCTGACGAGAAGCAGCTATGGCACCGTGTCCCTAGGCTACGGCTCTGGGACCATGGACCAGCGGCCCGCAGCCGGCGACCTCTACTACGGAGATGACCCGCTGATGTTCTGCGACGACAACACCTGCGAGTACGTCTTCCACGAGGACAATACGGCGACAGCCGACGATCCGGACGTGTTCGCCGTGACCGTCGTGACCGACCGCGCCATCAACACGACGACAACGTGCCGCGGCTTTCGCGTCACGTCCGGCGGCAACGGTACCGTGGCCAACATCACCATTGAGGACAGCGGCCGCTCCCGCCAGGTCACGCTCCCCGTCCTCGGCGGCAGCGACCAGTCGACCTTCTTCACCGACACGCTCGACACGTGCGGGCCTGGCTGCGGCGCCATCACCGTGTTCGAGGCCTCCACCGACCATCCGTGGCTCTACGAGTGCAACACGACCGTGGGAACCATGTCCAATGCCCGCCTCCCCGAGCACGCCATTAGCGACGACTTTGCGTGGATGGTCGCCCAGGCCATCGCGCTGCAGGGCTACTCGACGACGGCGGCCAACGAGGACCTCGTCGTCCAGGGCGTCGTGTACCCGGCCGAGTCGGTCTGGGGCCTGCCGATGAACGGGTCGGTGGATGCCCTCGAGCTGTCCATGTCGCGCTTCGCCATCGGCGTGCTCGCCATCGCCGCCCAGAGCAACAGCGACTTCGTCGTCTGGGGCCAGACCCCCACCGTCGGCCAGAAGCTCAACATGGAGCACTGGGAAATCATCCACCTCATCATGGGCCTGACGGCCGGCCTGCAGCTGGTCCTCGGCGTTGCTGCCGCCCTCATCGCCCACCGCGTCGTCATCCCCGAGGGCGGGCCCGTCGCCGAGGCTGAGGTCCTGCGGGCCATGCTCGGTGGCGCGCGGAAGAGGCGGCGCGGCCGCTTCGACAAGGGCAAGGGCAGCATGTCGCTGGCGGCCGGCCAGAGCGGCGGCAAGACGGGCTGGGTGTACAGGAACCGCTTCGTAGGCGACGGCGTGTACGACCTGTACATGGAGGAGGTGCCCGTGGCGGTGACGCCGAAGAGGTCGTGGACGCGCGGCACGGGGAGCACGGAGAGCTCGGGCAGACCGGACTCGCAGGCACCCATGACGCAGGCGTGATGACGGGCATAGATGAAGGGCATGGATGATGGGGCATGGTTATGGTGCATGAGCGTTGAATTTAGTAGCGTGCTGTTTTGTTTGCAAGTTTGCAAGCATGTACGATGATTGTGTAGCCTGATAGACCGGTTACTCTGACGAGTGAAATAATACCACGAGGGTGAAGGTACCAAAGCGGAAGATGGTTATGTGAACGTAGGTGGTGAGAGATGTCAATTGGAAGCTGAGACCATGCTGCTTGAATCCAAGTGAGTACAGGACCTGGCTATAGAAGCTGGCTGAGCCAATGCAATCGATTTTGTGATTGTATCGTTGGTATTTGTAGAGCTCCAGACAGTAATTTGTTGTCACGAATTCAACAGGATATGAGATTTCAATCTTTCCAACCACTACGTCAAACCGTACCTCAACCTTTCGACCAAGTGCCTGAAGCTGATAACCTGAATAGTTGCACTTCGACAACTGCCAGCCCCCAATTCCATCCTAGGTGAGGGGAGTGAGCCGTGGCCGCTGTTACCTGATCCTTCTGTGGCACTAGGTGTGTAAATACCTCAGCGTCGTTCCAGTATCGAGTCAACTGCCATGTCTTCAACCCGAGTAGTAAAATTTGTCTAGCCTCGACGGCTGCCTGAGCTGTTCATATACTAGAATTCACCAGAACGGGAGGCGACTTGGATCTTGGATCACGAATCTAGGGACCGGACAGAGGGCTCGAGCTTGTTAGCTTCTCAGCGCTTATCGGCGTTCGTGTACATACATCTATAGGTCCCAAAGGGAGTTGTCACCGCCCGCCTAGGTGTCGTAGAGCGTATGGCTTACCACCTTGCATAAAACAAGGATTATTAACGCTCAGTGGATAAGGTAGTAGGGCCTTAGAAGGTTCTTCAGCCTAGCAGACAAGGTAAACTCCGGCGGTGAAGCATTGCGACTTATCTATACAGCGTCGGCCCGTTGTCCAAACCTTTCCACCCCTGGGATTGGAAATCGGCCAAACAAACAGAGCATCTGGAGCGAGTGGGCCGTTGCAGCAAAGGGGTGATCGTCGTCTCGTAGAGGGCTCATGCATTTCTAGTACTAATGTGCATGAGGTAAATACAAACAGGCAGTTCCCGGAAGGACAGCTTCGTCTGACAGTCTTAATATCACTTGAAATAGATCACGAGGATTAAGCTGTAATCAAGGAAAGATAGTAAGGAATCCCAAGTACATAATGGATTGTCATTTCTCCCAACATTGAGGACCAGTTCCTCAGCATTCAATCTGAGCATTCTGTTACAATTTGATGGGATCAATACATCCCGACAGTCATATGTGACAATACTACTCAACTACCCAGACAAGTCCTTATCTGATTTTCTCTGAACACGAAATGTTGCGACTGAGTCCTGCCAAGTAAAATCCTATTGCTACACCTGGAGAAACTGTGGCATAGGGTAGGCCATTGAGTCACTGGCTCCAACAATTTATCTTAGTTTCTCAGAAGCGCATTGGAGATCTCAAGCAAGAACTTTCCGTCGCCGCCATCAACAAGTTTGACTGATTCCAAATTCTGGACAACCCAGTCCGCCTCCAGCACATCCTCGGTGGCGTGGCTCGTGGTGAGTCCAACAACACTGCAACCCGCGGCCTTACCGGCACGTATGCCCGCGGGGCTGTCCTCGACGACCAGCACCCTGGAGTTCCCGTGCGACAGACCGACCATCTCACGGCCCACGAGATAGCAGGTGGCGTCCGGCTTTCCGTGCTCCACCGACTCGGCCGTGACGAGGTGCTCGGGGTGCGGGAGCCTCAGCACGTCCAACCAGCCAGACACGAGCGGCTCCGTGCCGGATGTCACAATCGCCCAAGGTACCTTCTTGTGGATGACGTCCTCCAATAGAGTCCTGGCCCCGGGAATCTCCACGGCGTCTGGCCCGTGTAGCTTGGGGAGCAGGGCCTCCATCTTCTTGACATCTGTGATATAGATCCAGTTAGATTCTTTGGAGGCTCCCAATCTCGACTGCTCTCAGGTTGCCCGTGCTGCGGCCACAAAAGAACATCGAGAGGGAGCGAACCGAACTTACACGTCCAGGTGGCGAAGTCTGGGCTAAGGATCTTGAGGGTATCTATAGTCCGCCGTCCATGCGAAGCGCGCAGGATAACTTCCGGGTCGACTCCAATCTCGTTTCCTATACTATCGTGGCATGTGTCAGCGACCCTTTGGACGACAAAAGCGCGGCCAGATAGGTCAATTCAGTTGGAAGTCTCTTGCCGCAGGCTTCGAGACCCTTGCAGCTCGAGCCGCCATCATATATTGGATCTTTGGCTGTCACTTACGTGTGCCAGTGCTTGACAACGGCCTCGGTTGAGTCGATTATTGTACCGTCCATGTCGAATAGTATACCGTCAAATATGACAGTCTCCGGCGGTGCTGAAAAGCTCGTCATGATGTGTTCCAGTTGTGGTCAGGCGCCCAAGTCCTAACCGAATTGCTGAATCAGACTGATGAGGGTCTAGTGTTTTCCGTTGTTCTCTTTGTCTGTGTAAAGTGTCCTACCTATATAGAAGAGAGGCCCGAGATTCAACTTCTGAGGTTCTGTCCCATGTCTTGACTTAACGCCGCACCTATGGCTGCTCTCTGGTATACCTCGCATAGCCGCTCTCTCGTTCCCATCTTTCGTGCCACCACTCGATCGGCATGGCTTTTACGGAGTACTTGTTGAATTAAATGCCGCAGCAACGAATGACAGATCGATTGCCATGAAGCTGTCACCCGCCACTCCAGTTGCCGTTCACGGTGTTCCCATATCCAGTTCCATCGGACTGCCGGGACGCCATGTCCTTGCCTGGCAGAACTTTCGGCCCGCCCAGCGTCGTATTCATCTGACTCTTCTTACACCGGCTAATGAGAGGGAGTGGTGCAGAAAGGTGGAAACGTGGGGGGTAGGTCAGATTCAGAGAGGCCGTCAGATCCGATGTGGTCGCCTGACGGAGGCCCGGGGTCCCGGAGCGGCTGTGTATACTCCGCAGGATCAGTCAAGGGACCCCAAAATACATCCCTTTGGTGACCAACTGTGCATTCTATTAGCGTCTTGGCTGACTATCACCTACTCATCGTAGAAATCGATTGGAGTCACTGCCTGCAAGAGCAGTTAGATAGCCTGAAATCTCACAAACCCGGAATAAGGGAAGCCATCCGAGCCGAATAAACAGGGATAATTATGGACGTTAAAATTCGCAACATCTCTCTCAGGCCCTTCTCAACCTCTCATAAAACAAGATCTTTCGGGCTCAAAAGTCCTGCAGCCAATCCCTCTTTTGATTCCTGGATAGCATGTCAGATTCCACAATTCTTTTCTCACCCCATAATCTATCCATGTGCACGATGGCGCTTCTTACCGCTTTCTCCCAGAGGGCTCCTCTCATTTTCGTCGCTCTTGTGTAAGTGCTCAAGTCGCTATTTGCATCTCAATAGCTCTGAACCTAAAAAGAAAGTTTGGAAAAGAGCTAATGTTCTTCATGCTACCCAAAACAGTCTCAAAGACCTAGCTGGATCTGCCGTCTTCAACCTGTTCTTCAACAAACCATGCATCGCCTTCCCGCTGCCTCAGTCACCGCGGTACGAGCCCAAAGACGCGAGCGTAGTCCTCGCAGTCGTAGACCCTCCTGAATCCTTCACCTGGACCTTGAAAGACTGGGCTCTCCAAAGACCTCTCGAGATTATTCTCGTAACTACGCCAAAGTGGAAAAGTCTAGTGGAGAGGCATGCCCAAGACGCAGTCAAGGACATAGCTATCCACCCACCAATCCGAGTCCTGGTGTGTGAGATCCCTAGCCACAGAGAACAGCAGGTCATGGGGTATAGGGCCGCTCGAGGGAGCGTTATCCTCAGGAGCGACGACGATGTCTTCTGGCACCATCCAAAGGCCATTTCATATTTGCTAGCTCCGTTTGGGTCCATCGCAAGTGGAAGCAGTTCGACGGGGAAAGAGCGGCTGCGAGCGAAGGAAAAGGTCGGAGGCGTAGTCGGCATGCACATGTAAGTTGGCCGTCCTCATGCTCGCATATTTAAGAAGAGTGCAAAATCCAGGCGACTAAGACATGTGCCAACTTCCAAGGCCAGCTATCCCCCCAACTTCCGCTTCCGGTACACCGATGACGCCCTGGCAGGCAATTTCCTTGAAGACACTGGAGGACATAATTGCCACCCAGAAAACGTGTTTCGCAGCCGACAGCGGCGTCATCTGCCTGATCGGTCGAACCGTGGCAATCCGGGCTGATATAATCCAGACGGAAGAGTTCTACCGCTACTTCCTCAATGAGCGTTGGGTCTTCACGAACAGGGTGCATGCCGGGGATGATACTGCCATCACGCGCTGGGTTCAGGCAAGGTCGAGGACTGTTTACCAGTGCGCCCCGGAGGCGGCGCTCACCACTCTCACCAACTCCGAGTACGGCGACTGGATAGGCCAAGTGACGCGGTGGTGGCGTAGTCGGTCGATGCACTTCATAAAGTTGCTCTGGGGTCCTCCGTGCCTGCCCTCTCGGCTTGCGGCGCATCCTTACACGACATTCCAACTCCTGAATACGCTTAGCAGTGTGCCCCTGGTGGTCCTGTATTCAGCGTCTTGGGTAATCACTTTTCGAAACCTCCTGCTCTCAACAGTCTTACGCGAAGGCCTTGAAATTGGGGCCCAAGATCAGCGTCGCGTTGAAATCCTCTTGGGAATATTTGCGTAATATATTGAACCCTCCTTTTCCGTACCTACTTGTCTGGGCGATTTGGCCACAACTAACACTTAAAAATAGGTTATTTCATGGGCTAGCACGGGTTTACGCCATTGCCCATTGGAGCGTCAGCCTAGGCCAACGATTCCACCTATCCTGGCACGGCATTGTAAAACTAATGGCGTGGAGGTTCGTCGGGATGTTTTTGCTGGAGATATGGACCTGGATGACGGTGTGGGTGGACAGGTGGGGAGGCCGCACCGATGCTTCCGGGACAACCAAGATCGACTAAAGGATTCCTATAATCTGCCAGTTTACTTTTACCTCATAACAGTGAATATCAACCCTCTTCCTTGCGCCCCTGTACACATATTGTGGGAGACAAACCAGGTATCGGGATAATGCTATCCCATCCTAGGTTAGGGAACCCTGGGATCCTGTAAGCATAATCACTGAATTCAGCCGGAGCGGGTAATCCAGAGCCTGACGTAGGCTCTTGCCCATCTGGTGCCAGATATATCTTAGCTCGCTGATAGCTTGATAACATCAATGACAATACTATCCATGGGAGCTCATGTTCCGACATTCAACGTAGTAGTGCGCTTCATACCCTAGCATGCGCCCGTCTGTCTTCCTGGTTGCCTGCTCGCAGATGGTGGGATATTCACTTTGAGTGGTCAGAAAGCATTCCGTCGGACCAACGCTGTGTGGGGGGTTTGTTCCGTGAGCATCGCAACATCACAACCTGGTGAGGGGACGGTAGATAGATTTACCACCAGTTGCGTGTAACTGGAATGATCATCCTTAGTTGAGCAAAACCGTCATTGTATGTCATGCAGCAGCGGCACGGAATCAACATCCGTCGTATGATTCCAACCGAAGTTCCATTACGGAGACCCAACCCCGCATGGCGCGTTACATTCTGTGGTATCTCCGGCGAGCGGCCACGCGTACGCATGTACGTGACTACTTGTGCTGCTCCTGTTACCTTGCAGTGGTGCTAGCCGCCACCATCCAGCCCCACGTCTTCTCCCCACAATTGAACCTGTCGTTGCTGCATACCGTGGGGCAGACCCCATTATCAATACAACCGGACGGGACGGGACGGGACGAGTGTGTTGAAGGGTTGCAGTTCCTGCACGGAGCCGGGGTTGTGATGACAACATGAGGCGGGTGGGTCAACACCCGAAATTGACATGGTACGATGACAACATAGCGTTTCATCCTGCTCAGTATCGGAAAAGAACATCCTCGAACAGACAGTACGGATCAGATACGAGCTTCTAGTCACTGCATACTATTGAATCCTTTGGGCTTGTGAGCTAGGTACTACGTGCCGTGTCCCGTCCTCAGGGACCTTGTGTCCGCAATGCCTCATCTACTTGCCGCCGCGGATGGTCGCCGTCTAACCGCACCAGCACGATGTCTTGATGTGGTTTCGGGTGACAAGCATGGGGTTGCACAGTTTTTATTCGATCTCCATAACCACATACAGGTAGGCTATCGGTGTATTACGTGTTTCTTCTGGTATTTGAAGTTGAGGACCCATAGTATGTTGGTCTAGATAACGCGATAAAGTAACCCCATCGCAGCTTGTGACGCAGGCTGTGAACAAAGCGTCAACGACGCCGTGGCATCTACCAAGCAGGTCTGGTCTATCCCCAAGCCAGTGCCAGCGTCCCGGTAACGACTCCGGCACCCACAGCAAGCAGTAGTGGATACTTGGCAATGTTCCAGAGTGCCAATCGCAAGACGTTAGCGTTCATTTTCCGTCCCATCTTCTTGATGTCGTCCGTCTCATTCAGGTGTGGGAATGGCTGATTCGGCACGGGGCAGTCGAGGAACTCGCAGAGGGGCTCCCAGCCATCCTTGAGGCGGAACTCAAGCAACTTCCCCGGCCGCACCATCTTCCTCACCATCTCAAAGTGCTCCCTGTGACGGTCTCTCGCATTAGCCCGCATCCCGGCCATGTCCTTTGCCCGCAGCCAACCTGCCACGCCGTACCACATGGTAGCGTGCCAGCATATTCCCGAGAAGGGCGTGATGTATTTCCGCAAAAAGCCGGCGACGGGCGAATGGTAGTCAAAGGCCTCCAGCATGCCCATGTAGCTTTCGTACCACCTGTCAACATCGCGCTCCCACAAGATCACTTGCGCCTCAGGATACGCTTCGATCAGCTCTGCAACGAAATACACCGTCATGTCGGCGATGGCCTGATGATCCCGCCCCACAAGGTCGTCCCAGTCGGCGCGGGTAAAGGCGGTCGGCATTGTGTTGTCGTCCTTCATGAAGTAGGGGGCCCCCACGCGCTTCCTGAGGTATGGTGAGCACGCCATCATGGGCCGGGCCCAGTCGCCCCAGACATGGTTCGCGTCGAACGGTACGTTGAGGTTGTGGAAGACGCGATCGTGGCCGAGAATCTCCAGCGCATGCGCGACAGAGTAGGTTCCGCTACGAGGAAGGCCCATAACGAGCACGCCGCCGCCCTCGGCCAGGGTTTTCTTTGACGCGGAGGACATGGAGTGCTGGGATACAGTGGTGGAGATGGGAGACATTGGGTGATTTGCTTGCTTCTTCGTGGTTGAGATGTCGAGTATGTGTTTTGAAATGGAGGTGAGCTTCAGAGAAACAAGGTCGAAGAAGAACCTTTTCTTTTCCTTTAGATTTTTATATAGTCAAGTCGACACTCAAAGACAGTCGAAAGTGGTACCGCATTTACAAACCCCTGTTCACTTACTACATAGTTGTTAGAGTTGTCAGGTCCATTGCATTGGACTACTCAGGACAAAGTGCGGCGCAATGTTGATCCCCCCCGTATACACGACTAGCTATGGGCTGTGACTTTGGTGCGATGTAGTATCGTCGATCAGTCTTGCTCAGCACGACTTCAACAGCCGCAAGTCAGAGTCCAGCGGCCCGGGGAGCCCGGCGGCTCGGTGAGTTCGGCGGCCCGATGAGTCCTTATCTGCGTACGGGTCGTGTCATACGGGCCAGATATCCGTGGAGCATTAGTATGTGGTTGGTCTTACGAACAGAACACTTGAACCAAGATAACACCCGTCCCATGTGCCCCCCACTGGCACGGAGAAATGGGTTACATGCCGATCTTAGGATACCTACGTGTAATTACCCACCCCACACATCCGCTGACGCGGAACACGGGCTACATGCCGGCCATGCGTCCAGAACACCCATACCACCCACCCTGCTGACGCGGAACACGGGCAACATGCCGGTTGTAAGGTGCCTAATTAACCACCCCACATGCCCTGCTCACGCGGAACACGGGCTACATGCCGGTCTGCATGGCACGGAGAAAATGGGAGATGGTGGCGTTATGGCTAGAACTTAGAAGCAACAACACCAGCCTGCGCATTTCCCAGTTCGCGCAGCCAGCAAACGCGGCCCAAACCAACCACACCAGGCACGCTGGTAATTCAAGGTCCAAGAACCCTCTTTTTGATCGTCTTTGGCACGTCATAGTATACCTAATAGATTGTAAAGACACTTCTGTTTCCTGACTATTGCGACAAACTGAACTCGACTAAAATATGCACTACCAAATTCCTAGTATGGAAATAGGTCCCAATTAATCCAACCAACGGCACAGCCAATATCAGCACCGAAGACGGCTGGGTAAGTCATGATGGGACCGAGGATTCCATCATCAAACACAATGGACAGATACATGAGAAAGTCACCCCTAAATTCCCTCAAACGGCGTCTCATATGGCTTTTCAGCCTGCGGAGCAATCCGAGCCAGGTATCGTCTCTGGCCGGTGAGCCAATCCAGAAGTGCTGTGTGAGATGTGACACGGTTCTATGATACCGGCCGGCTCAGTCAGAAAACAATATGAAGAAGGAGCAGTCGAAATACTCACGTCAAATACGACCACGCTCCTGGGTTGCCACTTTACCCGGACTTGAAAGTCCACTCCAGTCGTGATATGGTTGTATAAGAATTGGAGAAGCATATCGCTTTCTTCCTTCTTCCATCCGACGATGTATCGCATAACTAGGGATTCCGAGTTAGGTTAATGATGGCTATCCTCACCACGCGGAACACAACACCCACCCCTCGGGCCTTGACTCTTCTCACTTACATTGCGGATTGACAAACAGGGCTTTCTCCCCCGTAGCTGGGTGGGTTCTCACGATGGGATGAATACTGGTGACGGGCTCTCGGCGGCAGATGGAGCCACGGACTTTTGCAGCATTCACCTGCTCAAGTCCTGAGTGTACCACCTGCAAGCCGTGAAGCCTCTTCCTGAACTCGGGACTGAGCCTCCTGTACGCCTCAACCTGGTCAACCAAGACAGTGTCACCACCGGTCGTTGGCGAATCGAGGATGTACAGGATGGTCGTCCCGGGTGGCTGATGCTCGTACGACACGTCACTGTGCCAGGCAGCTGTCGACGTCCTGCTTTCCAGCATGGCGGCACCCGGAGACTCATGGGCCGCACGGTATACGAGATGGACCTCGGGATAGCCCTCGGGACTGCCGCTGGTGGGGTGGATGTGGAGGTGGCCGAAATGCCTGCTGAACTCAAGAGCCTCGGGGATAGGCAGGTCGGCAAAGTCCTGGTCGAGGAAGTGCAGGACCTTGCGCTGGGCGCAGAGGAGCGCGAGTTGGTCCTTGCCGGCGGCCGAGAGGCTGCTGAGCTGGATGCCGGAGATGGCGGTGCCAATGGTAGGAGTGAGGTCCTCGGTCTTGACCGACGAGTTGAGGAGATCTGGGAAGGACTTGTCGGCGGCGAGACCGGGCTCGACGTGGGTGAAAGGCTTTAGTGGAGGGTATTTCTGTGCAGGGTCGAAGGTGGGCATGTAATTCTTGTACTACAACATGAAAAAAGAATCAGACCGTCAGCCAGACGTTTACCTCTATTTGGTCCGCCCTGAGCTCCAACCCTGGCTATCGTCCATGGCTTTTCGAGGGGTAATATTGTACTTGAACATACCGTAACCCCAGGCGCATCACAGGTGCCTTCCTCTTCTAGCTTTCTGTTATATGCGTTCGGGTCGGTGGCCTGCTCCTTGTATGGGCCGACGACAATCTCGACGGATGGTGGCATGTAGGCCTCTTGCTTCTCGACTGCGATAGGACTCATTTTGATGTAGGCTTTTATGTAAGTGGGAGGAAAAGCTGGGTTGGTGGTCAGTTCGAGTATTGCTGTAGTCGGTGTGCGGCTTTATAGGAATATATGGTGTGCGGCACGTCTCACTTGGGGCCGCGGCGAGTCCGGGGAGAGCGCCTCCGATCTGGTCTCTCTATCCAGATTAGCCCCTGACGTAGTCTACCGGTCAAGCATCTTTCGTATACGAAAATGGACTTGTAACGCACCGCAGGAGGGGCAAGCATTGCATGCTTCGAAAAGTATTGAACGTCCATGCTCAACACGCATGTCACTTGGCCCCGAACGTGTCAGATGCAACCCACCCACGGAGACGGCGATTGACGCCCCGGTGACTGATTTCCCGCAGACTCTCGAAATAAATCGTTCGACTCTGACAATTGTCATCATTCTTGGCAAAACTCGCCGATCAGCGGCACAGACGGGCCGCCTTTCTCTCCCCTTGGCTTGCTTCCATGATTCCCTAAGGATAATACCAACATGCACCATCATGCCTATCATGCGCAGTAAAAGTGATGCCAAGCTCATGTAGTAATGCACCTAGGCTCAGAGTAGCACAGGATATTGCATCCTGTAAGACTTTTGTCCAACAGGAAGCGCCGCAACCGCATCAGCAACAATCTCCGTGATTGCCTAGACCGAGTTTGAGTGTCACTCTGAGGGAACGTTACAATTGCCTACCCTCAACCACCACCGAGGAAGCGAATATACGAGTAGACCACCTTCAGGCATAAATCGTGGGGGTGGATTCTCCGAACATGTACATCTCCGTCCGCGTACTCTCACATCAAAGCCGTCAGGACCAACGACCCGCCTATCCGGCCATGGCACCCCGAAGATAAGTGAACGATGATAACTTAGTTATCGGTGATCACAACATTCAGACTAAGTGGCTACCAGCTTACGTGGGGGGCTATGTTCCGTAGATCCCGTCTTCGATCGTTCAACATAGTAGTACAGCTCCTGTTACATCCCGATAGAGACAGATCTCCACGGCCCCTTGTACCCTGCCACCCTTTTCTCTCTGCTTGTTAGTGTTAGGCAAAGCCGAGAATCCAGATACGCATGTACCACACGTACGCATGAGCCTTTGGAAACACCCTGGACGGTCCATCGGGTGAGAGCTTGATCCCTCCCTACATTTACCATTCCCTCTTTACTTTTCACAATATTCCTGTTTCTTTCCTCGTTTCCAAACTTGCAAGCGAGCTTGTATTGAGAAAACCCTACATCCAAGATCTTACGATTTCAAGACCAGAAGCAATGGATTTTGACGCTCTAAATTCCTCCAAGCCTACCTACGACGTTCATACGTGGACCGACAAGTACGGTAATCAGGGCACAGAAATCTCGAGTCAACGCCATGTCACGCTCAGCAACGTTCGTGTCCATGGTTTATTTGACACTGGTGGCAAGGGGCCGTGTATCGGCTGGACTACCTGTTTCAACCACGGGGGTCTCAAAAGACGGATCTTCGTTGTACTCGATGCCCACCTTCCGGACGCCAAAAGAGGCCAGGTGGCGGACCATTTCGCATGGTGCAAGACGGAGGAACTACTCGAGGACTACAAAGTCATGTCACTTGCCGTTCGTCAGGACGAGAAGACACTCGACATGGTGGAGACGGTGGTTGCAGCCGCCCAACACTTTGGCCTGAGGCGGAGGGACTTGTTCGTTGCTGTCGGTGGCACTACAGTAGCAGACATTACGGGATTTGCTGCGGCTGTCTATCGAAGGTCGACGCCGTGGATCTTGGTGCCAACCGACCCTATCGGAATCATACGGGGTTCCGCCTGTGGCACAAACAAACTCTGTATACACCATATCAGTCACGGCGGAGTCATGCACAAGGGTGCGTTCGCCTTGGATCATCCGCCGATGGCGACTTTCTACGACCCCGGTTCTCTGTCAGACCGCGATGTCAGGCGCGTTCTGGCTGAGATGATTCGAATCTCGGTGACAAAGGATGCTGAGCTGTTCTCGTATCTTGAAACTCATGTGGACAAGATTCTGGCAAATTCTCGTGCGCAAGAGTACCTGGAAACCGCCATGGAGCTTGCTGCCAAGGCAGACGCAGCAGTCGAAGAGCTTGACAATCCCCCTCCTGGACTACGTGGCCAGGGTTCCCTCCTCCAAGTCTCCTTTTGGGAAGAAGTAACTCGCTCGATCGGTAAACTCAAAGCCGTTGCTTCCGAAGAGGATGATGCGGATTCTATAGCCGCCGCGATCGGGTTGATGTCCGCCGTATCGGCCTCGCAAGGAAACCTGGGCATTGCACACCTCGAGCGTATTCTGCAGCTCATGGAGAGGGCCGGCTTGTCATTATGCAATGGAGCACTCGAAGCGGATGCGCTCTGGGAGCATTTGAGGAGCGCGGCCCAAGAATGGGGAGCTCCCCAGGCTGCATTCATCGTTCCAGCGACTCTCGGAAAAGGGGGATATCTGGAAGTGGCGAACATTTCTCCTGAGAATACCAAAGCGGCCCTATCTGTTATCCGCCAGCATTTTACAGATTCAAAAACGGCTGGAGAGTCCCCCGCAAGGGATACGAAGATCTTCTCCGCCGCTAAGGATGAAGTTGTTGGTATCAGGGATGGAGTTCATGAGCAGAGTGTTTCGGAGGACGTGCGGTATCATGTCGCCACCGTCCCGGGCATCTTCGACAAGAGAAATACGACGCTCATCCAGGGTTATTGCACCGCCGACGCCAACACCATATCTGTTTCACCCAAAAAGAAGATCCTGGTTGTTGTGGATGATTACCTGCACAGCACCACTGCCACCGTTGTCGGGTACTTCGAGCACCATCGCTCCGCCATTGACGGCCTCAGCGCCCTTCCAATGCGCGTTTCCAGCGCCGAAAAGGATATGAACGCTGTGCTCAAGGTAGTAGATGCCGCTGCGGCGCTGCACATGTCACATGGTGATCTCATCGTCGTTGTGGGAGGAGGGACCCTCATGGACACTGTGGGCTTTGCGGCCGCCATGTACAAAGGAGGTATCCCCTATCTACGGATCCCCACGACACTCGTGGGCATGATCGATGCCGGAGTCGGCGCCAAAGTCGGAGTCAATTTCGGAAGCCACAAGAGCTTGGTCGGGAGATATTTCGCCCCCGTCGCATGTCTCAACGACCCCGAGACCTTCCTGGCTACCCTTCCCCAGCGGGAGTTCGCCTGCGGGCTGGCCGAGGCAATCAAGATGGTCATACTCAAGAGCCCCCGCCTCTTCGAGGTCATCGAGAGACACCGCGGCAATGTCGGATACAATGCCTATACCCACGAATTAATCCACACATCCATCCGTACGATGCTCGAGGAGTTGCAGCCAAATCTTCACGAGGAAAGCCTTCGCCGACTTGTCGACTTTGGGCACGAGTTCGGACACATAGTCGAGGCTCTTGCCCGATATGAAGTGCCCCACGGCGAATGCGTTGCCGTCGGAATGGCCATATCTTCCTTTCTCGCTCATCTGAAGGGGATCCTCTCCCGAACCGAGCTAGAGCGAATCCTGAATTGCATTCTGGACCTGGGACTTCCGATCTATCTGGAAGATTACGATTGCTGCGATCCCGATGTCCTGTGGGCAAAGATATCAACCTCCGGGATTGACCACAAGGACGGCATGCTGCTCCTGGTGGTGCCAGAAACTATTGGTCGGGGGACGTTCCTGGAGGACATATCGGACATTGACACTAGCATGTTAACGGAAACCATCATCAGCCTGGAGCAATATGCAAACCAGCATACGAGAGTCAGCTGCGCCAAATTGAACGAAGAAATGGAATCTGAGAACGGTGTACCAGACCAATCCGGCAGCAGTATCAACAACTCATCCCTCTCTAGCATTGGCGGCAGCACCTCATCCCTCGGGACTCTGTCCGACATTGGAGGCTCGGGGGGGAGCTCAACTCCAAGTGACATGACTCATCGCCTCGACGCCTGCCAATCTCCAACGGGTAGCATAGCAGCTGCCTCTATGGTGGCCGCGGTGATGGGCGCCTCCGGGGACGTCGGCTCGCAACTCGTTAGGCACCTAGTGCAAAGCGGAGTGCGGGTGATTTGTTCTGTCCGATCAGCTTCCTTGCGCACATTCGAAAAACGCATAGGTTCCTCAAACTTCGCCGCGGTGCGCATTCTTGTCGGAGAAGTGCTTGATTCGGCCAATATAGGGATGATGATCCAGGAGGCCGATGTCCTCTATAACATGGCCGGTGTCGTCACACTCGGTTCCACGCCTGCCGACTTCTCCAAGGTCATCGCCCTGAACGGATTCGTCCAGGGCATCATCACACATATAGTCCAAGACATGGGACGTGATCAGGATGTCAAGGTTGTGTATCCATCCACTCAGAGAGTCCACCTGATCAAGGACGACGGGCATGTGGACGCATGGATTCAGGAAGCGGCTGCTGCCTACTCTGCACACAGGGCGGTTTTGATCGCCCAGGAAGACGTCTACATGGCCGTTGAAAGATTTTCCGAGCAATTCCTGGCCAGCCATCCACTGCCGGCTGGGTTCAATGTCTATGAAATCTCCAAGCGGCTTGGCGAATGTTTCGTTTCTTGGCTGCCACGGCATTCCCTCGTGAGAATCTCGAGCGTATATGGCCCGTCTTTTACCAGGGGTTTTATACATCGGGCCGTTCATCCAAAGAAAACACAAGGAAACATCGAAGCATCAGAGAAGAGAAACTTTATTCATGTCGATGATCTGAACGAGCTGCTCCTGAGGGCCGCACAGATCCAAACCACCGATGGAAATGTCTTCGACGCGGCCTCGGGCGACGGTAGCATAGGCCTGCAAAAAGTGTGGGAGATGGTACGAGAGCTGGTTGGCGATGGTGCCACGGCCATCTTTGAGAGTACCGGCGCCGCCCAGGAGGAAATGAACCCGGATCCGACCTTCGCACGTCAATTGTTAGGAAGAGATTTCACGCCCCTGCATCTTGGACTACGCAAGACCATCGAGGAGTCTGTTCGAGTACGGAAAGAAAATGGGAAAACCCGTCCCCGGCGATGGAATGAGACTCACGTTATTGTGGTGGACGTCGGGGCGACCTACATGCGGGTCGGCACTTTCATGGGCCCGCATGGGTTGCTTCTCGACAATACCAGGCGAATTGCCAGCCCGAACAGGCAGGCCTACCCCCGAGACACACTTCCCATGCTCCAGGAGAGACTATTGGAGAGACTGGCCACGGAGATCAATGCCGTCAGGGCTAGCCATGTTGACCTCACACTTGAAGAAGTCGGGATATCCCTTGGCGCCGTTGTCACCCGCGATGGAATCGTTCAAGATGCGAGTATCCTCTGGAATGAGCCGGCCCGTGGTTATGACCTGAAGAGAACCTTGCAGGAACGCCTGCCCGGAATGCACCTGACCATCTTGAACGACGTCTCGGCTGCCGCGTGGCGGTACAAGAACGAGGGACGATTTTGCCTCATAACCGTGAGCTCGGGACTCAGCAACAAGGTATTCAATGGCGACCTCCACAATACCGACAAGCTCGACCTCGATTCCGCCGGCGTCGGGGGCGAAATGGGCCATGTCATCGTGGAGTCACGAGCTGTGGAGGCGCTGGTACAGCACGCGATATTGCAGGCAACAACTCATGCCGAAGCATTCGGGCGCTCGAAACTGAATGCCTACGTGGGCGGGGACGTCCGCAAGATCAACGCGCGCCACTTGGGCGTTTCGGCCAAAGAAGGTGACGACTTTGCGCAACGCCTGCTCGGGGAGGCCGATATTCCCTACTGCCCCTGCGGCAATCTCGCGGACCTGTGCTCTTACAGCTCCGGAAGAGCAGCGTTACGCCACGCGCAGACCCTGGCAGCTCGAGGGGACTACGATGTCGAGCTGGCATCCGACAACATTACGGACAACTGGCTTCGACAAGCCATCGCGGCAGGCCATCCGCTGGCGCTCAAGGTCTTGCATGATTCGACATACCCACTAGCACTGCGCATCTTGCAACTGGCAGCGGATATCGGCCTGGACAAGTTCATCATCGTTGGTGGGTTCGCCCTGAGGGTCGGGAACGGGGCTTATCTACAGGCACTACAGGACCATCTTGTGTGCCTGTGTCCTCCATCTGGATATTTCCGTGGATGGGGAGAAGATCAAGTTCGTGGAATGGTCAGGCTCGGTGTGGGTGACGATAACGACGGTCTGATCGGCATGGGTCATTTTGTGCAGCACCTGCGCGCACAATATCGCGCTGTTGAGAAACCAGTCGGAGAGCGCTCGTTGCGGGTCACGACAAGGAGAATCCCTCGCTGCGGCGCCCGGGAGGTCGTATCAAAGGTCGTATATTCCGGAATCTGTACAACGGACCTACAGATCCTTCGTGGAGAGCGCGGGCTTGAGCCGGTCGTGCTCGGCCACGAGGGCGTTTGTCAGGTGCTGGAAGTGGGCAAGGACGTGAAGGGTGTGAGCGTGGGAGAAATGATAGTCCTGAACCCCAACAATCCTTTGGATGACCACGACAAACTCGGGCACACGAGAGAAGGCGTGTTCCAAGAATACGTCAAGTTTGGTCAGGAGTTCCTGGACAGAGAACAGGTTCTGACTCTGGGAAGCGATGCTGTCAGCGCAACGGATACACTCATTGAGCCGCTCAGCTGCGTTGTTGCAGCTCAAAACCGTATCAAGGATCGCGTCCCCGGAAAGAATGTCCTCGTCGTGGGGGCTGGTTTCATGGGCTTGCTGTTCGCTCTGACCAACGCCAAGATGGGGGCGCGGAACGTCTTCCTGGCAAACCGTTCGAGAGAACGACTCAATTTTGCGACGGCGAGGGGGATTGTTCAAGAGGGTAAAGCGTTCGTCATCGGCGGGTGTCCCACATCCGTGTCGTCACAAGTTGACAAAGTAACGGCAAGCGAAGGAGTTGATGTGGTCATCATCTGCGTTTCGCTCGGGCAAGGGGTGCCGGCGGCGCAAGATGCCGTCGGATACGTGAATCCTGGCGGTTGCGTATACCTTTTTGCGGGCTTCCGCGCCGGCGATGTCCTGGCTCCTGCTGGAGCAGATGTGAGACTCGATGCCTGGTCGCTCAGATCTGGCTGGAAGACGGAACGCATTCATGTTGTCGGCAAGAATGTGGACATATCGGGTCATCGCGGAAGCCGGAAGGAAGACCTTGCCACTGCCGCCAATCTGATTCGTGGCGACAGCATGGCCTTTGGCGGAGTGATATCGCACGTGGTTTCACTGGATACTCTCCCAGAAAGCATGTTGTCACTCGCGGAGGACGGAAGCATCCGAGGCGCGCCAGCTCAGCGAGTAGTCGTGGACATGGATGCCCGACACGAAGTCGTCGAACGAGCAGACGAGCTGCCTCTACGCCACCTGCGTGAGGCCGCAAGGAAACCGAAGGATGCAATTCCAATGGGGAACTTGTTCCGCAGGATTGGCTTTGCAGGCAGTACTTCCTTGCTGGGTTGGGCCTGTCCACCGACGTGGCGAGAGATCCAGGTTGCACTCGGGACAGCCCTATGCAGCTCTCCTTTGAGTTCGAAGCCACGACATGTTATCTGGGTTGGAACTGGCGGCTGGGCCTCCTTGGTGGATGCTCTGAGGGATATCATACCAGCGGATCCGGCCATGACCTTCCACACGCTTCAAAGCCTCGATCCACAGGCCCTTGGAAACCTTCTTCTGCGCATAGACGACATATCCACGGCCGTTTGTCTCGGCATCAGCCAATCGGGCAAGACAGTGGAGACGACCATGTTGATGAATGCCTTGAGGGAGCGTTTTGACGGTGCTGGACTCGACTACCGCCAGCATTTCGCTTGGCTGACGGACATGTGCGAAGTTATCCCCAGCGGCAGAAGCGGCGAAGAGGCGATTCGCTCATCAAGAGTCCACGACTGGAAGCACGTATGTATGGTACCAACGACGATCAACGGAAATTCCGACATCAACGCCCTCTTCTGCGCGCCGCATTCCATGCTCATGTTCTTGGCATTGTTCCTCTTGCTTCGCAAAGACTTGGAGACCATGCGACACATGTACCAGCAGTACCTTGGGTTCAGAGGTGGCATTATCGACGGTATTGTCTCCATGGTATACTCCATTGCATCGAGGAATGTCGAGCACATCCAAGTGAACGTGGATGAGAGCATTGCGTCCAACCGTGGGTTGGCAAACTTGATTATACAGCTCATAGAACAGGCGCTCGGGTCGAAGCAAGCCGGGTTCAATCCACGCGCTCGCGTGGCTTCCGGCAGCGAAGGGCCGGCAGACGGGTTCGAAATCCTTGCACTGCCGATGCCTGCTGAATCTTCAGTGGTGGTGAAGGCGATGCTGACGATGGATGCACTTTCGGTGTTTGTCGCCCTGGTGGCCTACCATCGGCAGATTGAGTTCGTCACGCATCCAAAGGTGAACTTGTACAAGCACAGGGCTGCAGAGCTGATGGATGCTGCTGAAATCGAACAAGAAGTGTCCGACCTCCGATCGATCAGCGTCGCTATTGTCGAGTACCTGCGAGACAATCCCCGAACGCGCTTTGTCGAGATACTCGTCTATGGAAAGGCCGGGGCCATCGTCTCGCATCGGCAGAGAGTGGCGGATTGGATGGCGTCTCGTTTACCTCCGACCACCCAGAGCGTATCAGTCGACGTCGCCCAGGGCGAGGAATGGAACCATTCGAGGTACCAAGCGGCGGTGCAAAGGGAGGACACTGTATACGCCATTCTAGTGCCGCAGGACCTTGGCTGCGATGTGGAGGGCATATCGAAGGAAACCACACACGGGAACAGTAGGATGCTCCAGGCGATTGCCCGCGCCACATGGGAGACCCTTCATCCAAGAAGTATATATTTTCGGGTTGAGGCTGGCGAGTGGATGCGGGTTGTCGAGGATGAGGTTCGTTTGTGAAGTCCGTTACCAAAGCAATAGAGAGGGAATCACAATCACAACATAATTACAATTACCACCCACCACCTGTTGCGTTCGTATTGACGCCCGCAAGTGCGCCCGACGTTTTTCCGTTCCGAACTCAGGCGTTCCAGCGTTGCGTTACAGCGGTGGTAGTGGACCTCTGATGCCTGCCTGCCTGCCTGCCTGCACCAACAATGATCTGACCGACCCGACCAAGACACCCCCGCTACAACCAACCCAACACAAACCAAAATCAACACACCGCTCACAGCACGGCATTGAAGTTCTACGCAAACAAAGCCCAAAATGATCTCCCTTGTAGCTTTCGACCTCGACGGCACGCTCGCCATAAGCAAGCAGCCTCTGCAAGCCCCAATGGGAGAGGCACTCGCCGACCTGCTCGCCGTCTCCCACGTCGCCGTCATCTCGGGGGGCGACTGGCCTCAGTTCCAGAAGCAGGTCACCAGCCGCCTGCCTGCCCGTGCGGACCTCTCGAAGCTCTGGCTCATGCCGACGACGGGGACGAAGCTCTACCAGTACAAGAACGGCGAGTGGGGGGCAACTTACGCTGAGCTCTTCGCCGACGACCAGAAGAAGGAGATCCTCGAGGCCTTCGACGCCTCGCTTGAGGCGACCGGCTTCAAGCCCGAGAAGACCTGGGGCGAGAGGATCGAGGACCGCGGCAGCCAGATCACCTTCTCCGCACTGGGCCAAGAGGCGCCTGTGGCCGAGAAGGAGGTTTGGGATCCCTTGTTCTCGAAGCGCAAGGTGATCCAGGCAGACCTGCGTACGCGACTGCCCGACCTGTCTATCAACATGGGCGGCGCAACCTCCATCGACATCACGAAGAAGGGTGTCGACAAGGGATACGGGCTCAAGAGGCTGAGCGCCGTGAGCGAGATCCCCCTCGAGCAGATGATGTTCATCGGCGACGCCATCTTCCCGGGAGGCAATGACTACCCCGCCAAGCAACTCGGATTGCCGACGGTGCAGGTGCTCAACGTGGAAGGCACTCTTGCCGCGGTTGCCGCCATCATCGCCTGCCTCGCTTAGAGCTTGTGAAGCCTTTATCACGTTGGGTCGAGCCTTGATGGAAACCTCTGAGTATTCAGTGGGCCAGATGAAGGGGTTCGAAGGGAGGGGAGGGCGACTGGGGATGAGCATTTCCATATCGAGGCGTTCAGGGCTGGGAAGGGAAAATGACGAATGGGGAGAACACGAGGACTCTTATAGAAGCTTCGATCTGTTTCATCTCCGGGGCCTGGTGATTAAACTGATGCGTTCGTAGCGCTTTTATTCCATTATTCTTTTATTGAAAAAAGAGCGGCTGAGAAGGCATTCCCTAGTTCAGTTTGCACTACACGATACTCCTGCACGTGTAGTCACCAGCGATCAATGTCAGTGACGCCGAAACGCGGGGGTCGGGAAGGGAGGCGGGGTAGTCCTGGCTTCCCTGATCCACATCTTGGAGCGCAATGCGGGGCAGCGGCTCGTCGGTGACCTGGACCAACATCAACCTGAGCAACGAGGGTGCTGTAGTCGTCCGTCTCGGATAATTTCTTGCAATTTTGTTTTTATTCTTTTGTCCTTTCACCGTCATGGCGCGTATTG
Source organism: Verticillium albo-atrum (assembly GCA_002851705.1). Classification (NCBI taxonomy): domain Eukaryota; kingdom Fungi; phylum Ascomycota; class Sordariomycetes; order Glomerellales; family Plectosphaerellaceae; genus Verticillium; species Verticillium albo-atrum. The sequence goes on from NMXJ01000008.1 coordinate 1,686,150, forward strand.
GTCTCTGTGTTCTTCTCATTCAGCCGGATGAATCTTCAGCCGCGCCCAAAACATCTTACAAGCTAGCAAGCAGGGCTTATGGTAACTCGCTGGATCCCGGCAAGCTCAAGTAATGGCTCGGAGAGTTCTCAAAGTCGTGCCTAACAAAATTGCCGCCTTGAGGATGCCGATTTCCAGAATGGGGGTGATCATAGCCTCGTAGGTCAGTGTTCGGCGGTCGCCCGAGATTCGTTATAGACTACCCAAGTAGATTGGCAACCAGATGATACAAACATTCCCGTATCGTGGTGCTCGTTGTACGCCGACCAGGGCAACAAAACTGGACTTTTCCGGCAAAGGGGATCGGCGACAGACGAGATGGGAGGACCAGTCTGGGAGAAGGCAGACTGGGAAGGAGACAACTTGAGATAACAGAGGACGCCGTCTTTTCTGCAGAGAGCATTTCCAATTGCGCGACAACCCATTCCGAGGCCCTTCCAGGCAAAGGCCTGTCAGCCAGGCAATGATTCCAAACCAGGAGGAATTGACAACCCAGCAGCACCCAGACTAGAATACCGAGCTCCTTACAACATCCGATAGCACCCAAGGTGTCAAAAACTTCTTCCATCACCCCACTTGCCAGCATCTGCTAGCGTGCTTCGACCCGCCGGTCATAGGCCTGTCTCCCGAGCCGCTTCATCATCGGTGAGGTGGCCGAGTTGGTTATGGCGCCAGGTTAAGGTCTACCTTAACTAGATTTCCTGGTGGGGCAACCCGCGCGAGTTCGAGTCTCGTCCTCATCATCTTTTGCTCCTGGCATGCTTTTGGCCTGGTCTTTTATTCCTCGGGTGCCTTGCATGATCTTTTGCGTGGGTTTCCATCTTTTGTGCGCGTGTGGGGCTTTGCCAGTGCATGATGCAGCTAACAGGATATGATTTAATGTATCTTACGAAGCTGATACTGCCCGATATATGCATTTCCCTCAACACCACCATGCCGTCAGCATCAGCAACTCGACATCCCAACCCTCATCACAATGATGGACAGTACAATCTTATGACTTTAGTACCTTGGTTCATACGGAAATAAAACATTCGGCGCCATGGAAGCTTCGCAGACACCGAAGCCTACCTGACCTCCTAAGCTTGCCCTGCGTCATACTCGAGCTACTCATCAGCCCGACCTGAACTGGTCTTATCATCCTACATTCCCACTCGCCCAGGTCGCAGCAAGCAACATGCCCATACATCACCCCCTCGTAGAGGCCCGTCGCGAGATCAGGCTCATCCAGTTCGTCCACGACGCCCCCGACGACGACACCATCCGGCTCCACCTACGACACGTCTCCCTCGATGACGATCCCGACTTTGCCGCCCTCTCCTACGTCTGGGGCGACATGCGCGAAACCGTCGAGGCCATCGTCGACGGCATCCCCTACGCCATCGGCCGCAACCTGCACCAGCTCTTTCTCCAGCTGCGCCGCCACAAGGTCGACACCTGGCTCTGGACTGACGCCATCTGCATCAACCAGACCGACAACGACGAGAAGCGCTGGCAGATCAACCTCATGCGCGACATCTACAACCAAGCCGCCTCCGTCCACCTCTGGCTCGGCCCTGGCAGCGCAGAGACTGATGACGCCCTGGACTTTCTCGCAGACCTGGGTGAAAGAGCAGAGGTGTGCGATGCGCCGTCACTCCTGCTCGAGGTCGGCAAGGCCCGCAGCATAGCGGAGCTCGTGGCGGCGCATTGCCAAGACGCCGACTCCTTCGACGACTCGGACCCAGACCACTCGCTGGCACGCTTCTACCTCGATCTCCTCGAAGAGCCCGACTTCTACGCTGATGAGGCAACCGACTACGTCCCCTACGTGCAGGTCGGCATGAGAGACCTGCTGCAGAGAGACTACTGGACGCGCATGTGGATCATCCAGGAGGTCACCGTCCCCCGAAGCGCCAACATCGCCTGCGGCGACCGCATGGTGCCGCTGGCCGTCTTCAACGCCGCCATCAGCGTCATCTGGGCCTGCAAGCGCACCTTCTGCACCTCGATCCCCGCCTACCGCCGCTTCGGCCACCATCTCGACCCGCAGATGCTCGACATTCGCGCCCTCAACACGAGGGCCGACTATCAGACCGGCGAATCCATCTCCCTCGCCGGCCTGCTGTACATCCGAGACCCCGCGCCCGGAAGACCGTACTACGCCGTCACGGAACCGCGGGACATCGTCTTTGCCGTGCTGGGCATCCTCTCCGACGGCAAGGATCTCGGTCTGGCGGTCGACTACACGAAGACGCGCGCAGAAATCTTCACCATGCTGACGCGCGCCCTCATCCTCCACAGCGAACCGGCCTTTGGCGGCTTCGGTCTAGACTGCGTCGTGCCGAAAACAACCCCCGACGGACTCCCATCGTGGGTCGTCGACTGGCAGGCCATGGGCGTGCGCGGGACCCCGCAAAAGGCCGTCCGGCACCAAGGCCTCTTCGGCGGGTGGTGCGACGCCACGACGGGCGGGCCCAGCCAGGACGGCATCCCACAGCCTGATGATGCCGGGAGCAATATCTTGCGGCAGGGTGGCTGCCGAGTCGACGTGATCAGCGAGGTGTTGGAACCCCCGACATGGCTCCGAGGCGACGACGTGGAACCCTCCCGCCCAGACCATCCCGCTGAATGGCTCTCCTCGGTAGAAGCCTTCGCCAAGCTCGACGAGGCGTCGCGCCCGAACCCGAACTGGGGCGCCACCATGTCGGCGCTCGGCACAGCCGTCACGGCACTGGACCCCGTAGCAGTAGAACACATGGCGCGCATCGAGGAGCCCGCCGTGTTCCGCCTGATTTGCAAGATGATGCTCATGCGACCTGTTGCTGCCGACTCCCTGAACGAGGCGGAGGTGGCCTTCCTCCGCGACGACGTCTACTCTGCGCAGTGCACGTCGCCTGAGACGGGGCCCCTGACGGATGAGAGCATTGAGAAGCTAGCCGACTTGCTGCGGTGGCACTGGATGACGCATCTCCACAACCGGACGTTCTTCTGGACTGAAGGGGGGAAGCTCGGCCTGTGCTGGGCAGGCGTCGAGGTCGGGGATGTGCTGGCGCTGGTGTGGAATGCGCCGGCACCAGTCGTACTGCGGGAGCGAGAGCATGGGTTCCTCTTCCAGGGGGATGCATATGTAGCGGGACTCATGGAGGGCGAGTTTCTCGAGGATGCGCCGAATCATGAGGTGTTTGACATTTACTGACATCTTGTAGCCGGTAGAAGGTGGATTTCGTGGTGGGGAATGCTACGGAGAAGCATGCCGAGAGGTTTGATGCAATAGGGACAGAGCTGTCCGAGAAGTGACATTTTGATGGCAATGATTGTAATGATCCGACTTGTGTTGAATGTCGCGGCAGTGGCTGCTACACATGGCATGCTGAAGAGAGAGAAGGGGTGATATAAGGCACGTCATTTGTATCCTCGTGCTGACGTCTTGATGCTCTCATCGAACATCGACTATAAAAGCAACGATACGAGAAATCAACGAACTACAGCGAACATTGGGCGCCAGAATGGCTGTTCTGGATCTCTGTCCAGCCAACCCAGAGCTGTCCCGAGAGGGCTCACTTGTCCTCCGATCACGTCAACCTCTTACGACACTCCGCAGCTCAGGCACATATGGCCAGACGAACATCCTCAAACGTCAGGTCCCCGAATACGCCCTCAACGCCACGGCCCCCACCCTCCCGCATGCCCTTCAAAGACTCTAGGCAGCCTTCAATGTAAGGAAACGCGACCTCTCGCGCCTTGGTCTCATCCTCCTGAATATACGGCCCCTGAACACAGCCAACATCCTGCCCCGAAGAGACCAGACCATCCTTCCAATCTTCCCACCATCCGCGGAATCCATCCTCGCTCGCACCTCCCTTGATCCTTCCGGACAACTTCAGATAGGCAAGTAGTCCCTCGACGTGACGAGGGTGCACGACTCCGCCATACACATGGGTCACCGAGAATCCGTGCCAGAAGTAAAGACGCTGGAACGATGTGCGGACCGACTCTACACCCTCCGTCGAAACATCGTGACACAGGAACGCGATACTCCCAAACAGCCGGGCCAGAGGGTCCTCGGGGTTCCATGTAGTCGTCGCCTGCATTCCCTGCGGCATGGGCGTCGGGTGCACCATCCACCGCAGCCCGAGGCTGAAGGGCACGGCGAGGCAGTACCCTCTCTTCAGGGGCATTGCTGTCAGCTCCATGGCAGGGCCATTCAAGGCGGCTTGCCACGGCGACGAGAGGTCTGCGAACCTGAGCGCGGCACAGATTGGGTACAGTGCGCGGGCCGGGGCGGGACAGGCAGGATGGCACGGGGGCTGGAGGAGGGCATCGACCACGTGCGTAAGGTCGCGCAGCCCCGTGTCGGACATTGAGACGAAGCTGCCATTCATGTCCGTCTTGTAGGCAAATCCGAAGACAGTCCCGAACATAGGTGTGATGTGACCTGGCTTGCCAAGAGACTGCACGGCCCAGTTGATGTCCCTCGGAGTGGCGTCGTCGTGTGCGCGTTGGGCGCCGAGCAACGACAGGCCATGGCCCAGGGGATGGTCAAAGATGGAAAGCTGGGCTCCGAGGGCAGCCACCCAACTCTTGGTGTCGTAGCCTTGGGCTTTGGTCCAGGTGCTGATGCTGTGGTTGTCGAAGCGGAAGATGATTTGGCCGGATGCCCTGTAGAACTCGACCTTGGCCCAGATGAAGGAAGGTGCGGTAGCCTCGGGAGGAAAGTACACGAGGCGAAAGTGCGAAGGCGAGGGGCGAGTATCGGAAGACATCTTTTCCATCTGGCCGCATACTTGTTCATGAAAGGCAGCGTCGTTGGCGAGACATGCCTCAGAGCAGTAGCGAGCAGCATCGCAGGAGGGGCATGCCACAGTCGTCTCGCGCTCGCAGCGAATACACTTCTGGCGGATGGCCTCGCAGTCTTGGGTCATCTCGGGGGGCGCGTTACTCGCGTCGATGTGATATTGGTGCAGCGAGGCCTCGAAGTCGATTGTGTTGTGCTGTTCGTGCTCGTTGCGCATGATGATGCCTGCGGGAACGAGTTTGATGGTGACCAGAGAGGGGCACGTTTCGAGGCGCTTTCTTGTCAGCAGGGGATCTGAGGTGCATCTGGCAGTCTGGAGGACAAACCGTAGGCTTGCCGCGCGCGTGGCCGGTGCCGAGTGTGAGAGGCATCCCACCGAGGAGCCGGTGAAGCATCTGGTCGTTGACCTTCTGGCGGCGAAAGCGCAGCATAATGATGTTGGATGAGGTTGAGTCTCTGCCAAGATGCAGTTCTTTGAGGATGCTGGTCTCGCCGGATGATGAGTGCGATGTCGTTTGCGGAAGCTTTATCGAAGGGAGGTTACCGGAGGGTTGGCTGGTGCAAGGTATGAAGGAAGGTGTGACCCGGTGAATGTGATGGTTTGTTGTGCTGGTGCCTGCGAGTGGTTGCCGGTTGAACTAGACTGGACAAGATGAGGCAGGGGCGAGTCGAGGCAAGGAGTTGAGGCAAGAGCGAGGCAGGCAAGAACTCAGGCAGGCAAAAGCTGAGGCAGGAGCAACGAGCTGAGGCAGGAGAAAAGCAGGCAAGGTGAGGGTGATGCACGGTGAGTAAAGCCAAGGCACGGTAAAAACACGGTGAGCTAAGGTGAGGAAGGCGAATAAACAACAAAACACTGCATCACGATCTGAACGTCATAACCTGTTGTTCAAGTCACAGAGTTAGCACGTCGCAACAATCACTCGCATCATGGTAGAAGTCTCAAGGGAACATGCGCTATTACCTCGACTTGGTATCTCAGTTCTATCCCGATGCTTGATGCTCGATGATCTTCCCATGTGAGGCTATTCCCGCCTGCCTCCAAACGATATCCTGACACGCTTCTCTCGCCTTTCTTCAACCACCCACCCATGTCCATGCATATTTACATGCATGATCTCCTCTATTCCTCGCCTCTCTGCTCTTCGCCTCTCTGCTCATCATTCGTCTTCTCCTGTCCATCGCTCATCGCAGATATCTCCTCTGAAGCTTGTCCTTGAACCGCACCGCCGCCACGCCCACGACCTCGGCCTCGGCCTCGACCGCCGCGGGAACCTCTGCCCCTGCCACGGTGGGGACGCCCGAAAGACTGCCCGCGAACCGGTGCCTGGTGAAACATCGCGGCTGTGCTCTGGAAAGGAGGCGCCATCGGATTAAGGGTATGAGGGAACGAGTAGTTGGCGTGGTGATCGGGATTGTGACCGTAGTCTTGCTGGGGGTACTCCGGTTGCGGGTTGTTGTAATGGTTGTAGGGCGACTGCGGAGGGTACCCTGGAAGATATGGTGAAGGATACTGCTGATGGTACTGTTGAGGATGGTGCTGATGGTGCTCATGGTACTGTTGAGGATGCTGCTGGTGGTACTGCTCAGGGTGGTGCTGATAGTGCCCATGGTGCTGCCCAGGATGGTGCTGCTGAGGATGGTGCTGATGGTGCTGATGATGCTGATGATCCATCTGTTGCGCATGGTGCTGCTGAGGTTGGTGCTGAAGATGCCCTCCAGCATCTTGCTCAGGCATGTGCTGCTGATACTGCTGATGATCCATCTGTTGTGCATGATGCTGCTGAGGTTGGTGCTGAAGATGTCCTCCAGCATCCTGCTGAGGCATGTGCTGCTGATACTGCTGATGATCCATCTGCTGCTCATGGTGCTGAGAGCCATGATGGGGATCCGTAGGTGAATGACCCAGGTGCTCGGGAGCTGCGTGCTGAATAGGCCCGTAGTAAGGAGCCGTCTGGCGATGGGCCGTGATCCGAGGATACTGCCGAATATAGTCCGGAGCATACAGCTGCATATGTGGATCAAGATATTGGTGATCTTCTGGCCGAACGAACCGCATAGCATCTGGATGCGCAAACTGCTGAGCATATTGCAGATCAAAAGAATGAGGATCCGCATATCCGGGACCTGCGTACTGAGGACCCAGCTGCCCAGACCATCCCCCTTCCGACGAAGAATCACTCCCATAACTCGAATGAGAGGATTCAGAACGTTCTTGCAGTGATTGCGACCCTTGAGCCTGGTATTGACTCTGCTGCAGTTCCTCCGGTGAAGCATCCTGTGGAAAGTTCACCTCAGTCTCTTGGCTGTTCCGCTGCTCTAGCTCCTGCGGAATGTCCTGGTGAAGCTGCTCCTGCGATGTGGCCAGCTCACAACTGTCATCCGTGGAGATCTCCTCCTCGTGCTCGAAATAACCAAACAAAACCCGGGGTTTGCTGACAGGCGAAGGCGGCAGGCTGTGGCGAGTCTGGGCCTCCTCTAGCACATTGCCGTCCTCATCCGTGTCATCCTCAACCATGTCCTCCCCATCCGAGTCATCTTCTGTAACAGAGCCACCGCTACCACAAGACAGAGCGCGAGCCTTGCCCTTGTTAACGTCGAAGCTGAGTTTGTGGGCCACCAGCTCCTCCATGCTTCTGCTTCTGGTGCATTGCTTCTTCGTCTCCTGCCAGACTGACGCCTGACTAGTCTGCACCTCGGCTTCGGCAGGCTTCAGCTTGGCTGTGATGCTTTCTTGAGGGGGGTCTTGGTTGGTTTCCTGGGCTGGAGGATCTGGATTCTGAGTCCGAGAGGACTGCTGGGGGGCTTCTGGGCAGGAACTGGGCGATTCTTGAACGGACTCCTGGGCAGCATCTTGAAGAGGAAGAGCAAGCTCCTTGCTGATTGACTCCTGTGATTCTTTGGCAGTGCCTTGAGTGGACGAGACGGTTGAGTTAACTGAGTCTAGCGCCGTCTGTTCTGTCCCTGTGGGACCAGGTGCCCTTTGAGCTGGCTGAGCCGGCTGAGTAGGCTTTGTAGCTGAGACTTCAGCAGCCTGTTCAGTAGGCTGAACAGACACAGGCTGAACAGGCGCGGGTTGAGTAGTCTCCGTAGGACGACCAGGCTTCTGAGTTGGTTGATCTTGCTGAGTAGCCTTTGCAGCAGCGACTTGGGAATACGTGGCAGCAGGACGAGTAGTGGTCTGCACAGGCTGAGAAGATTCAGGATGCGTGAGCTTCTGAGGTCTCGCAGATCCTTGAGCAAGCTTAGCGGGTGGGGCAGGCCGAGAAGACTCGGGGGTTCGAGTGGATGTATCCTGAGGCCGAGTAGACTTCCGAAGAGGATGGACTGGCTTTCGAAAGGGTTGAGCGGGCTTTTGAGCCCCCGGATGAGCAGGTTGCTGGACGGCGCGACCAACAGCACGGGCATAGTTGCGCAACTGGGAAGACTTGCCCGGAGCCGCCTTCTGTGAAGCACGCGCGGCCTCACCAGATCGAGCCTCATCTTTCGCGATAGGAGGCTGAACAATCTTCGCACCTGCAGCCTTTTTCTCCGCTTCCGTCAGGTAGACCAGCGTCAAGGCGCCGTTGTTTGACTCGTCCTTCATGAGGTGTGGTTTCTTGGTCAAGTGCGTTGTCCTCTGCGGTGCTTCGGGCCTCTTGAACTCAGCTTGCACCCCCGATGTCTTCGAAGCCCTTTCTTTCACGCCTTGACTGGAGGGCTTGCCTTCGCCCACGAAGCTGCATCGAGCCTCGTGCTGCATAACTGCGTACCCCTTGGGCCGGGGAGTGTCATCGGCTGAGTCCTGAGTGGCATTGATCCCTTTCTGAATAGCCAAGTCCGACTTTGCAGGGAGCGCAGGTGTCGAAGCGGAACTTCCCTTGGGACCATCAGTCGCCTGGATCTTCGACCTGCGCTTTCTCTTCGTTGGCTTTGAGTCGAGTCCCACGACTGATAGACGCACAGGCTGAGGCATGGGCTCCTCCTCCACTCCCCCCTTGTTCGCCTTCTCCTCCTCCCTCTCCTTTTCCTTTGCCATTGCCTCTCTCTTCCTCTCAAGTCTCGCATGCTTCTTCACCAATTTCTTGGACTTTTGCCGCTCCTTCTTGCTGACAGTCTCCCAAACCAAGGACGCGGCTTCGGCCTTTTGAACGGCCGCATCGTCCGTGTTCTCGGGTAGAGACAGAGTCTCCTTCCAGTTGCTCACAGGGCCTGCGGTCGAAGACATCGAAGGCGCTGAGATCTTTAAAGGCTTGGAGGGAGTAGGTGGCGGAACAGTCTTTGAGAGCATGGGCTTCTTCTGGACTTCATGCTTCCCCGGAATATCCTTGGCAGTCTCGTTGGATGTAGTCTCAGCCTCCTAGGCTGGCTGGAGCTCCTGAACTGCTGCCAAGGGCGTGGGCATGAGTGTAGACTGCGGCATGGGCTTCTCCTGTCCCTTGTTCTGGACAGAAGTCTTCTTCTCAGAAACAGGAAGTGGAGGGGTAGGAGCCACTTGTGCTTCTCCACGCCGGACAGGCGTAGGGGGCTCTCTGGCGATGATGGGGGCATTGAGCTCCTTCAGCTTTGCAGGCTGGCTCTTCCGACCAAGCTCCTTGTATTGGCGTCCTTCGATTAAGGCGTCCATCTTGCCGTCCATCTTGTCAATTCTCTTGTGTAGAGCCCGCAGGCCTGCTGTGAGAGTCTCGAGAAGTTGAAGATTTGACACGTCGTTGGTCGCGAGCTGCTCAAGGCTGGGCAACGGAAACGTGGTGTCCTCTGCGTTGCTGTCGGACATAGCTTGCTCCGTGATCGTGACAGAATCATCACCAGGCGCATCTTCCGCGTCTTCGATCGTTTTCTGGGCGGGCTCCGAGCTGGACTCGGCCATGCGTTGGGGGTTTAGGGTCGTGGGAGCCGGCACTTTACTCGTGTCGTAGCTGTAGTCGGCTTCCATGGCAGTGGAACTCGACGACGGGCGATAGGACGTCTCGTCGTGGAGCATGTTCGAAGAGCTGTCCTGAATTGTCTCGTTGGAGTCCTTGAAAGAGGGCTCTGTAGGCGCGTCTTCTTGTAAGTCGTCATGAGTGTCGGGGCTGGGATCCTGTAGAACGCTGTCAAGATGAGCCAGAGGAGCTAGACTGGGAGCAACATTTACGCTGTTATCAACAGAGACGGCAGGTTGCTCAGAACTAGCCATTTTCTCAGGGGCATCGTCGGAAACACCATGGAATTCTTCGTATGCGCCGGTGTCAATGTCGATGTCACCAATGTAAGAGGGGGGCTCGTAGTCATCGCCAGACAGCAGGGAGTGCTCTTGGCTCTTGGCGATTGAGTCGGGGACAGCCGTAGCCAAGTCTGTTGCAGGATCCTCCTTGTTCGCAGAAGCTGAAATTTCAGCTGGGATGCTCTGAGGGCCCTCGGAGGCGAGTTCATCGGCAGGCGAAGCAGTCGATTCGCCGGTAAAGTCAACAGTGCAAGTAGTCGGAGCAGCCGGAGAAGTCGCAGCAGTCATCGAAGCAACGACTTCGGCAACAGTCGTAGCAATCGATGTAACGACTTTGGGAGCAGTGGGTGCGGCTCTTGGAGTCGAAGTAATAGTCTCGGCAACATTCTCTGCGGTCGAAACACCAGCCTCGGCAGCAGTCGGGGACGGGGAAGCAACAGGCCCAGCATCCGCAGAAGTCGTGTCGTCAGCAGAGCCCTCAGCCTCCTTCCTGGCTTTCGCCCTCAGCTTCTGCTCCCTCTTCTTCATGGACTTCGTCTTCGGCATCGCCGCCAGCGCCGCAGCCCGAGCTTCTTCGATCGCCTTCTCCAAGTTGGTCTTGTAGAGCTCAAAAGCAGCGGCCTCCTCCTCCGAGACGGTGCCATCGTGGCTGATCAGCGAGTGAGGGTGCTCGCGCGGGCATCGGTACCTGTGGCACATCCAGGCTTCCCATAGATCCTTCGGAGCGAGTTTCAGATTCTCCCGCGACGTGTGTAGGTCCCAGAGCCCGTTGAGAGTCTGCAAGTGACAGATGGTAAACGGCACGCAAGATTGGTCTCTGCCTTGGTGTCTGCGAATGAGAACAGAAACATTGCTGTACACCGGATCCACGAAGAGTTGCTCATGTGACTCCATGAGCTGCGCGTTGAGCCAACGACCAGGAGACTGCATGATGTCGTCCTTCGTCACGACAGTGTTGACGTCAGGGGCGCTCTGAATGAAGACGCATTGGACACTCAGCTCAAGATCTAGCGGCATGGAAACTTGTATGGGCTGCTGCAAGAGGTCATTTTCTCTGCGAATCGTGACCTCCTCGGAGATGCGATCTATGCCCAATTGCTTCATCAGAGGATGGTCAACCACGTTGATCTTGACGGCCTGAACGATCTCGTCTTCAAGACCTGTAGACTCAGCGATGCACGGGTTGTGTGTCCATCCCAAAATGGTGTCGACGGCATGTCTGTAGTCGCTCATGGTAATGTCGACGAGCTCCTTGAGCTGCATGAGCTCGTTGGGATGCCAGCTCACGAAAAGCAGGGGGCCGAGCCAGGCTGCAAGGTGTCCTCGGGGTGCCATGTTCAGCACGCTCTTGTTGTACCACTTGCTGTGAATGCTCTTGGTATTGTCGTTGACGGGAATGATGAGATTGAGCGCGTGTCCGATGTTCTTGCCCTTCATGGAGTCCAAACCGTTGCACAGGATGGTCTGCAGGCTGTCCCAGGGAGCGGGACGACACTCGACAGACAGCTGGGCGAGCTCCGGGTGGTCAATGCCGATAACGTTCGATCCCTCCTTCATCTTGACCCAGATGAGCTCGGGCTTCGCCTTGTAGGCCGGGAAGATGAGGGCCCTGCGATGGTCGGGCGAGGGCCTCTTCCTCTTGGCGAAGGCGGGAGAGTCGTCGAAGGGCCCCTCGTTGCACGCTGTGCAACGGGTATCGGGCTGAGGGCCCCCCTTGCAGAGCTCGTACAGGGTACGCAGCTCGCCGTCGTGCCCCGGAACGGGGTCTTTGTACCCCAGGGCCACCTCGAGGGGTGCCATGGTGGCAGCTATGATGATGATCGTCAGTCTCTTGTCCTTGATGTCGGTGCTAGCGTCGTCCGGTCCTCGCCCGGTCTCCGTCCCCGTCCGGTCGTCGTCCGGTTGTCGTCCGGTCGTCGTCGTCCGGTCGTCTGTGTCCAGTTTGCGTTGTTGTTGTTGTGCACCGTCCTTGCTTGTTTTGTCTTCTTTGCCAATCTGTGGACATGGCTGCTCGATGGTGCAAGATGAGGAAAGAAAGAGAGAGCGTATACTTACTGGACGTGGTGATGATGAATGCGGTTCTGTTATACTTCTGTTAGTAGGAGTGTCTAGCAGGACTGGTGGAATATGCTAGGACCGTGAAAGCCTGGGGACAGAACATAAACAGGTCTGCCCTACAAAGGCAAGACACAGAATGTGCTGCGGGGTGAGAAAGCACAATACAGACAGGAGTCACAATGCTGTCTCCTCGAGACACTCAACTCTCAAGCCTCCTGAAGGCTATGGCAAGGGCTGGGGTGTACTTACGAGGCGTGATGCGGGTGGTGATGCTGCTGTTGCTTCTGTAGTTGGTTGTATGGAGGAAGGGGAAGGAGGAAAAAAAAATTGAGGCAAAAGATTTGGGAGCTTGGGCAAAGTCTTGCTCAGAGATGTGTCGCTTAGTCGTCTCCGGATCAATGACAATAGAGTGTGTGGGTTGATGAAGCCATCGTAGCCTGTCTCGCGGGGCGATAAAGGCGGGTCAGACTCTTGCCAAAGAACTGAACATGCTATCCTCAGCTGAGACTATCTATCCAAGAACTTCAGAGACTGCTGTATGCGTCTTTTGTTGGCCTCACAAAAATAGGAACGTTGAATGGAGACCACAGAGGTGGACGAGTGTCAGAGTCTAGGCCCGAGCCTGTCTAACCTTTTGTGAAGCCTGTATGCTACATTGACCAAGTCCTGAGATGTGCAGGTGATACTAGGTGTATCTGCATGCGAAATAGTCACAGCTGACATTGAAGTCGATAACCTATCTACCAACTCTGGTTAACCAGGTCTCAGACTCTCTGGGTTTAGATGTTCACTACCTTTCAGCGCAAGGAGCTGGGTCTCTATTCTTTGTCTTGATTTCATGCCATTCTCGGGATTCATTGCTATTTGCAGGATCATGCAAGAGCAGAGACGTAAAGACAAACCTGTATGCATATTCGTCTTTAAAAGTCTCAAAGAGAATCGAGTACTACTTCAAGCTAAGACCTCTTCATCAAACATTGCCTCGTCAGTTTTCGAATTCCAATTTGTCTTCCACAATACTGGTACTCAGGCATCCATGCTCAGTAATTGAATTGGTCGCCGATCAAACTTTGGTCTGTGGCCCTCTATTTTGTCAGTTCCATTCAGTCTCGCCATCCTGGCACAATGCCAGAATACCCAGCATCAGATACCCTCGTTACACATATTGTTTTGCTGTGCTTGATAGAACTGTTGAGGCCCAGAAGGTTGAGTAGAGAAGTGATGCATGGTTCACGAACATCCTTCACAAGCTTACAGTAGGGTCACACTCAAATCATTGGCAGCCATCACGTTGGGCTATTGGACAAGCACCCTTGAAGCGTGTAGAAGCGTGTAACATTCCATTCCGGCATCTTGTACTCATGCATGCTTGCTCATCAGGTCTAGCAACCGCCCAGGCATCCGAGCCCTAGCATCCCATTCCGTCCCAGACCAAGGAGAGTGAGCAAGGGCGAAAAGCTCAGGGTATCAGGCCCGCAGTGATCTTCCATTGAGTCAATCCGTGACCCGTCCTATCCTCGCCCGGCTCGACATAGCAGACTGGGACGCGCAAGTGGGTCGTCGTCTGCTCGAGAGCTGGGCATCACATTAGCCTGGCCACCCTGCGCAGCCGTCTCCAGAATGAGTGGGTATCTCGTTCATCGTGTAAACCATAACGGGGAATCAAACCAATAACAAGAAACCATCTAAGGTATGAAAACCCAGGAAGCCACCGAAGCCCATAGTAAAAAATCGCTAATGACCAGATAATCCAAAGAAAGACGATGTGCCCATACCAACAGTCAAGGGCCGTAACCCCTGCCCGGGAGGTCTGCAAGCAACAGAGTTGAGATGTTTGCCAAAAGAGCCACAAAAACCATACCGCACACCCAGAAATCAAACGCTAGCACCATAACAAATAAGGAAAGCAAGTCAAAAGTCGGCGGCCAGACCCTGGATATCATAAAATCATAAAATCGCTCGGCGCGACTCGAGTTTCGTGTAATGCCCCTTGCCACAGTTGATAAGGGAATCATAAGTCGTAATAAAATGTAGACGTCGCCGTCGTGAGGCAACATGTGTTGATGGGCGAGGGTGCTTGGCTAGGGTGCTGGATGCCAATCCGGGCCCCTCTGGCGTCAGTAGGCCGTGGCTGTGGTTCCCTCGCTAGCGGCGACGGCAACAAGAGCATCGAACCGCGCCGAGTTCTCGGTAGGGCGGTCGCCGCTAGGCTGCTGGGGGTGTGGCTGCGGCTGGCCCTGTAGCTCTCTTGGAGGCTCCCGGCCGGGAAAGCCGGAGAAAGCAGTCATGTTGGGATGCTCCATGCGATCGACACGAGGACCCCGAGCGGGTTCGGCGTGCGGCTGCTGCCCAAGCGGGCCGTGATACCACCCATGCCGCTTGGTGTCTCGTGGGGTGGAAATCATGGGCGCGGACATGGTGTACTGGTGGTTCCTGGTGAAGGTGCCGGCGTTCGATTGAGATGGCGGCGTGCCTAACTCGAACCTGACCGTTGGCTGATTCACGCGTACTTGCTCAGCCTGTGCCTGGACGGCTTGGTTCACCTCGTTGGCCCAGGCTCCCGCGCTGTCACGCGGTGGTGTGACGTTGGATTGTAGATCGAGCCTTGTCAAGCCTCGGTGGAGGCCCATATCCCAGTTCCTTCGATCATCGCCACCGGCGTGCACAGGGGGGTTGTGTGGCTCAGAGTCCATCATCATCGGCGAAGGGTTTCGCCTCGGGGGCGTCGCAGGGCGTGGAAGCAAGGGGTCAAACGACTCAATACCAGGTAGACGAACATTCTGCTGAGAGTTGGTAGCGTTTGCCGCAGGCAGCGGAGGGCCAGGTTGGAATTGGTTCGGCGTGACAACATTACTCAGATGGCTGCTAGCGTTGGGTTGGAAGCTGCGGCTCTCAGGATGCCAAGTGCGTCGTCTCCAAGCCTCGTCGGCGGCCGAGGACGTCGAGTCTCGTCGGCCAGACCAAACAGACGATGGGGTAGGAGGCGAGCCGAGTATGCTGCTTGTAGCAGGCGAGAAGGGGGCAATGTTCGGGTTGTTCATCGTGTTCGGGGCAAAGACCGCTCGATTCACACCCGCGCCGTGGGGTGACTGGAAGGGGTTGCCTCCCGAAGGAACGCTTAGTCGACGACCGGGGGTTCGGACACCAGTGGAGTACATGCTGTGGGATCGGGAGTGTGACGTGGCCGGCGATGCCATGACAGAGTTCCACCGAGGGCTACTCTGTCCCGTGGAGAAAGTGGCGGAGGTGGGTGTGCCAAAGTCGGTGGGTGAAGCAGGACGATATCCGTACGGGCCTTCGGCAGCCCGGTAGCCTTCGAGGGAGGACCTGGCTCTAGGGTCGGCCATGACCAAAGGAGGGGGTCTCCGGCGGATATCATCGCGGGGACCATAGGCCGGACCCACGGAGCCCACGCTTCCGATGCTCGACGTGGACAGCGATTTCGAATGACCTCGGACGGGGCCACCGCTGCTTCCCGCCGTTGACGCCCGGCTTCGGCCAGTTGCCTGCCGCACCCTATCGGTTCGGATCTGTCTCTGGAAACGCGCGCCAGTCGCTGCAAGCGAGTCCATGGGAATATCCTCGTTGACATGAACAGTTTGAGCATGCTGCCGCAGATTGTCCAGTCGAGAGAATCGCCTCGAGCAGTGGCATTGGAAGGGCCTTTCACCAGTGTGTTTCCTGGTCAAGTCAGTCGCTCAGCTCGCACGGGTGAGACGGTGAGTTGAACGTACCTGATGTGACGAGCGAGGTGCTCGCTGCGGGTGAAACTTAGATTACACGGGGGGTAGTCAGTGCAGTAAAACCTCTGCGACTTCTTCTTCTTGCCAGATCTTGATCCGTCTCCGTTGACGCTGTCATCATCGGAGACGCCTTCGTCGCCGCCGGCCGTCTCGCCGTCTGAATCGTCCATGTCGACGTCCTCGGAATCTCGAGATTTTCGCGAATGCCGAGAGTTCTCCCGTGTCGGTATGTTCCCATCGGCTGACTCGGGGATCTGCACGGCGTCAGGAAAGGGCGACGAAGGCAACGGTTTCTGCGAAGCCAAGGCGCTCCCGCCGAAGGAAGCCCTTGTCGGCGTCGTCGCGTCTTCAGGAATAGGCTCTGGTCGTTGCTGGGAATGCGGCGCGGTTTTCGGCCTGGGGTTGATTGACGATGCCGCCATGTCGTCCTCATTCTTGACAGCGGCGGCCAGGAGGGTATTGACTGGGCGGAAAGCAGCCATCGTGGTGGCTGTTGTGATTGAGCAGGGGCTGAAATCTGCAGAAAAGCGGTGAAGAGCAAACAAAGGGAACGGTGATGTTGGCCCTCGCCCGGGGTTGAGACTACGACAGGCGCTCAGAGGGATGCGGGGAGACGCAACGGAACCGTCGGTGTTGAGGGGGGTTGGTAGACGAAGAGGGGCCGGGCAACGAGGCGGGCGGTTGAGACCGGAAGAGGAGGCAAGAGGAGGAAAGGGGGAGGAGAGAAAGGGAGGCCGACAAGCTCCACGATCAAGTCATCCGAAAAAGGGCTGTCGCAGGTAAGAAGAGAAGGGTGTTTCTCGTGTCTCGGGGCGAAATGAAAATGGTGATGTTTTGGTGCGTCGATGGAGGAGGAGGAGAAGTCGGCAGGCTGGGAAGCGGAGGTTTGCGTCAGTCAAGGCCAAGGGGCAGTCGGGGGGATCTCTAATCCCGGTCTGGATCCTCCCTGATGCTGGTCGACAGGTGGGGGGTTCAGGGTGTCGGTGCTTGGTGCCTGGTGCGGTGATGATGGTGTGCAGTAGAGAGGATGGAGCATCCGCAGGATTGCAGCATGAGCAGCACGGTGGACTTGGTAGAGCAGCAGACGGCGGCGAGGCGGAAGAAGAGCGTCAGGAGAGCGTCCAGTGAGGAGGGACGAGGGCGAGGGGCTCTAGAAATGCAAAGCCAGGGGGGAATCGAAGAAGTGGGTGGCGATGAATGGTCGATGATGAAAGAGACCGGGAAGGCCTGGGATGGGGATCTGACCTTGCCTTTTGGGGCGGACTCAAGGACAGTAAGGGCAGCAAGGGCTGCAGGCTAGCCACGCACCACGGCAGCCGGCCAGTCGTAGACCAGGTCAGCCAGGGCGCCGGCGCAGTCGCTGGCTCTGTTCCCCTGCTTTTGCCTGGCGTGCCCCTTCTCTCTCTCTTCTCTTCTTCTGCGAGCGTGCTGCTTGCGCGCGCAGCTAGTGTCAAGCCTCTGTCGTCTCGACCCAGGCGGAGCTGAGCCGGTCCTGCGCTGGGCTGGGCTGGGGTCTGGGACGGCACCAACCAAAGCAAAGCAAAGCAGACCAGGCCAGAGTAGGCCAACCACCTCGAACGATGCGGGCGGCGGGCGGCGGGCGATGCAAGTCACCAAGTTGAGTCAGGAACAAGCCAAGACAAGCCCAGGCGATGACCACCCGCGGAAAGGCGAGACAAGGGCGCCCGGGCGAGTGCACGTATCGATGGGAACGGCGGCGGCGGCGGCGACAGCTCACTGGCGGCGGATTCCCGGGCGGGTGGACGATGCTACTGCTGGGGATTTAGGCAAATCGAGGTGCTTTCCTGTGCCTGGGGGTACCTGAGTACGGTGTGCTGCTCTGCTGCACCGTGCCGCGTCGCGCTGTCGCTTCCTGCGTGTGCCGTGTGCCTACCCGAGAGAGTCAGACGAGGATACGTGATGCCGGCGTCCAGCGTCCAGCGTCCAGCGTCCCTGCCCGTCTGGCTGCAAACCGGTGGACAGTGGGCGTCGATCGCTCTCGGGAAATTCGGAGATAAGGGGGCAGTCCAGGGTGATCGTGGTCAGTTGCTGGCGGCGGCTAGCGAGGCAGATGCTGGAGGGGCTGGAGCGGCGGAGAGACAGGGACTTCGCCGCAAGGAACACCGCAAGGAACAGGTAAGTACGTGTAGAGCAGGTGGTGTTTAGGGTTGATGTGGGTAAAGGGCCCCGGATTGGCGATGATGATGATGAATGACGATGTGTCAAATCGCAGCGTCACAAGGGTACACCTAGTGCGACCAGTGCCAGCGATGCGCAGACCTGTACCTCTATAGAGCTTGGGCGTAGGCTTGAGGGTTTGAGTCCGGGGGCGCTGAAGACGATCTGTCGACGGCAAGGTTTGTGGAGCTTTGAGGCTGGAAAGTCACGAAGCGGCCAGCCTGGGCTGACTGGATGGAGTTGACACCGGAATCGAGCGGCACGGGGAGGCAATAGTAGCAAAGGTAGGTCGATACGGTACGGTAGCATTGACGACGGCGTTGGTTCAAGACTGAAAACGGACGGGGGTCCGAAGTAGATGACGAGACGGACGACGAGACACGAGAGGTTGGAGATATTCGACCCGTTTTCGCCCTGCGTTCTCGTTCCAGTCGAGCCGGCGAATCCCTCCAGCTTCCATGAGCATTTGGGTCCCAGTTGGTGATGCGATCCGATGCGATGCGACACGACTGGGTTATGGCCTGCAGCGGGCCTAGGCTGGGCGGCGGGATGACTCTTCTGGCGCTGGCTGGGGGGGTGCATGGTTCCCTGGGCCGCTCGGTCAAGGTCAAGAGTAAGGAGCTTGGGTGTTGGCGTGCTAGCTGGGCGACTTGTGGGCTGGTGGGCTGGTGGGCGCATCCGCAAGGCACAGGTTTTACTCCTGCGTTTCCGTGCCGTCAGGAGGATGCAGGTGACACGAGGCAGTCCAGTCAGGTACGGAACAAAGAAGCCACGATCAAGGGAGAAGAAAAGCGAGGCGTCGATTGGCAGAGCGGTGTGTGCGTGGTGGGAGGCTTGGTAGGCTTGGGAGGCTTTGGGCGGTCGCAAGCTTGGTCTTGGGGAGCAGCCGGCCGTATACGTGTGGAGTCGTGGGAGTGGGCCGTGGAGCTTGTGATCGGGAGGTGGATGTCTCGCTTGTCTTGTTCCTTTCTTGTTGCTGCTCGTGCCTGGTGGGAAAAGTGGCGATAGCACTTGTGGTTAGGGGAGGGGGATGGCGGCTGGAGGAGGGGGGGCTTGAGGTTCAGTGGTGCTTTTGTCGGGTGCGGTGCGCCACGTCCTGTCAAGCGGACTATCGATGCTAGCGTTGTCGATGAAGCCAAAATAATGGATGGGATGGCTTGGGCGCGTTAGGCATGGCGCGAGGGACGAGTCCAGATGGGAATGTGACGGGGTGACGGTGATGGTGATAGCTACGGTGATGCCATGGCCTGGTGTTTTCCGATGGAAGCGTTGATGATCAGCAGAGCAGATGTGAGATGGGGGAAGCAATATTGGCTCTTGGCGGCGTCTATTTAGCGCATGTCCGTGGCAGAGCAGCAGCAGAGGCAGTAGCAGTGGCAGTGGCAGTGGCCGTAGCAGTGGCAGCCGCCGTAGCGGTGGCCGTAGGCAATACAACACCACTGGGGGTAACTGCCCGCTCCCAGAGGAGGCAAGGAAGGAAGGAGGGACTGCCGAACGGCGGCAAGGGCACCCAACACCAGGCTCATTCTCTCGCTGAATACAGAGTAGCTACACCACAGTCCACTTAGGGAGGAAGGAGAAGGTTGGTGAGGCATCGCACCTTCAGCTGAAGCTTCAATGCATGTCTGTCTGCGTGTCTGTGTGGAAAGAAGGAAGGTGCTACAGAGCACAGTGTCTATTTTTCCTGCCCCTGTCACCAGCCCTCCACGCCCCTCCGAGAGGTAGCATCCGTACCTATTCCTAGGTTTGACTTGAGTACCCCTCCATCTCTAGGATACTGGCATACTGCTCCCCTCCCCCTCCAAGTCCAAGAAACCAACTGCCCCGCCGCATGTGACTCGCCAACAAGGCAGAAGGCTGGCAGATGCAGGGGTAGCTTCAGGGGTGTCCTCGCTGTAAACTGCCGCTAGCATCGCTGAACGGAGGACAGTGCGCGTCCAAGCACACGGACTCGTAGAAGGAGGGGTGGAGGAGGAGGGACGAGGGACCACCTTTCTGGCATCGGCCCATGCTTAGTCTGCCCCGCCGAGGGGCCGCGCTTCCCTTCCCATTGTACTTTCCCTGTCCTGTACCTGTATGCGTTTGTCATCCATGCTCCTGTACCTGGGGTCCCCGTCAAGCGAAGTCGTCTTCCTTCTTCCTGCCCTTGCTCCACCATCACCACAACACCACACCACGCGCACACACACACACACACACACACACACACACACACACACACCCACGCAACGGAGACAAGTCAGTCGACCAGGCCAGATCCATTCATCCAACATCCTCCGTCCACCATCCACTATCCGCCATCCACCATCCATCCACCAGCCACCATCCACTCGCGTCCAGGTTCCAGGGTCCTTGTCACCGCTCTCTTTCCCGCCTCATCTTTGGCACATTCCCCCCACTCCAACGACTCACATCAAGCGAGAGTCAGCGGTAGACACCAGCAGACATGACACAGGTCTCAGACAGATAGCCAAGCAGGCCCGCCTGGCAGGCAAGGAACGCAGTCAGGAAATCGCCAACACACCAAACGAAACGAAACCTCCTGCCAGGCCGACCCCGATGTCCCACGGCGATGCCAAATACCGACGCTGCTTTTGGCAACCCCGTCAAGCCCGCCCATGACGACAACCGCTTCGTCAGCCAGACGCATTCGCGTGGCATACTTGGTACCATGCCACCCGTGGCCCGTGATCATCAGCCCCTCCCTCCATCCCCGCCCCCTCTGGTAGATAGCGCATGGTGGACGGCGGTCGACCAATTCGGTCCCGAGCAGAGCACTGGCGTCGTTGCTGTCGTCGTCGACAACTGTCGTCGTCGACAACTGTCGTCGGTGTGCACCCACCTCAGCCTGCCGTACTACTCCCTTACTCCCCCAGCGCGAAGCTGTCCCCGCCCCCCGTTCCTAATCAACTTGGCTTCCCACAACTTGGCAAGCCTTCTGTCATGGTACTCGACTCGGCACTTGCGGCGTCATGCTTCCCTGGCCGCAGGCAACTGACTGGCGCCGGCTTGGGTTAAATCCGGCGACGCCACCCAGCCTTTTCCATCCTTCCAAGTCACTACCAACCACGACCGCCCGCTTGCGTCGTGACCCGTTTCTTTCAACATACGCCTGTGCCTGGATGGATCCTACCTGGACCCAGCGTGCGGCTGCTGGCCTGCGCTGGCTGCTAGGTGCTTACTCGGATGAACCGACGATGATTGAGGCTGACGGCCGGCCACGAACATTAGCCCGGCCGACTGCCTTCAGCAGTCCAGACCCCCTTCAATCGGTCGAACGCGATGCCCCACGCCAAACGCTTGAATTGCTCCAACAAATTTGACACCGGCCTTCATCCGGTGCCTGACCATATCTGGTCTGGTCTGGTGCGGTCTGGCTCGCTCATCCCAAAGGTAAGCTTTTGTGTGAAGCCTTGCTGATGCTGCAAAGTGCATGATCGGCCAAAGTAAAACAGCGACAGCATCAACACTGCCGCCTGTCAAGGTGTCTCTATCTCTGCCTCCGCCAAACCGGAGCTTGGGGTTGAGCCTACGGGGTCCAGACGAGACGAGACAACATAAGACGAGACGAAAATGCGCTTGTAACAGATTCATGAGGCACCGCATACTGGGCTCCGATAGTGTACAGACCTTTTCCGATGCGTGTGACGAGCCGGTGGATGAGGGAATTGCCAGTGCCGCGCTGTGTTGTGCTATGCTTCTGGCTCGGTGATGTACGGCCTTCGGCGGTTATCCTCGTTCTCGTCTTCATTCTCACACTCGTCCACGAACCAGACTGGCGATTGATGACTGCCGCCAGCCATTCTTCTTCTGCCGCACACCACCCCTCTCCAAGCGTTTGGCTGATGCGCGCGGGGCTGGACTGGACTGGGATGACTGCAGGGACCGTGCCTGTCCTGCCAGGCTTGGCCGCGCAAGGATGTTCGCTGATCGGCAACGCCATCGCAGAACCCCTCGCCTCCTCCGGTGATCTGATGTCTATCGCCGGGCAGCCCACTGTCCCGAGTTCAGAAATATGGCGGCGATCAGGCCGCTCATGGATGACATCAGGGCGCGGGACCTCACATTCCCGCAACGACATGCCTGTTCATAGTGCAATTTGGATGTCGCTGACGGCTTCACCGGGGCGCCTGGCGTTCAGCCATCCATCCAACACAACCCCATTCCATCCATTGCCGAGGGGTTTCGCGGCCGGGGTCTGCATCTGATGTGTGAATATGGTGGCAAGCCGGCATGGTGGCTACGGATGGGGCAAACCACAGGTGAGGAGAGACGTGTCTGGATGAACGGGCGGATGGATGGATGGATGGAGGCTTCGGAAGAAGCAACTTGAACGTGCAACAAAGCTGACCACCGAACAAGACCACCGAACAAGCAAAGCAATCCACGGACCGCGTCCCTCGCAGCCACAACATACTCCAGGCGGCGTCCCTACTCCCCAGGTCCCTGGGTCACACAACCACACCATCAGACCGAAGGCCCCAATCAACTCTCGACATGGCGACGCCCCCGTGATGCGGCCTCCGTCTCGAACAAAGGGGACCCAGACAGCCCAGACAGCCCCGGTCAGCGCGGGCAGCGAGCAGCATTCTGGAGGATGCACGGCGTGCGCTCCAGCTGAGTGTTTCTGAAACAAGCTACCCGTCGTTCGGGCGGTCTGGTCGCTTCGTTCGTTCGCTCGTTGGCCTGCTGGGCGGGCCAACGCTGCGCCTGCTGTCATGCTGGCGATGCTGCGGCGTGCGTTGAAGGGGGTGGGAGGGGCACATGGTTAGCGGCGTGCCACTGCCGCTGGCTAGACGGGTCGGGGAAAAGGGTGATGTAGGGTGAGGTGAGGTGAGGTGAGGTGGGCGATCCGGCGGTGGCCGGGCACGGATTCCATGTAGGGGACCCTTTTTGTGGTTGATACATTCCCGTGGTTGGAAGGATGGAGCATGATGGAGGAATGCGACGGTGAGCGTCGCATGTGAGAAAGGGGGGAGGGGAAGTGTCAACTCATGCTGGTGATCGCCGTCTGGGAAATGTCCGTGATGGAGGGGGGGAAGGGGGAAGGACGACAGCGGCTGGCATGATAATTACCCCGCCATCCGGACCACTGTCCCCCCCTATCGCAGGAGCTCTTATCGATAAGCTTGGAGGGGCAGAGGGGGAACATGTAGGGGTGGTCTCGTTCTGACGACGTACCTCAATATAGAGTATTCTATCGGATGAATCACCAATTCACCAGCCCTCGCAAGCATGTGAAGACTTCATTTCGTGGTTCGCGAATGCACGTCGTCCAACCTGGGCGCTCACCGTCGAAGCCTCAACGACACGCCGCCGGCCGTGATTGGGCACGGCCGGGCACAGCGAGGAGGGGGCAGCATGAGGCCTTGCATAGCATATTATAGCATGCAGGCTGGGGGCGGCACTGCTGGGGGCAGGCAAAATCGCCCGGAGAGAAAGGCAAGGCAAAGGCAATGCCCTTTTCACCGAAGGAGGCCGCGGTCACATGGCCACACCCGAGGCGGGAATGAATCCTGCGGGCCAGGCGCAGCCTGCATTATTGCCGCCAGCCTGATCTCATCCCGCCGGACCTGCCAGACTGCGCTTATGTAGGAGGGCGGGTTCTGCCTTGTTCCAACTCGATGCCCGGTGAGGTCGCACAACGTCTTCCTTACGCATGACTGTTCCTTTTCGACCGGAAGAGCAGGTTTGGGTTGTCAGCGACGACGCACCTCCTGTGTGAATGCAATAACGCCAAGGCCTCATGTTGGTCGAGCATCAGCTGCCTGCAGAATGACCATTCCGGACTCGCTCAACGTCCGGGAGGATGTTACGTTTCCCAGAACGAGCTGGGGAGGCTCGTCGTCACGGCAGAGCCTTGCACCGCCTGAGAGCGCGTCAGCGAAACGAATGCTGCTATCGGATGATGGAGGGGGTCTAGTTCTGGGGAAGGCTTCAAGAGGATGCGCCTGGAGGGTTCAAACACGCCAGCATTTGGAGACTCTCTGAGTAGTGAGGCGATACAGGCATGTTCTGAAGAAAATGAAGTCATGGCAGACGACACTTCACTACCGTATGATGTCGATTTCGGGGTTGTTAGTCTTTGAAGCTACATGCTAGGAATTCTTGCTAACGTTCAATTCAGATTGTGGCTCAAACCACCAATGTATGATGATTCGTGTGTCTCGCCTCAAAGTCGACAGTTAGTTATCTAACATTCAAAGATATCTCAACCGATGGATGAGGTAACTAAGGGTAGCGCCCTAAAGCAAAATGGTCGAATCCTTGTCAATTTGGAATCTCAAGGTGGCTATGTCAGGATCGGACGTCACGAACAGCCTCATGTTATGGCCTTATCAACGACAAAGCGGTTGCTATGCTGGTGGTTCAAGCTGAGATCGACATATCTCCTCGTTTCTGGATACAAGCATGCTTGATTTTCCAACCCAAGTCCACTGTCACACCTCAAAAGGTAGACAAATCAGGAACTTCCTCAACCAAATCCGCCCCGTCTAAGCCACTGGACGAACTACTTGAAGAGTCACTGGTCATTCGGACAACAGTCTACGGGCTTGGGCATGACATTGACTCCGCTGAGAGCTTTTCAACCAACATAACCTCTTTCTTCAGGAGCTTTCTGCCCATGAAGTAGGCACTGGGGTGATATACAACAACCCACAGTACTTCCTTGCACCTGGAAGTAAGATGCCAACATTTGAGGATCATTGTTTCGACGACGGAGAAGAAGTGTTAGAGGCTCAACCCTCAACACTCGTCGGGACCAGCAAGAGCCAGGTCTTACGTACTTTCGACCGGGAGGCTGGCGACGTGACTGGCGTGGGCCGCGCTGTCGAGCCCAGCCAGCGTCTAAAAACCACACTAAAGGAGTGAGAAAAGCTTTGCTGGCCTTCAAGAGCACATGTGAGTCAAAACGGGCTAATTTTATGTCCTACGGCACCAAAAACCAACGTTGAGTTGGATGATCCAGATGGAAACTGGAGAGTCAACTGGTGTCGCGAAATCAACCACCGAACCCTACCACGAGCCATGCGGGGTGGCATTCTTGCAGATGTAAGTTGGGTTATTACTCTACAATCACAAGAGTAATGATTCGACATAAGACATGGGCATTGGAAAGACCCTGAGTTCCCTGGCTCTGATCTGTTTCTCAATGGACTCACAAGAAGTTGGGAAAATGCATCTAGCTTACAAAATTCTGGCTAGGCCAACAACCCTAGTTTTTGCACCCAAACCAGGCAATATCATCATCAGCTTTTGAGCATCGCGGAATGGTGCCAAGAGCAGTGTCTTCAGAAATCGACAGCGGGGCGTTATGCGCGTGCGCTTCGATCTAGTGGATTTATTTGCCAACGGCCAGATGGTCGAATGAGCATGGAAACTCGCAAATCTGCCCTGAAGACATTCAAGGAAGATGAAAAATGTACCGTGATGCTTGCAAACATTGATAGTGCGGGAGAGGGGTAAGGACTCAAGCCACACCAACTCGATTGATGGTCTCTAGATGGAGCTGATTGGCTTCAAGATTTGATTTGACTGCGGCCAGGCAAGCATATCTGATTGAGCCTCACTGGAAAATTCCATGGTGAAGTTCAAGTAATAGACCAGGCTCATAGATGGGCCAAACCCGATACGTCTTTGTTACGAGATATCTCACCACAAACCTCATCGAGAACACAACTCCCCCCATTGAGAGAGTCTCATGACATTTTACTACGTATTCACACACTAGAGCATCCATTGGTACATTGATCTCTGAGTTTGGCTTCAAACATGCAAAATTATAAGCTGCGATTTGAAGGCCATAGAAGAACAATCTTTTCATCGTCCGGTCTATTTTAAAGGGGAAGATTCAGAATACGAAGGCGTGTTATTATGCCAGTCATGCTGAAAAATACAAATTGGAGCTTTGCATAAAATAAGGCATAGGCATTTGGAAGAATACAAAACCATGCGATAACAATACGGATATTATTAGATTGGACCAGGGCGTACAAAGATTCCAGGTCTGCAACACAATCTAAGAAAGGCTGCAAGGGTTAGGATAGAGATTTGTAGCCAGCATGATAAGAATCTCGCGTTGACAAAGGAAAGAAGGAGGGCCCATCAAAGTTCAAAGATAGAGAACCTCCAGCATAACGGTGTGGTTGTTGCGGGCTAAATAGTATAGCCCCACGGTGCACCGAGCGATGAGCTTTCTCAAAGACTAAATTGATGTTGCGTTTTTATAAGGTGTCCCATTGTTTAAGAAAAGTCCTTCCTGTCTTGCTGATATCGGCTGTCGCGAGGACAGTATCATCGAATGTGTCAGTGGCACTGAAGCCTATTACCTCATTGAACAAACGTTTACAAGCTTGTAGAGTGTTCGGGGAGCAAACATATATGCCCTTGGCTAGAATGCAATTGTAGTTGTGGGTTGAGAGGGAAAATATCGTTGCCCATTCGACCTCAAAGCTCGTGTCAAGCGTCGATATCAGCAGAGCGAAGAGGTCTCTCAACACTGCGGTCCGCACCATATGGATAAGCAGCTCGTAGGCATATACGTAAGGAACATCTGAAACCTACCTCCTCCGCAGTAGAGGAGGCACTCCAAGTCTCCTTAAATAACCCCCGCAAGCCTCCGCCGCCTCGCCAAACACAAAATTGGCGAAGGCCGCGGGCGTCCGCAGTGTGCCCTCACAGGTCGTAATTGACTCTGACAGCGCTACGATGCGTTCAACATCTTTTTGGGTTTCGCAGTCGAAACAAAGGATGTCATTGCACGCCACCTTGTCTCTAGGTCAAATTTGCAGCATCGAAAGTGAAGCTGAGTCCGCCGCTTGCTTTCTGGAGCTCGAACCTTGCTCGTTCGTCGAGCTTTGGATCTGTGCCACATGGACTTTCTCGCTTTAAATGCAATCTAGGCTCCGATACTCAAAGATGAATTCTGTTTGGTAGTCTAAACTACGGCCAACGGACATTAATTCTGCCGTGTCATATGTGGCGGCAGGCGTCAGCAGCATGGATGTGCTTGCAACGTGGATACTAGACGGGTGGTGAGTCAAGAGTGTAGAAGATCCCATTCTTGGTACTTTTCTCGGACATCTTGAAATAGCTCTGGAGCCGATGACGAGTCTTGGACGATGAATAGGGCTAAGTCTTGTGCGGACTAGTAGCTCCACACTTCTGCGGGGACAAATTCTACGAAAGGCGGGGTTTTCGGGCTTTACTTTCGGCAAACCTCGACGACTTGTGTCCAGGGGCATTCACGTCTCCTATAGATCACAATCACCACGCAACCCATTGAATCAGCCTTGATGAAGCCTTTTCAGTGTACTACATGTGCAGTTTCCTTCAGTCGTGCGGAGCATCTTGAGCGGCATACTGCTCTACGTGAGAGCGTCCGTCCAATCCTAGCCCTGGTCTAATGCTTATGTGAGTACAGATACTGGACAACGGCCACATAGATGTTCATGTGGAAGAGCATTTTCAAGGAGGTTTGTTTCCGGATTCAAGAAGGCCTTTCTCATATGACAGGTTTTGCTGACAAAGAAACACCTTCTAGTGACGCCTATCTGCGTCATTCTAGGGGCTGTAGACCTGCAGAAACGAGAACGACGTCGGGGGAACATGTCACAGCATCACGCCTGAGACGGGCTTGCCAGCTTTGTGCCCGTCTCAAATCAAAGTGTGACTTTGGAAATCCCTGCAATCGCTGCGTTTCCCGAGGGGTGGCCTGCTGTTACCAGGGTAGCCAGCATCAGCAGACAGAAAGGTTGAGGCAACCCGTCTTGAACGAATTGGGTCGGGACGAACATGTCTCTTCTCCTACTATAGAACCGACGCCACAAGCCACAGGCCAAGAGACAATCAGGAGTTCAGCTGCTAGCTTGGCTGATTGGTTTGACGGAGGTGCCCAGTGCGATGGGGAAACCGACCCATTTGCACAGGAGCTCGCTTTTACCAACGACTTGTCGTGGGACTTCGACCTATCCTCTTTACCCCTATTTCCACCCTTAGGTGTTGCTGGTAACTCGGACTTTGTGTTTGAGCAAAGTAAGCCTCATTATGTTCCACAATATGCTTATTTCCAATACTTATTATAAGCATTTCTAGGTGATCCATGGGACATTCAAAGCTCTGCTGGGAGGTGCAGCGAACCTGGCCTGGGTTCTCTGTCTCTGGAGCAGCTGGATCCGTTGCAAGCAAAGTGCACCGCAGTTCAAACCCTTCTCCGAGGGCCAGGCCCGGTGGTGCCTGAGGAGGTTGTGGCGAGCTCAATCAACCGGGACAATTTGCTGAAGGCGCTGCAACTCTTCGGAAGAAACTTTCACCATCACATTCCTCTTCTCCATGCTCCCACCTTTGAGCTGGCGACTGCGCCTCCGCTACTTGTGCTGGCGATGTTCACGGTGGGGGCATGCTACGCTGATATCGTCTGCCCAGCCAAACATTTGTTCCCTATGGCCATGCGAGTCTTGGTACATCTCGAAATGCAACAAGTGAGTTTATCTCGCAGGCCACCTTTCATTTGAACACTGCTTATTGCTGCTGTTCATAAAAGCTAACAAATTCTAGCATGAGATTGAGATGACTGAGCCTCCGCTATCCTCAATCCAAGCGAGCATCGCCGCATGTTCAGTTCTTGGAAGCTCCCAAGATCAAACTGGTCACATGGCCTTCCCGCTGTACTTCGCGCGCACTCTTTCCGTGAGTGCTGTAACTTATGGTGCTTGGCCAGGAAACATCTGGTTGGCTAACGTCCGTCACCGTTAGATGGCAAGAAGGGCTGCTATCTTCGACACAAAGCCCCTGGTAGACTACAAGACATTGACTGATGAGACATTCAAATGGCATTTATGGGTTGAGCATGAAACTCGCATCAGGTTTGTTCAAAGGACAACATGGGATTAAAAGAACTTGCTAATACTCTCTGCTCTTTCAACAGAATCGCCAACGTACTTTTCAGCCTAGATGTGGCTAGCTGCATTTTCATGGGCACGGCGCCCACATTCTCCCCGTTAGATCTTGGGATCGACCTTCCTTGCTACGATGTATGCTGGAACTCGCGATCTGGCAAAAGCTGTCTTGAGTATTTACAATCTGCCCCCCCACAGCTGAGACTATCGTCTGCGTTCACTCAGCTACGGACAGCATCATCCCCTCTTGAGCGACATCCTCGACTTGAAGTTTCCGCTTTCGGAATGTTTACGTTGGTAAATGCACTACATTGCCTCGTCTGGGAGACAACTCACTACGACCTGGACATGTGTGGTCATGATTTAAGCCCCTGCTCAAGCCTAACAGACCTCGGCCGCCAGATTGCCAGCGACTTTACAGGTCCCAACATCGTTCGATTGGCGGCGAGAGTCATCCGCCTCAGCAGCTCCACCACGTTTGATGGCGTCAATCAGCTTCTCGATGAATGGCTCACCGTCTGGGAGAGTAGAACCTGGCGCGACGCCGACTATGAGAGTGTTGCCTTCTCATTGGATCCTCTGCCCTTCTGGCGGCTGGCCAAGCTGTTCGTCCTTCTTCACTGTGGTAGGGCCTACGTTCCTGATGACAGCGAATTCAAAATAGTCCGCAAAGCCGGGGGATCTTTCCGAGACAGTCTTTCCTCGCAGGCGAAGACTTTTCAGTGGCTCACCAAGCTGCGTCAGAAGCCTGCAGACCAGGGCCAAAAGGTGGAGCCGCTGGCAAGTTTGATGGTTCCGATATAGCGAGGTTTGAGCGGTAGTAACTGCAGGAAGCATCATAAATATTGATGGAATATGGTTGATGCATCCTCCAAAATTTCTCTGTCTACGTTAAGCAACAAAGACTGTGTGCTACCGCCCGCCGAAACGTCAGTCAAGAGCGACTGCTTGAAACCCGCCGTGCTGTTCCATTTCAGATTGCAATTCTTGTCGATGGATTGCTCTCCTTCTATCCGATGCCAAGTCTCCAGGCAGCCAAAAGTAATACTCTGAGTTAATGGTAGTCAGTCTAGCTTGGACGCTACTACATAGGTTTCGATCTCAAGATAAATTTCAATGACAAGCCATACAGAATGAGCCCGGCGCGTTCAAGCAATGATCGCGGGCATTGGTCAATGCTTCTATATACCAATGGGTCTCTCGTTATGTTACCTGGCTGTGAGGGTCGAGACGTGACGTGTTCCACCTGTTTGACTTCCTCGGCCATCTTGAAGTTTTTTGGATATTCTATTTGTAGAGGAAGCCTATCTGAGGTATCAGACATGAAACCCATAAGTTGGATGTCACTTGAGTTATGGTGTTCTTGTCACCATTGACGGAACCTGGGGCCCAAACCGCTTCGAAATACTTGCCGACTTTCTCCAGGGAGACATTGAGTGGCTTTTGCCGGGTATGAGGCCTTTGCGGGGAGGTAGGAGCGTGGAGAATCAGATGCCGTCGACGCGGGAGAACAGTCCCCCCGGAGAACATGGCACATGGATCAAGGGGACCATCCTCAGCAAACCATGGAACCAAACTGTCAACGCACATAATCTTTCAAAGCCAACATATCACAAATTACACCCCGATACGATGGAAATTGGAATCAAGGGCAAAGCGCGGCCCTCGCAGTGAAGGCCAAAGTCTTCGCAGCGGGGACAACCATCCTCAGTCCCCTCTCTCACTTCGCCTTTCCCCCTATGCAGGATAATTGCAGTTTGACGACTTACTACGAACATGGAATTAGGCATCAACCCACCGTGGCGAGTGCCCGGACGAAGGGGTGATGGATGGCCTGTGCAAAATCTTGACCGCCAGCTACTCTCCCCACCCGGCCCTCCGTGGGGCGCCACGGAGCCACCCCCACCCCCACCCCGATGTCGTGGGGGAAAAGATAGTATTCATTTCCACCGACACCACTAGACTATATGAACCGGTTGGCCGTTCAGTATCTCTGGGAACGGAAAGATCTGCGGGCTATGCAAAATTTATTGAGGTACGAAACCTACGGACCGGCTCGATGGGGACATACGACTACGACAAGGGCAGCAAGCAGTTCTGCGTGACCAAGCGAAATCTGGTCTACAACTACTACTTCGCAGAGCCCACCAACGGCGTCGCAAAACAAACCGTGCTTCTTCTACATGGCAACGGGGATTATTCGTATGGGTGGCGCTATACCATTCCTGCCTTACTGGCACACAACATTCGATGCATCGTCCCTGACCTACTTGGGTTCGGTGAGTCGTCGAAACCTGTGAGCGTTGGCATGTATCGTCTCAAAGCCATGGCCGAAGACATTATGGAGGTCATGTCCCATGCAGGCGTGGCAGATCACGAGAAGGTACGACGCCCACACCGCCGAAATTGAGCACGGGAAGCTAACGTATTGGCACACAGTTTGTTGTAGTCGGTCATGATTGGGGCAGCCAATTGGCCTCTCGTATCATGTTACACTATCCAACAAGACTGTTAGCATGCGTCAGCATCACCGGCACATACATCCCCCCTTTGCCTGACAAGATCACGCTGGACCAATTTGTTCAGCAACACCCCAATTTCGCCTACTGGAAATTCTTCACGGATGACGCTACCCCAAGCCTTATGCGGGAGAAACTGTCCGTGTTCTGGAACGCCGTCGTCCGCGGTGGGACCGAGCCTAGTGTTCCCATGTCCGACCTCGAAGGAAGATTGTCTGCCGATCACGTACCTCTGGACTGGCTGAGGAAGCCACAAATTTGGGACGATGCGGACAACGAGAAATACTTGTTTACGTATTGGCGCGGCGGCTGGGAGGCTCCGATGAATTGGTATAGAGCTTTCCTGGACAACTACGAGGACGAAAAGGTGTTGGATCCCTTGTCCGTTATCCAGACACCCTTCTTGACCGTTCTCGCCAAATATGACCCGGCAGTTCCCACAGAAGCAGCCGAAGTAAGCTCTGCGCTTCTGGCCCGATCCAGTACCAGAATTCTACCATCCGGGCATTGGGTACCACAAGAAGTTGGCTCGGAACTTGGCTTGATGATTGTCGAGTGGCTAGGGGAAGCCGAGGTGTAATTCACACGTAGACCAGGTAGCCACCTTCAATGAAAAGAAAAGCCCACAATATGCCCACCTACTTTGAAAGCATCAAAACTTACTAAACTGGCGTGACTTGTATATCTGGAGTTGATTCAAGGTGTTACAAGCGATTAAGTTCTCTTGCCATCTTAACGATCGGTGATGTCCTTTGAAGTCGGCATAGACTTCTCGTGCAATCGAAGAATACATGATGCGTTCCAACTGCATTATGCCTCCTATCTCGGCCAATGTCGGCCAATGTGACATGACCATCACCCCCCCCCCTCGTCTGCTCGAGCCGTGCGACGTAACCGGCCGGCCCCTACTCTTAACTCCCCGGCGTCCGAGATAGAAAGCCGGAGACAATTGCTTCCCCGGCTGCGGTAATGGATGCAACTACCGCGGACTACTTTCCCCACGATTCCCGAAGCTGAGCTCCGCGGGGCTCCACGGAATGGCAAGTTAGGTCAGGACCTGAGAAAGTGGTCGACTAGCAGTGGACAACTCACGTCGATACTGCCTCAATCCGGCGGCTACCCAAGAGTAACGAACGATTAAAAAGCTCATGCTTCACGCCGACCCATTTTGTTGCGCAACCACAGATTGGCTACTCATTTCACTTGACACATCACCGATTTTTATTGAAAAAAATCAAGCCATCAAGATACCACAATGGTTCTGTCACATTCCGCAGCTGAAAATGACGCTAGCAGGGCCACGCCGACCGCCGACAAGCCAGATCAAGATCAGACCCAAACAGGGAGAATCTCAGGCACTGCGTTCCTCAGAAGAAAGCTGAAAATCATCATGCTGGGTGCTGGGTAAGCAGGCACTACCAGGATCCAGCGGAAGCAATGCTAATCACCTACTATTACAACACAGTATCTCCGGAATCCAGTTTGCTCATGATGTAGACACTCGAATGGAAAATGTGGAACTGGAAATCTACGAAAAGAACCCCGAATTAGGCGGCACCTGGTACGAGAACCGATATCCAGGGTAAGCATCTCTAATGACAAATGGGGCAATGGTAACGCGAGCTGACCGCACAAAAAGGTGTGCATGTGATGTTCCGGCTCACACCTATCATTATTCGTGGTCGCCTAATGCGCGATGGTCAAAGTTCTATGCTCCAGCACCAGAGATCCGACAATATCTTAACGATGCCGTTGATAAGCATGGTCTGAGAAAGTACATGCATTTCAATCACCGTGCCGTCTCTGCGCAGTGGCGTGAAGAGTCATCTACTTGGCATGTCGAGCTGGAGACTACGGACCGCTCGGGGAATCTTGCCACGGTCACAAAGGAGTGCGACGTTCTGGTTAAGGGCCTCGGTGCTCTGAACAACTGGAAGTACCCTGACATTGAGGGACTATCGAAATTTAGTGGCAAGCTCATGCATACTGCAAACTGGGACGAACAATTCGACCTTACTGACAAGCGTATTGCCGTGATCGGAAACGGTGCGAGCGCGGTCCAGTGTGTCGCAGCACTCCAGCCTAGTAAGCTTGGACTAAAAACTCGTGTTTCTCCAGAGATTCCATGACTGACGGTTCGTTAGTCGCGAAAACTCTCGTAAACTATATGCGGACGGCGTCCTGGATGTTGCCTCATCTCTTCTCTGACGGCGCTGTTCAAAAGGATTGTAAGCAAACCGCTCTGAAGAATTTATGATGTGTTCAAATGCTGACATCGAGCCAGACTTGAAGGAGGACTGGGACAGGTTCGAAAATAACCCTGACTACTACCTTGAGTATCGTCGGCAGCTAGAGAAGGTCCTCGCCGGCGGGTTCGAGGCACTCTGGTCCGGTAGCCCGGCTCAAGCTCAGCTGGAACAAACAACAATCGAGCACATGAGGGAATCTATACATGATCCCCGCTTACTGCAGGCGTTGCTTCCAGATTTCGAGGTCGGCTGCCGACGCTTCACGCCTGGAGACCACTATCTGAACGCCATACAACAGAAGAATGCAGTGGTGATCTCTGATCACATCATTGGCGTGAATGAAGAGGGAATTGTTGACGATAGAGGCAACGTCACGGAACTGGACGTCATAATTTGCGCCACTGGCTTCGACACGTCCTTTGAGCCACGGGTTCCAACCGTTGGGCAGGATGGGTATCCCCTGTCGGAGAACTGGGGCAAAGACAAGCCCACTGAGTCGTACATGGGCGCTGTCGTCGCCCGGCTCCCCAACCTCTTCGGTAAGAAGATACAGTACCAATCTACTAGCCAGGGTGCCTCGGTTGGCCCCAAGCTGCACAGAGGCTTGGAAAGGATGCATGAGCTAACATGGATTGGCAGTGTTTAATCCACCCATTGCTCCTGTGATCGGATCTGCATTCCCTGGCATAGAAGCCACGAGCAATTACATCCTTCAGCTTCTGGACCGATTGCAGGCCGACAACCTCAAATCCATTGTCGTGAAAGATTCAGCTCAGCAGAATTTCAATAAATGGGCCCAGCAGCAACTGAAGAAGATGGCGTTCAGCGGAAGCTGCAAGTCTTGGTGTCCGTCTGCTCACTTCCTCCTACCACTTGGCGGAAGAATGCTGACATGATATTTGATTCGACAGACAAGAACTCAAAGGGAAAGGTCTTCGTCCCGTGGCCAGGCACTATCGCTCATTACATCCAGACTACATCTTTGGTTCGGTGGGAGGACTTTAACTTCGTGTGGGCGGACCCTGAGAACAAGTACGCTTCATTGGGCAATGGGGTTCCGCAGGAAGGGGTGATTGTCGGGTCTCCGCCATGGTTGCTTTAAGCCCTGAGCCACTCGACAGCTTACTGTTGTACACTGGTATATTGTTTGGGTTTTGGGCTTGGGTGGGGGCTGCTCTTATCTTTGCATAAGGCTTACGTCTCTCTTATGAAATCGATCTCATCGATGCTACCTTATATTCTACATGCTCTTAAATCCCTGCGAACAATAACATCTGCTTTTACCTCGTATTTGCCTGCGAATTTCGTGTCACCCTACCAAATAGACTACACCCAGCACTCTTAAGCCCTCATACAAAACCGTTGATTTCGATACAATCTGCGCCGAAGTTCAGAAGTAGACTTCAGAGAACTATATCACCATTTTCAAGTCGGTATTCAAAGTATGTGTGAGGTATAGCAATACATCTGCAAGCCCAACCCTCAAGAACGTCCACCTATGCGTTGAAATTAGAGATAATAGCTGTCCATAGATAGTGAAAGATCCGTAAACTATATTTTATCTCTTATAGCTATGAACCTAATAGTCATAGCATCTTCAGCCTCAGTACCTATTGGTCTAGCTAATGCTCGTTCATCTGATCAGCCACGTCTCATCACCTTATCGTGAAGCCATAACTCTCTGCCTTGCCTAATTTAATACGAAAGTGATAATAAAGAGGCTGAAAAACTAATTATATCTACATATTGAAGTAGGGCCAGTGAATACCTCCTCTGATCAGGGCAACAAAGCAGTCACTTGTGAAAAAGATAGGTCTCTGAACGTGTGGTGTAGGATTGATGATGTGAGCTCCCCTGTGAGCTCCTCACGAGTCTAGCTAATGTCCATTGGCCTGATCAGCCACCCCTTATCACCTTATCGCTAAGCCGCACCTCTCTGCCCTGCCCGGTTTCAATATCACTCTACAGATCACGAGCAGAAGTTGTAGATTAACTACCAGTACCATGCTATCTGATGTCTTTGCGTTACGCTCTGTTCATATTCCTTGGTGTCAGAATGGTACTACACCCCCTGACAGAGACCAACGAAGCCCAACGCCAATCTTGAATAGATCATGTTCCTCGATTGCATTCTGCTCCCGGATCATGTCATCGAAACCGATCGTCAGGTCTACATATCTCCCGCTCAGAAAGTCCACCTGCCCTGATGCGAGAAGCACACACGAATTGCCAGGGAGCGATATGTCCTCACGTAAATGAGGTCGAATCGCCTGGGAAGCTTCTAATGCCCACGACTCGGTCTCCTTTTCCTCAATGTCGGTCAGCAGCCGGGTGACAATGCCTCCGGGGTGTATGGCGAAACATCGGATGCCGGTTTCGTGATTTTCCAAATGGATGCATTCGGCGAGGCGTGTCGCAGCCAACTTGGATATCTGGTAACTGGACATCTTGGGGCCTGCGGAGGTCGCGGCACGAGACGCCGTTATGATGATGTGGCCAGCGCGCAGGGCTTGCATTATAGGCAGAACGTGATGTGCAAAGAGGTAGACGCCCTTGAGGTTCACCTCAAGCCCCATCCACCAACGATCAGGATCACTGCTTGCGATGGTCAACAGGGGCGGACTTATACCGGCATTGCAACAGAGGACGTCGATGCGATTCCCGGCCCAGGCGGCCGCCTGTGAGACGAAATCACCCACTTCCGCGTTACTTCGAACGTCAAGAGCTCTAGAGAAGACCTGGATGTCCGGTTTGATTCCCTGGACTTTCTGTCGGGTCTCTTCTAGCTCTGACTTCTCGAGAGCAGTCAGAATCAGCTTGGCTGCCGAGGCCTGGGCGAAAGCGATCGCAATGGCTTGTCCGATGCCTACGACGGTTGAATTAGTCTGTGGATGTTGGGTTTGACGTATCAATGCAGGATCTTCCGTACCACGACCAGCTCCAGTGATCAGCACCACTTTTCCCTCACCGCTTTGCTGCAAGCTGGTAGATGCATCGATGGTCGGGTATACTGATCCCACGGTATCAGGCTGGAGGTTCATGTTGTCTATGCTGAAGCGTGTTATAGGAAGTTGTCGTGTTTTGCTTCTCTACTGACTGCGGAAAGAGGTATGTATCGTCGCCCGTCCACTTTGTGTCCTCTGATCTTATTTGAGTTGATCCTCCAAGCTGATATAGATGGAAATGGAGAGGCTCCAACTTCCGGAGTTTGGGGATCGGAAGTCTCCGCGCGAATAGGCCCGCCTTCGCTCCGCTTTCTTCGGCGCCACCCCCACAATCCCCACGGAGATGTCAGGCAAGGGGGGAGTGCCGAATTACACTAATGCGGATGAAAAGTTAGGAACGAATTCCACGTGTGTTCTGTGGACAGGGGCTTGGTCAGTTCCCTTAACTCCCCGATTCAGGATGGGGAGTCGGGGACGAAGGAATTCCACCCGGAACCCCACAGCATGAAATGGCGGGGTGAGAGGTGGGCTGAGGATCACAACGTTGTGGTTGGCCTGGTTTGAAGTTCCGATTGGTTCTGAGAGGCGGTATAATCACCGGTAGACTTCCGATGGTCCATTATATTACTCTTCCGGAGTGTGTCCACGAAGGAGCTCTGTGACTTCCCTGAAGATCAATTCGCTAAACCACATATCCAGTTGATAAAGTGCTCATCACCAGTCATATCACCGTCGCTCCGAGTCAATACAGTTCGCTCAATATTGAAGTCCAAAGAAAGCGCAAGACAACTCAACACAACGGCAATGTCTTTCTGGCAGCAGTATGTGCAAGGACCAGGACTACAGGAGATATCGGCTATCCGTGTCTTGATTTCCCTGGCCCTGCTATTCGTATGTCACTCGCTTCATATTGTTCCCTGCCTGGATACCCAGTTCGAGGTTTGGCAGAACACGCACTTCACTGGGGCAAAGCTCTAAGGAAAACTCTGACATACCTGTATGGTGCTTAGGTCATACATCAAGTTTTCAGGCTTTATAACTCTAAACTTGGCCACTTTCCTGGACCCATCTGGGCGAAGTTGTCATCATTCTGGCTTGCTTCCCAATGCAGACAAACGCGACGGTCCATAGCGGTGTTGCAACTACACAAAAAGCATGGCAGCTTCGTTCGCGTCGGACCTAATCATCTGTCCATTAACAATCCTGCTGCGGTTGCAGAGATTTATGGTCACAAGACAGGTTTTACCAAGAGCCATTTCTACGATGCGTTTTTACAGGTGACCCCAGTGGTCTTCAACGCCAGAAGCGTGGCCGAGCATAGCCGTAAGCGAAAGTACATTAACCCGGCCTTTTCTGCCCGAGCCTTGTCGGATTTTGAGCCTTATATGGATGTTGAGCTTTTGGGCTGGAAGCGTCAACTACTCGGAATGCTTCGAAACTCCAAAGCGGAGCTTGATTTCGCCGTCTGGAGTGGGTATTTCCTGAATCATATGGCCATGACAGTGATTGACGGGCACTAACGTCGTGAAAAATAGCCAATTTTCTCGCGTTTGATGTCATCGCTAGCTTCGCCTTTGGAGGATCATTTGGTTTCGTACAAAAGGGAGAAGATCCCGATGGCCTCATTGAAATCATTGATACACGCGGCGAGGTCATCAACGCTCTCGGATCTCTTTCTCCGAGACTTAGGCCTCTGATGAAATACCACCCTTTTGATACCTTCTGGCGCTCTGGTATGAGGGCTCGGGCCGGCCTTGAGAGGATTGGACGGGCGGCATACCAAACACGCAAGGAGTCTAATGACAACCGCAAGGACCTCCTGAGCTTCCTATTCGCGGCGAAGGACCCCGATACCAAGCAGCCGATTGAAGAAGAGGAGATTATAGCTGAGTCGATCAGTTTCATTGTTGGAGGCAGTGATACAACGAGCAGCACCATGACAAACTTCATCGACTTTGTCTCTCGCGATGCCGACTTGCAGTTGCAACTGCAGCAAGAAATCGACGATGCCTTCCCTGGTAGACCTGCCGAATCCTGGGTCCCTTCTGAGAAGGAGACTAGCAATCTCCCTCTCTTACTTGCCACTTTACGGGAGGTTATGCGCTTTCGGCCAACAAGTGCGACGGGACTAGAACGAATAACCCCAAAGGGTGGAAAGACGGTGGCTGGACAGTTTATTCCTGCAAACGTACGTTCCATACCGATCAGAGCTGGAAGCAAAGGATATTTTGCTGATATTTAGTGAAGACCATTGTCAGTGTGCCAACTTTAGGTGTCATGATGGATCCACTGGTATTTGAGGCCCCTGAGGAGTTCAAGCCACAGAGATGGCTTGAACCAGATGCGAACAAGCTTCTGGATCATTTCTTTCCCTTCTCCACCGGTCCTAGGGCCTGTATCGGAAGAAAGCAAGTTTGCTGATTCCAGCACTCTCACATTCATGGGCTAACATTTTCGCAGTTTCGCTTGGATGGAAATTTTGAAGGCCATGGTCATGATCTTCAAGTTGTTCACCGTCACAAGGACAAATTTTGAGGCTACCGTTGTTAGGGAAGGCTTCTTTAATAAGGCTTCCGAGTGTTTGGTGGAGATTCACCTGCGAAATCTTTAATTAGCGAGCTTGCTTTTGAGGTTCGAGATCAAGACTTGAATTTCACATCGACCAACTTCACTGTCTATTCTAAGTTCATCGTCAGATGCCGGTGGTGTCTATATTACTCTGATCAGAGCGGTATAGATTCTTCAGTATTACTTTAGATATTATTGCGTACTCACCTGGAGTACAGTCAAATGGGGAGTTGTGGAAGCGTCATCGATGGGGTACGGCTGGACTGCAACTTCATGCGATGCATCTCGCCCTATGCGATGGATGATATTCTGCCTATTTGCATCCCTTTGAAGACTCTCCGGATAATGCAGCAAGCCGTACGAAGATACGGCCTAGATACACCTACTATTCCCCGAGCAGTGGAACGCTAAACCTTTTCTGATCCAAACAGCACGCATTCTTCCATGCTTCCAATTACAGCTGGTTCTTGACCTTCAACAAGTGGCCATTTTCGCCAACTTCAGTTACTCCTCCCTCTGTGACCAGCTCCTCAAGGCCACCCGTCTTGGCAAGGCGCTTATTCATCGTCCAGTAGTAGAAAATCATACCAGCGATGAGAACGATGCTCCCAGCGTAAATACAAAGAATCTTCAAGAACCCATGATAGTACACGGGTGCATCGCTCTTGACGAAGATGCCCTGCCCACATAGACCTCCCAGGTTTGAGCCAGCAACTGCCAGTGCAAGACCCAGGCAGCGCACCTGTGGGTCAGCGGTATTGACGCTGAACCAGGCATCATTGATGCTCTGGGAGACGGCCATACCCGATGTCAGCAGTGTCAGGATCGCGTACTTCAGCCAAATATCACTACTTCTGACTATGGCATACTGAACGCCTGAGAAGATGATGGAGTAGGCCGCACATAATAGGCACAAAGGTCCACGGGAGGACGTCTTGTCGCTCACCCACGCGACGAGAACGGCGAATATGCACACGCCGAAGTTGTGAACAGCCGACAAGAAGCTTGCCGTGGCGGCGCTGAATCCGAGGTTCTTGATGATTGTCGGCGAGTAGACGCCGAGTGCACCTTTCGGGGCCAAAGAGATGACATTAATGCTGAAATGGCCCCAGATCGGGAAGCTTGTGAAGACAATCTGCAAGGCTCTCTTGGGGCTGATTCCAGATAGTCGGGCAGCTTTCCGGGGGTCGTCGAGAATGACGCGGCTGTTGAGAATGCGGCGGTCTTCCTCACTGAAGAAGTTGAGTCTCTGCATGCCACAAAGAGGAACAGTGTCGGTGTTTGATCGGGGCATGGTGAAAATGAAAATTATGCCGACCACAAACGTGAACAGACCATCTATGAGAAAGAGCCACTAATTCATGACGGTTAGCCCAGGCCTCCAACAGATGTTTTCATCGTGTACTAACCTGCCACTTCTTGAGACCAGACGACTCAGGAATCTTGAAGATCAGTCCCGCGAGGAGTCCACCGATGCCGGATGAGAAGTAGTTGCCGAGGTAGACTAAAGTGACCCTCATAGCCATCTCTCTTCTTGTGTAAAATGATGCCAGGATTGTCAAGGAAGCTGCCAAATAACCGGCCTCCCACATACCAAGCATGAATCGAGTGGCGTAGAACCCCGACAGGTTGTGGATAGCCGTCTGTGCTGTTGCGATGGTACCCCAAGAAAAGATCTGGATCGTGAGCCACAATGCAGGCCCAATCCTGGAGAGAACCATGTTGAACGGAATCTCGAAGATGACAATTGCCGCAAGCATAAGCTGCTGACCATGGTTGACATGGTCGTTATCGATGCCCAGATCCTTGGTGAAGCTCGTAGTGAGGGCGTATGAGATATTGCCCTTGTCGAGTTGGAGAGCAAACAAGCCGAGCATCAAGATGGGCAGAACGATGAAATCAAGTCTTTCCTCGGCGGTCAGCAAAGATTCAACGGGGGCGAGGGAACAAAGTATATCTTACTTGCGTCTAAGCCTGGATTCAGCTGCAGGAGTCCAATCACCGATGACCAAGGAGCTTGGAGATGGCTGCTCCTGAGGAGTCTTTTCGTCCGACATTTCCGACGACGTGGTGGCTCCGACTTTGGGATAATGGTCGGAAGTCTGTATGGTCATGATGCCGGTTTAAAGGTGAGGGTTCGTGGTGAATCAGTGATGTCCGGGTATCGTGTGTCTTCCATTGGCATCAATCGGTTTTATCATTCCCATGCTCAGTGTTCCTTTCGTGAGAAGTCGGCGCCACGCCTATGGCGCAATTCCTGATGCTGTGTCGACTTCTCCAACATCGCGAACCTCCTTGACGCCCCCAGGTGAGCGGTGCGCCATGAACCATCGGGCATAGGAAAATAATTTCGAAGTTCCGAATGCCGATCGGGGGTTTTCATCGGCTTCGCTGTGGCACAAGCGCACTTCTTGATCACGCCATCATAAGTTTGACTCGTTTGGTGGGGAAATCCAATCCACCACCATGAAGGTAGGTGCCTTACTAACCGCGATAGGCGAAATTCAGCAGCATGATGGCTTGACATCTGATGGGAAATTTCGCTCAAATGATTTTATGGAAAGCCTTGCCATTATGATTTAGCTATCTCCGGAGAAGTAGGGTAGTGATGAGAATTCCGCATCATTGAGCATGTCGAGGGAATCCCATTGTAACGAGCCCAGAGTCGCGAGATCTGCCCAGCCTGTAAATGCAGGGGCTACCTGGCCAGCATGATCCCCAAAGTGGTAGGACGGATATGAATTAGATGGGAACTCGAACTTGTGATCCTTGAGCGACCGCCGCAGCTTATCGAAGGCATTCCGCGGTGACGCATCCTCAATCGCAGAGTCCACAAAGCCTTGTGTTCCTCGGTACGAAATCGGAGACACAGACACTTGATCGATGTATTCAGAGACAGCGTCAATGATAGCGTCAAGGGTATCGCAGTACTTGCGAACCGCGGCATTCCTCTCAGCGGCAGCGTAGAGTGATGAAGAGCAGACCCGCAGGTTGTTTGCTATTGCGGGGGTCCACAGAGTAGGATCCTTCGTCACAATGTAGCTGTCTTGGTAAGTCATTGCCTGAGAATGAGGATGCCATCGCTTTGGACTTACCATATCGTCATGCCCGCAACGAACACCGAGTTGATCAAAGTAAAGGAATAACCCAAAGACCGCTTAAGTCGTAACTTCTTGAACAAACGACACATCTCGCCGGCTGCCTCCAAGCAAGTTCGTATCAAATAGTCTGACCGTTCAAGGGTCGATAAGACCGGCTCTATAAGCACTCGTATGCTGTTCTTGACATGCATTTGAAGAAAGTCGTAGTCGGGCGGACTGCATTGAGGCAATGATGCCTCAAACTGATACAGCCTGTCTAGAAGGGGTGGTATCTGTGCTCGAGAGAACACGGACTGTCCAACGCGGCATATTTGGCTGTATGTCTGGGCGTTGATCCTGCTAAGTTCGACTGTCAAGATGAATAATTTCATGTCCAGGGGTCGTCGTGATTCGTCTTGAGGATCTAGATCCGTGATGCTCTGGCCATCCTCGCTGAAGAGAAAGACCTGATGCAGCGAAGGTGCCGGCATATTGACGTCGATGTCTTGATCGGAAAGACTAAAGGGGCGTTTCAATTGCCGGCAGACGTTTCTTTCTATAACGTAAACCGACCAGAACAAGCGCCGATGTAGGTCGGCTACTCTCTGATCGAGGTCTTTGTAATGATACTCGCGGTGAAGGTCGGCGTCGATCGCTGTCCGCATTGCTGAACCGATCAGGTACCATACTTCTGACGAGAAGCTACTCCGTAGCTTGTACAGTACCATCCAGAGGAGAACTTCCGTTTCTTCAACCAAAGAAAGCTCGCTCACCACGGAATCCCGCAATTCTAAAGCCCTGTTGAAGAACAGATCGGGGCGCAGCCTGGGTGAAGGACCTGTGAGTTGCATGACTGCTGCTCCGATGGCGTAGGACATGTATAACCGCAGCTGCTTAACC
The DNA here is from genome assembly GCA_002851705.1 of Verticillium albo-atrum. Lineage (NCBI taxonomy): Eukaryota > Fungi > Ascomycota > Sordariomycetes > Glomerellales > Plectosphaerellaceae > Verticillium > Verticillium albo-atrum. The sequence continues at coordinate 1,729,286 of NMXJ01000008.1, forward strand.
TTATCCAGGTCCATGGATGCTGTATTGTCGCCTAGGCTGCTGTTCGTGTGCAGAATCTCTGCGAAATCACAAAAAGGAACGCGTCGGTGCATGCTTTCCAGGTATGTTGTTAAGATTTGTTGCCGTAGTTTGGGTTCAAGACTTGAAAGATCTCCGTAGTGTTGTGAATTCATTTCCGCGTCGCTGTTCACGCGTTTTCGAGAATATTCGCCTTTCGACGAAGACCGACTTGCTGGTGATATCGCATTGCTTGACGTAGGCCGTCCCGAAGTGTGTGTATCCTCATCCTGTTCATGAAGGTCGCCGTCGCTCGTCCGCCATGTGCCGACTCCGTCATCTCGGACAGCTGGTGGCTGCGGTGAGTCCGGGAACTGTTCTTCGTATGGTGTCTTGCACGTCGTTTGTGCCTCCAGGTCCTCAATCTTGTTCAGAAGCTCCTCTTTCGACAGCCCAGCTAAACGTCTCATAGATGGTGTAGACGTTCGACTGCAAGGGATGTTTGCTGTCTCGCAGTTCACACAAGCCGGGTAACCGACGCATCGCTGCTTCCGTCGATGGCAGCGAAGGCACGCCTTGGATGCCGCGCCCCTTTTCCTCTGGACATGGTTGTCTTCCATCTCGTCGTTGTCGTATGACCAAGTGTGTCTTTCAGTGGTCGAAGCCCGCTGGATTCAAGACCACCATGGGCGCATCCCAATTAATGGCATGTGGAGTTTAGGTAAGCGATTCGCAAGATCACCGAAAATGACGCCATACAACAAACATGGTTTATTCAAGGATCTAAGCAGACGGCGCATTCTCCGCCACGATAATACAGGGGGAGCTGATTTTCTGTGCATTTCAAGCACGCAGCGACTTTTCTTTCATTGTCATTGCCACAGCCAGTCCAAGGATAATGCACCCGATGGATAGAACTACATTCAGTCAGTCTCCGTAACATAGCCTTCACGGAGTGTGGACGTCCTACCATGCGAACCAGCAATTGCATCGATGTAGGCCGAAGACACTAACATCCAGATATCTTTCGGCAGTGTTTGGGTATACTCAACGTTTGACAACACATGCTCGATAATCTAACAAAGATCAGTACCGATCTCTACCGTCGAGGATGCCACTTGTTACCTTCTTTCGTCCTTCAATGCCCTGAAGAACTGTTTCGAGCTTCGATTTCAGGATGTAGTTGATTGTTGCAGTTGATATACTCGCGCCAAAAAGGATGCCTATATTCTGGGCGAGGAACCAAGACGCCCCGGCAATGGCGATTTCGGAATGATCGAGCGATGCCGCAAGATGGACAAAGGTTGAGGATTGAATGATCCCCATACCAGCACCCGGCAGTGCGACAAGTAGAGAGTCAAACCAGGCTGTAGATCCTCTCCACCGAACAAAGATCAGAAGGAATCCCAAGAGGCCGGCCAGATTCCCGCACACCATTAGGAACTTGTATCTCTGGGTTTTTGTAATCAACCGCTGGCTGATTACTGTCCCAGCAGCATTACCAACGACAACTGGAACAATGCGAGTGCTGCTGGACCCCACAGACTCGAGCCCGATGACTTGATAGTACATCGGTATGGTGTAAAGCAGCTATTGACGAGTATCAGCTTCTCCGATTCAAACACCAATGCACGCAACGTACCCCAAATTGACCGGCCGCCTGTAAACCGACAACGGAATATGATGTTAGAACGTCTCGCTTCAAGACAAGATCCAACGGTAGTATCGGCTCTTGCGCGTAGTACTTCTCAGTGAGCGTGAACAGCACCAAGAAGAGGCCGAATAGACCAAAGAGACCAGCTGTGACCCAACAGACACCGGTCTTCATGGCGTAGTCCATTGACATGATGCCAGCCAGGACGGTTCCAACTAGCATTGTTGCTCCCGCCAAGTCGACTCGAGAAAACTTGGACTTCGGACCAGCAGGGTCATCTTTTTGCAGGCTCTGAGCCGGTGGTCCGGGAAGCTTCCACAGAACGAGGCCAAGGCCAAGCAGAGCCACTGGAAGTTGAAAGAGAAATGGCCAAGAAGAGGTGTCAGAATCAGATCAATACGGATAGGAATTTGTACGTACCAACGCCAACCAACAGCACCAGCAAGCCATCCGCCAATCGGCCCTCCAAGCGACCGGGCTATCGTGGCAGTTAAATTCACATATCCTCGGTACTGGGCCACCATTGGTAACGGGATCACATCTGTAAGTGTCGCTTAGAAGCATGCAAAGTGCCGAACTGCAAGCCGAGTATCTTACCAGCAACAATGATTGAGGTCAGTGCAATCTTTCCGGCACTCCCTACACCACTCACAGCGCGGCCCACGAGCAAATGCCAATAGCTTTGGCCAGTGCCACTAAATGAAGAGGTCAGCTATGTGAATTGTACCAGCAGCTTAGTTATAACTCACACAATAAGGCATCCTACGCCAAAGATGACCCAGCAGAACACCAAGCACTCTCTCCTCCCGTAAATATCGCTGAGCTTTCCATACTTGGCGCGGTTAGACAGCATTCATCGAGGTTTCTAGGCGAGCTCTTACGAGAGGCTGGCTCGCGGACTGAGCCAGCGTATAGATCGTGAGAAGCCATGCGGAAGAGGAAAGAGCGTCGAACTCCGATGCGATGTGCTGATTTGTCGCTATGACAATAGATGAAATGACATTTGACAAGAAGATCCCTGGAACAGCCTTAGCCAATGCCTACACTGTGTTACGTGCCGGGGAAGATACCTAAAAGCAAAATCGGAAAGACTACCCACCGAAGGCTGATGGATGGTAACTCAATATCGTGGAGGGTGGGAGGTACTGCGCAGTGAATGAGTGGGTGTGTTTGAACATCGATTTGGTGTATCTCCTCACCGAGACCGCTCTCCTGTCGAAGCAGTGGCGTCCTTTCGTCATCCCCCACAGCAACATCGTTCTTTTGGACGCCCATATTGCCAGAATTGAACTTCAAGTTGATTGATGAAGATCATGTGTTTTTTTGCGATGTGTTGGAGAGACTTCTCTTGCGCCACTGATCGAAAAGGGCCGCCCCTTCCTTCGGATATCAAATACGTCCGTATCAGTCGGAGCGCATTCGGCCATCGCCCAGGCGATAATGCCCTTTGAAATGATTATGACCGTGTCTAGCGCATATTAGTTGTGGCGTTGGAGCGGCGTTGTCGTTGCGCCAGTATGCGTCGATCATCGGCCATCGGCCACACTCCCGTCGGCCATCGGAGTGCATGGTTTCTCATCGGCCCTCGGAATCCACTTTTGGGGCATCGGAACAGGTATCTATCCACCACCAACGGCTTCATCGAAAAGTGGGAGGTCTGTGATATTAGAGGGACGTCAGGGTGTTAACGATCCCTGGGAATCAGCCAGTCACTGCTTGCAGGCTTTGACCACACAAGCACGAACTTGATACCATGATTCTCGCAGCAGGACTCCTCTTCTTCGCGAGGCTAGCACTATGCCGGCGGCCCAATATTCTGTTCATCCTGACTGATGACCAGGATCTTCACATGGAAAGCGTGGCTCACATGCCACATCTCACGGTACGTGGTAACTCTTCATCTCATACCAACAGTGAGCTAATCGACCCCAACAGGAGCTTATTGTCAAAGAGGGCACCAGCTACACCCAGCACTACTGTACAGTAGCCCTGTGTTGCCCTTCTCGGGCAACGTTATGGACTGGCCAAGCTGCACACAATCATAATGTTACCAATGTGTCACCACCTCACGGCGGATACCCCAAGGTAGTCAAGCAGGGCATCAATGATGACAACCTCTTCGTCTGGATGCAACAGGCTGGGTACAACACCTACTACACGGGGAAGTTGTGGAACTTCCACACTGTCGACAATTACAACGAGCCTTATGCTCAAGGATTCAACGGGTCCGACTTTCTGCTGGACCCGTTCACCTACCAGTACTGGAACGCCAAGATTTCACACAATGGGGAAGAACCCGTTAGCTACGCGAACCACTATTCGACAGATATCGTCACCGAGAAAGCTCTTGCTTGGCTGGATGAAGCGTTGGAGGAGGATGACCCATTTTTCCTTACCGTCTCGCCCATTGCTCCGCATTCGAACTGGGTTATCGACACGGAAAGAGATCTGTCCTACCTCGAAGAGCCAAAGTCTGCCCCAAGACATGAGAATCTTTTCGCAGACTACGTCATCCCCCGAGAGGCGAGTTTCAATGCAGCGATTGACGGAGCGTCTAGCTGGATCAAGGACCTGCCGCCGCTGAACGAAACAACCATCGTCTACAACGATCACTACCAGCGACAGCGCCTTCGTGCCCTTCAGTCAGTGGACGAGATGGTGTCTGATTTGGTTGACCGCCTCGAGGAAGCCGGTCAGCTGGACAATACGTTCATTTTCTACACCACAGATAATGGTTACCACATTTCGCAACACCGGATGAACCCTGGGAAGGAATGCGGATACGGTATGTGCTGAGCCCTCACCTTCTGTTTCTCCATTGAACTGACCGCCAGACACCGACATACACATCCCATTCTTCGTGCGAGGCCCGGGGATTTCTGCTGGCGAGTCTTTCAACGTTGTCACCACGCACACCGATGTAGCAGCAACTGTGTTACAGATCGCCGGACTGAGCAAGGAGCTCGACGGAATTGCACTGCCACTGGTTGCCTCGGATAGTGTAGTTGGTAGACAAGAGCACGCTGTGATCGAGTACTGGGGTGCTGTAAGTATTGTCCCCTCTTGTGAATGATAGATGCTAATAAGAGCAGGCTGTTCCCGAAAGGATATACGGGGCCCGCAGCGACCGGAATCGAGAGGCCGGAGTCTGGCATGGCTACTATTTAAACAACACGTTTAAAGGTCTCAGAATCGTTGCTGAGGAATACAGCCTATACTACTCGGTCTGGTGCACCAACGAGACGGAATTCTTTGACCTCCAGGTTCGTATCCACATGTTCCGTTTGCGTCTCAAATTGATGTTTGCTGACCAGAGCCAGGCCGATCCTCATCAAGTACGAAACCTCGCGTCTTCTGAAGATGCCGGCGAGGTCTATCGACTCGCCGGTAGACCTCTTGCAGAAGTTCTCACACGTCTGAACGCTTTGATCATGGTGCTCAAGACGTGTAAGCACAGGACTTGTACCCATCCGTGGGAAAGCCTCCATCTTGACGGGACTGTCGGAAGCCTAAAGCAGGCTCTACACGAGAAATTTGATTCTTTTTACCAACGCCAACCTCAGATGTGGTTCTTGGCTTGTCCGGAGGCATACATAGCGGAGGTAGAGAACCAGGAACCTGTGGAAGCATTATCGGGAGGTCTGGTCGTGCAACAGCCAGCGTTCGATTGGAGCAAGCATTGGCAACACTTTACGTAGACGGCATGGGTAGGCAGTCAGACTTAGAGGATCATATTCACATGATCTTCCACCCCAGACAGGCAGGATCAAGGATGAAGGACTTCTTCGGAGCCTCCGACGAAGTGAGAGGACTTCTCAGTTTGGGACTCTTGCCTCCCTTCCTTCCAATTTTGACTTATTCTGTACAGGCACTGGATAATCGAGACGATGCATGACCATTCTGTAAGATTTGTTTGAATTCCTGTGGCTATTTTCCCTGCCTGATCCTGCCCTTAACTTGCAAGCTCATCCCGCCATTGAATATCACGAAGCACGATTCAGCCTACTCCCCATTGAACGCCTTCTGGAGGCCCGCAATGTCCATCTTCTTCATCTGCATCATCGCCACCATGGCCCGGTCCGCCTTGACTTTGTCAGGGTCCGACAACATTGTCTTGAGCACCTTGGGCACGACCTGCCACGCGAGCCCGTACTTATCGGCGAGCCACCCGCACTCCTGCCTCTTGACTTCGCCCCCCTCGCCCAGCTTGCTCCAGTAGTAGTCGATCTCCTCCTGGTCGTCGCAGTCGACCATGAAGGAGATGGCCTCGTCGAACTTGAAGTGCGGCCCGCCGTTGAGGCCGACGAACTTTTGCCCGTTCATCTCGAACTCGATGACGAGGAGGCTGCCGGGCTTCTGACCGTGCACCTCTTGCCCTGCGTCGCTGTAGTATTGCCGGTGGGTGATCTTGGAGTCCTTGAAGATGGAGGTGTAGAACAGGGCAGCCTCCTCGGCTTTGCCGTCGAACCAGAGGCAGGTGGTGAATTTGGCGATGGGCATGTTGACTTTGTGTGTGATAGGGAGTAGATGTGGTGTTGGAGTTGGAACTGGATGTGCTTAGGTTCAATTGATTTCTAGTCTCACTTGGAATTGTAGGATCTGGTAAATGTCGTTGCTGGAAGAAGCCCCTGATATATGCGAATCTCCTGCTCCGAGCTCGTTCACAGGCAAAGCACCGTGAACACAAAGGAAGTCACATCGTGAATGAAGTACGTCTTGACCGCCCCTCGAGCTGAGATCCTGGTGTATTCGATCCTGGCGTAACATTGGCCGGCGCGCAGCATGGCTGAACTGCCTGAACCCTATTGACAAGACCCCGCACGCCTGCCTGGTGTGGCGCTGTATCCTGAACGCTAGTAATCGTCGGGACGATTGTTAGCCCATCGTCACGCTGATCTGGTGGTTTGCACTGTCGTTGTGCTGCTGATTACTATTCTGTCCGCGAGATCGGAAATACTTGATGATCACTGCCTGCACAAATCGGGATCCTCATGCCAGCCGTGTGAGATACATCTGCACGGGGAGACAACTTCACAGAACCCAGGCAAAAACGTCCGCGGTCGTGTGCGCATCCGAATGCCGTCACAGGTATTGCTCCAACAGTCTTGGTGTGACGACCCTCGAACCTGCGCTTCCCACGTATGTCGGAATGATTGGGCCTTGGAGCTGAGGGCTGGCGCGGCACCATTCTTGGCAGGATTCACGAGACTTGCTCACCTGAGTGAGATTGGGGTGACACAGTGGCCATCAGCCCTCGCCAAGTCGACAGCCTCATGTCCTCGCGAGGACACCATCTGACATGGGGCGCAATGGCCTGACCAACTTATCACTTGCGAGTAGAACAAGAAAAGCAACGCTATACGACATGTCGTGAAGCATCATAAAAAAAGTAAAATTACATGCATACGTAGGATCAAGAATCGTGCTCTATCTTCCGGAACGTCCATGTCCCGCCAAACCCATCCGAGTCGCTCCAACCCGAATAATAGCGCCGTTGAGGTTGACAATATGTAAAATGAATGACTTAGGTGTCTTCAAGAAGCGACAGAAGCCGTGAGGCGGCTTGAACCAATGCTGAGAAGTACGGCTACACGTCCAACATGCTCTTGAACCGTTGTGGCGGTCCGCTTGTTGACGCGCCCGTGTTGACACTGGGACTCCGAGCCGAAGCGTCCGGCGACGTGATGACATCGCCAGCCCCGTCTGTTGTCGGCTGACTGCCCTCTCGTCCACGCGCCTGCCCGACGTACGGCGGCGGCGCGGGCCCGTCCTGCATCAGCTCCGCCCTCCTAGCAGCTTGAGCTTCGGCTGTAGACTGTGCACCACCGTTGGGGAACAGCATATCGGCCGCCGTATTCCTGGCATGCTCTGTCCTTCTCCTGTCCGACTTGCCAGCATATGAGGCCGAGACGCTGGGCTTCTTCGACGCATCGATGAGGCCGACCTCGGACTGCCGGCGGGCATTCGCCGGGCCAGCGCCGGGTCCATTCTTCGTCAAGTCTCTCAGCTCTACAAGGCCGCGATGGCGCTCAGCGTTGCGCATCTCCTTAATGCGGGCGTGCTTCACACCGCGAGATGTTCCGCCCGTATCTTGGCCAGCCTGATCAGCCTGCATGGCGGTGTTACCACGGCGCCACCAGCTGGGCTTCTGCGCGTAGCCCATCTCCCGATCGTGCTCTTGGCCGCGGTAACGGCGCTGGCGTATGAGCTCCTTGTCTTCGTTGGGCGTCCTGAAGCCCCATACAATCTGCACAATAAGGATGAGCAGCGTCGGGACATATCCGCCGGCATAGACAGAAGCCAGGTTCGAAGTGGCGTTGAGGACGGAATAGTCAAAGGTAAAGGCGCAGAAAGCTTGGAAGCCGACGACGACAAGGGCCAGAGGCATAAGCAGGTGGAAGCGGAGTGGAGTGAACTTGAAGAGTCCGATTGTCTTGTTGATAATGCCGCGGTTGCGAGGTTTGTAGTGCTTGACGGAGTGGCGGAGGGAAACCGCAATGATGATCCAGCAGAAAAGGAGGAAGAGAGCTGCAATCTTGAAGCGGATGTCCGTCGCTGCAGGTCCGGCCTTGTCCACAATCTGCTCGGGCGTGCGCTGGAGCTCGATCCTGCCCCAGTTTCGGGGAATGATCATGAAGAAGTTGAGCCAGATGAAAAGGTAGAACACCAGGGGCATCCAGAACTCGACCTTGGACCGCCTGTCGTCGTCCTTCAGCAGGAATGGGTCCGGGTCGATGTATTGTCGCTCCTGCCAGCTGCCCCAGTGACGGGCAGCCTCCCATACCAATGCCAAAACGCCCTGCTGCATCAGGTACCAGAAGAAGCTGTTCAGGATGATGGGCAAGCCCATGACGCGGAATCGATCGACGTCGACATTTGTAAAGAGACTGATGACGGCCGTCGCAATGACCCATATGCTCCAGTACCACTGCCATCTGCGGCCGATCGGGGTGAATCGCTTCTCGGCGGGGAGGTGTAGGGTGCCGTGCTTCTTCAGGTTCATGAGGACGAGGACGAGGCAGAAGGCGAAGGCGACGGCGAAGACGATGCCAGCGATGGCACGGTCGCCAATGGGGTCAACGGGGTTATAGCATGATGTCGAGTTGATGAAGCTACCGTTGTTGAAGACAAACTCGGGGGTGTAGTCGCCGTCGGTGAGGATGCAGCGGGAGCCGTTGGAGAGGGTGCCGTTGCTGTAGAGGGTGAAGTTCCAGTGTTGGAGGGTGGTGAGGTTGAAGTGGACGCCGTTGATGACCGTGTCGCTAGTATTCAGGCCCTCGGGAAACTCGATGAGGTCTCGCACATCGAGGATGCCCATGATGGGTGACTGGGCGCGGGGCGCGTCGCCGTCAAGTAGGCTTGGAAGCTGTCGTCAGGCCAAGAGACGGCCAAGCCGCAGAGTCCGGGGTGGAGGTGGAGCGATGGCGGCTCAGAGTTCGACAGAGGGGATGTCGAATCCAAACAAATGTTGCAGGGTGCGCGATTGAGGATCCCAGCGCAGGCGTTGTCGTGATTAGGACATGGTAGGAGAGAGAGGAAATCGGGAGGTTGATGGTTGAAGGTTGAAGGAGGAGACGATTGACGGTCAGACCGGACGGAGTCGCCGGCAACGAGAGATAAAAAAACAAGAGCCCGGTGAGGTCAGATGCCGGGACCAGTTGGAGCTTGGAGGCGAAATGGGAATAACAAGTCGGGATCCATTGCTGGGGGGCATGGGGTGGGATGGAATCTGCAGCTGCTCCCAGCGCATCCGGCCGATCACTCCCGAGCCCCGGAGACGGCGGATGCAGTAAAGCGATGTTTCAACCCCACCTTTCGTCATGGAATGCACGTGCCTTGTCCGAGCTAGCCCTCTGTGGCTGAGCCCTGCATCAGCCACTGACCCCACCGCGTTCCTCCCCTTGGATCGTCCAGCTCGACACGGACACGGTGACATGGACAGAGGGCTGTCAGTTGGTTGTACCTGACGTGAGGTAGTAGCTCCCCTCCATCTCCAAGTGGAAGCCCCTCGCTGGAATATCACGACAACGCGCATCTCACACCCCCCAAGCTCCCAATGCGCCAGTACCAAGCGCTGAAACACTCAATTCGCCCATCATGACCTCCCAGGATGAGGAGGATCCCTCCTACATCGACTACGAAGCCTTCCTGGCCCCCGACTTCAAGCCATCCTCCTTCGCAAACACCCTCGTCCTCTCCACCAACAACCCCAGCGACACGCCCCTCGATCTCAGCACACCACTCTCGCGTGTCCTCTTTGATACCCAGGAAGTCGACTCCCACATCGACCTTTTAACAACCAAGTCCGCCATCCCTCTCCTGGAGCACACCAACAGTCAGACAGTATCGAGCAAACGCATTGTCTCCGAGCTCGATGCCCAGATCAAGTCTCTGAACGACAGCTACAAGCAGCTCGAGAAGGAGGTCATCAACAAGCATGCTGAAGCAGATGAGGTGCGCCAGGTCGCCACACGCCTGTGGGAGACGTTGAGACTTGGCCGGTCTGTCGGACGGTGCCTGCAGCTGGGACGCCAGCTCGAGGTGCAGCACACCGAGATCGCCGGGTCAAGCATCAGCGCTGCGGCCGCCACCGCTGGAAAGAGGGAGGATCACAGGGCATTGATTCGCTGCGCGCACACCATTCTTTCGCTGCGAGAGGTTTTCGATGCTACGGCGCCCGGCGAGGAGGGCCATGGTCTCAACCGGGTCGACACGATCAAGAGTCTCCGCGAGAACGTCCTTGTGCCCCTCGAGCGCTCTGTAAAGGAGACGGCCGAACGTATCGTACGTGACTTCTCCGTCCCTGACACGGCGACATTCGCCCAAAGCGAGGATATCAAGGCCCGCACCGTTTCTGCCATGATCACGCTCTACCTGCTATCGCCTACGAACCAGACGCAGTCGAAGCCAGACAAGTGGACGCCGACTCTACTGCTTCAGGCTCTCGAGAACTATTTCCGAACCGCCTTGTCGAGCTCCATTGCGTCACTGGCGCGAGCACTCAGCCAGCTGCCCATCCTCGACCGCACACTCGCCGAGATCACGGCCCGTTGCCAGAACATTGTGGCACTCGAGATGGTCCTGGAAGGCACCAAACCACCGGTGCATCCCCTGTTGCAAGCCGAAGGTACCCAGGCGAAGCTGCCACCGAACATGTTGCAGCCTCTCCTGGCGCATCTTGAGACGGGCAGCCTGCCGTCTTACTTCTGGCGGACCATGGCAAGCAGTCTTGGAACGAAGGTCCAAGACATTATGAATAGGGGAGGCGTTTCCGCGAGGACGCTCAAGTCGAACAAGCAAGGTGTCGGCGAGGCCGTCAGGGACTGTGTTGTCAGGGGTTGTCGGGCACCAAGTGCCATGAAGGGCAAGGGCGAAAAAGCGAAGGAGGGCAATTGGGAGCGGGAGGTGGCGGTCATGGTAGGGAGTGTTGTAAACAATCTAGGTAGGTGATGTAGCCTGCTCTATCACAACGACATGAACTGCCTTGCTCGCTTCTGTCTCTTTGACCGAGTCCACGTGCTGCGCTCTTCCTCATCTATGATGTGTTGTTTTGAAAGCACGACAGGCAGTCGCGTGTTCCCATGTTCGCGTGCTTGGTTGTGTTGTGGAGAGGCGCGAGATTCGTGATCCCCTGAATTCAGGAAGGAGCAGTCCACTCGGTCGTGGTTCGTACCTTCTTCACAGTATTCCTACCTGCCTTCCCGCCAGGTAGCCAACCTCGATCCTGCACCAGGGCTTTTCTCACCCTTCCCTTCTTTATTGATTAGGTGCCTTCCCTGCCTTCTTCCGACCTCTCGTCAACAACGATCTCTCCCACTCGTATCAACCACGATCTCCTACACTCGTCAACCACCCCCCCCCCCCCTCTTCCGTTACCTGGCACACACTCATCAACTGCCTCAGCCGGATTTCTCTTGCCCCTTTCGTTTCTGGGGCAGACCAGAGAACGCGCGCTGCCTAACCACCTAACCGACGCATCGCGCGCGACATGTGCCACGTTTCCCACCGGCACGTCTGACTGCAGCTGCTTCGACTATCTCTTCCAGAAAGCGACCTTTCATTCCGCCTTTCACTCGTTCTTTCAAGTCTACTCTGCGACGAGCAACCCCGCACATCGTCGCGCACGAGAAAATACATGAGCCATGGACGGCAAGGACACTACTGATGGCGCGAGCCTCCCTACTATGGACAACACTGAAAGGTTCAAGATGAGCGACCACCAGTAAGTCTACAACAGCAGACATCGCCTCTCTAAAAAGGCTCTTGCCCTCTCTATTCCACCTCTCGCTCACCCCACCACCTCTCGATACCACACCATCTGACCACCTCCAGGCTCCTGACCTCGGGCTTTTTCGCTGACTGCGAGCTCGTCCTCGGCGAGAAAGTCTGGAAGCTTCACAAGTCAGTTGTCTGTCTGCGTTCCAAGTACTTTGAGCGCGCCCTTATGGGTAACTGGCCTGTGAGTGCATCGGATCCTGCCGAGGCCGCCGACAGTCTAACTCTGTCCAAGGAGGCCAGGACGAGCAAAATCACGTTGATGCCGGGCCAGTTTGCCGAGGAGCAGATCGATTGGCTCATCAATTTCATCTACACTGGTGGTAAGCACTTGCGTCAACCCAGCCTCCCTATAATGCTTTTTCCTTTCCTGCTCTTGTTTTCCCGTTATACCTCGGTGCACCATACTAATGTCCTTGCAAGCTTGCGATCTGGACGAACTCAGGTCCACCAAGACCGTCCTCCAGGCGTCTGCTCATCTCTTCGCCCTCGGCGACTACTTTCTGGTGCCAGGCCTCTGCGACTGCGCCATCGACACAGTCATGTCGCGTTGGGACCCTCGATACCGCCAGCGGATGGGCCGACAGCTTCCGTGGCTTCGCATGGGTTCGTCCATTCGGAACTGGACCTACGAGTTTGACGGGGAGGACTGGCAGCAGGCCATGCGCTGCGTTTACAAGCAGTGGGCGGAGGATGACAAGAACCTCTTGAAGATAGCCATGATGAAACTGTCGACGGAGAAGCTCTACTGCCGCCAGGAACTGCTCACTTCCAAGTATTTCCTGAGCTTCATCGACGAGGAGCCCCGATTCGCGAGGGATTTCATGAAGGTCATGGTGGCGGATCACATCACCAAGCTGCAGACTTAGCTGCTTGATGGATCAGCAGCCGGGAGGACTTTGGTTGAGGCAGGCGTCAGGATTTGCTTGTGGCGTTACGGATGATAGGAATCAAGCCTACTGGGCAACGAAAAATGGATTGCTTTGACATATCCTGGAGCCCCCTGATGATGATATGCTGTTGAGCTTTCGCCCCCAGCTTGACCTCGTCTGCCGCTAGCGCGTAAAGGGGATTTACGAGGCAGGTCAATGATGAGTCTCTTCAAATTGACTAGGGTTGCCGGCAGCGTCGCCGCCGTCCGGCACGCGTCCTGTGTGTCCGGTGCGTCCGAACCGTCCGGTTCATCCGGCCTGCGTTTGACCTGTCCGGCCTAGGCATTAGGTAGAATGCCAGGCAAAACGAGGCTCTAGCCGAGGCCAGATCATACATTGCTGACTAGGTAGATCGGGCTGATGGGGGATGCGCGGATTTCTTTGGAATTCTTTACGTGGAGGCACGGCGGGAGCGCGGTGACAAGAAGCCGGCAGCGATAGTAGTCTCGCCGGCCAAACATGACCCTGCATATTACGACCCAAGAGGCAATTCCTTTAGGCACCAATACTATGATGAGATCAGGGGGTGGAAGAGCCTCACGTCGCCATATCAGTAACCACGAGCATATCGAAACTATAAAGGCAGCAGGTAGACGGGATGCACGTCACACATCCCCGGGACGAGACTCCGAAACCTGCAGCCAGGCCACGCCACGCGAGGTAGCTGCATCAGGGCGGCCTACGAATATGTTAAAAAACATCGCATCTCGAGGTTGGCTCGAGCAGATTGGCCATTCGCAGGGCGAGATGGGCGCCATGTGCGGCTTTCTTGAGGGAGAATGTTACTCTCCGGGAGGGGGGTGGGAGCCGACGATAGGAGATGATGGTCTTGCTCTGAAAGCTGTTGGTAAATGGCTCATCGGGTTGGGGCTGAGGTTGCGCTGGTGCGGTGTTTCTGCGGCGGCATGAATTCTTGATATGGCTCTGGAGCGAGGCATTGCCGCCGACGGAAAGGGGGGGGAGTTGTGTGAGGATGCCGCTTTTGAACCCTGACGGCGTCCGATGGCATTTTGATGCGGGCTTTTGCGCACTGAGTGTACTTTATCGAGAGGAAAGGCATGGTCGTCGTCGGACGTGCTGCTTGGCGGGTTCCGGATGGGGCCCAGGCATGGGCGCAGGGGCGGGCCGCGATGCTGGGCCGTTGACAAGCCGATGGATGGATGGGTCATCTCGATGGGCGGAGCGGAGCATCCTCGTTGGGGTTGGGTCTTTGGATTCTGGATCTTGTTCGTCCCATGTCCCCGTCTGGGCTTAGGATCGTGGGCTATCCTCGGGCTGTCCGCGGGGGTGGGTGGTGTTTCGTCGGACGACCTCGGGGCTTTTTCCCATTGCCATTCATCGCCGTTCGCTGCCATTCGTCCGCCGGCCTGTTCTGTTCTGTTCTGTTCTGTTCTCGTGTGTCCTTTCATCTGCAGAGGGCCTTCACCGTCTTTTTGCCAGGTCATGTCGCCTCCCATGTTGGACTGCACGACAAGAAAGATAGCACGACAGCACAGGTGGACAGGCAAGCAACAACAAGCAGTAGGCAGGTGGCAGGTGGCATGAGGCAGGTGGAGGCAGAAGCGAGCTGGCCAGAACTGACGAGAGGCCAGAGAAAAGAGGGGTTGATGAGCTTGAGTGTCTTTAGCGTGTGGTTAGCGCATGGTTAGCGAGCTTGGGCGCCTGGAGCTCCAGCTGTAGAGGACCTGGAGCAAGCACCTAGGCCCCTGTAGTGCCCCTGCTGGCGGCGCAATTCCACCCACTCACCCACCTTGCAGAAGAGCTGACGTGGTACGTACTGGTGCTATGCGTACACTCGTAGCTCTGTGGAAAGTGGCCCGTGTGCCGCCATCCTGCACTTGCCGCGGGTTCGGCCTGCGTTGCTCTTGCTGGTCGCGTCTTAGCTCGCTCTCCTCGACGTGGGACATCACAGGCCGTTGCTGCCCTTGTTGCGAACCGGTCGTACCTTACTCTCTCCTTTTTCCCTCAACCACGCCTTCTTTGGGTCATCAATTCACCAGACCGAGAGATCCTTCCCTGATCACTGCCTCCTCTTCCTATTCTTTACCCTCTTCTTCTTCCATCCGCTGGCTTTTCATCCAATCTGCCTGTTCTCCTACCAAACCCCCAACGTAAGTACCTGGAACGCCTTGCATTTCGTTGCTTTCTTTTTACCCCTCCATCCCCTGCCGTCTGCCCCTCACCTCGCCCGCAAGCTCTCTCAAAGCTTCCCCCAAGCTCCCATCCTCCATTCATCGACGCGGGCTCGGGGCCAGCGATCTCGGTCGGGTCACACAAACCCAGAAACGCAATCGGATCCAGGTACAGGAGGAGCGGACCCAGGAACAGAGCTCCGGAGCCGACCCCGCCGTCCCAGGACAAGAACCAGAACCGCCGCACACCGCAAACCCCAAAACCCCAAACCACCTCGGTCGCCTGTATCGCCAATCACCAAGCTCCCATCTGCTCGACCAGGAAAGCTGCTGGGACCAGCTCCGTCCAATCATCTAGCCCACGCATCTTCGGCCCTGGGACAATCGGCCCTGGACCTCGACTTTTTTTCGGTTTGCCAAGATACACGGTCCTGGACCTAAAGTCCAGCCCACTATCAGGAGCAAACCGTCCTGACGCACGTCTGACGACCCGCAAATCCCTCGATCGACGGGTTCCTCTGACAAGACGTATCACCAACCCTACCAGGTCTGGACCGCCGACGCCGCTCTGCCACTGCTGATTCCCGCCTGTCAAGCGGCCCGACAGACGCAGCCAGCGCAGCCACCCGCCTGCCCTCTGTCCAAGGCCGCGAACCGACTTGTCACATCATCGTCGGCCACCCCTCCGTCGCCCCTTATCTCGTCCCACCGCCCTTCCACAGCAAGTCGTTCTGCCTGTATCTGTTGCGTCACATCTCGGTCACTCGTCCTGGTGCCGCGTTCCGCTCGCTGTCATACCACCTCTGATCAACCGGGCATCGTTCAAGGAAGCTACCATCCTTAACCATCCCGTACTGAGCCCTTTCGTTTGCCTCTTTGCTGCCTCTTGCCCTGCCTTCCGCTCTTCACCCCGCGAGTGTATCTTTGCCGGCCTCCAATTGACACATTCATCATGCCACAGGACTCCTCTCCCCGCCCGGGCCTCGAGCCGAACAGACCATCGTCCCCCTCGAGCCTCTCCAACGCGACGAATCCCAGTGAGTCGCCCGTCCACGGCCTGTCCTCCCGCGCTGCTGCCGCCGCCTACGCTGCCACCCCCGGCATTCACCTCGCAACCTACGACTCCCCCAGCGACATAAGAGAAAGCTATTTCCAACCAAACCCCCGCTCTCACCGTCCGAGCGACGCTCTTTCCGCCATTGCTACCGACACGGAGAAAGACGACGTCTTGCAACGTCTCACCCTCGAGACCATGGCACGCCGCCAGTCCATTGCAGAGATCCGCGAGGCGAATCCCGACCTACCTTTGAGTGGCAATATCATCTCAGCTACCTTTAATATCCCTCACTCGTTCAAATACCATCAGGGTTCAGACTGGGTACGCCGCAAGCCCGCGCATAGCTTCCCCAAAGTTTCCCCAAAACCCCGCGCTGACATCATGTTTGTGATACGTAGGAGCTCAAACCCCGCCGCGGTCAATCTGCACTTTTCGACTCCTTTACCCACCTCTCGTCCGAAGCTACGCCATGGAATCATACTGTCGTCGCATGGACCGGCGAGATCGATGCGTCGCAAGATGTCATCTCGCCTCCCGGCACCCCTCCTACAACCACGGTCCACATGCCCGGACTGAGCTCGCTCTCAGCGCCGGTCCCCATCGACGGTAGCTCTCGTCTGCCCACCCCACCCGTCTCCGATGGAATTTGGGTATCCAGGAAAGACCAACTGCGACTTGAGGATCAACTCTCGCATAACAAGATCATTAAGACGGTGCCGGTCTGGCTGTCTGACGACCACGAGAGCACCGATGAGGGTATTCACCTGAAGGACCAAGCCCGCTGGAGACGGTATGCCGAGCATGACCTCTACACCTTGTTCCATTACAAGCAGAACGAGCCATCCGATGGCCGCAGGGAGCGCATCAACTGGGCCGACTATTACCGCATGAACCAAAAGTTTGCCAACCGGGTCATCGAGCAGTATCAGGCCGGCGACATTGTCGTCATCCACGACTTTTACTTAATGCTACTCCCGAGCATGCTCCGCCAGCGCATCCCCAACATCTATATCGCCTTCTTCTTGCACTCGCCGTTCCCCAGCAGCGAGTTCCTACGTTGCCTCCCTCGCCGCAAGGAGATTCTCGAGGGAGTCCTCGGATCCAACCTCATTGGCTTCCAGTCCTACAGCTACTCCCGTCACTTCTCCAGTTGCTGCACGCGCATTCTTGGATTCCCTTCCGATAACCTCGGCGTCGATGCCTACGGAGCTCGCGTCCATGTCGGCGTCTTTCCTATCGGCATTGCCGCCGCCAAATGCGAATCGTATGCGTGGTCTGATGCCGTCACGGAGAAGTACAACGCTCTGAAGAAGATGTACGCGGGCAAGAAAATTATTGTTGGCCGCGACCGCCTTGATAGCGTCAGAGGTGTTGCGCAAAAACTCCAGGCTTTTGAGCGCTTCCTCGAGGTCTACCCCGAGTGGCGCGAGAAGGTTGTCCTGATCCAGGTCACATCGCCCACTGGCCTCGAGTCGGAGAAGGAGGACAATGACAGCAAAAGCAAGATTGCCACACGCGTCAACGAGCTCGTCATGAGGATCAACGGCATGTACGGCAGTCTCGGCTTCTCGCCCGTTCAGCACTACCCGCAGTACCTCACGCCGGACGAGTACTTTGCGCTCCTCCGCGCCGGCGACATCGGCTTGATCACGTCGGTGCGTGACGGCATGAACACCACCAGTCTGGAATATGTCATCTGCCAGCGCGACAGCCACGGGCCGCTGATCATCTCCGAGTTCAGCGGCACCGCCGGCAGCCTCAAGGACGCCATCCACATCAACCCCTGGGATCTTACCGGTGTTGCCAGGGACCTCAACAACGCCCTCATCATGCCGCCCGAGAAGCGGATGGCCATGCAGCAGAGCCTCTATGACCACGTGACAACACGGAACGTTCAGAGCTGGACTAACAACTTGGTGGATAGACTTGTTCACGTCATGGCTAGCGAGAAGAGCGTCGCTTCGACGCCCCTGCTTGACCGCACTTTGATGCTCAAGACGTACCGCGATGCGAAGAAGCGCCTGTTCATGTTCGACTACGACGGCACACTGACACCGATCGTCCGCGAGCCGAGCGCTGCCATTCCCTCAGAGCGCGTGCTGCAGACACTGACAGCGCTGGCCGCCGACCCCAGGAATGCCGTTTGGATTATTTCCGGACGCGACCAAGAGTTCCTGTCACACCACTTGGGACACATCCAGGGCCTAGGATTCAGTGCCGAGCATGGCAGTTTCTTGAAGGAGGCGGGATCGGACGACTGGATCAACCTTGCCGACGAGTTCGACATGGGCTGGCAGACGGAGGTCATTGATGTGTTCCAACGGTACACCGACCGTGTGCCCGGTACGTTTAGCTTTGGAAACGATGACGTGAGCTCTACTGACATGACTTGATCAGGTGCATTCATCGAACGCAAGCGTTGTGCCGTGACGTGGCACTACCGCCTGGCCGACCCCGAGCAAGGTGCTCACATGGCCCGCGACTGTCAAACGGAGCTCCAGACAACGGTGGCCCAGAAGTGGGAAGTCGAAGTCATGGTAGGCAAGGCCAACCTCGAGGTCCGGCCGACGTTCATCAACAAGGGTGAGATTGCCAAGCGTCTGGTGCACACGTACAACGAGAAGAGCGCCGCCGAGGGCCACGGTGGCCGGGTCGAGTTTGTGTTCTGCCTGGGCGATGACTTTACCGACGAAGACATGTTCCGCTCTCTTAACGGCATGTCGGGCAACGAGGTGGAGAATGAACACGTCTTCACCGTCACCGTGGGAGCCAGCACCAAGGTCACTCTCGCACGCTGGCACCTGCTGGAACCCGAGGACGTCATTGAGTGCACGGCGCTCCTCGCCGGCGTCGGCCCCAGCGGTGACCCCCATGAACGCTTCGGGCAGGTCAACCTCGCTGCGCTGAGTGCTGTCGAGGGACAGATTCCAGAAGGCGCTAAATGATCTGGTCCGACACGTCCGAGGCGACAAGAGAGAGACACGAGGCATGATTCATGCAGCATGGAGTACGGGTTTGGCCACGGGAGGAAACCCTGGCTCCGCATTTGGATTTATTTGAGGTTTTCAATTTTTTGGCTCCTGTGGTATCGGGTCGGGACATTGCTATTTGGTGGTCTAGATGAGCGTGGGATTTGCTGAAGTGAGTACTCCCAAGAGGTGAAGAGGGGTTGTAGACGAGTCACTTACGTGGCAGGGCGATCAATGCGTGTTAAACTTCGCTGAATTGGTGGGAATTTAGAGTCCTTCGATCAGTCTCACTGTAACCTCATCGCGCGTCCCTTGACAATCCGTGCTCTGCAGCTTCGGAGGTCCGTCCGTGTATCAAAGGAGGATTGGTCCATGGGTTCGTACTGCTGGTCGTCCAGCTACAAACGGTACCGCGGCAAGCTTATCTCGGCATGCAAGGGCTGCAGTGCTGTTTTCTCCTTGGTCTGGGTGTTGTCTCTCGGGCCAAATGCTCGCTTTGTTGGGGGTTGGGTGTTGGGGATCATGCTGGGCTGTTGGCTGGGCTGCCTCTGGCGCAGGGTGATTTGGGGGCGGGTTCCGTTGCCCGTATACCAGCCTGGGCGTACTCTGAGGCTGTCTCTGGCGGTTACTGGGCTGGGCGGTGATGACTTTAGCAGAGGGAGACCTCACATGGGATTGATCCGTTGGCTCAGCCGAGGGCTGGGGATTTGGAAGCTTGTTTGCCAGCTCCAGCTCAGGGGGTGGCGTCATGACTGGGCGTGGTGCTGATCCCTTGTCGGGGATCTGGGATGCAGGGAGTGAGGCTGTCCGAGACCCGGGGCAAACGATTTGATGTTTCAATGTGATGGGATTCTTTTTGGGCTTACACCAACTACTACGTGAAGGCTGGGGTGTCTCTGAAATGGGGGGTATATTTATGTTTTCGTAAGGTCGTGTCGTGTCGTATCAGTCGTGACATGTTGTGACGGTCCGGCCGCACTGGCTATTTGTGCTTTTTGCGCCTTTCGAAACTCCCGAAGAAGCTGTGGCCCGACTTTTTCTGCTGGGAGTCCGATGGCCTTCGCTCCCTATGCCTGTGGGATTCATCGTCTCGCCGACCGCGGTCATCCTCTCGTGCTGCGGCCTCCCGCAGCGCATGTTGTTCCTCTGCTAATGAGGCCTCCCATCGTCTGTTCTCTTCCTCCCTCTCAATCCACCTCAGATTTGCCTCTGCTTCATCTTCTTCTTCCTGTATGGCTCTCTCAACCGTCTCAGTACTTGCAGACCCCCCTTCTTCGACGCGGCGCCTCCTGGGCGTTGAGGGTCCAGCCTCTGACTCTTCCGGGACCACAGACGGCCTTCTTGAAGATTCCTTACGATCAAATGCCTTGACTTTTCTCTCCCTCCTTCGCTGCTCCAACTCACGTTGCTTTTCATTATCTGCGTCGATTTCGGCTGCGTAGGGGAGAGGAGCAGGTCAGCTCAGGGCTCTCTCTTGTCTTGATCTGCACATTCATGTCCAATCACTGCGAATGGGCTGACAGGGCACGACCATGAGAGATGAGGTAACGTGTGTGTACTTGCCTTTGTCCTTCTTCTTTCCCTTGCCGATCCACCACACCTCGAAATCGAGGTCCACGGGGACTCGCCAGGAAGCACCGAAGACCATGTCCTTCTCCTCGGTCAGCTTGCCCTCGAAGAGGTCGAGCTTGTCGGACAGCGGCTCGAGGTCCCCGTCCGTCGTCGGCACGCTGTACGTGAACATGCCGCCGCCCGATTTGTAGACCGTCTCCCCCAGGGATGGTAAGGTCACGGCCGTGGCATGATCGGGGCTGAACGGCACGAACTTCTCCGGCGCGAGGCGCGGCGCGAGCGCGTTGCTCAGCAGCGGCGGCCCGTCGTATGCCGGGTCAACCACGCCATAGGCCGTGACGCCTTCCCCGGCCGGTCCGAGGAAGTAGACGTTGAACGTGGTCAGACCGCCCTTCTTCGAGGATGGCCTCGCCCCGCGCTGCGACTTGGACGACCGCTTGTTGGGGTGGTTGCTGGTGGTGGTGGTGCTGCGGCTGCTGCCGGACCTGGACGCACGTCGAGGCCTCGCGTATGCCGACTGGGTGTGCGATTGAGCGGTGAACTATGACTCAAGGGGACTTTTGATTTTTTTTCTTCTTGTGTTTATGGTTGGGCTTATTGGGGGAAACAGGTCGAAAGACCAATAACCTGCCCGCAAGGAAAGTTCAGGTTTACTCACGTTGGGTTCTCCAAATTCCTCACCGGCCACTGAGAGGCCTCTACTGTCCCAAGGCGAGTCCTGGTAGGCCTGGTCCTGGTCCTCGTCTGCCACCACAGCGTGCATGGCGCACTCCCATTTGCAGGGACAGACGCTCGTTTGGCAGATGAGGCCGCAACTGCAGGAGGGTGGCAGCGCCTGACCGTCGGCGCTGAGGGGGTCGATAGGGCTCCGAGGCGTGTCGCTCTGCCACGGAGCAAAACCGGCATCACGAGGGCTTCTTCCTACGGTGTAGAAGTCGCCGGGCGGCTCCTGGTATAAACGCCTAAAGCCATAGCTGCCGGGCTCGAACGCCTCTTCGTTCCTGCCCGAGGAGGTGTAGGAGCTGCTAAGGCTAGGGTTCTGGGAGTAGACGGCGGTGGTGATGGATCCGTAGGGCGAGGGTCCGGGGAATCGTCCTTGGGTGGATCTGGGGCCGCCAGACGGGTAGGAACCGTGCGAGGGATAGGAGCCGTATCCTGAGTCTTGCCCCGGGGACGACCCTGCTAGTCTGGCGGCGGCAGCGTTGCTCCACGGGGGCGTGTTTGCAAAAGAAGCAGAAGCAGAAGCAGAAGCATGGGGTCGATACGGCAGCTGGTGATGACCACGGATCGCCAAAGCTGGCCCGGCGCCAGCGTGTGGAATGTTGCGTCGAGGGTTCTCACGCGAGGCCAGACGCTCGAGGCTCTCCAGATCCTCCTGATGGCTGTACTCGAGGAGATCACCTTCTTCTTCCGTGGCGTGCCTGAATGGGTAATCTGGATGATACTCCCGGCGACTCTGATTTTGGCTTTGGCCGTAGCCCTGGTCCTGGCGCTGGCTGTGACTTTGGCTCTGGCTCTGGCTCTGGCTGCTCGTCGACTCGCGAGCCGCGGTGCTGTGCTTACCCATGGATGTTGATACCCGGCGTATCGTTGACGTGGACCCACAGACTCAAGCTCAAGCTACCTGGGGTTGTCGGTTTGTGTGTTCGCTTGATGCTTGCTTGCTTGCTTGCTTGCTTGCTTGCTTGCTTGCTTGTCAAGGGGGGGCTCTCTCCAAACGGGAACTAACGACGGGATGTTTGCAGGGCTGTGGCGGGGCCGGTTTGTTGGATTGTACAGATGAAGAAACGAAAAGGGTGAGACGCACTCGGCACGTCTTGATCATGCCAGGGCTGGCCGGGCTGCGAGTTAAAGAAAAGTACGTTGACCGAGAAAGTGTTGGAATGCCCAACGATCTCTTCGGGCGTTGCTGGACACACCAACTCCCACCCCTCTTCCATTTAAGAAGCGGATGTTTCTTTGGCGAGGGAGCACCCGAGGGCGCCTCATACTTTGCCCTGTGTCGCCCCCCTGCCACCCTCCTCTACAGGTTTTGTTGTTCAAGGCTCTGCGACATGGTTGTATTAGTGGATTCCTGGGGGTGCCGAGCCTGATGTGGCACGTCACGGGGCCAACCCTCGATGGAAAAAGTGACAGATGCCCGCAGTGGGTGAGATTCCGTGCCGCCTGGGTGCGCATGGGTGTACCCTGTCGGGCGATGCTTCTGTGCTGCCACACTCTCGGGACAACGCAGTCAGTACCAAGTTACATTTGGCCGTCGGTGAAGAAAAGAAATTGGGTGGAAGGGTGGCAGCCTGCATATGGCTGAACTGAGCGGCCCGTGGTTGGTTAGGCGAACTCGGACGAGACAACCCATCGGGTGTCACCGTGCCATTTGTCCATGGGGTTTCAATGTGGTATGAGACCATGCACACCTTAGCCGGGACACGATGCTTTGCGCCAAGGGTAGAAGGGGGGGCGGCAGAGGGCGGCAGAAGGGGATGACTGGCCTGTTGCGTGTCACCGGTGCACCGAGCACATGCAAGGGTATTTGATCCCCAATAGTCCTCGCGATTTTGCCTAGCGATCTTCCTCTCTTATTGAAGATGACGCCCTCATTCTTCGTTGAATTTCACGCGCGCGCTGGCCTTTTTCGGAACTCGTGAGCCAGCATGTCATCCCACACCCCGGTAGAGCTACAGTCAAGCAGCAGAAATACCACATCCAGCGACTTGGAAGCAGGGCAAAAGGACGATGTGAGAGCGCGCAACCCAAAGGGCGGAGGGGATGAGGAGGAGGCCAGGAAGACGACGGGGTATGCCCGCCTCGCGAACGTCATGGGCCAGCAGCCAGACCTCGCCATTTTCATGCGCTTCATCGACGTTTCCGCAGAGCTCCTCCTCCATCGGCAGGCTGAGATCATGACGCTGAGGGAAGACCTCTGGGAGTATCAGAAGAAGGACAGTCAAGCGCTGAAAGGGACCGACCGCTACGAATATGCGTATGATTCGGCCACCCTGCGCGCCTCACAAGCATATAGGGGCGACAGTGGGCAGTGGGAAACCCTCATGGAATTGCGGACCAAAGTCAAAGAATATCGTACGTCCCCGTTCGGTTCGGCCCGGCCCACGCACGCAGATCCGGGGGCGATAGCACCCGAACGCTGATTCTCTGCTCCGGGGGGGCCTTTGCGGCTCGCTTGCTGACGCTGACCGCAACAGAGGAGGCCCTGGCCGCACATCGGCAGATGGTCGAGTTCCGGCAACCCCATCGCCGTCAGTTGGATTCTCTCGTGCAGTGGATGGAAGATTCCGCACGGGGTGACATCTCGCTGACGGGCGTTGACAGCGGAATATGGAAGGAGACAGATCTGGCAGATCTCGTCAATATGGAACCCAGCTCACCCGATGGCTTCACAAAACGGTGGTCGATCCAATTTATTCATTTCTATGATAAGTTCATCGGCCACCACATCCACGTAAGTTACCTCCTCCTTCACCCTGCCCTAGCTTCATCGCCAGATAGTTTCGATGTGAATTAATTGTTGCCCATGCCACGAAGACCTACGACGAGGCCGAACACATGCAAAACACCGTCGTGTATCGAAACGCGCGCATCCTGGCCGTCGCTCGAACGTTCAAGACCATCGTAGCTTGCATGTTCCCGATTGTGGCCATCATCTCCCTATACTTCATCAAGACGCTCCCCGTTCGCCTGGGCGTCATCGGTGCCTTTACCCTCGTCTTCGCCCTCGTCCTTGACAAGGCCACGTCTGCGAGTGTCAAGGACATTTTCAGTGCCACTGCCGCGTGCGTATTCCCCGTGCTTGTCTGCCGACTCGAGAGGGCGCCTGTCATGAAGAGTGCTAACATGTTGGTCTGTGAGGCAGATTCTCCGCGGTCCTCGTGGTGTTCGTCGGGACGACAAATTAAGTTGATATCATGTCCCTCCTTTAGAACGACGAAAAGCTAGTCACGATACCCTCTTTCTGAGCTGGATTGCTTGGACGGATTGACAGGCAAAAACTGATACCAATGCCGCTGAGAACAGATTTGCTCACGTGTGGGGTGTACAATATTGGTTAAGAGAAACGAAAGCTGAAAATACATCATTCCCCTGGACTACAAAAAAGTAATGCAATGATTCTTGCTTCCTGGTGATTTCTTTTCTTTGTGGGGTACATCAGTTCTTTTTCCATCGAGGACCAAGGTGCGTGTGGCATCCCGTTCACAGCATTTTGTTGGCAAACATGTACTCATTTTGGACTTTCGATCTTTGCCACTGTGTCTGATCAGGGGTGGTGTTGATATTGTCATTCTACGCAACCGTAGAGCCGTCCCCGGATGGGCATTTTGCGACACGACCACCTGGCCATCACCCTTTTCCACTCATTGGCTTATGTTGGGCCGTTTGGGGATATTTTCCATCACTGGCAAATCTTAGCTGCTTGGGAGAGGCAGCACCGTGATCTCAGGTGTCTCCCAGATGTCCCAGTCGTTGGACTTCTCCCGGAGGCCCAGCGGGCGAAGGGCGGCAAACCGCATCCTGTGACGTTCAGTGATTAGCACTTGGGCGGATAGCATGCATGTAGCAATATCTCAGTATGAACGTGTCATCAAGAAAGGCAGACTCACGTGTACGTTCCCGGCGCAATGTAAGTACCGTTGGCCAGCTTGCCAAGCCAGAAGAACTTGTGGCGGTCGACCCCTAGCGCCGACCCGCCGGATTGAATGCTGCGGCTCAGGGCGCGAATGGGAAAAGCGATGGTGTCTTCCTTGTTGTGAACGCTCGGGTCAAAGTAGTTGTGCCTCAACGAGTCGCGGAAAGAGGTCGCAGCGCCGACGTAGCCATTTTCGCCGACAACGGGGGGATATGTCCAACGAGACTCATCCCAGCCGGACTCGTAGATCTCCCTCGAGTTAGTGGAACGACACATCAATAACCATCACCAGTGAGGTGTCTACTCACATCCCAACGGAGCTCGTCACATCCAAAACTAAACGACGTGAAGACCTTCGGATAATCCTGGCTTGTAGGTTTGCCCAGGCTGAGGTCGAATGTGAAGCTTCAGTCAAGTTAGTCTTCTGCCAACTCGTTGCGTCCCCAACTTCTGCTTACTTGGACTTGTCAGGGAAGTTTCGAGAAGGAGACATTATGTATGGCGTATTGTCGATGAACATGTCCTTGTATTGCTCCTTCAAGTCGTATGCTGCACCGAAGTAGGGAACAGACAGAGTTTCTCCAAGAGACGAGGTGATGAGGACCTTGCCACTGTAGAGGGGCTGTTTCGCTTCGTTCAGACCACGAGGGTAATCAAAGGTGAAGCTTGAAAGACGCCGGTCAGTTTGGTGCAGAAGAAAGGTATGGTGTGACTTACTCGGCCTTCTTGGTCTCGCCCGGCTTCAACTTGAAGCTCCCAGAAGGAAGCACAACACTGGGTACCATCTTCAACGGCTTGTAGTCCCTCAGCTTCGCTAGAACACCAGATGATGAGGCGACCTCAACGCCAGCTGCAGGCTGCAGCAGGAACTCGTACTCGACATCAACATTGGCGTTGTTGGTGACACTCGTGCTCTTGTGCCCGTCAAAATGCGTCGTATCATTGAGAACCCACTTCGTAGTGCTGAGGGTGCTGGTGTAGTTCAAGACCTTCCAGGCGTTCACCAGACCACTGCCGGACTGGATGGTGGGCGCCCAGAAACCGGTGTCCTGGAACGAGGACCCATCGACGGTGGACCATGGCATGGAGCCGCCACTGGCGATGACTCGATTATTGAAAATCTTGGTCAGACCTGGTCCATGGACATCGCGGCCGCCAAATTCGCTGATGAACAGCGCTGCCACACCTGCTAGGTACGGACAGGCCATCGAAGTACCACTTGCCACCCTCCATGTGCCGTCAAGCCACGTGCTCAGAATGTTACCACCCGGGGCAGAGACCTCTGGCTTGAGGTCCATGTCATTGAGACCGCCCCATGAGGTAAACTCACTGGGCTTGTTGCCAACACTGTTGTGCATGCCCACGTACCAATCAGGGTCTTGGTGCTTGGAAAAGTCCGCCGAGACTTGACCGCCCGACTTGATGACGGAAATGATCGTCTCCCCGACTTCGGCGTCGACGAGTGCCTTCGGGCCGCTCAGCCAAGTAGCGGGGTGGTCAGGTCGACTGTTGTCGTTATAAAACATGATATTGCTGACGTTGAACGCCCTGAGGTTGAATTCCTGGTCTAGGAGCTCGCAGCCACCGCGGCGAACCAAAGTAATGACGTTGGAAAGATCAGGGGTGTTGGCGGGAATCGAAGCTGGAGTGCAAGCCTGACGGTCTGTGGCGTCGAGGAACAACGGATAGATTGGAGTGTCTCCAATGGTCCACGCGTTAAGACCGTTGTAGCGGTAGGCTGATTGATAAGATGTAGTCGCACCGTCGACAGTCTCTGTGATCTGGAAGGGTGTTGCTGCATACGTGCCAGCTTCAGCGGACGCCACGGCCAAGACATCCTTTCCAGACGACCCGCTGCTTGCGTAGAAAGCTCCGTGGGTTCCATCGTTGGCAGCGGCGATTGTGATAATGACGCCCTGTTGAGCGATGCGAGAAGCGATGGTAGCCCATGCTCCGTTCGACCAGCCCCCAGAAACACCAATGCTGCATGTAATTATGTCGGCCTGTGGAACTTTTGGTTAATTAAATTCACATGCTATCCTTTGGATATGAACTAACCCCGGCATCGTATGCTCTGATGAAGGCATCGATGATGTAAGTATCATAAGTTCCGCTCTGCAACGCACATGTTAGGCATGCTCATCTGTGGCGTTCAACCTAGACGGCTTTGACCGAACTTACTCCCATAGAGGAAAAGACTTTGTACGCGAGCAAGTCGGCTTTGGGAGCAACACCCGTGAATCTATCTGCAATCAGTACCTGAAAGCACGTTCATTTAATGCTCTTGTCCAAACTTACGAGTCTGTCTTGGCCGCAATGATACCAGCAACGTGAGTCCCGTGGCCTCTGGAATCCCGAGGATCATCATCGGGAATACCGCTCTCAATTGGCCATCCTTGAGTGCTTATTAGAGAGATTCCCGCACGAGTCGAAACATCATACTAACCATCGCCAACAACATCATAACCACCTGACACCTTGAACCCCGGACCGAAGCCCCCGCCGAGCTGTCACTGTCAATACCCCACCAGTCAACGTGGGATGCTCACTTAC
Source organism: Verticillium albo-atrum (assembly GCA_002851705.1). Taxonomy (NCBI): domain Eukaryota; kingdom Fungi; phylum Ascomycota; class Sordariomycetes; order Glomerellales; family Plectosphaerellaceae; genus Verticillium; species Verticillium albo-atrum. The sequence goes on from NMXJ01000008.1 coordinate 1,757,066, forward strand.
AGCTTCGTGTCTGTAGTCAATGCCGGTATCAACCACTGCTATCTTGACGCCTTGGCCAAAGTTCCCCGCGGCGTGGGCCTTGTCGACACCAGTCCATGAGTGCACCGAGTAGTTGGCTGCTACCGCAGACCTGCTGTTGCTGAAAAGCCGCAAGTCCGGGCCCAGATCAGGGAGCTCGATCAAGCTCGCAGGCCAGGCCTGGGCCACTTCCCCCAACTGGCCAAGACTGTCAAGGTTGTAAACATCCGTTTCGATAGTCAAGCCGTGGAAGACGTCAGAATCATAAGTCTTGAGAACCTTGACGTTGTCTTCGGCATTGAGGCTGTCAGACAGTGCTTCAACATCGGTCCCCTATTTCGTTAGAATAATGCCCGGGGATCAACGGAGAGCCGATATCTAACCTTCTCAACCTCGATGATGAACTGCTTCGTCCCATCGGCGTCGCTGATTGAGGTTTCATCCGCACGAGCATGGACTGAGCGGGCTACAGCACCACCCGCAAGGGGCACAATCAGGAATAGGTGCAGAAGCTGCATTGTGGATGGAAAATGTCCAGGTATGCGTGATGGACCAGAACAGACTAAGAAAGATCACCGTGTAGCATTTTATACTCGGCACAGCTTGAGACAGAAGTCCGTTTTTCACAAACAGAAGTCTTAGCCCTCTCGATGAGAGCTCATTCTACAACGTCCATGGACGGCATACGGGCCGGTGATGACAGCAGGAATCCTCTGAGATCCAGAAATTGCGACAAACAACAACAGCTGGCGCCATCCAACTTCCTATTCCAGGGACTGCGAAAGTCCCCCAGCTCACCCCACGAAGGTATTCCCACATCACACACTTGCTTTCGTAACAATACATGCGTCTTATCTCATGATGTCGAGCGGTCCCTGCATGTTGCAGGAGAAAACTAGGTGAGCCGCGACATATTCGATCAAGTGCTGATACTTGCAGCCTGTCGGGGCTAGGTTTCTCATCCTTAGGACCAGGAGAAGGCGGCCGCATCATGTCCGCCAAGAACTGTGCTCCTTCACCGAGATGCGGGACCCCCGGGCGGCTTAAGGTACGCCGGGCCGGACCCCGAAGAGGAGCCGATAAGATCATTACCCCCGCGCATCCCACGCTTCCGTTCGGTGAGCTTGCGGGCTTCGGTGGGATGTGGAAATGATGAGATGTCAGGCGGTGAGGGACCCTTGTTCCATGCGGATGGGCTGCAGCCCGGGTGCATCCGGTGTTGCCGCGGAGAGAGGCGTTCGTCTCGGTTGACGCTTTTGCATCCAAGCGACGCAATTTGTGGTCAGAGTGTGAAGAAATGAGGCGGCGAGGCGAATCATATCATAATTTTGACCTCGTGCTGGATCACGGAGCAGGCCCTCACTCATGGAGGTGTGGGGGGAGAAGCGACCTGAGTCGAAGAAGAAGACGTATTATTAGGAAGGCGTGCTTCAAGTGCCGCTATTTTCGAAGTCTCTTGACTGCCTGTAACTTTACATTCTGTGGCGACCTTGATGATGTCTGAACAGAGACCTCGTTGAGCACCTTGCGTCCTCAACATCACGCCACTTGCCCAAGAGAAGCTCCCATGAAAGATCATTGCTCTTGTGCGGACAAAAGGCAATTGGAAAGGGCCTGTTCAAGGATGGCGGATGTTGCGTGATCCCGCTGCACGGCGGTCCGATGTGAAAGTTAAGCGAACTGCCATCCTTCTCGACACCTTCTTCTCTGGGCTTAGCCGTGCATAACCGATTGATCCTGCGCGGTATATGCCGTCAGTTAAGAGCATCCCAGGGATTATGTCCGTAAATCTATGACAGTCGTACAAAAGTCCATGCCGGAGTCGATAAATGGCTTGCATTATCACAGTTACCGTCAGTGTTGGAGGCTAGAATGCGTAGAAAGCTGCTTCAGAATGGTGTTCGTACGACAAAGCATCGAATCCAAGCTTTGGGAATACTTTTGACTAGGTTTTGTGCAATGCCGTTCACTGTGATTCTGTCCTCAACTGAAGAAGCAAATCAAACAGTAGGGCCTTCGCTTACTCACAAAAGCTAGCATGGTTGGTGTTATACTATGTGAGCAGAGTACAAGGCCCTTCAAACAGGACGGCCCATGGGCCATAAGCAGGTCAAGGGATATCCTGGCGGCGGCCCTCATGAAACGCAGTGTAGATAAAGATCCACTCCTCGGGCCTGGCCAGGGCAAAAGACCGACAAAAATCAAAACATACAACACCAGGTATTCGCTGGTGGTCACCCACCCAACTACTGATCCGGCCCTTAGTGGTTTATCGATGGGAGAGCGGACGGGATCCCGAGCTTTCCACTAGGTATGGTCGTATGTGATGGGATGGTTGATGTCTAGCGGTTAAATAGCTGTTGGATGAGGGTCCATGTGGATTGACTATTACCTGCCGGATATGAAATTCAGGGAAGATGTGATTTTAATTACGTGTTGGTCAAAAGGATATTATGCGGAACAATATCTTGGCTCTAAATGTGAGAAAAAGCTCCTTCGCAGATCCTCTGCTGCATGCTCATGCTGTCGAAGAAATACCACGTACGAGACTATCAGTCCTGAATCCTGGCGTCAGTCGTCTCCATCTTGCTCGTAGGCAACAAGGCTGTCGTAACCACACAACCGAGCATGACGCCGCCGGCCAGATATAGCACGGAATTGATATCACCCTGGTCTCCTCCAGACCGGCCATACAGATGCTGCGCAATCAGCGGACTGACGATGCCAAACAGCCGTCCCCAGAACCCCGCCAGTCCGCACGCCGTGCCGCGCACAGGCGCTGGGAATGCCTCGGGCGTCCATCCGTAGAGCACGGCGTTGAACATGGACTGGAAGAAATACTCCATCGTAAAGAGGCCCTCGTTCTTTGCCCGCGTGTCAACGACGGACAGTAGAAAGATTGATGTGCTCATCAGCGCGGCTGACAAAACGAGAGTCCACTTGCGACCGAAGCTGGGAATATGGTACATCAGCGCTCCTAGGAGCACGCCAAAGATTCCAGGGACGTAGGTGTAAATGTACGCGGCGTATGTCTGCTCCAGACTGACGTTGATGGCACCATTCTTGAGAGCGAGAATGCGCGGCAGATAGAAGCCGGCAACGGTGAACGCCCAGTAGTCCATGATGTAGGTCAGCCAGACGAGAATGGTGAGCCGGGTCATCTGCCAGCCGTCGAAGAGCATTTTGTAGCGGCTCAGCTCGAGCTTGAACTTTTCGCCCCAGGTGAGCTTCAACTGGCGAGCGCCGCCGCCGAGGACGGCCTTGGGGCCGGATCCGATGGAAGAGTTGTCGGCTGTGAGAGACTCAAAGGTGGCGAGCGTGAGACGGCATTCGCGCTTATTAACCTTGCCCATGTGGTGCATTGTCTCTATAGCCTTGGCGTCCTGGCCGCGGTAGATGAGGTACTTGGGGGTCTCGCGGAAGGTGAAGACAAAGAAACGCAGAATGAAGATAGAGAGGGTGATGGCACCTATGGTGAAAAGTAGGTAGCGCCATCCCATGTTAGAGCCGCGGGAACAGCACTCGACGCCTTCTGCAGCGTTGCGGCAGGATGGGAGGGGATCTGCCTCTGAGAAGTTTGGGGAGCACGAGTAAACGGGGATGAAGCCGAAGGCGATGGCAGAGCAAATGACGACACCGATGGGTTGAAAGACGGAGAGACAAGCCAAGAGGAAGCGTTTGTTCTAGGGATGTTAGATTCGGACGTTCTGAGGACTAACTAAGAAATGAACTTACCTTGGGGATGAACTCAAGCGTGATGGTTGTATCAATGGGAATGTTACCACCAACTCCGAAGCCCACAAACGCAGTCAAAACCAAAAAGGTGTTATAATCATTGGCGGCACCCAGACACAGACCAAAGATGGAGGCGATGAGGCAAGTCAGGTTGAAAGCCCAACGCCTACCAACAAGATCTGCCAGGAAGCCCCATACAAAAGCGCCGGCTGTCATGCCGGCGTTGAAGCTGGTTCCAATGTTTCCAGACTCAGAGTTGCCAAAGCCCAGCTCCTGCTGCAGAGGACTCAAGACGAGGCCGAAAGCTTGGGCCCAGAGCAGATCGAGCAGGTAGCCGAACCCGCATAGGCACCAGATGTACCATTGGTACCTGCCCATGCCTTGGTACTCGATCTCGCGGTTGATGAGCACGCATTTCTTCTCGTAGAGTGTCAGGCCCTCGAGACCCTGTAGATCAACGCCTTGGTTATTGTCCTCGGTCTCGTTGGGCGGTGTCGTCGGGCCGGAGGAGAGCTTGGTCGCCTTTGGGGAGTCGCGGGAAGTCATGGTGCCGGCGTGACATGGGAGTGTCAGCGGAGAATGTCGGCGAACTGCAAGTTGGTGTCTGTGGCAGGCCGTTGTCACGTTGTTTAATGAGACAGGAAGAACTCGAGTAGGGCATGTACCATGAAGGGAAGTTTGAGTTTTAATCCAAAGGGCTGCATTTGGGCGTTCAGAACTGGTACTCTACGCTGATGGAAGGCCGAAAGGCAGCACCGATGGAAGGATTCGTCATGTGAAAGTCGTTGATGTCATGGAACTGGGATGAGGACCAGAGGGACAGCATGCTGTGTATCATGGTCACGTTGGGCGACGGGAGGCGGACGCTGGCGCAACCGTCGTAGATAGGCGAATGACCGGCTCATGATAAATATGAGCTAGAGCAGCAAGGCAGGCTCGATCGAGGTTAGTGATTCAGATGTTCTGATGGGGGGAATACATGGGCGTTGTGAAGGATGCGAGTGAGTTGAACTGGATGCAGTCGAGGTAAGATGTGCGGGTAATGCCCAGCCCACCGGCTGGTGAGGTGTGCCCTCACCCCCGCTGCACTTGATGCGCTAACGGATATCGACAGTGGTGGGTTTCAGTGGACTTTTAGCGGATAACAGGGCTGAGATGCGCTATAACCCTTGGGGATGAATCATCGGCCTCGTCTGGACTTGAGAATAACATCTGAATACTTAACAGATGAGCACTGCGACGGGTGATTGTGACAACGACAAAAGTACGAGAACAAGTCCCCAAGCTCCAGCAAATTCACCGTTTCCCTCACTTGGTAACTGAAGATGCCACCTCAACGAAATGGTGGTGGTCATGATGCAACGTCCGGTAGGGGTTGACCCCCATGATGCCACGCCGAGATGCACCATGTGGTCAGAGTCGACCAAACAACGGCCTTTTGCTCTGGTCTGGTTGGACCATCATAGGCTCCATATTATAAGATGTTACAGCCACCAATCAACGGGTAACAATGACAGCATCTTGTGCCGCACCTCAAGAAATCGACATGGCTTTCCGCGAAGCCGCATGCAGGAGATCGTCACGTCGGTGAGCGGCAGGGGTGGGGTGGCAGGGCGAAAAGCTCCGGCCGGACGACACACTCGATTGGTCTGACCGTCAACTTCACCAGCCGTCCGCTCACATCCCACTGTGCCATGAAAAACGAGACATCAACCACATACTTCCCGTTGGAGGGAGGACCTGTTCTTCGAACAGAGTTGTCTCGGGTCAACAGAAAGCCTAGCCAGCCTTAAAGGCGGGTTATTATTGAATCACAGGACATCATATTGGTGCGGCCCATATCAGGTGGGACTCGGATTCTCGTGCAGGGCCATCTCGAGATGGATTCACCATGTGAGATGGACTTCACTAAGAACATATCCGTCACACTGGATTATGACCACATCAGCGTGAAAACTTTGGAACCCCCTTGCAATTATTTTCCTGCTGTTCGACAGGATGACAGCCGAGCCGTCTCATGTACACATCGATGTCCTTGCTCCCACGAGGGGTTTCCCCTGACAATCTCTGCATCGGTCCCACGCTATCCTGACGATCAGTACTACCTGATTTGACATTAGAGTCTCATTCCCGTACGCGGAATCGATTGGGGCGGTCGAGATTTTACAGGGGCATCACTCAAGATGGAGCTCCTCAACGCGCCGGCTGGGGCTTCCCACCAGCTCGCCTTCCATAATCCCATCGCAATACGTTCCTCCAATGTACTGCCACCTCTCATCCGGGCCTCGTCCTCCCCGTTGACGCAGGATATGTGGCACGCTGCCCCCCAGCACCACGGCCACCGCATCTCCCACCTTGGCATTCACCGGGCACAGCCCCACGAACCCCTGACTCGTGATGTATACTCTCTGTCCCGCGTTTCGAGCGAGGCTATAGCGGTATGCAGTCATATGTTCGTTATACACCATCTCCACATCAAGGCCGAAGCGGTTGACCGACGCCTTTTGGTACGCCGTTGCGCCCTCAAAGTTGTACCCTCGAGATCGACGGCGGAAATCAATGTACCATGTCACAAGGTTCATGAGTGCTGAGGAACCGAGGACGCCAGCCACGTCTCTGACGACGAGAAAGGCGGCGCGTATCCATGACTTGCCGGCTTTTCGAGGGTCGACGGCACAGCGACGGAGGAGGTCAATCTCGTTTGGTGGAGCCCAGTACCAAGGATGGAGGGTGACAGTACGGAAAGCGTTACCAAGGTAGTGGGACTGGACTGTACGCTCCGTGTTGATGAGGACCTGGCCCCATTTAGAGACATGTTCATGGACGTCGTGAAGAGTTTTGGCGACGGCTTCGGTGGGCATTTCTTTCGATAGATGCTTTTCAGTCAAGCCAAAGTCGGAGAGTCGAATGGCTGTCTGGGCAAGTTGGTCGGCATCCCGGCCATGTAAGAGGGATGCTGGGATATTGGCGGCCCATTGAACAAACTCATCGATTTCATCGAAGAAGTGTCTCGTCCCCACGTAATCGACTCCCTCGCCTGGTCGGTTCTCTTCGACGACCTTGATAGCTCGCATCCCAATCGCATGGATCCAATCCAAGATGATGCCGTCGACCACCAGACATTTCGATACCGGGTCCACCCTACAGGCTGCTGCGCCGCGGCCTCCGGCTTTGAACGCCGGCTCGCCGAGTCCCACATAACCGTGTGGTACACGGAGTTCGGCCGTCCAGTCCGGCACCCAAGACGGAAGCCCCGGCATTCGTTTGGGAAACTGCGAGAAAAGCAATAGATCCGCCCTTCGTGCCGCCATCAGTCCGGCAAATTCGGTGTACACGCCCACGCCATCACCATAACGCACCCTGACGCCCTTCCAAATCTCCTCCTCGCGCGCCAACCCCATGAGCCCGAACACCCTGTCCTCCGCCATCGTGGCCCCGATTTTGACGTCCCTCGAATCCAGGTTGTACTTGACCACCACATCAAACAAGTCGCTCTTGTCCACGTCCCCATGGATGACTCTGCGCTCCCGAAACATCCGGATCGCACTCTCGTTTAGCTTGAACAGCTCGTGCCGGCGATCCACCAACTCGGCGGAGACATCGCCCTTGATATTCCGGAGCCACCACGCATTGTGCATGGAGTAGAAGAGCATCCCTGCGCGAAAACAGGTGATACAGACTGCCTCGCTGCCGCAGACGAACACGGCCTCCTGAGGCAGGCAGAGCTCCTGCACGGTCCAGATGCGGGTGAACCAGGGGCGGGCCATGACGTCGACAGCGCTATCGAGGGGGAAGTCTGGGTGGGCTTGGATGAGGGCGAGGACGGCGTCGCGGTCGGCGGCCACAGCAGGGGCGACATGGAGAGATGGATCTTCGATGGCATTGTAGATCGGCAAGAACTCGTCGACGGGGAGCTGGACGATGCGGGCGAGCGGGGCGGAGGCATTGAGGTGACGGACGAAGCGGAAATAGTCGTCCGACGCTGGGGTGGCGGGCCCGACCCAGACAAGGACGCGGGCGCTGCCCGTGTAGATGGCGCCCATGAGGGGCACCTGGGCGGCCTTGTCGGCGGAGTCGCGCTGGTTGATGCATATTTGGTCGATGAAGATGGGGTGCGGCATGGACGTCGCGGTGGCGAGATGTAGAAGGGCTGTCTCGAGGGGTTTGTGGATGAGAAGCTGGCAGGGACCAGACGGGGTGGAGATGGTCACAGGGCGATCAGGCGTTTGGTTTGGGGCGACGGCCCAGTTGTAGGAGAGGGCATCATAATGAAGCGTGCTGTCGAGGGAGTGCTCGAGGATGGCCAGGCGAAGGGTTGGCGGTGAGGTCGAGATGTCCAACGGGAGGAGGTTTACCAGACGGAATGATCGGGTGGAAGAGATGGGTGCATACTCATAGGAGAGCATGATGCCTCCAGTGACGAGCAGCCGAGCAAGCTATCCTATCGAGCGCGCATGAATGATATGGTGGCAGACAGGACATCGATATCAGGCTTTAGTTTGAAGAGAAACATTGAGGCCCTTCGTGACATGGCCAGCAGCGCAATCGGAGCTGAAGTCAGCCGCGTCACCTCACCCATGACGAGTTCCACGACAAGCGACCGACTAACCCATTTGGTCGGCTGCATGGCCTCTTGTGTTACCGACGGTCAGGCGACAGCCTCGCGAGGACGGTGACAGCACGTGAGGATATGGCAGTATCGCAGCATTGTCTGGCCCCAGTCGAGGATCGGGATCAACTCAATGGGAGACTACAGCGTTGGATCGTAGGGACCCGTTGGCGATCCAACTAGTCGCCTGAGCATACGGCGTGCAGGAAGGCTGGATACGGCAGGATTCTCGGCATATGTCGAGTTCTGAAAAGCAGAGAGTTCGAAACTTGCTCCTCTGTGGTGAGAAACACTCGCCGTTGCCGAGCAGGCGATGATACGTTCATGGTGTTGTACTTCCAAACTCAGATTTAGTCGTGGGAGGCATTGGGGAGAATGAGTGAGCTAGGATAAGTTAGATCATGATTACGTTTCTGAGCCATTTCTTTCATCAAATTCCGATTAGTCTAGTGGTTAGGATATCGGCTTGTCATCAGATCTTCGGATCAGATTCGCCGGGGACCGGGGTTCAATTCCCCGATCGGAAGATCTTTTGTTTTGCGACACCGCTCTCCGTTCTCGCATCTATTATTTTGGTAGTCTTTGCTAACCAGGCAAACAAAGTATGGATAGAAATGCAAGGCCCCTTGGCATCGGTCTCTGGCATATGTCCCCTAACTTTCGTCTGCCTCTTACTATATTGTTCTGGACGTCCCACGTCATCCAACGGAGCTATTGAGTGGCTGGAAACCTGCGGAAAACTAACGGAATACTGACACTTAGACCCTGCTCCTCGAGATGGAACTCCCCAACTTCCGGCTCGTTTCCTGGCTTGAACGGTATTGAACACCCCATGGCTGGACTTAAACCCCTCCCGAAAACATGCCATGGCCTACATTACCCCAGGGGTCACGCCAATCCCCCTCCCGGAAACCCGCCGCTAAGCATGCCCGGCCCGTGAGCCTGCAGCACTCTTTACCCGGTTGTCTGAGCCTGGAAGGTTACATGCAGCTTGTGCCTTAATAAATCGTCACCCATGGCACCACCCTGGGTTTCTCTGCTCGGTATTGATGCTCAACTGCAAGTCTACACGTACACGAACGCAGTCTATCTTCCGTCGGGTCGCTGCTGTTGCTCTGCATCGCGAACTCAAGCTGACACCTCCCCCGGCCACGGACCTCGATCCTCCGCCGCTGACGGCCTCCCCGCACTTCCCCTCGCGCATCCCCCGCCAACGGACCGGATCGCCACCCCGAGTGCATTGTGCCAACCCAGTCGAAGCAGATCGAGACCACGATGCTGCCTTGTTGGCCCTCGTCCAGGGCCTCATGGCCCCTGTTGGCCTTGCCACTGCTCGCGGAGCTGCCGACTACTTATGCACAGGACGCCCAGGTGCGTCGCCTCAGTTTGATGCCCCGAAAGAGAGAGAGCTCCAGGCCAGTCTGACATCTTCAGCAACCTCTCGAAGAATCTCCAGATATGGGCGTCATGCACAACATCCTGCCCGCCGGGCTTGCCCTCGCCTCCGCCTCCGTAGGCGCCGCACAGCTGACGAGCCCCGGTGGCGTGGGCCGTCTGCCGGCTCTGGGATGGAACTCGTGGAACGAGTACGGATGCGACATTGACGAGAGCGTATTCCTCAAGGTTGGCCAGCTCATGGTTGACTATGGCCTGAAGGATCTCGGGTACGAGTACGTCAACATTGATGATTGCTGGAGTAACAAGGAGCTGCGCCGAGACAACACCACCAAGGAGATCATCCCGGATTATGTCAAGTTCCCGCTTGGCATCAAGCATGTGGCCGACGAGATCCACAAGCTTGGCCTCAAGATCGGCATCTACTCCAACGCCGGCCTTTCCACCTGCGGCGGCTTTGCGGCTTCCCTTGGCTACGAGGACATTGATGCTGCAACCTTTGCCAAATGGGGCATTGACTGTGAGTCCCCTGCTTCTGCGTGAGCTTTTCAATGCTTCCGCATACTAACAGCCCAGACCTCAAGTACGACAACTGCGCTGTCCCTGAGGAGTGGTATGACGACTGGAAGTACGTCCCCGAGAACTGGCTCGGCGGCCCCCCCAACGAGAACCAGGACGATGGTCAGCCCGTGAACTCCAAGACGGACCAGCCCGCGCCCCCTGGCTACGACTGGGCCACCTCCAACTCGGCCGAGCGCTTCCGCCGCATGCGCGACGAGCTGCTCAAGCAGGACCGCACGATCCAGTACTCGCTCTGCGCCTGGGGCCATGCGCATGTCGAGCAGTGGGGTAACGACACGGGACACAGCTGGCGCATGTGGGGAGACATTTACCCAGTCTGGCACGGAAAGCACGAGTAAGCAGTTCACTAGAGCCCCTGTCCCTAGAATGCGGTAGAGCTAACGCGGTTGCAGATGGAGCTGGGGCGTCGCGCCCATCCTCAACCACGCGTCGTTCTTCTGGAACACGTCCGATTTCTGGGGCCACAACGACTGGGACATGCTCGAAGTCGGCAACGGCGAGCTGACGCTCGCGGAGAGCCGCAGCCACTTTGCGCTGTGGGCCGCGCTGAAGAGCCCGCTCATCATCGGTACGAGGCTCGAGGGCATCAAGCCGGAGATTCTGGCCATTCTTGCCAACAAGGAGCTCGTCGACTTCAACCAGGATCCCATCGTCGGAGCCTCCGCAAGGCCCTACGACTGGGGCCTCGGCCGCGAGTTCGGGTCATGGAACCTGACGAACCCGGCTGAGTACTGGGCTGGTGAGTCGAGCAAGGGCACCCACGTTTTTATTCTGAACACGCTGGATGTGGAGGATGAGAAGGAGGTCGTGTTCGCCGATGTGCCTGGGCTCGAGGCTGGGAAGCGCTACGTTGTCCACAACATGTGGACGGGAAGCAGCCTTGGAGCTTTCGAGGACTCGTTCAAGATTGATCTTGAGGCACACGACACAGCGGCACTGAGGATCAACGAGGTTGTTTGCCCGAAGAAGAGGGCACTGGCCGAGGAGGAGGCCGTGTAGGGCTCCTCGCGCGCCATCAAATGTCAACAGGGTAATAAGCCAAGCGACCCGAACCATCAAGCCTTTGGAGACGCCGGGGTTGGTTGGTAGCCGAGTGTTGTTAAAGCGCTCCAGGTGGGCAGGTTGACTTGAGATTCCATCATTCGCTCTCGGACATTTGATGTGGAGAAAATCATGAGCGTACGTTTCTCGCACGTCTTGTTGATACTATCGACGGCCTTCCCTCTTGTAGTCAGCCTGGCCCTTCTTTCTGTCGTTCGTATTCGTAATCTCAGTGACTTCATGGCACTTCCTCAACCCTCGATTCTCTTGCAGCAACCTCTCTCGTATCCTCCACGAGAATATTGACAATTATAAGAGGTGGAAATATCGGCAACGGCAGTGCGCCGGGGAATGTGTTTTCGGTTTGTTGTGGCGGTGCCGTCATGGCGAGCTCCCCTGAAGAGTCGGGGCGTGAATCTTGGGCATGACTGGACCGTCGTGCATAGCGACATTGATACCAAACGAGGATGAAGGACCCGACGGCGATGATGGCACCAAACATGCCAAACACTATTGAGCCGATGTCGGAGGGGCTCCAGCCATCATCTTCAAAGGGTCTGGTGGTGTTCGCGGAGGGGTTTGTGATGTTTGCAGAGAAACTCGTCGTGTTGCTTGTAGGCGACGGGTGAGGCTGCCATTGTGGAGGAAGATGCATGTCGAAGAGCCACTAGTATATAGTATTCGTGAGTGGCGGATGCGGCAGCGATAAATGGTATGCATTGGAGGTACACGTTTTCTTCTACTACAAGACGGTGATAGCAGGTAGCGACACACAGAGAGCAGTTGGACAGGCAGCCAAGGTCGCCGGGATCCCCCCCTTCTTAATACATCATAGAAACCTCTCGCCATCAGCCGCTGAAATAGAAGAAATAGGGAGGCAAAATCCGAATTACTGTGTACGAGTCATCCGAGGGAAGCGAAAACGTCGGTCGGACACCTCTAACCCCGGCTGCCGACAATGACTGGATTGCTCCGGCTGGGTGTAAGATGGCCGTCTGTACCCGCGTTCATACGCCATTGTGAACGCTCGCAAGCTGAACACGCTGACAGTTCATAGGGCTGTCGACGCGCGCTTCCGCGGCTTGTCAGCGCCCCAGCCAATCTGATCCTGTTCGTAGGGTGGCGAAGCAGGGTGACAAATTGGGAATCTTCAGTCTGGGCAAGACGCGAAAGCGAGGGGGCGCAGCTCGTCTGGGGGGGCTGCTGTCGTGAAGTGCCGCCGCCGCCGCCGTCGTCGTCAAGCCGTGGCACCAAACCTGCCCGCATTACTCCAATATGTGGCTTGGCTGTTCTATGTCATTGCGTATTCGGATAATGGTCTAACGTGCAGAATCAAGGAAGAGGGAAGAACGTCGGGATCGCAACGTCTACACTTTGCATCTCGGAGGTTGTGCATCCCGTGGTGAGCCGCGCGGGGTAAAAATCCCTGACTTTCTTGAAATCACGAAAGATTGCCACCATTTTCTTTACGGAGTTTGTGGTAGAGTGCTTGTTATTTAGTGTATTTGCCCTCTACAATCATGGAATCCAAGCTTAGTGTCGAATATCACCCGTTACAGGCCGAAGCTCCATCTAACCATCGACGCCGACGGGCGTCTGGCAGAGAAGAGCTAGTCCAGCGAGACCGACAGTGCAGCAATGGGGCTGCTTTCCTTGGGATCGGCAGCTCTTGGCGAAGTCACTGCCCCTGTTGGCGCTCCTGGCTGTTGTTGATACAAACTCAGATCAGTTACGTGTGTCTGTAGAAGGATCGCGTGCATCTGCCTGCCCAACAAGGAGCTGAGCCAGAAATGGATGCCAAAAGAGAGACTTACGAGTGCTGCAGTCGAGGTTGGCAATTCCCAGGACACTGGTGGCACAGCAGAGGGGGGTGCCGTAGAGTAGGTCAGAGCAAGCATTGCGCTGTGCGCGCTCAGCGATGGTTGCGGGATGAGCCAGGGCAGCGCCCGCGACCATGGCGATAGTGGCAATAGAGAACTTCATTTTCGTGACTGAAGTAGGTAGGAGATTGGCGATGTAGTAAGGAACAGTGAGTAAGAGTGTGCAAACTCGATCTGGGTAGCAACGAATGTCCGGGTTATATAGTATCGATATCTAGATTTCAATCTGTCTCGACTCCCGGAAGAAGACATTCCTGCCATTACTTTCCCATCTGCCGCTACAAGTCCATGACCTCAATAGATGAACCATCCTGTGTGATCGACCAAGACAGGACGTGGCTTAAGTGGACCAGTGTCTTTGCTGATAACTCCAGGAGGCCATCGTTGCTCATTTACTCTCTGTTGAGAGCTTGAGCTGGCTTCCGCGACGGCCTAGTCCTTGTACTTGTCTTACATCCCACATGGCATCGAGTGCCGAGGAATGTGACCGTCGGCACAGGTAGAAGTCATGACTCGACCCAGGTCGATTCTTCTCACGCGTTTGAAGAGCATTTCAACAAGAGAGTACAGCACCACGGTACTTATCTGGACAGTTAGGATTCTCACGCGTCGCTCAGGCAAACGATTGGCAAAGTCATCTGAGTATTCAAGATCACTGCAGCCGATGTATAAAGCTCATGGCCGGATCGGACGACATGATACCCGGACTCAGGCAGGAATGTTGCTCGCGTCGTGTGTGGATATTTGTCTTGCCTATGTTTTGCCCCAGCTGGCGTTGTCGATTTTCTTCCTGGCATGCATGGCCCCTTGGACGGCCCATGGTTCGGCCGAAGCGGTATACGTCAAGCCGAGGCGAAGGGCAGGCAGTGAAGAACGATAGGATAAGTGGCTGGGATATCAGTGAGAGCCAACTATACCACACTTCCTCTTGGGATCACATCGCTTGAACATACGAAGCAGGGACACGCAGTCAAGTTGTTCGATAGTACAACATGACGTTCATCTCCCCTCCTTTGAAAAAGGTCTCAAACCAACGTCCAGTACTGGTCAGAGATGAAGGCGCAATTGGATGCTACCGCGTTACCGTCTCGTAAATTCTCTGGGGGGTACAGAATAGGCCCGAGAGCGGTAAGATAACGTCCCGGTATGGTATGGCGATGCTGCTCCACGCACACTCGTTTTGATGACTATGCATAATCTCGCCATTTAACAATTGGCGACGCAGTACACTCGGATTAGCAATCGAACGTGTAGCGGAGTCGCCGTACCCCGCATCCCGCGATAGCAGCGGTTAACATGATGGCCGTTGCTGGCTGGGAAAATTCACGGAACCAGTTGTACCTTGCTCACGCATCATCATCAAACATACTTGGACCTCCAGACATGGCGTCTCAGCAAGAAGGATTCCTCGTCTTTGATGAGGACTTCACTGATCCACTCCTTTCATCTACTCGTTGGATTCCGCATTATCTACCTCAATGGACTGTCCCCTCCCGTTCCGAGGCACGCTACATCCTCCGAGACACCGTTCTGCAACTACAGATTCTTGCGGACCAGCCAGCCTGGCTTCCTTCCGATGGGAACCTGCGCGTATCGAACATCCAGACTGCCACATACTCCATGTCCGAAGGATCTCATCGCGGAACACACCGCCACCGGGACGATCTGGTCGTGAAGACAGCTCAGCAGACATGCAAACTGTATACGCCATCTGTACCCGCCCGTGTTGAAGCTAGGATGCGTGCGAGCGATGACCCGAACGTCATGCTGGCGTTTTGGCTGGTTGGAGTGGAAGATGGCAGTTCCTCGGACAGCGGGGAGATTTGTGTCGTTGAGCTCTTCGGCAATAAGACTCACGCAACTAATGAGAGAGATGGTGCTGAGTTATCATTGGGTGTCAAGGCGCATCACGACTCCAGGCTCGGAGATGAGATGGAGAAGCTGGTTCTGTCCGGGTTCGATGCCCGGGAATGGCATATGTATGCCGCCGAATGGGATGAGAGCGAGGTGAGGATGTACGTCGATGACGACCTTGTGAAGACCTGCAGACAGCATATCGGGTATGAGTTACAGTTGATGATAGATTTGTTTGAGTTCCCAGTGGCAAGCAGCAGAGGGGATGGAGACTATCCGAAATGGGGAGAGGTGTCGAGCGTGCGTGGATGGCGTCTATCGTAAATCTTATACTTTCACCGAGCTTTACGTTAACACAACTCTGTTTCCGCGGCCAGCTTTAGTCGGACGCCTTGCTAGGAATTGCTGTGTTAGGAATACACGAGCCACATGACTCCCACCATCGACACGGAAGAGCAAAAATATGCAGCTGCCACAATGCTCACCTCACCTGTCACCACATCCCTGCACTGCCCCCGGTACGATCGGCACAAACACCAGAAGAACCATTCAGGTCAAGCCCATCGATTTTAGCATCATATCCCCTAAATCGTACATTAGGCAGCAGCCATGGTAATCTGCATCAGGACCTTGTCGGCCGCTGCAATCATCTGAGGCCACCCATGTCAAGCCGAAATCCTGGAGTCCTCAATCTGCTATTCAGCTCTCCGCACGCGCCGATGCGCTGCAACTCTCCCCCATTTCCTTCATCTTAGTATTTACCGCCAACGCTTCCAAAGGCAGCCAGCCCGCTGGCCATGAGTACCCTCAGCGCGATCCAAATGTCAGTCAGTCGCTGTTTGCTCCCTACCTCCTCAATATGTGATGAACGTTCTATTTATTTCATGCCAGAGGCCTCCTCCTCGCCATCGCGGCATCATTTGTGCCACAATACGATCGCATCACATCCCAGGGCGACTGTGTCGGGCTCTCCGCGACATCTCTCCTCTTGAACCTCAATGTCGCAACACAGCAAATTACTGTCGAGCTGCTTCATATGATCGAGAAGGATGAGTCCAGACGGGCTGTAGATCTAACACCTACCTTGAGTGATTACTTCAATCTCGCCCAATTCACCGTCGTTTGGCTAGGGCACATGGCTATGTAAGATGCCTCCGCTCACTAATTCTTCTTTGATACCTGACTGACATAATGCCTCTCCCTCTAGCTTTGTTCTCTATCTTACCTATGACCCATCAAGCTTCATCCCTAAAGCCGCATTGGTCTTCGGTTATGCGATCTTCCTCCTCGTCTCCCTGATTCCCGTCCTGCACATCGCTAGCATGTCGCGTGAAGAAGCTCCATATGAGAAATATCCTCTTCACCGCGTGGCCGCCGGCTTTTACTCATTGTGGTCTTTCTTCATTGTCAACCCAATTGTCACTGCAATGACATTCATCGCCTACTTTCTCCAGGCCCGCCAGCTGCGATCCCGCGGCGACATTGGTTCTCTCAGCACTATCGGCCTTGCCGTTCAGGCTGCCGTGTTCGTCGTCGTCGGCCTCTCTTCGCCTTGTCGCATGGTAACTGAGGGAATGCCGTTCTTCAATTGGTTCCAGCTTGGTGTTTGGTCAACTGTTGACAACCTCATTTTCGCCCTGACCCGGGGCGAACTGTGGTGCATCGCCAGGCGCTTGTCTCAGGGTGCTGGAGAAGGCGTGGACGAGTCAACGCCCTTGACGGGGGCGTGAGCAGCATCAGCCGGCGTCGGAAGATTCAAGTCTTCACCTGGCAAGACAAATCGAAGGATGATGCGCCACAAAACAAAAGAAACATGTAGGGGTGTAGTCGTCCAAGTATATTAGTAAGAAGGAGTGTGTGAGAAACTCAGTAGAAGCCATAGATTCCAGATCAAGTGACAGCGTCCCCTTAGCTTCGCCAACGAGACGACAAGTGTGCCTTGTGTGGCCTACCGAAAGCCTAGCGGCTAATCTACCATTTTCTTGATCCCAGTAGGAAAACTCTCAGGGTTTGGAAAGAAAACCATAATAAGCTTCTAGCGAATCTAATAAGCACCCCCGGCGTAAAAACAGTATACTGGATGATCGAGTACGTCGGACTTGAGCGGCATGTAGATAGCTCGTAGGTATATTGATTAGGAATATCTGAAACTTACCTCCCCCACAGTGGAGGGAGCCCTCCGCAACTCCGTGTATAGCTCTCGTAGCGCTTTCGCAACCCTGTATAGCCGAGAATGGCCGCAGGCTCCGGATCTCCGCAGTGGTACCCTCACAATGTCGCTGCCTAGAAAGGTCCCCAATCAGTTGTCCTTCCATGTATTCCTGCGACTGACTGTCTTTCTGGCACGAGCTGCCCTCGCGAGAACTGTCTACCTGTCTTAATGAAGACTTCTAATTCTAAAGGGTCCAAATGAGCTCTCTATCTTGAGTTCATCGGCAAGCTACATCAAAGCATTGGCATGCATGTTGACGCCTCAGCTAGCCCTGACCAACCTAAAGATAAATTGCATGGGTATTTGAGGATAGTTGTGGTAAGATTGTGCCTGTCCCAGATCGGCACCGTCTTCAAACGATGGTTCGCGAACTTTATTCAAGAGAAGCCCTGCGTCGAAGAATGGCTCAAGAAGTTGGTGAATTGGTCGATGGAACCACGTCTGCTTGAATATTAGAAACATAATCTTAGGCTTCGCCTTCTACAAACACGTGCTTGTAGATCAGGCGGATCAGGCACAGCTATAAACTCACAAGTGGTTCTGGCTGACCCCTGAGTGCCTGACTTTGAACGGGGCCGATATTGAGATACTTGGAGATTTTGATCGAAGTATGAAACTCTTGAACACCTGTTTGTGGGTTCTCAACCACCTCAATCATCCGGTGGGCTCCAGGTT
The DNA here is from genome assembly GCA_002851705.1 of Verticillium albo-atrum. Taxonomy (NCBI): domain Eukaryota; kingdom Fungi; phylum Ascomycota; class Sordariomycetes; order Glomerellales; family Plectosphaerellaceae; genus Verticillium; species Verticillium albo-atrum. The sequence continues at coordinate 1,775,067 of NMXJ01000008.1, forward strand.
TGTGGAAGCATGGATGCAAATTTGCCATGACGATTCTGTGATGATCAGTGGTGCTCGTTTTCCCTTTGTACGTGTAAAGTTTTAACTTACTTTCCTCCCTTCTTCAACACTTTTGGCAAGAATCTGGATAGTTCCTTCAAGTCCGAGAGTTCTTTCAGCAACATACTTCCAGTGATGACGTCGAATTCCCTGCTTCCAGTCAGACACGATAATCATTACTGGCCATTGCATCAGACCACATACTCCGCATGCTGTTCCGCAAAAAGTTCCAATTCATCGCGGCTCAAAAGATCCAGCAGTTCATAGCTGATCGACAATCCAAGATCTTCACTCCTCTTTCGAGCGTTTTCAATCTGCTGTGGGCTATAATCCGTCGCCAGGACGGCCACGCCTTTCTTGGCCAGCCGTCTCGCGACGATACCGTTTCCTGTGCCCAGGTCTAGGACTCGGTGGTGTGGCAGAATTTCGGCGAGCTCCTCTATTGTAGGTAGGATGAGCTGCGTGAACATGTCGTTGCCTTCACCCAGAGTTGCATCCCAGAATTTGGAGTTCGTGTTCCAGCTCGCAAGGTTTGCGGTCTGCGATTGAGCCTCGGCGCGTGGTTCAATATAACTGTCCTGCGCGGTTTTTGCCTCCGTGAATTCCGCGTGATTTTGCTCTCCCAGGGCTTCTGCTGAGGCTGTCATGATATCTTCTTCGCGATGGCGACGGTTGATGAAAGGAGCTGGCGATTGAAGGCCCTCGATCGATGCGCTTTATGTTTCAGAGTCGACTAAATCCTTCGTCAGTCAAGCTCCCCAAAATTCACCATCGGATGAAGGCAATTAAGTATTCGGGAGACACGCGACACAGCCTCATTTGTGTGGGAAGGCGAACGTTCAACAGCGCTCGCGGATTGGCCAGAAGCACAGCCTTCTTTACTTGCATAAGCCCAGCAGTACCATTAGGCAGATGCTGTGCTCAGTGGATGCCGTTCTGTCCGAATGGTCATCGGGGCGGATTTAGTCTGCATGCGGGCGGCCTCTTCGTGCCGAGCTGGAGTCAGCCCTGCACGCCCGGACACTGAGGCCAAGCATGCTTAAAGACCTTGTGAATCGCTGTGTAAAGGGGAGCCAGGGTAGCAACTCGAAAGGCCAGGGTTGCACCCTGCGATTCGCAATTTACAGCCAAGGTCGCCAATTCTCGCCTTGACAACAACATCATCATCATCATGTCTTCCGCACGACACATGCTGCCGCTGGCTGACCATGAGAAGTACCGAGAGAGAATTCGGGATACACTCGATGGCAATGTCGTCTTACCGCACACGATTGAGGCGGGGGACCCGTATTATATAGGGGATGTGTACGACGAGACACCAGCAGAATGCGCTCAGGAGTGGGAGCTTGGCGACAAGTAGGTACCTCACAGAGGCGAAGCCGGTTCACGCCGCTCAACCGCCGCTGCGACACGATTCATGCTCCAGATAGATAGATCACTACTGACGATTCAACAGCATTAAGCGCCCGTACTTGGACCACATCAAGGGTGTCTCTTACGCCTGGCCTCACCTGCGCTACCTCGCCCACTGGATGGAGGTGACAACCTCACCGGTCAAGTGGAACCTCATCAAAGAGAAAGAGGCCATCATCCGCAAGGAAAGGGCTAGCCGAACCAACGTCGCCGTCGTCGACTTTGCTCCCGGCGCCGACCCCGCGGTTCATTTTGCCACGCGCCCCGAGGCACTAGCTGACTCATTGCGACACTCGCCGACGTCCCCTGACGTCCACCGCCTTTACGTCGTCGAAGATCTCTCCCGCGACGTCGTTGAGGCTCTTGGCGTCGCGCTTGACATTGATCCGCTCTTCTTCCGTGAGCAGATCAGCGACTACTGGTGGTACAACACGCGTGACCCGTGGGTCGAGCTGCCTGATCTGCAGGTCGTGTCGCGCGGGCGGCAGTTCTTCCATGTGGGATATCTCCAGCCGAGGTATTTCAAGAGTCAGGCTTCGTTTGAGGAGGCGACTCGGGAGGCTGGGCGCTTCAATGTGCTTCGAAGGGCGGACAACGATAGGAATCACAAGACGCTGCTTGATCAGCAAGGCGCACTTGTCGCACTTGTGAGGAGCAAGGCGTCGTTTTGGTGGAAGCCAGCAGACAAGGGTAGAGGGGCAGTCGGTGAGTGATCATGGCACGATTCACTGACAGGAACTTTCGTGTTGACAATTTGTAGGAGTGCTCCTTGTCGATCCTTCAATCAAGGAGGGATCACCTCTTTGGGCAGGGTATCGCAACTTCGAGCCTACGCCGTCCGTGTCAGCACAGGGTCCTTTCACAGCGCCACCAAAAACGTCTCTCTTCGATGCTGTTGTGTATTGGCTGACCAGAATGGAGGCTGATGAGGTGGCTCAGATGGGAGCTGACCCTCGTATCATGCTTCGTGGCCTGTCTAAGATTGTCTGCGCCGAGTGGTTGACAGTCATCCGCTACATCACCACTCGCTTGGGGCAGGTCGAGTGGGAGCTGGAGAACCCCGACTTTCGCCGCGACCCAAGCGGTATTGATTCCAGTCTTGCTAAACTGCATCCTTGGCGGCGAAGTGTACCGCTGTACAAGACGCTTATCAAGGAGGCAACAGCAAAGGTCTTCAACAACGGCAACGGCCCCGTGTCTGACCACACGTTGTCGTTAAAAGAAGACTTCCGTGTTGTTGAGGATGGTATTGATACGTTGTTGCAACGCATCGAACGAATCGTGGCGGTTGCGACGGCAATTATATCGATCGAGGAGAGTCGGAGGGGGTATAATCTGAACCAAGACCTGGGACGGCTGACGTACCTGGCGGTGGTCTTCGCGCCACTGTCGTTTGTCACAGGCTTCTTCAGCATGTCAGAAGATGTATCGTCTATGAGAGGGACGTACTGGATATACTTTTGTGTTGCCGTGCCAGTTACCATACTGGCCTTCGTGCTTGTAGACATGGCAAGGGTAAAGAGATGGGTAAGGAGGTGGTCGTCGAGGTAAAAAAGGGGGTGGAGAGGGGGTAGACCAAACACACCGAGTCTTCTGGGGGCTCCAGGAGACCCCGACAGAGGTCAGCAGACAGGACAGCAAGCCTCAAGCCCTAATAGAAGGGCTCTCTCGTGCCCAACCTGTTTGCCCTCACGCATCCTTGGTCCTCCACCGAGCCAGCACGTGGACTATCGAAAGCTACACGGGCATCTAGTCAACCTGGTGACGACCCAGACCCTCGAGCTGAGATCCAACGTGGCGTACAACCTTCAGGCCACCAGTGTCTGCATCGTACTTTGGCTCTGGATCTTTCCGTTCGTTCCTGTGATGTGGCCTTCGCGCCACAGGCTTGCATCCTTGGGGGTAGACCTGCATCCTTCAAGAGAGCCCCGACGACCATGGCACCCCCTCCTGCTTTGTAGAAGGTTCAGCCGTCGATGGCCAGCGATGTGCTGGCCTGAAGCCCTACGGTTTCATGGCGTCGAGCTTTGCCGCCCTTTCCGGTGATACGACGCCGCTGAGAAAATGAATCCAGATCGGCGAGCACATTCAACCTCGATGCGGGCGCGAGCAGTGGGCCTCAACTTGAAATTCCAACCATTGAGGAGAGGTCACCACCGATTGAAGAAGCAGTAGAGTTGATTTGGGATCGTAGTGACGAGACCTTCCGACTCTTTCCTCGAGACTGAGTCGACAACATTGGCCTCGACGAACATCAGCCCCTGACAACGTCGGGCCCGAACCAAGAGGGTCTGTCCGTTGAAAGCATTCCAATGCTTACCGAGTACACAGAGCCAAGTCATCAACCCTCGTCGTCCACGAATATAAGCCGGTTGAAAAAGCCTGGTCAAATCTCAGCACGAGCTCAATACGGGGCGGCAGCAGGGGGTCCGTCGCTTGGGTGGTGATACTTGGGATACTCGGACCAAAGGGAATAGAAACTACCTCACTCGATGGCATCAAGCTCAGTCAACATGACAATATCTCTTGGCTTCTACGAGTACACTTGAAAGTACATTAGGAATAATATCGCGCAATGCTGGTCAGTGGCGTCGATATCAGAAATCATACTGCCTGCAGACCGCATTCAGGCGCTTCACGCGTTGAGCGCAACGAAGGCCGCATCCCGTTGGCCCCCCCTGACGAGCTTCCTCCGGGACGATGAGAAGTTTGAACTCCGGCTTGGCTGGCAGAGCCCCCCTTTCGCATTTGTGGTCTCCATCCAAGCACCCCTGAAAACGAAAGCGAGTAAGCGGCGACGCGCCAAAATGGAGCCCCGGTGAGCGGCGAATACTCACCACCTCTCCGCCAAGAATGCTCAGATAACATCTCGGACCACAGCGTGGTTCCAACATGGAGACGGTGCCCACTGGGGCTCCGCAACCCCCCGACGAGTCACCCGAGTTCCACCGAATTGTCTTTGAGTCCCTTGTCTAGTTCGGAGAACATGGACCTTGCGGGGTGCGGGGAAAAGGGAAAGGGAGGAGGAGAGGGGGAGGAGGGGATTATGCGCGCAAGGAGAAGAGGGGGAGGAGCGAGTAATGGAAGCAATGGGCTGTCCAGTCTGGTGCCTAGAGAAGCGAGACAGAGAAACATTCATCTGAAGATTTTTAGCCCCGTCAGACGTCTTCTTTTAGACGTGACCAGACCAGGCAACGGAAGCAGCAGATCGTCTCACCGCATCTCTTTTTGGGGGTGCTTCTAAGTTTAGGCTCGAGACCGCCAAAAGTCGGTCCCTTCCGACGTCAAACCTGTGAGACAGACGTCTGTTCTGTTTCTTCTTTTTGGGGGGTTCGAGATCGAGGGTCCCTCCCATGGTGAGGCGCGACGAGTGTCAATGTTGACTGGCCTTTTTGGGGGGTACATCCGTGCGGGGAGAAGGCCTGGAATCCGTCGCGGTTTGCTGTGCTCGTCAGCTTCTCTGCAAAGACTAGGCCCTGTCCACTAGCATTGGATGGTACCTGACACAAGCCGTGATTATTACTCCGGGGGGCAACGCTGGTTTGGCTTGGCAGTTGCTCCACCGGCCGGCAGACGAGCCTAAAGCGAACGGTTGGTGTCGTAATTGCTCCTCATGATGGACTCGAATTGTGCTGACTCTGTCCATCAGCGGCGGTGTGTCCTCAGGGTACGGGTGTAGGTCTCTCCGGGACATCCCCCCCTCTCGCCCCCCCCCTCCCCCTCTCTTGGGTGTGTTGGCTGGAGCATTCGAGACACGGCTGGCTTCGCCCCTCTCGTCGTCCGTGCTAGGCGTGCTGTTGGGCGTCGGTGAAGGCCTAGGTGAGGTAGCGTCTCCGCGGATGAGGCGTAAATGTGGCATGCTAGAGACAACTGCCGTCGATCTGGGGTTGAGATGCGCATCAGCACACGATAATTTCGCGGATCTCATCCAACAGACTTCACTACCGTGTCCTGGTTGTTCCGCAAGACGGATACGCGGTAAAGTGAAAAGGGCAGTGCAGGAATGTGGCCGCCACGCTGCAACCGGTCGCCAGCTTCTGGCAGCTTAGACCAGCCACCGCGCTGGGCATAAGCTTAATTCAAGGTTGGCTGATCGTATCACTTGTTGGGATGGAGGTAGCATCCTAGCACCCGACGGCTGGAGCTGACCACCGGGCTCGGTGTTACTGGACGCTATGTTCGCGCCAGCCCACACTATTCTGCCGCTCGAACGAGTAACATCGCCTAATTATAAGCCGGTGCACAAAGGGAGGCCCATCAAGCCCGTCTCCGTGGTCCTCCCACCCCGCACTGCTCGACCGCTGCAGCACGGATGGGTGCAGATCGATCCCCCAAGTCCCAGATGAGACATGCTTGTTGGCGCGAATAGGTGTCCACCTCTGTCATCCCGCAGAACGTGACGGGTGCAAGACTGGTTTCTATCGATCCTGCTGCTGATCGTAGGTGGCACATCTCTACAAACAGCAGGCGGGCGAGCCGAGATTGCATCATAGGGCATATGCCAAGACACATGAGATGCCCAGGATAGTGCCCGTCTTGGGAGATCATGTCAATGTTAGCACCATGCTCTGGACGCTCTTGGGAGAAGAAAAGACAACACCTGACACACAAAAAACCAAAGGTGCAATTTCAGGGCACACGCGTCTGACCATGCTCTGCGCTCCATTTCCAGCCTCCCCTCTCCTTGCTCCCCTCCGCTCGACCTAGACGATAACACCTAAAATGCACGGCCATGGAGACCAAAGGGTTACACTACATCCTCTGTTGGGTCGTCCCCTGCGGGCGCCAGCGCGGTCTTCTCTCCCAGTGGCCACCGAACCCGCGCCGTCGGCCCCTAGACCGAGCGCTAGAATACCGGGACCTCACCCATCCCCCACATTGCCGCGTGCGGGAACGACACGAGTGCACTAGGCGACGGCCACGGCGAGTCACGGCACGACAGTATCACAGCACCCGGGCTCCTGGCACCCCTGTCGCTCTTGGCTTGCCAAGTTCGAAACCCGGTCTGCGTGGTGTGTGTGCTCGCCATCTGAATGGTTGGGGTTTGCCTTGGGAGGTCTGGAGGCGCACGACCGTCAGTCTCTCAGCGCACGGAAGGGTTAGATCAACTCTTGACGCTGCCAAGACGTTTGTTGGGGTCGTGATGCGGCTGTTGCTGCACGTTTGCTTGGCTCGACGGCATGCCCGACTCGTGCTAGCGGGAGAGGAAGGATGTTCCATCGCATCACGACGTGGACGAGGGATGGATGCGCCATGATGGTGGCACGCTTGTCGGATGGAGTCGGGGGCACGCCGCACGTCTCGCGTAGCGGCCATACTGTTTCTGTCAATCTCTCGTGTGGAACACGGATCAGCGTTCCATCACGTTTGTTTCCCTCGTTTCGGTCCACATGCCCACCGTCCCCCCGCGGGGAACATAGCGCGATTCAGGCAGACCCGGCGTGATGGAGACATGGGGTAGTGCCAGCTGGGGAAGAGGAGCTCTGGAGTAGCAATCTGGGGCACTTGGGGTGAGACCTGCTGAAAACCTATATCTAGGGGATGCCCCTCGCCCCTCCAGATGGCGATGAACTTGTAGGACAAGGCGAAGCAACACTCTTCTCTTGATCATCAGTAGTGACAGGTCACTTCTTCTTCTTCCTTGAACCACAACTCCTCCTCTTGCTTCATCCTCACCAACACTGCCAACATGTCGGCCGACGACAAGACCCGCCAGGCTGAGATCGAGCATGCTCGCACCAACGAGTCGGGCATGTTCGATGATGGTGGCCCTGAGAAGCCTATCCCCAAGGCCGACAAGGTCGACCACTTCGGTTCTCACGAGAAGACCGACCCCAAGGAAATTGCCCTTGTGAAGAAGCTCGACCGCTGGATCATGGTGAGTGCAGGCTTCATCATTGAAGTTAACTACCTTACTAACCCAGCCTTTTCTAGCCCATGCTCTGGTCTATGTACTGGCTCAACTACGTAAGTTTTCAAAACATTTTTCTCTCACACATAGGCTCTTTTACTAATATGGGATTTTACAGCTTGACCGAAATGCCATTGCTCTGGCGCGTCTCAACGACCTCGAGGAGGATCTCAACCTTAGCGGCACCGAGTACCAGACCTGCGTGTCCATTCTCTTCGTCGGTTACATTCTGGGCCAGATCCCTTCCAACATGTTCCTCACCCGCACCAGGCCGTCTCGATACATGGTATGTTACACTAAACAGACCCTCAGCGGCATTCAAAGCTAACAGAATAGGGTATCATGATGATGCTCTGGGCTATTGTTTCCGCCCTCACTGCGCTGTCCCACAACTACATCGGTCTCCTGCTCACCCGGTTCTTCCTTGGTCTTACTGAGGCTCCTTACTACCCTGGCGCCGTCTACATCCTGTCTATCTTCTACAACAGGAAGGAAGTCGCCACCAGAATCGCCATCCTCTACACCGGTAACATCCTCGCCACCGCCTTCGCTGGCCTCATCGCCGCCGGTGTTTTCCACGGCATGGACGGCGCCGGTGGCCTTGCCGGCTGGCAGTGGCTTTTCATCCTTCAGGGTGCCGTCACATTCCTCATTGCCATCGTTGGCTACTTCGTCCTTCCTGATTTCCCCCTGACCACCAAGTGGCTCACCCAGGAAGAGAGGGATCTTGCCCACAACCGCATCGAGCTCGACACCGTTTCCAACGAGGGCCAGACCGGTCTCACCAAGGGTCTTAGGGAGGCTTGCAGCGACCCCATGGTCTGGATCTTCTGCGCCATGGCCCACATGCACTTGGCTGCCAACGGTTTCAAGGTACGTTTTCCCCCGCGTCGCAGTGACCCAGAGAACACGACTAACCTAAGGAACAGAACTTCTTCCCTTCAGTTGTCAAGACTCTCGGCTTCAGCGACACCATCACTCTCGTCCTTACTTGCCCGCCTTATCTTATCGCTGGTGCCGTCACTATTGCTGTGTCGTGGTCATCCGGCCACTTCAACGAGCGCACCTGGCACATTACCATTTCCAAGGCTGTCGCCGTCGTCGGCTTCGTCTGCGCCGCCGCCGCACCCAACGTTGCCGGCCGCTACACCTCCATGGTTATCTTCACTATCGGTACCTACGGTGTGAACTCGCTCATCCTCGGATGGTGCGGAAGTACCTGCGGACAGACCAAGGAGAAGAAGGCCGTCGCCATCAGCATGGTCACGACCATCATGAACATCAGCTTCATCTGGACGCCCTACCTGTGGCCCAAGAGCGACGAGCCCCGCTACGTGATTGCCATGTCCAGCAGCGCGGCTTTCAGCATTGCCACCGCGGCTCTGGCGTGGCTGGCCAAGATCATCATGAAGCGCAGGAACGCCGCTCTGCGCGCGAGCGAGAACGAGACGAGCGTGTTCTACGTGTACTAGATGTGTACAGAGGGGGCCTGGCTGGTCAAGGCGTCTCCTGGATATGAGATTGAATTTTGGAGGGGTTGCCATCACATGAAAATGATTTCGTTCGATGGCGGAGTATTTGGTGCTCTGGTATCTAGCCGGGCTTGGATTCCAGATAAGACTTTGTTGATGAATTAACGACGAGTTACTTTACCATTTGCTCAATGGTTTGATGTGATTGATACGCATGATTGATTGATTGTTCTGTTTCTATGCTGGCCACGAAGTCAACATCTTCATGCCTGTGTTGAAAACAATCTTACGTTTATGAGCTACGCCTGTGCCATTCACGTCCTACACATGGCGCCCCATTCATTGGGCACGTCTGGTTGTATACGGATCTAACTGACACAAGGCATCAGCCACAAGTGCAAAACGCTATGCTAGCCACCATGCATTTATTACTGGCCATCGTAAATCCCACACCAGTCATCATATGTATGTGCCGAAACACCACCAAATCCACCTACGCCGTGACCCCGTACCAGATCAAGCCCATCGCAGCACCCATCACTATCACCATCGGCGGGTTCAACCCAAACGAATACCCAAACACGAAGCTTGACGCCGTGACAACAACCCACCACGGTTCCTGCGCCAGGCTCGTGCCCTGCTGGAAATCTTCGTCAATATACCCGATCTGCCACAACCGGTAGACCGCCGTATATATCAGGCCGACAGCGCCGGCATTCACACCACGGAGCATGGACTTGACCCATCGAAGCCCGCGAATGGCGCTCCAGATCCCCATCGTGCCATGCACCGTGATGAGACCAGGCGCGAAAATGCCGGCGAATCCGAGAGCTGCCCCGGCTGCCGAGTTGTACCCTCCATTCATCGCAGTAAGTGCACCTAGATACACGGCGAAATTGAAGTTCGGACCCGGAAAGCTCTGTTGGATCGCAAGGCCGATGAGAAAGTCCCGAGGACTGACCCACCCCTCAGCTACAACGTATTCGCGAAGAAGGGGGATCACCACGGGCCCTCCGCCGAAGATGATAGTTCCGGCAAGGTACATGTTGGCGAAGAAGCTGAATAGAAGTGACTTGGCGGGCAGGACACCACGCAGAACCATCACCATAATAAAGGTGATGAGGAAGAAGACGATGATGGCGAGGCCTAGGGGCCAGGAGAAGTTGAGCGTGCGCTCGGCCGGGACTACGCGAGACTCCCGCTCAGCCTCTGAGCGGGGGTTTTCGGTGACTGGTAGGGCGCCATCTTCTTGGCTTGACGGCTCAGTCAGTTCCCCAGTTCTGGCGATAGTAGTCCCATTCGTGGATGCCGTTTGCCCCTCCGGAAGATCAACAGCCTCAGTCTCTGGCGCTCGACGTTTGCTTCTTGGGTTCTTCAACACCTTCCGAATCGCCTTGAAAGGGCCGTCAAGCCAACGATAGTCGTGAATCACCGTTGCCACACCTGCCAGAAACATTAAAAGGGGAAAGTACCACAATGCGTTATACAGAATGCCGGCTGCGCCAGCAATGAGTACAATCATCCGGGTCAGCCTATCTGTGATGGCCTTTTCCGACAATTGCACAGCAGCGACTGCGATGATGCCGACTGTGGACGCGTTGAGTCCGGACAGAAGTGCATACACCGGTCTGGGGAGCGAGTCGCCAATATTGGAGATGCCGATAGACAGACCGTACATTCCAAGGGCACCGGGTAAGCTGGCGGGACGTATGAGTACTGATTCCATAGACTAGGTCAACTACTCACCTCCAGATTAGGAAGCCCAGCAAGGCAGGCAGAAAGCCGTCGTGAATGAGGTTGATGCAATAATGCATTTTGGTGCTGCCCGGACCGGAGAACGCTTGGCACACACTGAAAAGCTCTTGATACTGCGAGTCCATCAGCGCCATTACACTTGCTTGTGCTCAATCAAATTTCGTCCTACCATCTGTTCGTCGATCCATCCCAGCTTGAGGACGTATTTTTCTCGAAACTGCGGCGAGGAGTCTTCTGTTAGCTGTCGTTCTTCCAAGTTCTTCATGTCTGGGCGGCGAAACATGAAAAACCAGGTGACTTACTATCTTGAAATGAACTGGCGGTCCCCCAAACGATGTGAAGCCAAGATAGTAATTGGTGCTGACAGTGTTCCATAGCCTGCCCGGGAGATCGGCGGGCCCCCAACGTGCCCCGTTCCGGATGGCCATCTCGAGAGCGTTCTGATGGAAGCTGCGCTCTTTGGTATTGGTTGAAAAGTGAGCCAGAAGAGCAAACTGGCAACAGACTTTGCGTGAAGAAGGTCTGCAAATGCTCTCTGAGCGGACGAGAGGTCGGTTGCGCTCGCTTATCGCATGGCCTAATGAACAACATTACAGCAGGCCAATCACGGCAGTTTGGTGTGGCACGTGGAATTCGCTCATCTGTGCATCACGTGCCCAACAACATCAGACCCAAGGACCAAATATCATGGCAACTATACATATATTGATTCCAGTGGCTCGCCTGCATGGTTTTTGGTAGTTTCCAGTCCTTAATTACTTGCAACATCGGTGTGACTTTTAGTCTCGAGTCCAGTCCATGGAAATCTTTGGGTGCCGACTCAATGCGGCGCTCGCGCATTTCAAGATCAAAGATAGTTTGACCTGTAGAGAGCATGTTGGATTTTGCTGTCAATTTGCCCTCCTTAAACTGATGATGCTGGTTGGTGTTGCCAAAGGGGGGGGGGGGGGGGGGGGAGGTGGAAACCCGGACCACATTTGTTACACACTTTGAGTCCGAGCCAAGGACCCGTGCAGATGTGACCTTATAGCTGTTTCCCGCTAAACTGGTAAGTATAAACGTTGTGTATAGCTGGCATGTATTTTGCAGTTTTGGGGGTAGGAGAAGCAAGTTGATTTTCATCGCCCATTGACCCAGCACTATGTCAACGAATAGGGCATTCATTCAGCATAGCTGCTGGTCACCCGGTCGGAATGAAAACATAATCTACTTCCTCTGTGTCTCCAGCCACAATTTCAAAGAAGTGGGAACCTTCGCGTGATCCAGATTCTCTCTTTGCTTCCAAGTCCAGGATCCTTTGTTGCCCAACAGAACAGCGGCCTTCGGCAAATATTCGAACCAAGCGTCCCTAGCTTTTGTCTTACGGTCGTGGGCAACCTCAGCTTCGAGTTCATCCAGACTTCCCCTTCTGGTAACCTCCACAGCCGTCCCGGTACTCTCCTCGTAGATTGCTGCAAGTTCTTCAACGGTGTTCTCACCAGAGCAGACCCGGAAAAAGCCACCCTTTCCTTCTTGGACACCATCTCCGTTGAGCAAGATCTCAATAGTCCATGCTGCAATGTCCTCAGTCGTAGACCAAGGGTACTTCACAGTGTTGCCATTGCCCCAATAGGACATCTTGGCCTTGCCGTCCGTCAACTCGAAACCTCCAGGGCCGTAAGGGGAGTAGAGGATGTCGGTGAACACGCCGGTGAAGAAATAAACAGGATTGATAGGGCTGCTCAGTGCGGCATGCTTCTCGAAGGCGATATGGGCATCGTACATTTCGAAATCGCCATGCTTGATGTTTGTCCAGTCGTTGTTCCACGACGAGGCAACAAAGACCTTAATTTGGGCTCGCTCGGCTGCGCGCAGAAGAAGGAGGTTACCGTCGAGGTCAAGGATGGGGGACGGAGAGTAAGCGGAGATGACCGAGTCAACGCCTGACATGGCCTTTTCGATTGCCGGAATGTCGTAGTAGGAGTCAGTCTTGACGAAGGATTCGAGGCTGTTGAGCAGCTCAGGGCCGAGACTCTCGGGGTTGCGGCCCAGACCTCTAACCTGCAGGCCGCGAGCCAGGGCAGCGCGAGCCAGATGCTGGCCAAGATTTCCAGAGACTCCAGCAATGAGAACAAGCATCTTGGCGATTTCTATGAACAGTGGCGTAATAGGGAGAAGATGATTGGGATGGGTTGAGGCTCATGAAGATGTTTGCCGCCTACGGCGGCCGTAGCTTTTATGCATTGCCAGACCGCTTGAGCGAGGGCAACATTGATGGACGGATGTGAATCAGTCTCTGGCAATGATACTAGACCCGTGCCCCCAAGGCCGAAATCAGTTGCCAAATCGCATACTGGTCGAGTCAGGTCCATGGACCGGGCAGGGGTCGACGGATGTTCCATTATGTCGAACCAAAGGTCTCCGCCAGTGAGCGGGTTCACTAAGTACAGAGACTTTACACGTCGTGAGATTCTGGCCCATTGACGCAGTACACAGTACCACGGTCTCCACTATAAGCAAGCTGCATTAGTGCGGTTGGATGCTCGATTGGTAATGCGTGATGTGAGGGGCCTGAATTGTCCGCTTTGCCCTGCTAAACCTTTGTTCCATTTCTCCGAGTATCGCCAGTCTTGCCCAGTTCCACGGCGTCTACAAGCAAGCAGATCCAGAGTACGGCATCATCCTGCTACTCGTTCCATTTCCTGCCCCGCTCAAACCTCTATCTACTATGAGCGATATCACGGATCCTCCAGGGAATGCTACATCAGCCAATGTCCCGGCCGCAGTACTGGGTCTGATGCCCCAGCAGCTGGAGGTGATAGACCCAAGCGACGATTGGACGGGAGTCACGGGCGCCAGAGAGAGACGAAGGCGACAAAACAGGCTCAATCAGAGGACCTACCGTGAGCCGTGACCATCCTGACCCCGGGACCCTGCTTGACATCGGGGCGAGTAACTAATTTCCACGCAGGTAAAAGGAGAGCTCCTGGCGTATCTCTTTCCTCCCACACTGGAGCATGTCCGCCTGGAAGAGAACGTTGCACATCACCACCAGATGGGTGTGCTCTGCCTACGGAGCGTCATCATAGAGGATGGGCACGAGTCTGTGATCCTTCCATTGCTAGCCTCGCCGGTACTATTCCGGCGTCCTTGTCCTTGTCGTTGTCGATGGTCATCCAGCTCAACACTTTCCACGCACTCACTTACAACGCCACTCTCCTGGGCATCAAACCCGATACGCTCTGCGATGAGATGAAGCAGTCTCCCATGTTTGGCGTAGCTTCCTGCACAGCAGGCGAAAGATGCCCTTCCACCCTTCAACCGACTTTGGTGCAACAGACAGTTCACCATCATCCGTGGATAGACCTACTCCCACTGCCTCGCATGCGGGATAATCTGATCAGAGCAATCCATTTCATTGATGAGCGAGAGATAGGGTCTGATATCATGGGATTTCGAGCTGTTGATGGCGAGAAGCCGACGCTGATTGTTTGGAACGACCCTGCAAACCCTCACTCCTGGGAGGCCAGTCCTGCGTTCTTGCTGAAATGGGGGTACCTGATGAGAGGATGCCAAGAACTGATCGAGGCCACAAATTATTGGCGGGAGCGGCGCGGGGAGAGGCCCTTCCACATTGACGTATCATAAACACGAGTCGTTATAAGTTTGGAGTTTGCTTACCAGAGATGAAATCACACCGGGATGCTTGTGAGTGGACTGTCGGAGGAGATCAAGACATGAAGCTGCTGGTGCTGTTCACCAACTGGAGCGCACTGAATGAGCTCTCACCTCGCTCTCCTCCCATCGCTATTACACATTCCGTCTCTCAGCTTTCTCTATTCATTCCGCCGTTCTAGTTCTTCCATCATCCTTCAGCGCCTTCCAGTATTTCTCTACTTTCCACCTTCCGTTCTCTACTCACCAACCCACATCAGGGATTCCCACATGGTAAGGCGAGCGGAGAGCAATTGCCTGGCCTCAATAATGAAGACGAAGCGCTATTCTCATCAGGTCAAGCCCTTTCGTTCCTTGACAGCCGGCACATTAGAATAGTGTAACGGTAACGACAGCTTCAATACGAACACCGGCAAATAGCGCCCAGCTGGCCCCAACTGCCGCCAAGCATGACGTACGTGGCCGGTACGTACCGACCGCCGAATACAGCCACGTGATTGGCCATGGAGCTCTGGGAGCTGCTTGGCTGCCCCTCCCCTCTCCCCCTCCACTCCACGGGGTTGCGTACGCCTCGCGTTCTGCATCATCTCACTCAGCTCAAGCTCAGCATCGTCATCATCGTCTTCACTGCATTTCCTTGCTTTTATATACCTGTCGCCATCTCGGATACCATTTGCGACCCTCATACTGCTACCTGACGCATCGCTCGCACCCATCTTCTATCTCCCAGCTACGGCACGGCACGGCACCCCACACATAGGAACGTAGCACGGCATTACACGTTTCGCACCACCATGGCGTCAGCCATCACCTCAGGCATGGCCAAGCTGAACCCGTTCGCCGGGCGAACCCGAACTCATGAGGACGATACGGAGGATGACGGCGAGGAGATCGGTACTGGTACCCTCGCTGGCGGCGGCCACAGCGCCCGCGATACCGCTCTCAAGCACAACCTGCGTGTGAGCCACGCCCTGAAGGCTTACATTGCCGACAAAGGCATCCTGCCCAAGAGCGAGATCGATCAGGATACTGAAGATGTCGTGAGCCCTGCTCTGCGTGCCCTTCTCCTGAAGCCACACATCAACGTTCCTCCTGAAGTGACCGACCGATCGCACCCTCTGCCCGACTACTTTGTCAGCTCCAGTCACAACACGTACCTTCTCGCCCATCAACTCTACGGAAGCTCGTGCGCGACGGCCTACGAGACGGCTCTCAAGGCCGGCTCGCGCTGCGTCGAGATTGATGCCTGGGACAACAGCGACAACAAGGACGAGCCGAAGGTCACTCACGGCTGGACTCTGACCTCCAATGTCTCCTTCCGCTCCGTCTGCGAGGCCATCCGTGATGTGCATGACGAGGAGACTGAGGAGGCTAGAAAACACACCGAAGCCGGCTGGCAAGCGGCTCCCATTCTCCTATCCCTGGAGAACCACTGCGAGCCCCACGGCCAGCTGCGCCTCGTCGAGATCATGAAGGAGGTGCTCGGGGACCGTCTCTTGAGCAAAGCTATCCGTGAGGAGGGCCACCGTGAACAGGAAGGCTCAGGCGAGCACGTCAGTCTCAGGGAGCTCGGCTCCAAGATTGCTGTCATCGTTGAGTACCACTACCCCGACGAAAAGTCCGATTCGGACAGCAGCAGCAGTAGCAGCGATGACGAGGACGAAGATGAGAAGGCAGCTCGCAAGATCTACCGTGAGAAGAAGCACACAGCTGCGCCCTCGGCCGTCATCATCCCCGAGCTGTCGGACCTCGGCGTCTACGCCCAGTCGGTCAAGCCGCAGAACAACTCTTGGTTCGAAGCCACTGGCCAGTTCATCGGGCCCCATCACCACCTCATCAACGTGTCCGAGTCGGGCCTCGGCGCCCACCTGCCCGCTCAGAGCACCCACATCGCCACCCACAACGCACACCACCTTATGCGTGTCTTCCCCAAGGGCACGCGCATCTCCTCGCGCAACCTCAAGCCCGTGCCCTTCTGGGGCGTCGGCGCCCAGATCTGCGCCCTCAACTGGCAGACCTTTGGCGCCGCCATGCAGATCAACGAAGCCCTCTTCAGTGGCACCGACGGCTATGTTCTCAAGCCCGCGGCCATCCGCGCTGGCGGCGATGGCCGCCTCACCGTGCCCGGCCGCAAGAAGCGACTCCGCCTGCACGTTGCTGGCGCCTCCGACGTTCCGCTACCCGAAGGTCGCGCCACAGACGACATCAAGCCCTACCTCACCTGCACCCTCGTCCACCCGGACGACATGTCGAGCAAGCCGCCCAAGCGCAAGACGGCTGGGTACCGCCAGCACAAGCTTGGCTTCCTGCACAAGGGCGAGAACCCGCCGGCCACCGACCCCGTGTGGGACGAGGTCCTCGAGTGGGACTTTGACGAGAACCCGCTCGTCTTCCTACGGCTGCTCATCAAGAGTGACGACTCATGGGCGTCGAACCCCATCTTCGCCGTCGCCGCCGTGCGCCTGCTGTACACGACGGGCGAGTGGACGTTCATCCGCATGCTGGACCTAAAGGGACAGGAGACCAAGTGTGCGTTGCTGGTCAAGATTGAGATTGACGACAAAAAGGATGAACTGGACAGCTTCTTCCACAAGGTAACGGGCAAGGAATAGGGGCAACACGACTGGATGGTAGTTGGGCTGATACGTAACGAGTCACGAGTCATGACAGTGCGCGAACACGATAACAAGCAATGTACTAAGTGTGATGCCTGGAGCGCGGAAAGCTTGAATCAAATCAGTTTGCAGTGCAGACGAGAGCTTATGGACTGTGACTGAAGTGAATGGCTTCAGGGCCGAGCCCTGCTATGTAGACTGAAGAGAGTCTTGTACGTCAGAATACAGGCCATTACAACCACATGTTGAGGTCTCTGGTATAACGTAAATATGTTTGATCTTTCTATTCAAATTCGTAAGATTCAATGCAAAGTATCATGTGGTGATTCGCCGAAGGCTACATCAGGGCACTGAACAGGACGAAAACACGTTGTACACCATCATTGAGTTTGGCCACCACTTCTTGCGTATGTTTGAGTGATCTATGGCTGGACTTCCTATGTCCTGATTATATGCTGGAGGCGGATCTGGAATCGCCCCCTCGTAAAGGCTGTGTAGTGCTGCTATCGCTCTGTGCTTTCGCGTCGCGGCGCGCTGCTAAATAATGTACTCGAAGGGAAATAGATCTCATCACCCTCATCACAGCATGAACGTCACGAGTCCAATGCCGAGGCCGATGAGGCCAGGAAGACTATTGACTGAAGCTCCGGCCGTCACTACCGGCACGTCTGCAGAGATGGTGCTGGTCGGGTAGTGGGCTGTGTTGTTTGTTGCGAGAGTGGTGAAAACGGGCGGGTAGTCGTTCTTCGGCGCAGTTGTCGCCGCTGCCTCTTCCGCCGATCCGTGGCTACTCTTCGTCCCAGAGACGTTGCCAGGAACTTGGGTGTAGGGGGCCACCGGCGACACGTTCGTCTCGTGGGCGGGCTGTTCACCATTCACTTCCGAAGGAGACGTGTGCGTCTTATGGGCAGACGGGCTGGTCTTTTCCACCGTATCATTGCATCCGGGGACCTCGACCGGCGTGGATAGGGTTGGGGCGGGTGCGACTGTAACAACGTAGGGCAAGGCCTCCTGTGTGTGATATGGCGCTGTGTGGACAAAGGAATAAGTGTTCGGTAGCGTGTACGTGGCGGTCGTTTCCGGGCAGACAGTCGTGTAGCGAGTGGCGAGCTCGGTCGTGACCTGACCGATGCGGCAGTAGAGAACATCGTCGTGGCAAGATGTGATGGTGTATGTGGTGACAAATGTCACCGTCGTGGATTTGTATGGCGAACGAGTAATGGTGGCGTAGGATGGACCTGTCGTCGGAGCTGATCCGTAAACTGCCGGCGTCGTGTGGCTTGTCGAAACTGGTACAGTTTCCGCCAGCAGACTACTGCAGCTGCTGTAACCCTGGCTTGTGATGGTGGACGATCCGGAGGCGGATCCGGTCCCGCTCGAGCTGCTGGCGGCGGAAGAGACTGTGCTGGAGGAGACATCCAGGGAGCTGGAAGATGGATCCACAGATGCAGAGTCGGTCACTGTCGATGAGGCATCACTTGAAGCTGTGCTGCTCGCCGCACTACCACTCGATATCGTGGAAGAGCCTCCCAGGCTCAGGCTCGAAGACGAGTCCACGCTTAGGGTACTGCTATCCGCGGGCGTTGAGGACGGAAGAGATGCCGAGTTGATGGAAGAAGGGTCGGTGCTAGAAGTTGAAACTGGTGAGGAGACGGATACGGATATGTCCGAAGAAATGAGCGATGAGACAAGCGACGAGACGGGTGAAGAGACGGGTGACGAGATAGGTACTGAGGACAAGGCGGGCGACGAGACAGGTACCGAGACTGGCGACGAGACTGGCGATGACACAGGCGACGAGACTGGCGATGACACAGGCGACGAGGCAGGCGACGAGACAGGTACCGAGACTGGCGCAGAAGAACTGGGAGAAGTGGTGGCGCAAGTACCAGCGAGCGATGGCACGGCGGTCGGGCCACTGCCGATAGCGACAAGGGTTTGGGGGCACCCGCTGGTCCTGACGGATTCAGCGACATGTATCTCACGGTTGTCCCAGTCGAAGACGACATAGGCTGCCCGCAGGAATGTGGCTCCAAGTGTTGGTATGCCTAAGATTGACCCCGTGGTTAGCAAGTAGCTCTTTGAAAGCGATAAGAGAGTGGCAACGTACTGTCCTCCTGGTAAGCACCCAGGTAGCATGTATCTGCCTGTCGGACTATGAAGTCTTTGATCGGCACTTCGATGGTGATCCCCCCAAACTTAAACCTAATGGTGGTGTCCTCCCCAGCAAGAGTGCAGTCAATAGCATAGTAAGTGGAACCTGGGATGGGGGTAGCTTCGGGAAAGGATGCAAGAAGACCGTTGAAGATCGAAGTCGGGAATCCGCTGAAGGTTGAACCGCTGTTGATGTTGAATGCCTGGGGAGCACTGGCGATCACCGCAGCTTCACCGTTGCCTTGGCGTACTACGGAGATGCCGTCGACGTTGACCCAATAACTGTCGCAATGTTAGCACAGCTTCAGTGGCTCTTTCGTAGGCATATATTAGCATACCGAGTGAACCCATCTGGTGAGCTAGCAGCGGGAACAATAGGAAGTTTCTCCAGAGATCCAACATATCTCGAAGTATCAAGGCCGCCAAAGATTACAGAGCCTACGCCAATTAGTTATGGGCTTAGAGGCAAACTGGCAAGGGGCCTCGGAGTCTGGAGCGTACCGTCATTGCTGTCGATGTCGCGCAGATCCAGGCTGAAAGCTCGACTGTTGATGAAGCCTTCGTAGTAGAGGCTGTCCAGAACGTAAGGGTAAGAGCTGTCCCAGCCACTCAACGAAGGGGCAACGCCCAGCACGCCAGCGACGAAGTGCTCGCTATCATAAGCCGCACCAAAAATCTGCTGGGGGATCCTGGCACCTAGTGCAAGTCAGAATCACTCTCCATTGTGGAAGGAAACGGCACAAAAGAAAGAGGAGAAGGGGAAAGATCTGCTCACCTCCAAGAGTAACGTGGTCATAAACGTACTCCCATTCTACGTAACCGATGGGGGCCTGTTTGGCACCCTGGACGCCGAGGTCCACGAGAGTTGAGCTGAAAGTGAATCTGCTTTGTGAAACGCAGAACGCCGGATCGTACGACTTGGCGCAGACGGGGTTCACCCACGTCTCGTCTTGTGCCGTGTCAAGCTGGACGCTGACCGTCTGGCCTGGCGTTCCGAGAACGATGTCGATAGTGTAGAGGGTGTCCGTGATTTGGCCCTTGACCCCAACGTTCAACTGCCGCTTGTCAACGGCCCTGGGGACGGAAGCTCTGAGGGGGAATCCGAGAATGCCATCCTTCTGGATGGCAGTTGCACCTTCCACGGTGTAGGCGAGTAGCGGTATACCACCCCCAAAGAATAGAAGGCCCTTCATCTCGAATTCGACCCACTTCTCTAACTTGATCTGCTTCTCGGCGGTCAAGCAACACAGAAAATGAAATGGTAACGACTGTCAGTGCTGTAGAAGCATGGGGTACAACGAAGAGAAGCAGAACAAGCCAGGAATCAGACAGTTGCATCAACAGGGCGAGCGAAGCTGATAAGTGGAGTGATGTCGGGACGCAAGCCACTGACGCCGCCGCCGGCAAGGCCCAGGCCACATGGTTGCCTCTAGCTTCGCCGTCGAAAGGGGCAAAAGCGATGGCGAGTGCGCTATTGAGGTCGCTAGACTAAGCTAGCCTACCTGTCAGGGATATTAGCAAGACCCCATGGAGAAGCAAACATGGTCGAGAATCCCCTGATGTTGAGGCTTTCATGTGGCACAGACAGTCTGGGAAATAACGTGGCTTGAGCAGCTGAACCCGTAGCGGCCAAAAGTGTACGCAGGACTGGGTACTACGCTCGCTAGTGATTCGACGGGGTCGATCTCGACGATCTAGCCGCCCCTCCAAAAGCAATCGCCGAATTGGCCGGATAGAGATGCCGGGTGCAATCATGCTGCTGGCCACAGCGAGTAAATGCTTGATCAGACGCCGTGGTCTTAGGAAAGGTAAGAAGTGTAAAGATGTCAGGTTCGAATGATGCGTGGAATTTATTTGCCTGACTTTTTCCAAAGCGTGCACGAGGTATGGTGATACATATGTCCATCCCTCAAGGACGACCACCTCCGCGTTTTCTAGCTCTGGAGTGAAGCTGGCCAGTACCTGGAGAAGCTTTTTGATCACATCAGTGACGGCGCGATCCCACGAAATAGCCTTAACACTGATTACAAGGTTGTCATGCGTGAGAATAATCGGTGACGCCTCTTTGAGAACTCAGTACCCGATGAGATAAAATTTGAAGGCCTGGGCTCCCTTCAGGTACACGTTTATCCCTAAAGCACTTTCTAGGGTGGTGTATTGGCCTGGCATGCTACCTTTGATCAATAGGGATGTTGGAAATGCATTCGGCTTTCTGTCGAAACTGTCCAAGAAAGCGTCTTTGCAAGTAAGGGGTTTCGCGACATGGTCGTCTTCAGCATCCAGGCCAGCCCGTGACGCCCGTCTGGAGGCTGGTAACGATGCCGGTAGACCCCCGAAGGCGCAGATTGCTGCATCTCTACGTGCAGATGTGAAACGATGCAGCTGAGCTGGCGAGAAGGAAGAGGGATCGTCTTCGCCGGGCGCAGACACCTCGACGACGAAAGCTGAGAATCAAAGCCCGTTCTTCGCACATTAGAGACGTCGTTCGTTGTTCCCAAGGCCTTGTATGCCCCCCTTCGTGCTCCCCAGGCGCCCAAAAGTCGTGGGTACTTGAATATTATACTTCCAAGTTCACCTATTCGGCCGCCAACATGATCAATCGCATTCGAACAACCTCCGGCGACGAAGAAGATCGACGGCGACGTGGCTGTCATGATGGAGGCACATGCTACAAAGATCCCCGTGACTCCACGACTCTATTAGATATCGAGCGAGCATACAACAAGATGAAGAAAGTGGGACCCGACCGATACGAGCAGGTCGGTAAGCCTTTAGTCCTGATCGTCTACCGGGCTCACTTTCATCGCGATAGTGATGACGGCCGCCATCTACTGGAGTTGCCACAACAGGGGGCTGAGCTCTGGGCAGTCAGTAATCTCGTCAACATCGTGCTCAGCAGCCACGAGTACTGGATTACGGAGCGTCTCATACAGCACGCTACCCACTTGCGGGTCACTCCCGTCCATGATATCCCAAAGCAACCCGTCATTGCTGCCCTAAAAAAGTTTCGGTCTGGTGCTTTCCATCAAGACGTCCCCAGCGGTGTATTAGACGAAGTTTACGGCAAAGTCGGCGGGCGTCTTCGCTTCCTGACTCACGGGGCAAAAGCCCCAGACATGCTCCGGGCTTGTGAGTCCACTCTTCAAAAGGAAAGGCGCTGGATCCTGAGCCAGTGCTGGATCTTAGGAGAGGAGATGGATGACGACGCGGAGGCCCTGCAAGAGTTTTGTGCTGCTGCCATGGTTCTGGCCAAGACACTCGTCGAGAGGGAGACGGCCGCAAGAAGGGACAAGAACAACGACGGCAGCATTCTGGTGTTCTGATCTGATGGTCAAAGCCGACTCAGTAGCCATGCAAAACATCTTCCGGGAAATATGCGGCCAGGAGGGTTTTGAGAAACACCTGGAGGCGGTACAGAACCGACTGGACGAGCTAGAGAGCCTCCGGAGGACTCGAGAGGTTGCCATCAAAGACTTGCGGGGCAGAGGCGAGTAGTAGGCTGTCGTCGCGAATGGTGGCGCGGGACAGAAAGACGCAGGTATTTTGGTGAAGGTAACATAAAGCCAAAGGAGGTTTGATAGCCATACTTGTTCTCTCAAGACATTGCATCCCGATGTGGCCCGCCTTTTGGCCGGGTCATCATGATTGATGCCCCTTAAATCCAATCTAGTGTCTTTGATTCTATCTCTGTTTGACGCGCCCAGTACAAACAGAATCTTCGTCTCGATGTTTGGGTTCATTTCGCGAAACGATACGTACCGAGGCAGTACCAACCGTCTCATCATGGTCCAGGTCACGAAGCTGAGGAATCGCTGCGCCAAACCCCTCCCGCAGGATCGGAGCTCGCGCGCCATTTAGGCATAGCCTTGTGTCTTCTGAAAGTAAAACAGAGTTCTCGAAGCGCCTCCCGGAGACGTCTTCTTCAGCTTCTATTCTCGATCATCGAAAAAAGGCACGTGCAAACGCCAGTCTGTCACCAGCGACGCTGGATTCAACCTGGCGCATTCACGGACCTAGCCAAAGAGGTATGCTGCTGATGCAATGCCGTAGCGATCCGGCTCACTTGCCAGTAGCTCCCGTCTATCGTCGCATTCCCCCGCAGCCACAGCGGACATGACATCCTGAAGAAGCACAGATCAGTTCATTGCCCCTCCACGTGCCGCACGTTGTCGAGCTGGAGCGGCCAGACAGCTCTGCTCTGGAACGAATTGCCGCCCGATATGAATGCTTCCCTGCCGCTCTAACCTGACCAGGATAGGGTCCGATGCGGGCTCATGCAGTCATTGGCTCATCAGCATCAATTCAGGTCAGAAGGGGCAGCTGGGAGGTTACAGGGGGATTAGGTGTCGATCAATCGCCAGGGCCTCGAGTGGCAGATGAATTGCACGTGGTAGCCGTGATTCGTTGCGTACATGTTTTGAGGTCATATTGCGTCGCATTGGGTCTGAGGTTAAATAGGAGTCGACTCCGTCCTCCTTCTCCCTGAATCGCAGCCAAGAGCTCCTCTGTATCCTCTCAGAATTGGTTGTTCGGTTGTACAGACAAGTCGACCTCGCTGTCCCCAAAAGCCGTCATCCTCACGACCGATCATCCAAAATGCGTGCTTGTACGACCACTCTCGTCCTGCTGACGCAGCTCATTGCTGCTGTCCAGGGCGTCCGTATCATCCAGGGCAATGACGACGGCTGGGCGGAGCTCTATGCCCGCTCTGCCAACGCAGCCCTCAAGGCTGCTGGTCACCAAGTCATCTTTTCTGCGCCCGCTGAGAACAAGTCCGGCAGCGGTTCGTTCTACCCACCTCGCCTCATGCCTGCCACAGACTGACATCGAGTAGGATCCAGCGACGAAGAGCCCAAGCCGCGCACCGAGCCCTGCCAGTACAACTCGTGCCCAGCCAACAGCGGCCCCCTCGGCGTCAACGCCTCCTCTCCCGACCTCCACTGGGTCAACTCCTTCCCCGTGACGGCCATCCGCTACGGCATTGACAACTTTGTCAAGCAGTCCTGGCCCGAGGGTCCCGAGCTCGCCGTCACCGGTCCTAACGTCGGCTCCAACGTCTGGCTCCAGGCTCCCTTCTCCGGCACCATCGGCGCCGCCGTCTTCGCTGCCAAGGACCGCAAGATCCCCGCCATCGCTTTCTCCGGCGTCAGCGGCGGCACGCTCGCCTGGAACACCCTGCCCGTCCCGGCCCGCAGTGCCGTGTACGGCGAGCTGGCGACACGCCTTGTCAATGCCGTCGTCGCGGGCGGCAAGCCCTACCTGCCCGATGGCGTCTTCCTGAACGTCAACTTCCAGGCCGTCGACGACCGTTGCAAGACCGCCAACGACTTCAAGTGGGTGCTGACGAGGGTCAACCCTGGTCTCTTCTCGGCCGCCGATGCGCAGAACTGCGGCAGCACCAGGCTGCCGACGGAGACGAGTGTTATTCTGAGGAACGATGCGTGCTACGCAACCATCAGCGTCGGCGATGTGACGGACAAGACGACTGCTCCGGCGGCGAAGCAGGTGCCCGTGTTCGCCAGACTGGCCAAGTTCACGACTTGCCTGCCCTAAACGCGAGTCTTGTCGAAGGGGAAGGCCAAGCTAGGGTAAACATTGTAAATTCTGCGATGTCCAAGTAGCTTGGTTCAAAAGAAACAATTGAACGAGTAACATCCGGCCATGACGGCCGTGAAATTCTGGGCTCGTGTCAGTTTTACGCGTGCCCCTTGTCGCCTCGCTGTGACCTCCTTGCCTAGAAGCTTGATAGTCACAACATTATTAGGCACCGAGGTTGATACCAAGGCAGACTCGGGCGGGGTAAGTATTCGAGTGTGTAGACATTGAACTGGGGTCGCAGCCTGCTTCTCTTGTGGATGATGCATAACAGCTGACATGTCTTTTGGTGTGCGACCAACAGTGCCGTTAGGCGTGAACATCATTGGGTCGTCTGCGACTGGTGTCGGCCACCGAGGCAGCACAGCCACTGCATTTGGGATTTGCTTGTTGTCGACAGTCATCATACAGAATAAATGTGCTGCGGGGTCCCATCTTCCTCCGCAGGTGCGTCTCCCCCTGCCTTGATCTCCGAGCCTCACCAAGTTAGCAGGCGTAGCACAATGTTTTGTCGCATTCACGTCTCCCTCGACACTTGACCCTCGACACTTGATCTTGCCTTCGGCATACAAACGCGTGCTTCGTATTGAAGACATATACAGTTGCTATGGCCGAAGCGGTTGGCCTCGTGGCGAGTGTCATCGCCATCATCGACCTCTCCGCGAAGCTTGCCAGTCGTTGCAAGTTCTACGTCGAAAATGCGAAGGATGCGCGGGTCGACTTCCGCAAGATCCTCTTCGAAGTGACTTTTGTCGGCAACGCCATCGGCAACTTGCAGTTCTTGATCGACCACGACCCGGACTTCGAATCAGATCAACTTTCTACACTCTCAGGAGATTCGGGTCCCATACCAGAATGCCTCGACGCTCTGAAGCGACTAGAGGCCTTGATCCCGCATCCGGAAGCTGCTGGTTCCGGCGATCCTAACCGAACCCTAAAGAAGAAGATGAAAGATATTACGACCCGATTAGCTTGGCCCTTGAAAAAGTCCCGAGCAATGGCAACTCTTGATGAAATTACGAAGCACAAGACCAATATTCTCCTAATCATCATGAGTGATGTTTCGTACGTTGCATGAATGCAAAGACGTTCTTCCCGTCGTCAGATAAAGCTCTAACTCGATCACAGGCAAGACGTCAAAGATATCAAGGTCGCGGTCCGAGAAGTTCAACAAAGGCTATCCTGTACGTTGAAGATGGGATAATACCAGACAAACAATCATTAAGACAGAAACTAACCAGATAAAAGTGAGTGAGAAGGGTCGCATCCTTAATTGGCTTACAGATCTCAATCCCTCAGTGCTACACCATACAGCCTTTAAGTTATACGAGAACGGGACTGGCGACTGGGTTCTTCGAGACCCCAGCTGGAAAGCTTGGATTGACGCGGCAGCCGAAACACCTCGATGCCTGTGGCTCAACGGAATTCCTGGCGCGGGAAAGACTGTTTTGATGGCGTCATTGTTCCATCGAATCGTGGAGGCACACCGTGCTATGCAGCACTCTCAGGGCAGTCAAAAGTCATACCCGACGGCGCACGAGGAAGTTTCAACACAAAGGCGAGGCCAGGGAGCAGGACTTCTGTCCACCTCTCTGTCTATCGCTCATGTGTATTACTACTGTCATTACACTCATGATCGAGATGAGGCTCTCCCCATGCTACGGTGGGTGATTAACCAACTTTGTCGCCAGTCCGGCATCTTGCCTCAGCAGCTTGTTGATCTTCACAAGTCGGGTTGCCAACCAAGCATTGAACAATTGCTCGATATTTTGGAAGCTTCCATACAGTTTTACGACAAAGTATATCTACTGATTGACGCGTTGGACGAAAGTATGCCACGAACAAATCTCCTTTCGCTCCTCAATGTGCTCAGCGCAGGGCCTAGATTCCGCGACATCAAACTACTCGCATCGAGCCGAATCTACAGAGACATCGCCGTTGAAATGGAACAATTCTCTGACTCCATCAACATGTCTGGCCCACTTGTTCAAGAAGACATTCGCATGTTCACATTTAATGACCTTGAAAGGCGGCGTGCCAAAGACTTCGGCCATCTTGACCAACACTTCATGGATCATGCCGCAAACGTAATAGCCTCGAAGGCCGATGGAATGTAAGTCACCTACTGACTTGAGTTACTGAGTTTTGCATTTGATTCAAAGATTTCTGACTGGATATTATAGGTTTCGTTGGGCCGTTTTACAAATCGATACTCTTCGTCGACTGCGATTTAAAGAAGAATCTCTCCTTCGAGGCGTCCTTGAGACAATGCCGAAGGGCCTTGATGCCGCGTATGAAAGGATCTTTGAATTAATCAGCAAGAATTCGGACGATCAAGGCCGCAGTGTGCGTGACGCGCTGTCGTGGATTTGCCACCACACGAATTTATACCATCAAGCTGGTATTTCCATGAAGATACTCATACAAGCCTTACATCCAGACACCACGAAGCCAGAGGCCAGCGACAAGTACTTCCTCCGAAAAAGTGCTGAGCTTCATGAGATGCTTGGATGTCTCGTGCGTTTTGATACCGGTCTGGCTAAAGATGAAGGGCCGGGAGGGTGGCCATGCCAGACTGTAGTTGAGCGTCCGGAACAGGTATACTTGGCGCATTATACAGTGGCCGAGTACCTCACATCGGAGCGCATCCAAGCAACCTTGGCAAAAACATTTATTCCTACAGAACGAAAAGTGTTCTTTCTATCAATACTCGAAAACACGTTGCAAACCACCGACGCCTGGAAGTCTTGTGCCTGGCCGCCGCATGAGCAAAGCTTCGAAGCGTACCAGCTTTGGTTATCTTTTGCTATTCTGGTACAATGCGAGAAACAGGAGGACTTATCATTGGAACTATCGTCTCAGATTCGCCAGTTCTTTGATCCCACAGGGCAACACTTTCAGGCTGTTCGCCAATTCGCGCTGGTGGCGAGGCTGATCGACTTCTCAGGCCCTATTTGCAACTCAAGCTCTCTACAACTTCGAGCGGATACCAGCCACGAAGGCTGGGCTCTAATAGCCACAGCACGCACAATAATGGCGTTGTTGGAGCACGGATTTCTCAGCCTTGCTGAAAGTCTTCTCGCTGGGTTAGAAGCTCCGCTGTTGAAAGCTCTGCTGACTACGCCTATACATTGGCGCAGTGGCTTCAATAGTGGCAACAAAAAGCCTTCCAAGAAGGAACTTTGGGCCGGGATTTCGTACGAGTTTACAGGGACGTTGCCTCAATGGGTCGCGACACAGCCAAGCTTTCGAGGGTATTACGTTATGGACGGATCTCTGCCTACGTGTTGGAACGCATTCACGACCATAAATCTGAGGTTTGCAGAATACTACGTCCGGGAAACAGAAGGATTACTTCTGGACGTCGTTTCATCGCACGGTGGCGTATTTTGCGAATGGTGTGATCACCGCGGCGTCCTTAATGCAGCATATCGATGCATCATTGCGGAGATGGTCGGACAAGGAGCTGACCCGCAGCCTGCCAGTTTCAGCATTACACCTTTGCAAATTGCTGTATCGCGAAATGACTTTTATGGTGTCATGGCTCTCCTGGAAGCAGGGGTCGACTGCAACGGTCATGGAACGCCAGGTGGGTATGTCTATGGTTCGCGGGAGCCACTTAGCCGTTTCAACTCCCTTCACGGCATGACCCCGCTGTACATATACGAAAAGACGCAAAAAAGACCAACAAGCAAAGAAAGATATAGTTTCGGGAAGAACCGACGAATTGGTCGACTTCTCAGAGACTACGGAGCCCGGGCGGAAAGAGTGAGCTATCCGGGCCATGTGGCGGGTTGTGAGGTTGTCGAGGACGTCACGTCGAGACAATGGGACGGTCGGTCTGACGATGAGCTGTCTACTTGTGAAGTAGACCATGTGGATTCCGACTTCGATTCCTACTACGAAGCGTCTGTGGCTGACAGCACAGATGCTTGAGGAGATCGCTGGCCAAAGGCTTGGTCACAAAGGTTCTGGGTTGAAGACATTTCGCGCGAAACGTCTATCTGCAGGCGTTGCAAGAGATTGTTTTCTTTTCATGAGGGCGTAGCATAGATCAAAAGTAGCAGAGGTAGCCTCCTGATTTGTTCGCAATACAATGCTTGTCATTATCTATCATTCGACTATTTTACCAACCATCGCTATGCTCGATATGAAATCACGCACCCATAAATGCAACCATAAACACAATCATTACAAGCACCATCTATGCCTCCCGGGTATACTCACACGCCTTCCTCCACTTGGCACCATACCTCATGATGACCACGGAATAGGTGCCATGCACAAGCTGACCGCGCCCAAGATTGTGAACCCCCAGCCATACCCAAAGTTGGCATGCAGCGGCCCCGTCGACAGCGGTAGGAACGTCCCCATCAGGCACCGCGTCACAATGACACCGGTCATGGCAGACGCGGAGTACAGCCCAAAGGCGTCAACGACGTATGCAGAAATGGGCACCATGGCCAGCAGCAGCGCGCCGTCCAGCAGCGCCGCTGACAAGAGGAGCACGGGCACGGGGAGGCGCAGCTCGGCGGCCCAGCCGTAGGCTGTGACGGCCAGGGGCAGGGTGAAGGCGCCCAGGATGGCCAGGGGGAGACGGTGCTCTGGGCGGCTGCCCTCAGGGTCGTTCGCGCGGAGGTAGATGTAGATTCTGTCGAGGCCAAAGTTGCAGACGGCGATGCTGACGAAGGAGCCGATGCTAAAGGTGATAAAGGCGGAACCGGTCAGGGCGGGGGAGAAGCCGTAGATCTCCTGGAGGATGTCGGGCAGGGTGACGGACATGACGTAGAAGTAGCTGAAGGAGACGGCACCGAACAAGGAGAGAGCCATGAGAACGCCAGAGCTGAAGAGGACCGACATGGGACGGGTGACAGAGTGCCACAACTTGAGAAGGCTGCGGTGGTCACCGGCCTCAGGCTTGGGCTCGTACTCGTGTGTTGGCGTGCGCTTACGGAGGATAGCCATCTTGTAGGTCTCCCGGAAGCAGGTCAGGAAGAGGATCTCGCAGCCGACGGCAAGGCCGGCGCTCATCCAGAGAACCTGGCGCCAGCCGAGGGTCTGGGCAACAGCGCCGCTGATGGCAGGACCGACGGCGCCACCAATGAGGGGAGCAAGCATGATGAGGCTCATGGCAGAACCACGCTGGTCGGACTCGAAGATATCGCCAATAATTGCGGGGTTCAGGACGTTGGAGGCGACAGCGAGGCCGGTCAGGGCGCGGGCGGCGATGAAGAGGGTCGAGGACTGGCTGACGGCAGCAAGGACGGTGGCGGCAATGAAGAGCATGTTGCAGACGTTCATGACGGGGTACCGGCCGTAGACTTCAGACAAGGGGGCGATGAGGAGCGGACCGGCAGCCTCGCCGAGCTCCCAGATGGTGACGAGCAGGGCGCTGGCCTGGTCGTTCGGGCGGCCGTTGTCGAGCTCGCGGACGATTTGGTGGGCGACAGGAACCACGGAGATGCAGGTGAAGGTAACGGTGAAGGCCATGCTGGCGAGCAGGGCGACGATGGTCCATTTGAAGGACGTGGGCCACTCGCGGGGGTTGTCCAAATCGCCCTCGGGGTCGAAGTCGAGCAACGGCTTAGGGTCGTCGAGGCAGGCGAGAGGGTCCTGGGGCTCGGCCGGCGGGCCGAGGAGGGGCTGCGTCTCGGCCATGATGCCTGGACTGACTGATTATGACTCGGTTCGTGATGTCGTAGAGCCTAGGAGGCAGGCTACTAGAGGAAGAAGAGAGAGGAGGCGGAGAGGGAAACGAGGTTCTCGAGATGTCAAGCAGGAGTAGTCGAGGAGTTGTCGGTAGACAGGCGGCAGGAGCAGTCGGCCGTTGATAAGAGGATGGCGGGGCCTAGCGGACCCCTGGTGGACCCTTCAGCGGATAAGACTTTTTTTTCTACATCACGCTTGCCCCGCCAAGTGCCCTGCTTCGGCCTCCCGTTGGTCAATGGACCGGTTAGGTGCTCGATTATTCAGCCGGCGTCGCCGCCGCCGTCCCCGGCCCGCCCTGTGCCCAGCTGCAGACCCCGAATGTAGCCGCGCCCTTTGTAACGTGCAGGTCGCGAGCACGCCCTGCGTGTCTTGATCGCCGTCTTGAGGGTGTCGACGCCGTGAGTCACACGATCAATGTCGCCGACGATGGTGGCCGATATCTTTCCTTCATGACAATTTGGCATATCTTGATGCGTTTAATTGTTCGGTTTGGGAGACTTTGGTGGTATCAAGGTGAGGGGGTGATGGCATCATTTGGGGGGAAGATGGCTAAGGTGCCATGGATGGATGCGCCGCGGAGGTGCCCTGCTTACACGGATTGTCATGGCTGCAGCTTAGTGTCACCATGGGTAGAAGACGTCTTCTCGATTGCACCCTTGAAACAGGGATTAAGCTCTGGGGAGAGGGAGCAATAGCAAGGTCGGGTTCTAAACTGCATCACACCGCCTGGATCTTGCTGTTCCCTGGGTCCTCTCGAGCAGACTGACTGTCCGTACAAGACAATCTGCGGAACACACGTACTCACACCGCAAGCCGCCAACTGAAGCAGTTCGACGCGGAAGAGTGCGACCTGCACCATGTCTCACGGCCATGGTTCACTCGTCTCACAACATCTTGGCTGAGTCAATGCCGTCCCGTCCTCACGATGCACCAGCAAGTGCATAGCGACATGTCTTGGCCAAGCAGATGTCTTTGACAGTCGTCATCAGATCCAACATCGTAGCATGCCATCATCCCAACGTGAGTTGTAGGCATACATCAGATGTCACACGTAGGCCTGGAGACGAAATCACCCACGAGCTTCATGATATCAGCTTGATATCGTGTCACCTCGCATACGCCAAAACAACCTCAGCAGGCATGCCTCCCACCTACATCATATCTGCAGAATCGAACCTTCCCTTATCACAAGGCCGCATGAGGGACCCTCCCCCATACCATCCACACCTTATCCGCGCTTGTCATGCAGCCCTCTCCTACGCGGCGGGTCAGCAAAGTCTATCAGGTGACAGCCAGAGGACAGGCGTGAACTAAACGAAGCACTGGCGACTGCTCAGACACGATCGGATCGGTGCAATGCCGCGCCGAGGCTGGCATCAGACCGAAGTAAAAACACTGAGATTATGTTCTGGTCACGTCGATGGGGGTCAAGTCACGTCAAAACAATAGTAGAAGGCAATGAGATGCATTATAGCTCGTCTATGTGTAATACAAAACCCCAGTACAGTCTCTAATAACCGTATGCGCTAAGACCAAGACCAGACCCCGCGAATCCAAGATCCAAAGGAAGAGTTCGTCCTAAAGCCATAGGACGATGTAGTGACCCGCTTAGGCGAGGGTGAACAGGCCGGCAACGAGGGCCAGGGCGGCAACAGCGGCCGTCTTCTGGAGGGACGCGGCGGAGGACTCGCCGACGGTCTCGGGGCCGGTGCCCTCGGTGGCCGAAGCGTCCTCGGCAGAGCCGGAGGCGGAGGCGTCGTTGGAGGCAGCGCCCGAGGGGGAGGTGCCGGAGCCGGAGCCGGACGAGGAGTCCGAGTCAGAGCCAGAGTCAGAGCCGGAGCCAGAGTTGTCGGAGCCGGAAGACGAGTCGTCAGAGCCAGAGCCGGAAGCAGAGGAGGTCTCGGAAGCAGAGCCACCAGCAGTGGTGGTGCCGTTGCTGGAGCCGGAGGTGGCGGTGGCAGAGGCAGCAGAAGTGGACTCGGCGGCGGCGGACGAAGAGGCCTCAGCCTGCTGCTTGTCGGTGTCGAAGGTCTTGGGGCAGGTAAGGTCGAAGAGGGGCTCGCCGCCGACAGACTCGGTGATGGCGAACTTCATCTTGTTGTCGGGGTTGGAGTCGCGGAGGATGTACCAGAAGGTGGGGGTCTTGCCGAAGAGCTGACGGCAGCCAATCTCGTTCCAGTAGTACTTAGCGTTCTTGACGGAAGCCTCGGCCTCGTCCCAGTCGGGACCGCTGGCGGGCCAGCCAGTCTCGGTGACCCAGACGGGCTTGCCACCGACGGCGGCGATGGTGGCCTCGTAGGCCTTGTCGAAGAGGTTGCCAGAGTTCTTGATGTTGTTGCCCTTGTCGTTCTCGTAGTAGGGGAACTCGTTCACACCGACGAAGTCAACGGCGTCAATGACGGCCTTGTTGGTGACGTTGGGCCAGACATCCCAGGTGTCGACGTGACCGACGGGGACGGAGCCGAGGGGAGTACCCTTGAACTCGGTCTTGAAGTCCTTGATGAAGCCGACAATGGCGTCAGGGGAGTTACCAGCGCCAGACTTGTTCTTGACACCGGTGGCGGAGACACGGTACAGATCCTCGGAACCGATGGAGATACCGATGACGAGGTCCGTCAGGTCAGAGCCGTGCTTGGCAACAGCCTTCTTCAGGGCGGACAGCTCCTTGTCGATGTTGTCGGTGCCGGAGGCCCAGACACCGAGGAGGATCTTGGTGTTGGTGGCGATGGCGGCCTCGAACGCCTCGATGGGGTCATCCTGGGAGTAGGCCTGGATGTTGGTGTAGAGACGGACGGCGTTGAAGTTGCCGGGGGCGTTGGGCAGGTTCTGGGCGGCAGTGAACTCGGCCTCGAAGTCGGCCTTGAACTTGGCGGAGCGGTCGGGCAGGGTAGCACCGGAGTTGAAGCCGAGGTAGTTCTGGGCAGAGGCACCGACGGCGAGAACGCTCGCGGCGAGAGTAGCGGCGACGCGCATCTTGTGTATTTGTTTTTGAGGAAGGTTACAAAAAACGGGAGGTGTTGTTGTACGAAAGGTCGTGATCCGGGGGAAGGGTACGACAGACGAAGCGGAAGAGTCGAGCAAGATAGCGAATGTGGTAAGGCGCCAAAAAGAGTGAGGCGTGCCTGGGGAATGGGATGCTGCAAAGAAATGTCGAGGTCCGAAGAAGGAGGCTCAAGACAAGGAGCGAGTGTGAAGAGGGAAAGGTGATGTTTTGACGTCAAAGACAATGGAACGGACAGGGGGGAAGGGGGCAGCCCTGGAGGAGAGAATGAGGGCGAAATTAAGGGGAATGGACAGGGGCAGGGCTTGGCACGTGCCCTTCGTATCCGCGCCGGGTGGCCGTCGATCTGCCTTGTGTCATTGGGCGGGACGCTGCTAAAAGGGGAGATGAGGTGGGGACACTTACGTAGGGATCACTAGGTGCATGCGGCGTAGGTGCATAAGTTGAATTCTCCGACCGAATATCTGTGTAACCTGTATTCGTTGGGGCAGCATCGGGGTGGATTTGGGTGAATGGGAGTGGATTGGGGTGCCTCCTGGCTGGAGTCATGGCCTGGACTGGTCGATGGCGGTGGTACCTGGCCTGATGCAGCCGACGGTGCCTGGTTCCTGCCTTGTTCCTGCCTGGTTCCTGCCTGGTTTTTGCCCTGTTCTTGCCTGGTGTGTGTGCCTGGCGTGCCTCTCGTGCCTCTCGTGCCTTGTTCCTGCCCGCTTCTGCCGTGTTGTTGCCTCCTTCTGGCCAGACAGGGCAGGATCATGGCAGGGACCGTCCAGTCACCTCCTTCCGCCAGGCCCGTGCCGCTGACCAAACGGTCGGCCCAAGTCAATAAACACGGATCGGGCGGACGTGCACCACAACAAACCTGCCAACCCGCGAACACTGCCTCGATGCCAACCTCGGATGACTCGAGCATCAATGCCGTGCTGACATGCAGTTCTGCGTTCAACAGTTCGTAGCAACACGAGCAGCACGCACAGCACAGAATGCACAGCATGGTGGAACACAGCACACAGCTCGATGACCAAGATTAATACCTCCGCTATGACACCCCAAATAGCAGAGTCAACGACCCGTCTTGTCTCATTCGATTCGTCGATCACTGAGGCCGCCTGGTCGCCCGCCCGACGCAAGACATGATCCAGTTCATTCCAGAGTTCACACCATGATCGATCGCCCTCACCGAGGCGCAGACTGATCTCCCGAGTCACTGACGTACTGGTCGTACACCTCGCCATAGAACCGCTCACCCACCTCGCGATGGCTCCGCACCTTGGTCCGCAGCTGGCTCTCTCCCCACGTCCCATATCCACCCCGCAAGAAGGCCGAGTCAACACTCCTCCCCTCCGCCGACTCGACTCCCGCGCCACCGAAACCCTCGAAATGGCCCCGCAGCGTGTCGACCGCTTCCTCCCTCGTTAGGTCCCGCCGTACACCCTGAAAAAAAGGCACGCTGAACCGCTCTTCCGGGCCCCCGACGACTCGGTGCGTCGTCGCTTTGCACACCCCGTGCGTTACGACCTCGAAGGCCTGTCCGATGTTGACGACAAACGTTCCTGGCACCGGCGGCACGTCCACCCACGTGCCGGCTTGGTTGAGAGCCTGCAAACCACCGACGTTGGGTGAAGCCTGTAGGAGGAAGGTCCACCAACCCGACGAGTCCTTGTGAGGACCGACGCCCTGACTCGGTGATCCCACCGGCTGGGCGGGGTAGTGGACCGTCTTCAGGCGGTGCTGATCCGAGAGGAACGAGAGGAACGTCGCCGGCGGCAGGTCGAGGGCTTCAGCCACGAGGCTCAGGAACCTCTCACTGAGGAGGGTGAGTTCTGTGACATAAGCCTCGACGATAGGTCGGACGGACGGTAAGGCGGGCGGGTAATTGTTAGGCCCACGGAGGCGCTCAGCAAGCGGGAGCCCCTTTGCCCAGGTTGCCGCCAGCTCGGTGGCGAACTCGAACTGCTCGCGATTGTCCGCGGCGCCCGCGGTCGTCTCGGAGCCCGCAGCGCTGTAGCCCAGGAAGTGGGGAGTTGGCAAGTGCCGCTTCGGCTTTCTGAGCAGGTGTCAGAGCGAAGAGGGCCGGGAGCGCCGTTGTAAGGTCCGAAATAACGGTCAGAGGGACGCCGTGATTTGTGATGTAAAGGAAGCCGACGTCAAGGAGGGCGTGCCGGAGCTGCCCGAGTAGTCGCGGCTTGGTGGCCGGTGAGTGGGCAAGGGAGAGGTCCAGCGAAGGGATTGACGTGAAAGACATGGTGCATGCATGCCCACCTGTAGGGTACTTGACTTGACGTGACATCAGATGAAGATGCGACGATGTCGTCCAGAGTGGCCTGATATGGACCGGTAAAAAGGGCAATCAGTGTTGAGAGCTGTTAATGAACAACATCGATACCGATTGTTGCCAGATCCAATGGCATTGATGTGACATCTCCTTGCAATCACCAAGCGGACGCAGCCATACGTGTCACAGGTGTTCGGGCATGGTTACCTGACGATGCGGAGTGCCAATCACGTCATCTCTTCGGGGAAGGCGGCTGGCTTTGGGCTGTCGGGTGAGCAGGTCACGTGGCGGGGGGAGGGGAGGTGTTGAGATTGCCTTACCTCTCCAAGTCTAAACCCTGGATATCATCATTAGCTTACAGATGAATGCAACACTATCCTTTGTGACTGATCTATGCTTGTGGCGTTTCGAACCAAATACTGGTCTTGGAGTGCGTGACCCTTAGACCCCGCCGTCGTCTCTGGAATGACCGTCCCAGCAATTAACTAC
Organism: Verticillium albo-atrum; assembly: GCA_002851705.1. NCBI lineage: Eukaryota > Fungi > Ascomycota > Sordariomycetes > Glomerellales > Plectosphaerellaceae > Verticillium > Verticillium albo-atrum. The sequence goes on from NMXJ01000008.1 coordinate 1,811,149, forward strand.
CCTACCCCTGAGCTGAGCTGGTAGTAGTCGCATGACAACGCGACGCACCAGCCGTCCTATGCTGTCCGGGCTGATGCGCCATCGTATGGCGGAATTCCTTGAATTTTTTGGTACGTGTTCGTTTCATTCCTTCTCTCACAGCCCCCTCATGTTGTCCAGTGGGCACATTCATTGCACATTACTTGATGACAGCCTGGGAGCCGGATATGCTGTGAAGATTCCTCTCGGCGCCTCGAGAAGCATGGCCGTGGGGAGAGATAAGGAAAAGAGGGCCAACTTGCTCGCGGATCAAGGCTCAAGACACGGGCGAGCGCGACCCGAAGCTATTTCTGCTGATGAGATTATACATGCCTTTCATCACTCCGAGCGTGACACGTAGTCTTGTCAGAAGTGCGATCCACAGTACAATTACTGCTCGAGGCCCTCCGACACAGAACAAGACTGTATTATTAGGCTTTGCACTGCCCCTATTCAAATAGTTTGGAATGTGAGATTATAGGAGATCCTTCCCATCCCCATGCGGGTCAGATTCGCTAACAGGATGAAACCCGAACCTATCTGTGATCTAGTCCACACCGGAATCTTCCTCGCGATCGTGCGGGAAAGTATGGCCACCCTAGATAACCCCTCTACCCACCGACTCCCATCCGTGACCGTGTATGCATCCGTCATCGGCTCCAAGGCGGGACATACACAGGAAGGGCATCGGACCCTGGTGGATACGCCCTTCCAGCCCGGCACATCTGGAACGCCAGACGGACAGCAGCAATCCTGTGTCCTAGATGAGGATTGGGAAACCCATCATACCCTCCTTTCCACACCGGAATCTTCCTGATGTCGTTGGGAACCTCGTATCCCCAAGTCTTCGCCATGTTGACGACATCAATGACAGAGCGAGCCTCGCTCTCGGATGTGTCCCCATCAGCGGGGAGGTCGATAAAGTTGAGTTCGACGTTTGATGGAGGAGATCCCAGGGACATCCACCACCGAACGTGATGTGCCGAGGCGTAGCCTGCGTTGATTTCGGCGATGTGAGACAGGGCGTCGAGAGCCATGTTCATCAGGCCTTGGTCCGCACCATCCTTCCCCTTGTCTACGCTAAACGCGTTCATGACGTAAATGAGGTGGTCGTCCAAGATCTTTTTGTCGGAGGGCGCACCGATAATGAGCTTCTGAGCGTCCCACTCGATGGCCTTCGTCATTCCGTCGCTTCGAAAGCGTTTCGAGTTCTCCATGGCTCCGCCGCCAGAGGTCAGGTTGGGAGGCGTGCCGCCCCTGTAGCCACCTTTACTCTTCGTAGTAGCATCTAGGAACTCCTCGAAGCTGCAGCGAGGCGTGCCGCGGCATTCTTTGCCGCCAATAGTGGTCTCGCCTTTGTGGGTGCTCCATTCGTGCATGTACCCGAGGAAAAAGTACAAAGCCAAGTAGCCAGCGACATCGTCCTCAAAATCCGCCGCGACACGGGTTGCAAGTACGCCGATGGCGAGGAGGAGAAAGGAGGACTGCATGATAAAGAGGCTGGCCTAAGGGCCTAGCAGAAATTGTGTGCCGGGTTCTTCGTCTAGTTGGTGCGAATGTTGCTAGTAGCTGAGACGAAGCTATGGGAGGGAACGACCTGGGCTTTCGACCTCACCATCAGCAGACGGGATAGTAGTTGCTTTTGGCGGCATGGGGACATAGGAAGCTTCTGAGACGAGATTGCTCCGTGGTGGTAGTATCTTTCAACCAAAGGTCTGGAGCTGTTAGGAGAGGTACTTCCAAGACTTTAGCCAAGACCGAACCTGGTCACTGGCGACACAACCTTGCCTTCCACGACGCCTGGACCTCTCAACAAGGAAGAAACCCGATGAAGAAACTTGGCTCACCCGCATCTCGCAAATAAGCTCACGGGTTGTGGGCCACACCACACACAGAAGGATTCGTGTGAGATAACGACTGAATGCTAAGACCTGCGGGCCACCGCATCTTGAGGGCATCGCCACCGGAACGCCCTTGCTTGAGGTAAAAGATCAGGTCTCGCCAAGTCCAATTGAACGGCCGAGGCCGATCTAGCTCATCTACATGAAGAACATTGATGCCAGTCAATAAGTGGCTTCGAGAGCCAAGCCGGGCTGGGGCGACTGTTTGGGACCGGCCGACGATTTTGCATGATCCGATGTTTGTTGTCTGGAAAGGACCGCACGCCAAGGCAACTCAACCCAGGCGGTGCGAGGTTTGATCAGGCAGATTGGTATGATCCTCAATTCGTGAACTGTCATATCATGCTTGTGAAATCACAGCATGCTGCTTTCAAGAAGATAGCTCGACAACCACATGAACGACACTAGCCGAACCTTGATGCTGAATTGATACAAGGTGGTCGGTGAACTCTGTGTTACATGCTAGCTCGAGAAAGATTTGGAACCGTCTGACAACAAGATAGAGTGGATGCATCTTGTATTTTCATCGCCACGTGGACCATTAACTCGCTGATTCCTCTTGCTCGTCAGGTCACAAACTGTGGGCCGTATCACGAGATCGCAGCATGAGTTACTGCTCGCCAAGTTGAACCAGCCGAAGGCGGTTCACGCGCCAGATGATTTTAATTCATGCGCCACAGGAATCTCGGCACTGACTTTGCAGAGGTCTACACCTCCCGAGATTTCAGGTGTGCTCGGCCGTCCCGTGATGGACCAACAAATCAGGCTCGAGGGCTTAGTGAAAACACCAAAGTCCTCTACATCACTCTCTGCTGCGTGGTTAAGCAAGCATCAGGCGAACGCTAGACTAGGATCAGAAAGGGCCCCGGCGATCATTATCGTGGGGGGGTTGCCGCAGGACTGGGCGCCAGGGGCAGAGCCAGGTTCGTGCAGAGGCTAAATCCTCTCCTGTTTTTACACAGCATTTCAGCCAAAGGGGAAGCTGTTCCATTGCCTGCACACTATATGCCGCCAAGTAACACCTATCATGTGCGTATTGAACTCAGAACGCGGGTGGTGACCTAAATTAGCCCCTCAGATCCGGGTTTCGAATCCTTCTGAGCTGTTCGCATGTGACTAGTCCCTATTGCCAAGGCTCCAGCCAGCTATAGCCTCTGTGTTGCACACGGAGTGAGAGACTTTCTCTCGAGATTTGTTAAGTCGCTGCAGCCAAGCCAGCTGGAACGGAAAGCAGGCTGGAATCATCGAATCCCCTCCATGCATCGGATTGAACCGGGCCACAAGTCTTATGAAAGCTCTGGAAGCAAAGCTCCGGGTTACACTTACGCATGGGTGTGGCAATCATGCTTCATGATTCTTGCGGCACATGACATTAAGATATTTGAGTCACAAGTTGTAATCGAGCCGTTGAATTCTACTAATTAATCACTAAGGAGGGTTGTTCCGGCATCGCGACTTGGAAATGATCACCAAGGTCAACTTGATGGCAGGTCTCCCTCTTTTGAAGAAGCTGCGATGATTAATTTGGCGCATAAACAGAGGGGGTGCAGTAGGTATTGTGCCCCTAGCTATGGCCTACGATGCATCAGACGTATAGAACAATCCCCTCCGAAGCACATTTTCAGAAGCTTTAGCATGATTTTACGTCTATCATTTGCTTTCGAGATATGTCAAGGCTTGCAAGCATACTAACGACATCTAGGGTCCCTGAATACATGCCCAAGTCTGCGACCAGAGACCGCGACACTCGGCGCCTCCTGCAGCAGGGTTCCAGCGAGTGAATTGCGCCACTGTGATGCTGTACTGACTGGCAATCGTCTGGCACGTTTGACCGGCAGCCACAAAGTGGAAACGACGACAGTTAGCAGTCATTCCAGCTTGAATGGGACTCGGTGTCTGTATGCCATTGCCTGGGTTCGTCGGCGTAGGTGTGAAGCCAATGACACCAATACAGACATATGCATCTCTCCATAATCCATTACAGGCAGCCCCTCCGATCTGCGTGTTCCAGTTGGTAAACTGCGTGAGAGAGATGCCGAAACGGCTCGTGATACTAGCGCAGGTATTCCCGCTCTCAACCAGATGGAAGCGGTTGCAATTGCTCACCATGCCAGGTTGCGTAGGCTGGGGCGTTTGGATGCCATTGCCGGGAGCCGTAGTCGTAGGCGTTGGCGGCTGGGGGCTGTGGCCGACGACAGAGACGCAAACCCACGCGTCAAGCCAGAGTCCATTGCACGAGGCGCCTCCGATTTGGGTGTTCCAAGTGATAAATTGGGCGATAGAGATGCCGTGCTGCCGGATAATGGTATCGCATGTGTTTCCAGACCGGACGAGGTGGAAAGTGTCGCAGTTGTTAACCATACCCGGTTGCGTAGGTTGAGGGGTCTGGATGCCATTCCCGGGAGCAGTGGTCGTCGGAGATGGAGGGTTGAATCCAATAGTGCCAACGCAAACATATGCGTCGAGCCAGATATTGGTGCACGCGGCGTTGATCTCGGCATTGAAGGTAAGGAACTGGGCCACTGATATGCCGTTGGTGCTGGCGATCACAGCACAGGTCTGGCCTGAGGTAACCAGGTGAAACTTATTGCAGTTGCCGACCATCCCAGGTTGGATAGGTTGAGGAGTTTCAATACCATTACTGGGAGTGGTGGTGGTGGTGGTAGGAGGCACAGTAGTGGTAGTTGTGGTGCCAATGGTGGGAGTTGGCTCCGACCCGCCGCCGGGGTGCCCGAAAGCTTCAACGCAGTAGGATCGACCAACGACAAAATTTGCACAAGACTGAGCAACAATAGGATTCTAAGAATTATGTTAGAGATGTGTCAGACTTCCATCCTTCGGTCAAGGAACTCACCCATCGATGCCACTCAGCTACCGAGATATCCCAGAAAGCCGGCATATCCTCACACTCAATCCCGCCGTGGTTATCGTACCACCAGGTGCAGTACGGAGACGAACCGGGGTCTGCGGGGAGAATAGGGTCTGGTCCCAGAAGACGCATCCTGCCCTCGGCATCCAGAGTCTCAGACACGACCACCGATGAAATGGAAGACACGATGTCCGAGGACACCACGGCCGAAGACGTCTCATTGGCAAACTTGCGAACTGCTCCTTGCGCAAATGGGGCAAGCAAGACAAATCGAGCGAGTTTCAACATACTTGAAAGCGGGATGATGATATCGAAGAAACGAAGTGGTGAAGTCTTTGCTACTAAGTTTGATGTCCGAAAAAAGGCCAACTAGGCGTAAGATATTTTATAGCCGCCTCTACCATTTATACTTGCTCTCCGATTACCATCATTAATGTTACCGATTGGATCATCAAGCCCGCACACTGGCCAAAATTCTTTCGTCGGCGTGACCGGCCTGGCTAGGATTCAAATCCCAAGGCCTCAGTCGGTGATCTAACCTAGGATAACATCTTGGCGTACAGTCTAGAGCAGCGCGATTTCTATGATTGCCATGGCGAACGCCCAGCCTCACATCGGGGACGGTATACAGTGCTACCCAGACATCGCGACCACGGAGAAACATGGGTTCTAATCCTTGCAGCGTGTGAACGCTGTTCAACAAAAGTCGCTATTTCCTTTTTCCTAATCTGGATCTCTCCATGGCTCTTTCAGTCCCGCCGACTTGGCGCGCTGCAGGGTGAGGGATACCAATCCTCCCCAGACGCCACCGTCGATTGGATTGGTCTTTATTCAGTGGCCCCCTGTGACAGAGACGACGTACCTCACTAACAATTTCTCCAAGATCGAGTCTGGAGCTACAAGCCAAGAAGACCTTGTTTATCATGTGCCATCCATCTCCATGGCCCCTTGTCAGTTGACACAATGAGAACTTTTCACACCGACATGGGGAGATCAGGAGAGCATCCTTCTGAGTCTGGGCAAGGTAGCCAAGTCTTGACCTGCAGACACAGTTCGCCCCGTCGAAGCCCCTCTGATGGACTATTCCACGGGGTTGACATAACTACATAGTTGCACATTCATCTGGATTGCTGTTAGCTTCCAGTATCCCAACGATATCTTTCATCATTCGCATTTCGTGGCAAATTCATCAAGGGACTGTACGGCGTTCCTGGCGCCTACCCTTCATTATCAGATCTTGTTCACTATTTCCCGCCCTTGCAGTAAGGGTCCCTGGTATCCCGAGCCACGATGGTATCATCATTCGGCTGGCTTCGAGCAGCATGCTATCTCGCAATCTCCACCGCTCTCACTTCAGGAGCATCAGCGAGGGAAGAGTTCTACTCCGATCGACAGGCTTGCCCTGTCTCCTGCTCATCCACATCGGACCCTTCCCAGTGGACGCTGTATAACACTCTCCAGCGCCTGACCTACTGCCACGAGCCCTTGTTGTTCGAAGTCTCCCTTTCCGGGGAATCACCGATCACTCGCTCCCAGCTCACAAGAGTGAGGGCATGCACAGCTGCGGAACCTGATAAGGAAGAAAGGCTCATCGTCAATGCCATCCTCCCTGACCCTGAAGAGTCTACCGAAGACATCGTCGTCAAACGATCGGTCGACTGCGAAGCTGCAACCAGGAACAAAACTACTATAGAGCTGGCGAGCTGGGGCCTTCCTTCGCCTTCTTCTACCGACCTTACTTTGAAGGCTCTAGACCATCTCGAGCACTGGATCGAAGCCAAGCAAGGTTGTCAAGCCAGCCCTACTCTCACCTTTGCATACAACAACGGCACAGTTCTGGGCTACTTTGGTGGTGAGAGAGTCGATAACAAAGCTGCTGCTGCCGGCCTTGTCAAGAAACTTGCCGCGCACGTATCCGATAAGGGAGTTCCTTCACGGGTTCTGCTCCAACACTGCAACGCCAGTGGACAAAACGACACTGCTATAACGGCCGGGGTATCGGCTGGTATTATCATTGATACGGAAGGCAGCTTCGTCGGAGTGCAGAGGGCCATCAGATCTTGGAGTCATGGCCGCTGTGTTGACGATGCGGACGACTCTGAGACGCTGAAGGATGTTTCTCTGAGCTTTTTCCCTACTCTTCAGAGCCCCGAGATTGCCGATTCATTCACTTTCAAGCCTAGCGATGGCCAGTTGGAAGCTCGACAGTCTGCTTGTCGCTGGATTCGCGTCGAGGATGGCGATGGATGTGCCTCCCTTGCCACTCGCTGCGGTATTACCGGCGCGAACTATATGCGCTTTAATCCTGGGGTGGATCATTGTGCTACCCTCGCGGAAGGTCAACCTGTTTGTTGTTCTAGCGGCAGTCTGCCTGATATCCGCCCTAAGCCGAACCCTGACGGGACCTGCAATGTCTACAACATCAAGGCCGGCGATAACTGCTCAAAACTCGCTGCTGCCAATAGCCTCAAGATGCAAGACATTTACGACTTCAACAAAGAGACATGGGGCTGGAGTGGCTGCGAACCTCTTGGTCTAGGCATCAGCATTTGCCTCAGCACCGGGAAACCACCCATGCCTGCGCCTGTTGACAACGCCGTTTGCGGTCCCACGAAGCCTGGCTCCAGGCCGCCACGTGGTGACCAAACCTTGGCTGATCTCAACCCGTGTCCTCTCCGGGCCTGTTGCAATATCTGGGGCATGTGTGGTACAACATCGGACTTTTGTGTTGAGACAGAGTCGGAGACTGGTGCTCCCGGCACTGCCGCGCCCGGCACTCATGGCTGTGTTCAAAACTGCGGCATGGACGTCGTGAACAACAACGTTTCCCCTTCCAAGTTCTACAAGCTTGGGTACTTCGAGGGCTGGAACTTGAACCGCCCTTGCTTGCACATGGACGTTAGGCATACCAAAAGCCACCGTCAATCTTACACGGATGTGCACTTCAGCTTCGCCCACATTACCGAGGGCCCAGCATATGATGTCCTTATTCCCGATGAAGTTGCAGAGCAGTGGGAGAAGTTCCTTACGATCAGCGGCGGTCCCAGGAAGACAATCGCGTTTGGCGGATGGGCTTTCTCTGCCGAGGCACCCACCTATCACTTGTTTCGAGAGGCTACCGCGCCTGGCAACAGGGATCGCTTCGCTCAGAATTGCGTTGATTTTGCCGAAAAGCATAGGCTTGATGGGCTTGATTTTGACTGGGAGTACCCCGGTGCCCCAGGTAAGCATTGGAAAGCCCATTTATATAACGCAAGCTGACTGTCTCTAGACATCCCCGGTATTCCTCCTGGTGGTGAGGACGAGGGAATCAATTATCTCGAATTCTTAAAGCTCGTGAGGGCTAAGCTTCCCAGCAGCAAAACCTTGTCCATTGCAGCCCCTGCCTCGTTTTGGTACCTGAAGCAGTTCCCGATCGCGTCCATGCATCAGTACCTTGATTACATCGTCTACATGACCTATGATCTTCATGGTAAGTCCATCTATGTCACCATATCGTCCGTATAATAACATTCTTCGAAGGCCAGTGGGATGCAGGCAACGCGTGGTCCAACCCTTCGTGCCCCAGTGGGTCGTGCTTGCGGTCCCACGTGAATTGGACCGAGACCTACAATGCCCTGACCATGATCACCAAGGCCGGTGTGCCCGCTCACAAAGTCCTCATGGGTGTCTCGACCTATGGCCGATCTTTCAAAATGGCCCAAGCAGGCTGCGATGGTCCAATGTGCACCTTCCTCGGCGATCGTCTGAACTCGCAAGCTAAACCGGGTCGCTGCACTGATACCGGTGGCTACCTTGCCAACGCTGAGATTTTCGAACAAATCGACAAGAGTGTCACACGGCAATGGTCTGACGCCCAAACACGCGCGAACTATCTTGTGTATGATGGCAAGTTATTCTCAGCAAAACAGTCCGCAGGTGTTATTTACTAATGTTGTGCTCCAGGCACGGAGTGGGTATCCTACATGGACAACAGTATGCGGCAGTGGAGAGAACAACAAGCGAACCGACTCAAGTTCGGCGGTACTATCGAATGGGCTATCGACCTACAAGAGTTCCTCGAAGACGATGATGGCAGTTTCGTGGAATCGCGTGACCTGTGGGATTTACCTCCTGCATGCAAAGACGAAACGCCGCACAACTCCCTCAAAGAGCTAGAAGAGGACGACAGTATCCCAGCTTACTGCCTGCCGCTGTACTGCCTCGAAGTCCTTGAAGACAGGGCGCAAAAGGTGCTTGTCAAATACCACGAGCTGATTGACGACGGGTACGATCGCAACTTCAACGCCTTCAGGCGTGCCGTCCATCGCTCGGCCGATCAGAGGATGGAGCAATGGGTCCTCGAGACCGCTTCTACGTACTTCAAGTGCTTCCGAGGCAGGACCACCACGACTGAGGTCACATGCCCTCCTGAGTGGAAGATTGACGGTGTCCTGGCGAGCGGCAATCTCACATTCCACTTCAAGGACGGGCAGGAAGACAAGTTCTACGATGCCGTCATGGAGAAGGTTGGGCTCAGTAAGCAGCAGATCAGGTTCGGACCCTTCACTTGGAAGAGGCACAAGCCTGGGGAGACCCATGAGCCCTGCACAGGACTGTCATCCCCGTGCATTAGGAATATCTTCTACGACTTTCCGCAAGTCGAGTACGCCTACTTCAGAGAAAGCGACATTCCCAACCCCAAAGACATCATCGAGCCCGCTGTCGGCTCAGCGGGGAGTCTTCCAGCCACGTTATGGGGCTATCGATGGGGCGCGAAACTTGGACTTATCCAGGAAGATCTCACACAGGCTGTCGACGCGCTCACCAATCCGGTGCTCCTTATTGAGGAGTCTATCGTGCATATGCAGGATGCTTATGACATGGGTGAAGACATTCGTGAACAGGAAGAAACGAATCTCATCTTGCTCATCGTGCAGACAGTCATGTTTGTCATTCCATTTATTGGCAAGATTGCGGGAAGTCTAGCCGGTGGCCTCAGCTTGTACATCCGAGCGGCCGCCAACATTGTCGGCGATCTCGGGCTCATCGCGACTGATATTTATAAAATCACACAGGCCGAGACAGACGACGAAAAGGCGGTGCTTGGTCTTGGCATCGCTATCACGGGTTTGGGAACTTTGACCAACATTCCTGGCATCCGCGAAGCTGGACGATTGAGAAAGGCTGTGCCAGCCACCACCGCCAGGAAGATTTCTAAGAGCGAGGACGGCATTAGATCGAGACGGATGATGGAGAGAACTCAGGGAGAGTGTTACATGATGTCTGGGGCGCTGCCTGCGCCTAGTCGTCGTGACGAGCACATCTTCAATCCCAGGGAGCCGTGGACCTTCGAGGATGCTTAAGATGTTAGCTGAAGGAAAGAACTGTCGATTTGAGGACCCGAAAAAGGGTGGCAGTAACCATCTAGATGGAGTCCGTCATGGATCATCTGGACTACTGGGGCTATAGGGGTTAAGAAGATAGAGGTCCAACAAGGCACGATGATTCTGGTCAAACCCGCTCTAGTGATGGTTCTCTGGTCGTCATCCAGATCAAAAAGGGCACGCAGGCTATGAGTTAACCCGTCTTTGTCGTCATGTTACCAGTACAGATCTTCCATCAGCAACTTTCCATCCTTGAGTGGCCTTCTTGTCCACCTCGCCTCCCCGTCAGCCGGTACGTCAGCCCTTTCCTCCACCAGCCCCCAAATTCCCGAGTTTTCATCCCTCTCTAGATATCGAAGAACAACTGCGTCCCCGCCCTCCTCAAAAGCGAACTCTCGTCGCCAAAGTCGCAGCCACTGCTCCGCTTCTGTTCCCTCGACGGCATTCGCCCTCTCTACGTCTCTGCTCCGCACCGCAAGGACATACATTCCGCGCGTACTCCAAAGGCCATCCTGGCCGGGGTATTCGTCTAAGAACGCGATTGCTTCGTCTCGCACGAGGGCATCACGGCAGAAAAAGGCCGTGAGGAGCAGCCGCCACGATAGCGTGCATTGCAACACAGCGCCGTACGCGGGATTTGAGGTCGTCGCGCGGGCGGCTCGGAGGGCGGCTGATGCGACAGAGAGGTACTCTCTAAACAGCGGTGTCTGAGCTTGCAGCGATGCTACGTCGAGATACTGGGGCGAGTTCTCAAAAACGTAGACGCCGAGATACTGAAGGCGGAGATGCAGGGCGCGTAGATAGGCTGGAGAGTCGGGAGGCTGCAGCATGGTTCTGTGAAAGAGAGGAAGAAACGCAGCGTCGAGAGTTCTCATTCTCTCGCGAACGTCATCGTAAAAGGCACGTATGCGGGGGTGGCCCATGATCTGCTTGAAGAAGTCGTTGATGACGGCTTCATCTGAGGAGCCAAGAACGCCGGATGTCTGGATGATGTTGAGCAAGACTGGCCCCACGGCGGTCTGGGTGCGTTGAAGGGTGGTCCAGTGAACCTCAAAGTCGTCGAGCGAGGTGAAAACTGTCGGAATTTCATCCAAGGTTGCGGTCGGTCGAGGGAGCTGGCTCAAGAGGACTAGGAAGGATTCCATCGTATGGGATTTGTCGCGGAGGCCTTTGGCAAGATGCGGCAGGGAACAGCAGCCCCCAACACGGCCAGGGAGAACGGTGCGGGCTTGGATAGCCAGGTGAGTAAATATGTCGGCCACAGCACCGAGGAGGGGCCTGGGATTCGGAGCCAGGCTGTTGATGTGGTGGTTTGAGTCTTGGTCAGTAAGGACCGTGAGCACGAGAGATAGACCGTGGTTGACATGATCGAGAGCGGCCTTCTTGTTGCCTCGCAGGGTCTCAAAGTAGAGAAGCATGATGGAAAGAAACACTGTATCCTGAATGGATGCACTGCGGCTCTGGAGTTTGAGTGCATGGCAGAGGTAGGCCGTCGCATGGAGATAGGGGGCGCCTTCATGGTTCGAAGATGACAATTCAGGTGCTGCCTGAAGCGTCTTCGAGCCTGACCCGTGATGCCATATACTGAGTGCGCCTATTGCCATGGCAGCATGTCGAAGTGTTTCATTCACACGGGCGAGCTGCGGCAGCGTCACGCTCCAGAGATCACCGTTAGACGCCGCCGCATTCCATGGTCCCTGGACTAGGCTGACAAACTCGTCGAAGTAACGTAGTCCTGTGGTATCGCGAAAGTCGTGGAGGTCGGGGTCAAGCAGAATTTGTGTCCTCAAAGGCGCCACAAGAGCAACCTGTGCGGTGCGAGAGCGGCGCTTGATGATGGCGTAACCCTCGCATTGGCCGGAGTAAGTGAGGCAATTGAGGCAGTGAGGCTTTGCCTCGTCGCACTTCACATGGCGCCTTTTGCAAGTGATGCAGCCGGTTCGGACTTTGGCAGTACTTGTGCGGGACAGCTTTGCCTTGGCGGGCTGTCGCTGGGGTTGACTGATTCTCTCATCAGAAGCCGAGCTGGTGGGTCAACGTGAGCTTTTGCATATGCATGGGCGCAGTGTGCAGGCCTACATTTGTGTGCTCCACGATTGGAATGGTTCTTCCATGTTCATACATGGCCGCAGGGCTGTTCATTCTTCACTGCCCTGGTCGTGAGAGAGATGCGACGGCCATTTGAATGACGGTGGGTGAAGTTCGTGTCGACGCTGACGCTCGAAAGCCGTAAATCTGTTTCACAGATATGCGTGGCTTGGATGAACCTTACATTTTAAAAGAGTACATGCATCTAACGGTTATGAACCCCCGATAGAAGATACCCCTGCCCCTTTTTCCACCCCCTGACAGCCTCTGTTGACGTTTGAATTTGCAAGTGAAAGACCCAACTCTCCCGGACGAAAGATGAGATGCCATCGAATTTTTACAGCCATCCACATTGCTTACTGCAGCTTCAAGACAGTGCTCACGCTGTTCTCTGCCCCTCCGTGGTCACCCACCTTGATGTCCACCGTTGTCGCCCAGAACGACCAGACCCCACCCTCCCACTTCTGAAGCGGCCTCAAAGATGTCTCAAAAGAAACTACCTTCTCTTTTCTTGCTCCTATCTCAACCACGCCGAATCCCAGCGACGTCCGTTTCGGCCGGACGGGGACATTGGAAGCACCGTACACCTGCGCCACGTAGCGGCCCGCTCGCTTGTCCGTATTTTTCACCTTGCCTCTGATGTTAATCTAATAAGAGGCTGTCGCTCTGGTGATCAAAAGACCTGAAACTGCAAGCGAAGGGTTCAAAGTCCCTGAGTGCTAATCATCGAGGGCTGACCGTGCTGGCGTTGAGCCTGCCGACAGTATCTCCGTGACGGACCATCTAATTCAGGCTCATGAGAGCGCTGAGGCAAGTAGGCCTTCGGGGACAAGATTCCATGGCCAAGCCCAAAGATGGTCATTCTCCTCGTACCACCAGGGGATTTTGACTGTAGATAGTGGAGACCCCAGAAACGGCACCTGTGTCTTCCTTCCCTTGAAGAGCCTGACTTGGCACGTCGAACTTGGGAACTGAACTTATTCCACATGTCAATAAACTGGTAGCAACGGCGTCTGTGAGAATACGGCCGCGACGGCACTACATATATAAGCGAAGGAATGCCTCGCACGGCATTTCATGGATTGAAGGCCCTGACAGACTGGCCGTAGTGCGTGAGCCACCGACATGGGAATCGCTCATGGAGCTTCGCCCTTCACACTTTGCTGCCGCCCATCCCGCAGAACAGAGGGAGACCCGTTTTACGCGTGCCTTCCTGACTTGACCTACTTGCCAATGGAACCGGGGGACACACTGTGCTTAGGCGGGGAATCGGGGTGGTTCATACAATGCACAGCAAAGCCTCCACACAGTATGCCGCCTGCCTCCACCACCTAATACTCCAGCGCGATTTCCTGGCTTCGCCTTTTCCTTTCCTCTTCTTCTTCTTCAGGAACACACGTCTAGGAAATTAGAATGAGAGTTGCGTTTCCCTGCATCCTGCGAATAACTCATATTCTCCTACGCTCACTGTGTTCCTCGCTAGATCCGGCGTGGTCTGGTCTACTCTTTTTTTTCGTTACCTTAGATAGTCTGTGAGATGACTTCATCGGTTCAGTTATCTGAAGTTGAACTTTTGGTTGGTCACCCTCTTCTTTCGGGAAGGCGGTACTTTTATTGAGCTTGTCTCTCTAATTGCCACCTTAAGGGACGCGGAAGTTTCGGTCCTTTGGACGAGTTGATCAGTTTGGGTGGAGGATACGGGTTGATGACAGTTCGGTGTTGAGGACGCGAGTACTGTACAACTCACTCGGTATGTTCCCCCGCTTTCCAGCCTCTTCTCCACGCCAGATGGTGCAACTTGCTTGAGACCTCAGTGTCCAGAGTCTGCAGTCATCTCACTGACACGCAGCCCAGCTCCGCCAAAAAACAATAATCGCCATGGCTGAGTCAAACACTCCCGTGGCCGAGACTGGCGCCATCTCCGGGGCCAAGGTCTCTTATCAAACTATACGGAGGGACTGCGCGATCCTCGACGCCGCCGCTGGTTCCATCATCTTCGACACCTTCGGCAACAAGGACATGTGCGCCGTTCAGTTCGTCGCTGTTCGATCTGCGAGTACCATCGAGTCTTACGTTGGTTTTGCCCTTAACTTTCCTATGAGCACGGGCTCTGCAAGCGGTTTCGGCGTCCGCTACAACTGTGAGTCGGCGCGCTGTCTTTGTCGATTGGAACATTTAGAAGCAAAGCCATGCTAACTCGACTTCCAGACGATTACGGACTGCGCCAGTCTGTCCAGAGCACCTCGCATATGCTCGAAGTCAAGTTCCCTCGCAGCTGTACCTATACTGTTGAGGACGCGTGCTCCGAGCTGACTGCCCGCTTCCCGGGGGCTAAGCTTCCCAAGGGTATGTGCTTGGTGACAGTTCGCCTCGGCATCCACGACAATCTCACAGTCGACGGATTTGGCTTCCCCTTCGTCAATCCACATAACCCGACTGTCGAAGCGTGGCTCAACCAGAGCGCGCCAATCGTCGACGACATCACTCTCCCCGGCTTCTTGAAACGCAAAGAGTTCTGCTTCGCTGTTGCCACTTCGGTTGACGAAGCACGAAGAATGCTCGACGTCGACAAGCTCCCTCCGCCTTTCGCCTTTCCCTACGGCACAGAGCACAAATGGAAGCGGGAGCGTTACGATGAACAGCTCGCGGCAACCAAGAGCAAGACATCATGGATGCCCAGCTACTCGTGAGACGCCCCAACCATCACTCGCCTGCCTTGACTAACGATTCTCCTGCCACAGTTTCTCCGATGACAACAACCATCTCGCTGTCATGACCCAGTCGGTTCTTCAGGATGTCATTTGGCTCGACAACGCGGCTATCCAGATTCGTGCGACCGAGGTGCCCGTTTACTTCGTGCCTCACGACTCGTCCATCCCGCCCGCAGACGAGATCAAGTTTTTCGTCATCGTTCCTCTGACGAAGCTCTTCCGGGACTCGTATGATGCGGCCTGGCGTCGATTTGCGAAGAACGAAACCGTCGAGCTCCTTCTCTTCGCCGACCCTGATGACACCAAGCCGGCCAGATGGTACGTTTTACCAACCCCACCTTCTGCCATTCATAACTGACTTGTCACTGAATAGGAACTGTGACATTGTCGCAATCCCAAAGGGCATCGAGTTGCTCAATGATCATCCCACGGACGCGTACGAGGTCGTGCTCGAGACACGTCGCCCCAAGGGTAATGACAACCGCGGCGGTGACTTTGAGGTCAAGACTTTCGCCACCCGTGTCAAGGCCAACGAAGCTCGAGAGCAAGGAGATGAGCATTAGATACGCGCAGCCCTCTCCTTCGACGCCGGTCTGCCAGACTGCCAGCGCAAGGTAGACGCGATCTGCATCTACCACCCTGACGCAGAGCCAACCGCGGAGCAACCCGGTGACGACACGGGCCTTTCCAGGGAACAAGTCCGCATCAACATGGACCTTCACCGAGCCTTGATGCGTGGAGCTGGCTTTTGGGATTGGATGAGCAGCAGAACGATTGCGGAGCAAATGGTCGCTGTGAACATCGATGACCATGCAGGGCCCAAGCTGCGCGAGCTCCCCATCGTCAACCTCATGGACTTCAGCGACAGCCAATACGCCGAGGCTCTGCTGGAGGAGGCCTTGCCCCATGATCGTGACCGCTTCCGGGGATACCTTACCGAGCGACCACTGGGACTTGGTCTCATGACAGCCGTGAGTCTCCTATCGTTGCGAGTATATCATGCTTTGCTGACTCTCACTTCTAGGGACCGGGGTTTGGCAAGACAACTGCCATCGCCGTGGCCACACTCGCCATGCAGGCCAGTCTCGGACGAATCTTGTGCTCGGCGCCGACTAACGTTGCTGTCGACAACTTCGCCAACCGCCTCGACCGAATTACGGCCAGCGTCTGCGCGCGACGCAACAAGGGCTTGAGTGAGGACGACCCCGCCCGCGCGCGCCATAGGCTTGTCATCTGCGCGTACCGGCCCGCTGACGAGTTCGCGGCCTTTACACACCTCCTGCGGTATCCTACCGCCGAGCACAAGCTTCCTGGCCCCCCCGCCGGTCGTTTCTCCAAGTGGCAGCTCCCTTTGTCGGTGGCGTCCTGGCTATTGATGCTCCTCCGCTCCCAGGCCACGGGCATCCGACAACTCCACCCCGACGACTGCCCGACCCTCCACATGCTCCGCGATGACATTGACTCGCGCCCGCACCTCGCCAACCTCCGCGATCTCGCGACCGGTGCCATCACGTGGGACGAGTTTGTCAAGGCGGGTGTGCTGCACAAGGACCACCTCAGTGCCCTCCTGGATGCCGTTATCGAGGCTGCCGACATGCTGTGCACGACGCCTGCCATGGCCTCCGCCGGCCTTTACAAGAAGTGGCAGTCCGATGTCGCCAAGGGCGTCGCCGTGGACGAGGCCGCCAACATCACGCGCGCTGATCTCGCCTGCGTCTGGGGTAATACTATGCTGCCCTGTTTCCTAGCCGGAGACCCGAAGCAGCTTCCCCCGACTGTCATGTCTGGCCACGAGACCGATGCCGAGGGC
Source organism: Verticillium albo-atrum (assembly GCA_002851705.1). NCBI lineage: Eukaryota > Fungi > Ascomycota > Sordariomycetes > Glomerellales > Plectosphaerellaceae > Verticillium > Verticillium albo-atrum. Next base: position 1,827,912 of record NMXJ01000008.1, read on the forward strand.
AACGTATTACATCGGTTCCCTCTAGATGCAAAGCTCTCGGCATTGGAGTACTTCCAGTCGGTTGGCATGCCGGTCTATCGCCTAGAGACCCAGCTTCGGATGGCGCAAGGCATGTTCGACATGGTGGCCAAGCGGGTCTACCCCGAGGTGCCCTTCACATACTCCTCGTTCTGCGACGTCGACCTCCCCGCTTTCGAGGTCGGCCGAGAACTCGAGGCGTATGTGCAAGACAAGCACCCCACCATCACCGCCGCCGAGCCTGGCAAGCTCCGACCGATCTTCGTGCACTGCGAGGGCGCCCGCGTCTGGTTGGACAAGCTCACCGGGGCCAAGACCAGCAAGGACCAAGTCAAGATGGCCCTCGATTTTGCCGTCAACTTGCTCGCGGCGCGGAGCAAGGTCAAGTCGTCCAACCTCGTCATCATCGCGCCCTACGCATCGAATGTCGCCGCCATCAAGAAAATGTTGCGCGAGGAGCCGTACGCAGCCGCCCTCCCGGACGTGCCTCCGCCATCAACCGTCCACGGCTTCCAGGGCAAGGAGGGCGATATTGTGCTCCTCGTGATGGGTACCAACAAGCTCACTGGGCCCGGCTTCACAACGGACGAGCAGCGGCTGAACGTGGCGCTGACGCGCCAGAGGTGTGGGCTAGTCATCTTTGGTGACATTACAATCTTCGTGCAGGCTGCTTTGCTCAAGGTTGGGCCTGGAGGCGAGGTGAACGAGGGCAAGGATAAGGGCAAGGGCAAGGGAAAGCGAAACGACGCGATTCGCGTCGTGGGGCCTGATGGCGCCACCACTTTTACAAAGGCCGTGTGTTTGCGCGCTGTCTACAATGATTTGTTTGAGGCTGGGCGGGTGGTTTCGATTGATTGCAAATAGGGGTCTGTAGCATGACCAACAATGGAAAGGTCAAGACTGCGCCTACATATCTGATAATGGAGACATGCATACAATGGCCAGCTTTCCAATCGTAGGGCTGCCCTGTCATGGTACGAGGGGCATGCGTCGAAATGAGTGGCTTCAGTAGGGAATTCGGGACTTTCTCTCACAGTTCCTCAGCGTGGGCATCTACCTCAAGGACCCATCTTCAAGTATGCAGCAATCACTTGTCTGGCAGCCACCTCCTGTGTGTTGGTTACGGCCAGGGAGAATCGCCCCTCTTGTAGCCCAAGGTTGCACACAGCTCCGCTACTATCATCAATATACAGTATAGGCGAGGGGACCCAACCTGCAGCACCTAGGTAAAATACGCATGAAATCATACGTCATCCACCCCTAAGGTGAAGGCTGCCAGGGTTATGTGTTGTTCTCTGGGTTTGTAATGGGGTAGGCCGACTTAGTTGAGGAGGGAGAGCTGGCTATGTAGTCTGGATGCGAGCTCGAGCATTGAGAAGTCACTGGGTCTTGCCACCTTTGACGCTTCATAGACCAGAAACCAGCAGCAGCTCTATCATACGACATCCTTGCACCCCCGGGCTTCGTATAACCCCGCGATTCCCCATGTCGTCGTTGGAGACTTGGCGCATATCCCTCCACTTCGACAATCGCGCTCGCGGAGTATCGCTCGACGCTAGCAGGTCGGTGCTGTACAAGTGTTGGAGTGTCATCGAGACGGCAAACCGGAATGTCTGGCTGGAAGGATCCGAGAGTTGCTGGCCACTGTCCTGGAGTTCCTGGATGCCGATCATCATGGGCCCGGAGTGCTGGCGTTCACAACACGTTAGTCTGTAGAGCTCGACATTGAAGACCGACGACGCATCTCGAGAAAAATGGATGGTGAGAACACAGAAGTCCCCCACAGCGTGGTCACATCCCCACATGTACCCGTTCTAGAATTGGCCTTTCAACATCCGAACTGGTGTAATGGCTAACATTTGACGCTCTCACCGTCAGGCTCAGGGTTCGATTCCCTGGTTCGGAATTACTTTTGCTTCTCGCAGCCACCGATTATTTTTTGCTTCATGTGCTTGCTGTGTTGCAGTTGTTTTGCTTGCGGTTAGGATGTGTGGGGATTTGGGCCCGCGCTCGAGCCCGGGTCTGAACGTAGCAAGTAATCTGGCCTATACCAATCCCGCGACAGAGCAGCGGTCTCGTTGCCATTCAACCGCTAGATGATCCTTTAGAAAGACCAAGAGAGGGATTGCCACGAATCGTAAAGTCTAGGCCGGCTGGAGGCACTTCGTTGGAAGCATCATGTTGGTTTCTAAACAGCCTGAATCCAGTCCATCCACCGACAGGCGTTTGCGCCGACCACCTGGACTCAAAAGGAGAAAAACGTCACAAAGAGATGGAAATTGGGTCAGAGACGAAAGCACTGATTTGCCCTCTGGCACTGAGGTATTCCACTCCCCACAGGTAACACTTACTCTACTTTGACTCGTTGAAGGTGCTTCGCAGAATTTGCACCGGTCAGAGATTTTGTCCTCCCAAGTATAGGATCACCGAAACGCCACACTCGTACAGCCCATACTACATTCCCAAATCGTACATCAGCCCGGGGGCCAACCAGCCCGTACACAAGCCCACGGGCAGACCACCCTAGACCCGCCCCGTGAACCCGGTCTGGTCCGCAAACTGCAGCTGATAATCCCGCAGGCTTGACCATAGCCGCATCTCGTCCTCCTCATCCTGCGGCGTCATGTTCGGCTCGTGGCTGTTGCCCGCGTGGCCGGGACCTAACCCCTCGAGCTTGATCAAGATGTCGATGAGGCGGGTCAGCGCGGCCTCGGACTTGACAGCAACAGGCCCCTTGCGCTCGGGCGCGTCGTTGAGCAGCGTTGAGGCCACCTGGCGCACCTTGTTGATCAGCGAGCCGCCGTTGGGTTCCATGTTGCGCTGCGGGATCGAGCCGAGCACGTGCAGCAGGTCCTGCACGATGAGCTCGCGCTCCGCCGTCATAAGCTCGAAAATGCGCTCCGCCTCCATGTCTTCCGCTTCCTTGGCCGCCTTGCCCTCGATCGTGCTCTCGTCAATGACCGACCGGTTGGGGTCCGAGAGATAGACGTCGCGCAAGTTAAAGTAGAGCTCGACAAAGTAGGAGCGCGTCGCCAGCTGGGAAATTAGGATGTTAGCCTTTTGGATGTCGTACTGCAAGTGGCGCCGGCGCTGCGTGTTGCTCTTGATGACATTGCGAATGTCGTTGGCAGGCTGCGAGTTCGGATATGCCGGTGGCATGTACTGTAAGTGGCCGTCGTCGAAGCCACCGCCGAAGCCAGGCTGATCCACCTGCGAGGTAAGGCGCAGTTCAGACGGCAGGCGGTCGATGATGTTCTTGGCCGCCACCAGGGCGTCGCGCAGCATGGCACGCTGATCGGGCCACGGCAGCGTGCTCATGCCGTAGACCAGCTCAACGCTGACAATGGCGTTCATGGTCGTGTAAATCTCAACGCCGAAGCGGAAACCCGTCAGCAGCGTGACGTTGTTATTCTCCGAATACTGGATCTCGTTGGCCATGATCCATCGGTCGTCCACATTTTCAGGTAGCGAAGGGTATGGCAGGTTCGGGGTTGAAGGTGCAATGACGAGGTCGGCGTGAGAGGCACCCAGCTGGGAGAATGAGCGCACGCCGAGCAGGAGACACCAGAAGATGCGCTTGCCAATCTGATCCTTGATATTGTGGAATGGGAGGGGGTTGGGAGAGAAGTGATCGGTGCCAAACGTCGGGAGCTCGCCTGGGTTCTTCGGCGCATGGAAGCCGAGCTCGCGAATCAACGAGAGGCACTCGGCGGTGAAGTGCCTATACGCGTTGGCGTGCAGCGTGTAACCGGAGGCCAGGCCCAGGAAGTAGCTCGTCGCAGCGTCATCAAGTGTCTTGGGCGACTTAACAGCCCAGAGAGCGCCGCGCGTTTGGAGGGCAATGTCGCGGCACTTCTCGATCATGACGATGGCACGGGGGAAGAGGTGCGTGCTGTGCTGAGCCTTCAGGTGCTGACGAGCGCTCCGAGGAAAAGAAGCCACAAGGGCGCCGATCATGGAGGCCAGAAGACTCAGGAACTCGGGATTCGTGCGGTCCTGGCGTGTGGCAAAGGCATCGCGAAAGGTGGGCTCGTGAGGGAAGGGCGCCAAGGGGTGGATGTAAGTGAAGAAGTCGTCCACGAGCAGCTCCAACACAGGCATCGGGGCGATCGACTCGGCGGTGTAGGCGGGTGCGGCAGGACCCTCGGCGATGGACACGAGCGTCTGGGCTGCGTTATGCGGCGAGGGTGTCGGGGCTATGGTATTGTTGTAGGCAAAGCCGTTGCCGACAGTGGGAGGGGTTGGGCCAGGCTCGAGGCGAGGGCGCTGGGCCGCGCGGGCGGCTTCGGCATGCTTGTTCGGGGGGCCTCGTCGCTTGAGGGCGCGGTGAAAGGTGCACTCGACGTTGAGGTCGCGGCAGGGCCGGCAGGGTGCCGTCTCGTCGCACTTGACCTTGCGCTGGGAGCACATGTCGCAGGCCCGTCGGAGTCGCGTCAACTTTGGGTTGATCGTCGGGTCTCTGGAGGCGGACGCGGGCGCAGCGGGTGCAAAAGGGTGTGCACCGGCCGCGACATCGCCGCCGACAGAGGCACTGACAGCGGCTGCAGCAGCCACAGCTAGAGCAGGGTCTGGCACGCCTGGTGCGCCAACCTCCGTGCCTGTCATGATATGGTCGGTGAGGGAATGCTCGGACGGCGGCGCATCGTACTGGTGATGTGGGTGCTGGTCGTGTTGCTGATGTTGCTGGTGTTGCTGGTCATGTTGCTGATCGTGTTGCTGGCCAAGATGGTGTTGGTCGAGGTGATGTTGGTCATGCTGCAATTGTTCGTGCTGCAGCTGGTCGTGCTGGAGCTGGCCGTGTTGAAGCTGCTGATCATCCTGGCCCTCGGTCTCGCGCAGCGCCTGGGCAGCGGCGGCATCCGAGGCATCTTGCAGCGCTTGAAGGCCACCAGTCGCGAGAACATGAGCAGTGGAGGGCGAGGTCGGCTCGTGGATCAGGGTCGCGTCGGGTCCAGGCGTCTGCATCGAGGCAGAGTCGTGGTAAGCTGACGCGTCGTCGCCATTTTCATTGTCGTGGCCGTGGCCATGGCCATGATTATCGTGTTCGAGATGTGAATGTTGGTGTTGATGGTCCTCAGGATCGGGAGATGCAGCGGCGGCCACAGCAGACGCGGCAGCAGAGTCGGAAGCCGTGTCGCCAGTGTCGACGTCACCTGTGTGCTGGTCGATGCTCGTCAGAGGTTCGGGGTCGGCCTTCAACGGCGACAGGTCTTCGTGATCCTGATCGCGATCCTGGTCGGTCGACATGGCGGATCCGAATGCGAGTTACAGAAGCCAAGGGACGGTGCGGATTCGTCGCGATGGCTGATTGTCGGGGAAGCTTCGGTGCGCGGCGTCCACATTGGCAGCGCGGTGGGTGGTGATGGTTGAGCATCGGCAGTTCCGCGGCTGACTTTTCAGTCACGTGATCGGTCCCGAGAGGTGTGGATACTGCCTGAAATGGAAGCAGTGCTAAACTGTGTACACACTGTCTTAAGCACAGTACACATGGCACGAAGAAACAACACACCTACAATGACCTATGCCACGATAGCACCGATTGTCACGTACGACACCCAAATGCTTTACGCCACCGGGAACAGCTGAAATTAAAGCAACAGGATTAATACTTTGCGAGACTGAGGCTAAGTACCTAGAGGAATTGGAGTGAGATGAGGACCTGCAACTTGTCGACATACGTTCCATCAGGCTGTCCCCCATCAAGTCAGGCCATCCGACCTCCAACATATAGCCTCAGATACGAGAACTCCAGCAGCTTGAAGAAAGCAACGCGAGCAAGGAGACAAACCTTCAAAAGCTTTGTCACCGATTCGAGGCAAAATCTCCAACAATGTTCAACACAGGTTCATATCCGATTCCTGCCTGGAAGACGCCTGTTATGCTGACTGCTTAGAGTGTTATTGCGAATACCTTTTCCGGCATGTGAGCAGACATCTTTGGCAACCTTCAGCTCGGATTCGCCGCAGCAACAATGACACGGCGGCCACTCAACTTCCACGTTTCCGCGGCACGCGGTGCGCCAACAACTGCAGACACACGGCGACAAATGCCAATATTGAGAAAGTGGATGCCACCGCAAGAATCGCTCGCTGGCCGGCTGTTTCGACAGGGAAGATGTCGATAGGAAAGATGGCGATATCGCCGACTATTGCTCAAACCGCTTGCCCCCGGGCGGGACGGCACTTGGACTCTATCGGTATACGTACGCCCCTATGTTCGCGTCGGCAGCCTTGCATCTTGTTTCCTTGGATTCCGGGTCTCAAAGCCTGCGATATGATCAAATTTGGCGAAGGTTTCTGTCGTCCAGAACAACAGTCCCAAGCAGCCAAACGGGTGCAGCTCAATTCTCCGCGGTCTTGACGTTGCATGCGAAGAGGGTCTGCTTAACAATAAGTCCAGGCCCAGGTCTCCGGGGTTGAATCTGGACTTTCCTGCATGGCGTGGGCAACTGACGAATCGCTTACCACTCATATGCAATCCTCCCTCTTGGCTGTTCTGTGCCCCTTTTGTTTTATCCACTCAGCGGTTGATCGCATCCTTATCACCACGGACCAGCAGCCAAGTTCGCTGCAGAATCCCGGGACCGACATGGTGTGCTCTGCCTGTGCAATATGTGCCTGGTATTTATCCCACGTCCCCCCAAATCCCTGGATCTGGTGATCATAAGCTTCAGAGTTCCGAAGTTCGCTGCACCTCACATTACCTGCGACTCACGAAGCCGCATTGGCATTCAACTCAATGACGGGCATCTACTCCATCTTGGTCGCTCTGCTCGCCGGCCTACTCGCCGCGGTGTTTCTCACGCGAAAGAGCAAGTCGGCCACCCAGGCGGCACCTCTGAAACTGCCCCTCATCGGTGACCTGCACAGCTCCCCTCGTGCGACACCGCTCATCAATTGGGACGCCTGGGCCAAGAAGAATGGACCTGTTGCAACGCCTAAGCTCTTTGGCATAGTCCCCATTGTCATTCTAAACACAGCAGAGGCCGCGACTGAGTTGTTCAGCCGTCGCAGCCAGTGGTACAGCAATCGGCCGCCCTCCACGAGCATGGAGATGATCACCGGCGCTGGGCCCGGCCAGTCCCGATTCACACTGATGCATGACTACGACGCCCATTTGAAGCTGCACCACCGGTTGCTGTCGCCGAGCCTGGGCGCAGTCGCCGCGCCGCGGTACCAGCCCATGATGGAGCTCGAATCGAAGCAACTATTGCGGGATCTCCTGACCGCTGTTGGTGGAACAGCCAGTGGTGGTATCATCAGTAGCGCTGACGTCTACCCTCTTCTTGAGCGCACGCAGTCCAGTGTCATTTTGTCTCTGCACTATGGACTGCGTATCGCAGAGTTCTCGGAGCCTATACTCCACGAGATTATCGACATCCAAACGCAGGTCACGCACATTGCGGCGAACCCAGGGCTCCCAGATTTCGTCCCCCCTCTGCGTCATCTACCGAAATTCCTTTCGCCATGGCAGAAGGCCGCAGACAAGATATTCGCGACACAGGCAGACTTGTATGGACGACTCTTTGAGTATGGCAAGTCGTCGTCTGGCTGGAACGCCACGAAGCAAGCCATTGCCACCGCTGAAAAGGTGAAGCCGAGCGGGAGCAAGGAAGATTTTGAACTCGACCTCGCCTTCACCCTCGCTACATCCATCCAGGGCGGCATGGAGACATCCCCTCGGCAGGTACTCTGGCTGTTTGTCGCTGCCTTGCAGAACCCAGGCTTCATGCAGCGTGCACATGCAGTCCTAGACGAGGTTGTCGGCCGGGAACGTCTGCCGCAGTTCGCAGACCGATCGAAGCTTGCCTTTATTGACGCCATCATTCACGAGCTGTTCCGCTGGCGACCTATCTCGCCGGGAAGCATCCCCCGTCGGGCAGACAAGGAGGATGAGTTCCAGGGGATCAAGATTGTCAAGAATGCGACCATCATCGCCAACGCATGGGGCATTGGACGGGATGAGACAGTGTTCGACGAGGAGTTGGGTGATTTACAGGACTTCGTCCCAGAGAGGTGGCTCGACGAGGGCAAGATCAGGAGCGAGTTGCCGCTCCCGGTATTTGGCCAGGGTCGTCGCAGCTGCTTGGGAAAGCGCGTGGCTGTGGATGGCACGTTCATGCAGGTGGCAAATCTGCTGTGGGCGTTCGATGTCGAGGCAAGCGAGGAGGTCGACCCGTGGGCCATGTCGGTGGTCGGCTTCATGACGATGCCAACCGACTTCCGGCTCAAGCTAAGGCCCCGGGGACAGTGGGTATTGGACGTGGTGTCTCACTCGTGGGAGAAATCGAGCAAGGACCTGGGCGAGGTGATGGGGCTGTCGCACGACGTGGAGGCTGTCTGAGATCTTGGGTCTGTCTCGGCACGGGGAGGTCTGGATGTCTGCAGCTGTGCACTGCCACAATGATGCACCTAACCGCTGAAGTTTATTGTTGCACTTGAACATGGAACGTAGGCAGCAGATCATGTCCCATAGTTTGGATAGGGAACGGAATCCAGGCTCCGCGGATGGCACCAGGCAGGCGATTTCATTCGGTTCTTGCCAAGCACTCCTATCTGCGATAGAATGATAATCTGCCTTCCAGGTTTGACGTCTCGTGCTACTACACAGGTTCTACACGCACGACAACGGTTGGCCATAACTTTGTTGCGCCCTTCAACTCAAGCGACCAACCCTATGCATCTTGGTTCAAGTAGTGGGTAGACTTTGCCCCTCGTCATTCATCACATGGCACAACTCGCAACCTCTGCGTCACACGATGCTGACTGCAGCATGCACTTAATCTACATCTTGAGCTGCACGGTGATGACAGCCCGGTGATCATGTGGCGACACCCGGATGGGAGATCTTTACGGTGCAATATGTTAACGACCTCTCATCGGCCATTCCACAGAATGCTGCCAGGCTTCATCACAGATCTGATGGTTTCTGCATGCCAAGCCGCAGTTGTACGTCCGAAGGATTCAGCACATTACTTCAAAGCAGCCATCAGTCATCGCCATTATGGTGGTCACACACTCCATCAGTTCACGGAAGCTCGTCCCCTTCCGAACACTCCACAAATGGGGCACCGACCAACATGATGGTTAAAGAAAACGTGATTCCTACTTCAAATCGCCTTCTGTTACTAGACTAGAGGTCCATCATCACCCTCCATCATGCTGCCCCTTTTTCTCGCCCTCGCGTTTACGCCGCTGGCCCTCGCCCAGCAAATCGGCACGCAAATCCCCGAGCGCCCTCCGCCCCTCACCTGGTCCAACTGCACCACTGAATCATGCACACCCGTCACAGACGCCCTCACCTTGACGCGAACTGGCGCTGGGCTCACGAAACCAATTCAACGCGCTCGTGCTTCCAGGACGGCGAGTGGACAGACGTCTGTTCCGTCCATGGCTCGGGGGGCTCGGGCCTTGCGTGCGCGCAGCGCTGCGCTCTCGAGGGCGCCGACTACAGCGACAACTACGGCGTGACTACTGTCGACGGAGCTGCAACGCTGAGATACGTCACACAGATAGGTACGTCGGCGAACGTGGAAAGCAGGGTATTCCTGCTGGCGGGCGATGGGCGGTATCGCATGTTTGAGCTCCTCGGGCGAGAGGTACGCGTTGATGTCGAGATCGCAACGGTGGGGTGCGGTTTGAACGGAGCACTGTACTTTGTGCGGATGGAGGAGGACGGCGGGAAGGGGAAGGGGGCGAATGCCGCGGGAGCAAGGTACGGCACGGGGTACTGCGATGCCGAGTGCGGACAGGGGATCAAGTTTGTTGCTGGACGGGCCAACGTAGAAGGCTGGTACCCTGGGAATTCGGACCTGGAGATGGGCAGGGGGCCAGTGGGATCGTGCTGCGCGGAGATGAATGTTTGGGAGTCCAACTCGGCGTCGTATGCGGTGACGGCGCATCCGTGTGTGAACCCGGACTTCCACCTCTGTGTTGGGAATATGTGTGGGAGAACCTATTCAACGGACCAAATTACCCATGACTGCAACATGAATGGTTGTGGAGCGAGCCCATATCGGCTGGGAAACAGAGATTTCTACGGCAAGGAAAAGACCGTTGACACGGGGAAGAAGTTCACGTGAGTGAACGTCTCATAGGATATGGTATTAGAGACTGACCAGCATAGTGTCCTCACACGGTTCCACGACAGCCACATCTCGCAGTCATTCATCCAGGACGGCCAAGAGATCCAGACACCTCCTTCCCAAGCACCTGACATCGCGGACAACTCCATCTTCGACAAGTTCTGCGACGCCCAGGCCTATGCCTTTGGTGAACACAACCGCTTCGCTGAGCTTGGCGGCTGGCGCCAAATGAAGACCGCACTGGCTGGCAAATGGGTCATGGTCATGTCCATTACACATGATACTTACGCACACATGCTGTGGCTCGACTCGGTGTATCCCGTCGATGCAGCGGGATGGCCCGGGGCTGATAGGGGGCCGTGTCCGGCGAATGGGGGTGATCCGCACACGGCGGTGATTGAGAATCCGGGGGTAAGTGCTCTTCCGCATTTTCTTGCGGTCAAATCTTTACTTACGAGAACAGGCCAAGGTGACCTTTTCTGACCTCCGGTATGGGCCTATCGGGACGACAGGGTAGCTGACTGTAAGCTGCCAGGCTGCCCGAGTCAGTGTTTTTTTCCTTGTGTTGAGACGCACGACCGTCAAACCCGCCGACTACACTGGCAGCGTGCGCGTGATTCTTGGAAATTGGCACCTGTCATCGACCTCAAGCATGGGAATACACTTGACCCTATCTTTTCTCCAACTTAACATGACAAAACGACACTCAGCATACAGACTCCTAAAAACACGTTTCAAGAAAGCCCCCTCGGTCCCGATCGCGCTCCCATCGGCGTGTTAGTTTCGCTTGGAGCTCTGTCTGTCCTGCCCCTTCTTCCTGCACCCTTGCTGCTCGTCCCATCGCCCTGCTTGTCAACATCCTACCTTGCTCTCACATGCTTGACAATGTCACCCTCTCTACCCTGGAAGCCTATTACTGTTGACACCTCGCTTGTGACTCCGCCTGATGCGCCGTATACGGTATGTCGAGCCTGCTAACAGCAATTGATTCCACTTGTCAAGTATTTTCCGTAGTCACGATCGGCGGACGAGCAACAAATGATAAAACGAACATATTTGGGTAGACGCAGAAGAATTGATACCCTCATCCTTGCTCGTGGCCTCTTGGCGCTCCTTATCATTATCAAGTTCTAATCCATAAAATGTCCTGCATGACGCCCAGATCGTGTACACTCGTATCCTCCCATCATTATATCCATTACAGTTGAGAGCATGGCCTACCACAGCTTGATCCCAAACCGATTTCCCCTCTTCTTGGGCTGCCGGCTCGACATGCTCTGCCCCGTGCCAGGCCGGTCATCGAAGCTGTCCATACTCGGCGCCCTCGCCATGGTCCAAGACTGCTGCTGCGACGGGCCCGACGGCCTCTGCTGCGGCCCGGGCTGGATCTGCACCTGCTGGGGTTGCTCCCTCGGCGGCGGCGCCGCAAAGTCTCCGCGCAGCGCCCTCTCGACGTCCCCGTGCTGCCGCTCGTACTCGTCGTGCCGGCTCCGCGCCTCGACGAAACGGTCCTCGGCCTGGCGCCGCCGCTCCTGCAGCACGCGCAGCTCCTCGTCGAGATGCGTCATGTCTGACTCGGCCTCGGCCATGAGGGCGCGGTACTCCTTCATCTTCTTCTCAAGAGGCTGCAGCACGCTCTGGTTGATGCTCGGACTGCTGAGGCGAGAGATCTCCGAAGATTGGGGGCCTGGTGGGGCGAGATGCTGCTGCTGCTGTGGTGGCTGCTGCTGCACCGGGGGGCTGCGGCGGCCGTCGGGCACGCTGTTGCGAGGGGAACTGTGGGAGGGCCCGCGGGGAGATCCGGCGGCGGCTTGCTGGGGGCCGGGACCATACGGGTTAGGGGGTGGGGGACCGCCGGAGCCGGACGTCCGGCGGGCCTGACGCTCAGCGCGGCGGCGAGCATCCGCGGGAGGGGCCCTCATGGGGGCGGCTCTGTCGTCCATGGCGTCGTCGCCAGGGTACGAAGGGGGAAGTCCCTGTGCAGAGGGTAGATCGGCGTGTTTGCCGCGTCCTTGAATACCGTTTGCGTTGGCCATGGACGTGGGACGACTGCGCTGGGGCACGCGGCCGGGGCTGTCTGGGAAACCGCCTTCCTTGGAGGGAGAAGGGGGCTCGTCGCTGCCGCTGTAAAAGTGAGCGTCGGCCTGCTGGTCTGGCGAGCGAGTGCGACGGTAACGGGGATTGGCGGTGGTGCCGCGAGACTGGCGTTGAGGAGTGAACGATTCGGGTTCAAAGGCAGGCTGAGGGTGGTGATAGGGCTGTCCTTGGTGCACACGCGTGGCCATGATGGGGTGAGGAAGTTGTGCTGCTGGAATTGATGGCTCTACAGCAGGAATGAAGACCACAGAATGGACAAGACGAATGGAGCAGGATGGTTGAGGAATGAGGAGCACGGAACGGCGAAGCGATGGGGTTCTTGAAGATGCAGTTGAGGTGGCTAGCCGGTGGCTGGAACCCCGGTGGCTGGGGCTAGGACTGGTGCCCGATGAGGGTCCCATCATCCATCAGGCAGGTACGATACGAGGCGGGAAAGTGGGTCGCCACGGGAGCTTACGCCGCGGGCTTGCGCGCCCAGTGTCTGATTCGTGGCCGGCACGAGGCGCCGTGGCTGGGGATCCACTTCCCGGCCTGGGCCGCCAGCCAGCCCCTGAAAGTGTCTGAACGTGTGGGAGCAGCCCAGCCACCAGCCCCTGGAGTGCATCGTCATTCGATCGCGCCATCGTAGTTGCGAAGGGACAGACGTGCAAAAGTTGGGGTTATGTCTCGATTGGCAAGGAAGAGGCGAAACATTGGCTGTGGAAGGGAGCTTTTGGGTTCTGGTCAAGGGCTGCCAGCTGTCGACATTCGTCTGCCAGGTGTTGCCCGTCCAGCCTGCGCTCCTAGTTCCATGACTGAGAATTGGACGTCCGGAGCAAGACACCGCGACGCAGGTCACATCTCATCAACGTAGGGAGGGCTGGCATCTTTCACTCCAGCGCCCGTTTTGTCTGCTCAAGGTATGCCGTCCTTGCTGGGGGTGTGAACCCACGGTGGGCCTCCAATCACTGCCTGGAGATGCAAGAAACGGACCGGAGTTGTCGGACTCCGCGATGTGCATGTAAAATGAACATCCAGATCTCCTGCAATAATTGGCATATCTGCTGAAGAAGCTACAATGGTCACCATGTTGGTCGTTCCCGGGCTCCGTTCTGTCAAGGAGAGTTTTGATGCCGCTCAAAGGGTGGTTTCCGAAAGCATGGTAACCAGCTTATGATGATATTTACAACTCGACTTGGTCGAGAAACACGGCGGAAATGGAACATTCAACAATACCGACAACTAAGCACTATGCCCCATTACAACGCCCTCTGGTGTCTTTGCTTTAAGAACCGCCCGCAAAAGGGCGTCCCTTTTTTCGCGTTGGCGTTTTATCTCGGGTATCGTGGCAATTGCCTCTCCGGCCAGGGCGTCAAAGTGGAATTGACGATGGATCTCGCTGAGGCTATCTGCGAATACAGGCTTCTTAGCCTCATCCACATAGGCGTACAGACCTGACACCTGTCCAGCTACATGCATCTGCAGGCGACTTCCATCCTCTGAGTCTAACAGTCGGGCGATCAAGGAGTCCGCAATAATTGATAGCGGAGGGACAAGGGAGCCCTGCAGTGGAAGATCGAGAGGAAATTCCCAGAAATCCGATGAAAGAAGCACAGCGATTGGTTGCCTTTCGGGGGGCTGTTGGCTCGGAGGAAGCGGCGGCCATGGTTCGACCTGATCTCCAGCCCAGTCTGGCGGCAGCAAGCGGCGATGAGGTAGAGCATCCGAGTCCCAGAGGAATGAATAGTAGTCGATTGCTCGCGGTTGGTACGGTGCCCAGCCTTGCCGCAAGAGCACCTCAGCAGCGGAATCGATGTCTGCAACCAAGATGTATAGGTCAAAAACCACAGTGTTGACGCCGTGAGCGCCAAGTGCATCCTCGAACCACACAAGGCACCCTATACCGTTCTGTCGGAGTATTCGGCATGCCTCAAAGCGGCGTAGACCTTCCATGACAGGTCCGACTTTGAGGGTGTTAACGAGAGGAGAAACGAAGGGAGGGCGGTGGCGGAGATGGAGATGAGGTTTGTGGGCAGGGTTGTGCCAGGTCTTGGTGAATGAGCAACCTGAACGGCGTAGCAAGTGAAAGTCGGGGTTGCAGGCGTGTAGCTTCAGTTGGCTCGAGCCGACGTGAAGCAAACCCTTCGTGAGCAGACTGGGACCAGATGGGATCTTGAGAGTGAAACAGGCGACAAGCTCACTTTCGGCATCACTTTCGGCAGCACGGGCGACACCTGTGCTTTCAGGAGGTGAGCTAGATGGTAACGAATCTGAGCGAAGGCGGGGATGGCGATTGTCTGATTCAGGCCGGCAACCCAGAAGATGTCGTGGGAGACTGCCTAAACAGCGAGAAGAAATGAAGACTTAGGTTCCTAAGGTAGGAGAGGGGTAAGTATGCTGGGTGGCAAGTCGCGTCAGGATTTGGGCGGAAGGAACCAACAGGCAGGCACAGTGTGGGACTATTCCCAACCACTGCGTCTGGGCTTATCGTGACTTCCCTGGCTAGGTGCCTGCCTCCATTGAACTCAGTTCACCGAATGGCTCTATCTTTCTCTTTTCAAAACTCCATCTACCTCTCTGCCTCAAGTCAAGCAAGGAAAACCTTCCGCATCCACCTTGGGAATCAAAGCGCCGTAGTGCCATCTCAAAGGGGGCACCATTCGACTGGAATTACTACTTCTATCTGGCTTCCCCGACCATGGCGTCCTCTCTACTGAAGATGCGCAAACCAGCTCGGAACCCTTCAACTCCAAGGGGGTCTTCCTTTAGACTCGATACCGATGACGCCCGCCGAAAGAGGATCAGACTCTTCTCGTCGGCCAACGAAGATCTCCTCAAAACCAACAATCCAGTACGCCATATTCGCTGCCTCCGTGACCTCACAGACCTCGAGCTTCTGGCTCTGCGCAACATCGTCGTGCAGTGCGCCATTTCGCTCGGGGACACCGAATCGCCGGGGCCCGACGTTGTCGACGGCCTTCTTGGCTTCATATTCAAGGATGGGTGGACCTCTAACGGTCGGTTGGGTTCATTGCCCAAACTGGCTTTCCGGGAGCAAAGAAGCATTATGAAATTACACGGCCTTGAACTTTGGGAAGCTGCCAATTCAGGCTACATCGATTTCGTGGGACAACTCAACTGTAAGTCGTTTGTGCAACATTCTTGAATACCTCTGCTAAACTACATCATAGCGGGTACCCAAGAGGTGTACGGGCGTGCTACGATTATTGGCAATGAATCCACCCCAGACGGTATCCAACTTCGTTACGAATACTACCACGACGAGCCTATTACCTTCTATCGTCGTCAAGTTGCCGCTCAAGATATCCGATGGGCCATCGACAAGGCAGACCCCGAAGGCCGGATGGCTGATTTGTCGCTGTGCCACGACCAACTCATGATCGACCAATTCCGCATGAACAATTTGAAGGCAGCTGTGACATATGGTCGCAAACTGGTTTTTGGATTCGCCACTGGGAACTCTGTCAATCTTCAGGAGACACATGATTTTCCTTCACTCGACGCTTCCGAGCCAAACGACATCAAGAAACACCTTATATCCAGCATGTTCCCCAGCATTTTGGTCAAGAGCTCGAGGAAGCTCAAGAAAGGCCTCGAAAAAGATGTCCTAGACAGTCTCGATGCCAAATTCCTCGTTTTACGCAGGCTTCTACCATAGTTTCAGGGATTCCGACTCAGGAATAAGGAAAGCCTTGACTGACACCGGTAGAAAATCAAGGGTCATTGCAAAAGGTTCAAGCGGTTGACTGGCTATATCGGGTGGAAAAGATGTGTTCTGATGTCATTATACCCCTTGCTTGACCGATTCCGCCTTGGCTTTCGAGAAGCCTCTATTCGCTCGCTGGCTTCCCGCCTCCTAAGCTGCAAAGTAAGGTTCATATCGTCAGGGAGACAAGTGCATAGTATGAAGCAGAGAGAATTGCCGTGCATTTATTCGATAAGCACACAAACGAGTAATTGCTTGATTTGGAAGATACAGGTTAGCATTCGCGAGGCAGGCTGGCTAAGGGGGGATTGCCGATGAATCTGATCAAGTCCCTAGTGCTCTTCACCGAGCCACACCGAACGGTGCTGTCGGCAAAGTGGCTTCACCATTCCCATTTCTGGCTAGCGCCGTTCTACGAATATCTGGTCATGGTTCTCATGAGCAACCAGTGGCTTCTCTTAGTCCCGCAAGTTCGACATCATGCCTCTTCAGTTTGTTCAATTCAATCGCTTCTTTCAGTTCACGTGTACTAAATGTCAAACCACCTTGTCGTGCCCAAGATGGTCCTTTCCACATGCTCACGTCATTCAATCTACAATCCTTATCAGCAGCAAGCCCCCACGCGTCCCGGGACGCGAACCGATTGAGTAATCGGCCCCCTGGCCCATATCGGCATCCGTCCATCACCGCGACGCTGCCGCGTTGCTTGTTCCCCATGCAGGGATCCCTCGACGCCACAACGGCCCGTTAGATGAGATGTCCGGCGGAGACATCTGACCGTGCTCGGTGCCGTTTATCTGGACGTGTTACCCGCGTGTTCCTCCAAACTGACAGATCGCATTTCCCGGTCTCCTTTTGCTCAGCTCCTCTCTGTACAGCCTGTCGTCTCCTTTCGCGACCCTCTGCGCGTTTCTTTGCCGTCGCGATCGATTCTCAGCCTGCCAAAACGCCCGCAGCGCAGCGCAAGCACCCCGGTCCGAACCGACGCCCGCACGATGCGATCACATCCGTATACACCCCCACCGCCCCTCCCGCCCATTCTCGACGAGCTCGCGGCCCTCGCGCCGCTGCCGAACCAGCTTCCCCGCCGGGCCTCCTTCGACGACGCCGCCGACAACGATATTCCTCTCGCCCCTCTCGACCCCGAAACGAGCCAATTGCTGCCCGCGAGGAAACGGAGGCACAGGGTGCGGATACAGGGCCGGCTGGCGCTCGTGCGGAGCGTGTCAACAGCCAACCTCGCGGGCAAGGCAGCGGGGACGACACCGGGGAGGCTCGAGAGCAGCATTGAGGGGGAACGAAGCGCAGAAGAAGGGAAGGGCGAGGGCGAGGAAAGACACACCAGTGATACGGAGGACGAGGTCAGGGAGACGGCGGTGCGGGACCGGCAGTTCCGGGGGTACGGCATTGGCGGAGCAGGCAATATTAGTGAGTGACACACACACCTGAGGTCAGGCGAGGATGCTAACCGAGAAAGGACGGCCGACAGAAGTGTATGGGCTGTCCAAACCTGCTGAGGGGTCTTCAGCGAGCGGTGCAGATAGGGGATTGAGGAATTTGAGGCATCTCATCGGGCGCATGGGGGATCTGAAGGGGCGAGGGTCATCATAAAGAGACTTGATGAAGTCATCCAATGTCCAGCGGCCGACGCTGGCGGTAGCAACCAGTCGCGTCATATTCCTAACGAACTCTGTAACGGCTGCTTGTGGCCCTGCGTAGGTCACTTGACGCTTGTGTGAGAGGATGCAACGGGACTTTGAATGCGTGGCCGCTTGAAACACTTGATGGCCACCTATCGATCACGGTCAGGTTACGTGTTGAGTCCTCGACCGGCAGCAGGCCTGCCATTGTCGACTTTCCTGCCTGCCAGTAGAGCATACGTAATGCACCCCAAGCCAAGATCTTACACCCGGGCCCCTGCCGGCCCACCCGGTGTCACATCCCCGGTCGTGCCTTCCGTGACTAACACCTTCACACCATGACCCATACTTGACACATACTGGCGATTTAAGCTTTAGAGGCCGCTGTATGTTTCCGAGAAGCTTATTTGAACATACACAAAGCCGGGAGATCTACGTACGCCGGCACCAAGTCCTCAAGTTCCTCAATGCATGCCGTTGCCCTTGAAGTCAACGAACCGCCCCCGTCATTATCACCGTATTGCGATTAATATGAAGGCCGGATGTAATAGATTGGCACGTACATCTTACTATGGACCGGCAGTACCTCCAGGATTACTTCTCAGAGGGAAAGCTCGAAACAGTAGAGCAAGGTGAACCAGTGTTGCGTCGGATTTCAGGATGGATATCACGCACGAACGCCAAGAGAACAGCCAGGCTAGCATATCTAGAGCCCTTTTTATGCGCGCCACCCTGATCCAATTTACTTCGCCATGTGTCCCTGTGGGCCCCTCTCGCAATCACGACTTCGTTCTTAGGGATCACCAGAGCGGGTCTGAATAGCTGCCTCAGCTTGATGGTATCATTGCTCTTATCATCCGATGTCATCACGCCACCCCTTCAAGTTTTACAACGCGGCCTGCGTTTTGCAAATCATTCAATTTCAAACAAGGAGTATATTGGGTAGCAGAGACATGTCCATAGCCCTGGTACGATGACTCCGCCTCTTGTCTGCAAGCCCCTTAAGCTTGCCTAAATGTTCTTCGAAGCGGGAAGAGTGGTATCGGCCCTGTCATCAACCTGTGCGACGGTAGGGCTCTCGGCAATTTCCCTCTTATCGTCGCGCGAGCTGCGGTCCAGCGAGTTGTTCTCAGCATCCTTCTGCGTGAGAGTCTCGGTGAAACCGAAGAGTTCGTTCATAGACTCCAGGCTGAGGCCCTTTGTCTCGGGGATGAAGAACCATACGAAGATGACCATGATCAGACACCAGCAAGAGAAGAAGATGTATGTGCCGAAGCCGCCAACGCCCATGCTGTTCAACATGCGGGGAACAGTGAAACTGATGACAAAGTTAAAGAGCCACTGGGTGGCGGCAGCGAAGGAGACGTTGGTGGCGCGAAGACGAGTGGTGGCGATCTCGGAGACGTAGATCCAGCAGACAGGGCCCCATCCAAACTGGAACATGCAGGCAAAGAGGAAGACACAGATCAGTGCGACGTACCCAGCAGCTGAGACATCGTCGCCGGAGTCCGGGTCGGGCTGCACAATTCGAATGAAGATGGCGACGTACAGCATCGTGGCGCACATTCCAGTGCCGGTCCAAAGGAGAGATCGTCGGCGACCAAGCGAGTCCGCAACGAAGACCAGGAAAACCATGACGGCAATGAGCTTAACCAGACCGTAAATTCCAGTGGCAAAGAGTTCATTCGATTCTCCACGAACGCCCAGGCTCGCAAAAATCTGGGGTGCGTAGTAGTTGATAGCGTTGGTACCTTAGAGTACTGTTAGCCCTAACTATACCTCAAAGTTAGCACGGGGGAAACATACCAGTCATTTGCTGAAAGAACATCAAAAGGATGCTTATGAGAGCTCTACGACGGTTCGCAGGAATGAGCCACATCTCGCGCTGTAGACTCATCCAGTTTGCGCCGTCGAGGATGGCGTTTTCCTCCTCGATAGATACTCGAATGGCATTAAACTCCTCGGCAACGTAAGGATGATCGGCCGGAAGGGCACGAATGAGGGACAAGACAGCGAGCGCCTCTTCCCACTTGTCTTGCTTTGCTAGGTGACGGGGACTTTCGTTGCAGAACCACATCGAAACCATGAGCATGAGAGGCGGGACACCTTGAATAACCAGTGGCAGCATGTACCTTGCGGTTCCAGTGATGTGACGAATGCATCCGTAGTTGATCCAGTATGAAAGGAAAATGCCGAAGACGATGAAGAGCTGGTAGATACCGGTAAGACCGCCACGGATGGCACGAGGTGCGTTTTCAGCAACGTAGAGCGGATTAACCATAGAAGCAAATCCAGTACCGAATCCAGAGATGAATCTATGTTTGGTTAGCACAAACGTTCTCGCATTATCGTGCATGTAGGCGGAGTGGTGTCCTGGGAGTAATGGCGGTCTGCTCATGACTTGGGAGAGACTGGCTCCAACTTTTCAAACAGCAGATTTACACACTGTATTTCTTACCTTCCAACGTACATGGCCTCTAGATGACCAGAGGCCGCAGCTTGCAGGACGACACCAATAAGAGAAATGCCGCCAGCACACCAGATCAAGATGGGCCGACGACCAAAGCGATCAGCGGCTTGGGCGGCCAGCAAAGCACCCAAGAAACATCCTGCCTGCAAGGTGCTCACAATTTGCGAGCTCAAAGCGGCTCGCTCAGCGTCAGACGCGTTCTCAAGGCCGTACAGCCTGAAATCAAGCAGCGTCAGTATCTCATGTTCTCGACCACTTCTTGTTCTTCGTGTGGCTCTTACTCTCGAAATTCTGGCATACGAAGTACGCCGCCTATCACGCCAGTATCAACACCAAATATCAAGCCTCCAAAGCAGGCCTATGATGGTTAGTTGAGGTCTTTTCGTGGTGGTTTAGTTGAGCATCGCGATGCTTCACCTAGGGGTTGCACCCAGCCCACTGGATAAGGTACGGAGGTGGCGCACTTTGGCGTGCACGGACCACTGCCAATCAGCGTCCTTGGGACAGCGGTGGGTACCAGCCGAATCAAACCAGACTGATTGGGAGGGGCGTTTCCCAGGCCAAAGCAACAGATGAAATCAACGTGTACCTACAGAGCATGCGAGAGCATACGCCCTCCACCCGTAGATCTCGGGGGGGTCCTGCTTCATTGCTTCATTCTTGACGATCTTCTGAAGGAAACCCATGATGGCGAGTGTTCGCGGGCGTCGCTAATCAGACGAGGTAGAGTCCGGGCTAGTCGTGAATGGTTGTCAACCGTCTTGCTGATGTTGCGAGGTCGATTCAGCCAGGCGTGCCCTTTCGACCATGACATGAGCTCCATCGACGGCCTCGAGTCTTTATACCCGCCAACCATCTCATGGTCAGATGGTCGAGTGTCGTCCGTTGCGGATAGAAACTCTGCCGATCCCAGCTGGTGAATGAGGAGGTGGGACGCCGTTGCGAGATTTGCGCCATGGGGTTTGCGGCGCGGAGGTGAGAATTGGAGGCGTTGGCTGCATGATCAAGCATTGGCAAACATTGGCAAACGAGCTTGGCTGTCGTGGACCACGGTTCTCGGCGCCAGTCTGGCCTTTTAGGTCGCGAGCCAAGATTGAACAAGACTTTTTGAGGGGATGTCAATGGTGGAGAGGCCCCATGGGGTATTTGTGCCCAGCATCTCCGGTTCTCAAGCCAAGAGTCCAAGATGGTTGAATTATCCTCCACTAATCAGACCTCGCCGTCGACGTCGGCATTCTGGGAATACTGGGCACCTCCGCAGTCGAGCCGCTCGGGCCCGCGCCGGGGGGTTAGTCCATAATCTATTCCCGCGCCAACGAGCGACGGGTCTCCGCCTCCGGCCACAAGGAAGCCACGGGGAGGGAGGGGATCGGTACACCGCATTTCCGAAGCGCTCCCGCACAAACCAAGCTTTTCCGGTGGGCGATGGATGTATCCTTCTCGTCCATTTGTGCACCTTCTGCCTGCTGCCCTTGAGATTTTGGCCAAGGCAGATGGATCAACAAGTCACTTGGCGAGGATAATCGAGGCGAAGTGTCTACAGCTGCTCCCCCCGTGGCCTGCAGAAATCGGTGGAGCGCGAGGCTAGATAGCCGTCATTGGAGGATTCTTCTCTCCAGGCTGTCGTAAGCACCCTCTTCTGCTGGTGTGCGCACACGTCTCAACGACACACCAAGATACCAAGACAACCTCATCTCCAGTGACCAAGCCACCGAGCCAGCATGGCAGCTCGGTCACATTTTCCCATCCCCTGGTATGCGTTTGGCCTAGCCTTCTATCGTGGCGACCACCTCCGATGACTCGAGGATGATTGACTGCGCCCAGCCCAAGAGGCTACGGTGGTTTACCAAGCTTGCCAGCATCATCCCCAAGAAGGCGAAATTCAAATCCGTCCGTGGCCAAGCATCTTCTTCTCACTTTGCGCATGGATTGGAGATGGCTGTGGAATCGCCATCGCCAAGGCAAAAAGACTCAGCTCGCCCGAGTGCGTGCGAGCAGCGTCCCTCAAGCATCGATGCCAAGTAGGCCAAGACACGGCCAAGGGGATGGGGGAGCCCAGATTTTAGACACCATGTGGCCTGAGGAATCCTCGATGTAACGCTCCGGACGAGTCATCCAGTTGGTCGGAACCGCGACTCGCCGCAGACAGAAGATGTCACCATTTCAATCACTTACCAACCGTTCGCTCCTCGAACGGAAGCGAACACAAAACAATCTCGTCTTAAAGAGATTGGAGAACATCATTTCACCGCGAGCAAGGTAAAAGATAGTCGCACAACATTTGTATTGTGTCGAAGCTGAATGTACATAATAGGTCTCAAGAATATCAACAGGTGAATGTTCCGTCAAACAGGGCATGACGGTGAGCATGTGAGCTTTGAAGAAGCAAGCGCTTAGCACTTGCCGGCCTTCTCAGGCTCGCAGTCGCCGTTGGCCTTGTCGCAGCCCTCGTAGGCCTGGCACTCGGTCTTGGGGAAGCAGTTGTTGGAGTAGGTGGCCTTGTCGCCGAGGTTGGTGTTGATGCCCATGAGCTCACCGCCGTTGACGGCAGTGACGCCCTCCATGTGGACGCTGCGGGCGCAGTTGCCCTTGCAGTTTCCGCACGACCGGTAAACCTTGCCGTAGTCCTCAGCGTAGAAGTTGACGATGTTGACGTGGCCGCAGCCGTTGTGCTGGATGACCTTGTCAGCGGCGCCGTACGCACCACCGCCAATGATGTTGGCAGTGCCGTCTCCCTTGATGCTGATGGCGTCTAGATTGGGAGTAAGTGTCAGAGTCGATCTCGGAAGCTGAGGTTATGGGGAGCAGTGGATAGGGGGCTTGTCTTACCTTCGCAGACGTTCTCGAACCAAACGAACTCGAGCGTGCAAGAGCCCTTGCAGTAGACACCCTCCTTCTGGTCAGCGCCGATGATGACGTTCTTCAGGGTGGCGCCGTCCTCAAGGACGAAGACAGTGTCCTTCTCGCCTACGGTTTATCAGTATCTTGCTTAGTAACAACATGATAGGAAGTGTTCTTACCGCCCTCGCCCTGGCCCTCGCAGCTCTGGCCACGGTCGAAGCGCTTCCACTCAGCGTCGAAGACCTCGCCGCCCTTGATGTAGCGGGGAGCATCGAGAGACTCGGTTCCGGTGGCCTTGGGGATGCCTCCGTCGTAGCCCAGGCACGCCATGGCGGCCGGGACAGCGGCGAGGAGAGAGATGATCTTGGCGGAGTACATTTTGTTGGAAATTGGTGTTGATGAGACTTGAAAAGTTGGTGTAAATGTATGTAACCGGTCGACGGTAGTATGTTCAAGAAATGTAAAGACGGTGAATGGTCACAACTGAGAAGGTGAAGATAAGCGAAAGACTCCTGGTCGAATGTTGATGATGATCAAAAGGATACTCTTTCGACTTGGGAGATACTGCGTTGTACTTATGTTGCGATCGTGCCCTCTCACCACCTCGCGCCCGCTTGTTGGTGAACCCACAGCATTACCGCCCTAGAGTAGCGTTGCACCGCATTCACGAAGTCTTGATTGTCCTGCAATCTACGAGATGGAGACTGTGGACAATCACAGAGTGAGGTTTCGATTTGAGTGGACAAAAGCAAAGGCCCATCACAGGGCTTGCCCAGCCTGAAGCGCCCGATGCCGATCTGGGACGGAGAACATCCCAGAGGGGATCCGCCGGCGGACGGTGTTGGCTTGGCGCTACGAGAAGAACATCCTCGGGCATCCTTGCGGGAGGGCGGCTATGCTGGATACGGCCTTGATCTACAAACTACGGCGGATAGATCGAATGGTCCGGAGAAGCAGGACGTCCGATTCCTTGGAAAATCATCGGAAATGAGGCATAGTGGCCCCGACCATCGCACTCTGCCAAGCCAATTGCACCCACTACCAGCGCATCTCGGGGGTGGCTGTGCAAGCTCAACATGAAGCACTGGTGAGGATGTGCAGCTGTCGGCCGCTGACAGGACCTTGGCGCTTCCCACGTGGTGGATAAGCATACGGGAAAACATTGGATTCATCCTTATTCTGCGGACACCATAATGTCATTGTTGGCGAACGGTTCGTGTTGAGATCACGGTCACGCTGTGGTCGGTGGAGAGAGTCAGGGGCTCGCTCCAGAGGGCGCAGTTCATTCAGTCGGCCCAATGCACCGATATTGACACCGCCAAGCGGCCAGCAATCCCGAATGTGTGGAACTTTGGTCTTTCTCGTGATGCGGTGGGTTGCCATGCAAATGGTATCGGCGCTTGTTGCTTCATCGATCGCCGAATGTCACGTCGGGACGAGCCCGCCGCACCAAGACAATTGAAGGCAAAGGTGCCAAGTCCGGATGAAACCCTGAGGCGCCGCCTTGCCAGTGGGACAACCGCGGGGACAAGGCAACTTGATAAACTCCTCGGAGCCAGGAATCTCAATGCGGTCATCCGAAAAATACGATCGCAACATAAGGAGTCCGCCTGAAGCCCGCTTGTCCATGACCAGGCCTGACCCGGAAAGGGGTTGTTTGGAGCTTCATTTCGCAGGACAGGCCAGACGTGTTGCTCCAATTCCCAAAAGAAAGGATCAGTGGTCAGCCAGGAGTGACGAAGAGGCGCCAAGGTCTGAGAGCTATCCTCTCATCTTACATTATCGGAACTGTCGGGGCTGGCTGCACCTTCAGGGATTTGGATGATGGTCTGATATTTTTGGATGTTTCCGATGTACCTTTACTCAGTGATAAGGGGCTGCCATGTTTCTCCGACGGAGCGGTCATTTCTCTCTTTGGCCGTACTTCCCACTTCACCATCTTGACCATGCTCGTCCAAGCCACCTGTATACTACAGCCAGCGGTTGCTGGGAGCCCCAAGGTTTACATGTAAGAGATGAATCGAATTGGCATTCAGGATGGATAAAACGCCCTGGTCGCTAAGTAAAACATCACACATCTGTGGCATCGAGTTCTAAAGGTATTATTGTAGTATTATTAAGTCTAGTCTATGACTTTTGGTTCATAATTCGTCTCGTCGTCTCTAATGCTAATGCTCAATCTTGGTGAGGGGGGATAGCCAACGCCTCTATTTTCCGCGCGTGGTAACGTGTTGCAGGCACCCCTTCTCCTCGTCTAGCATGCCGCAGCGGCTCATGTGGCGGTACAAGCCCTCCTCACCCTCGCGATGGCTTGCGTGTCCCTTGGCGATGATGGCAAAGCTGTCGCGCATGCAAAGCTCGTAAAAGGCGGTGGCCAGCAGGGTGGCGGGGACGTTGACAAGCATGCCGATGGGTGCGTAGCCGTGGTCAGTGAAGGCCTCGCGGCCCCAGAAGATGGCAGCAACCATACGTGGGCCGAGGTCCCTCGCGAGGTTCGTGCTGAGGGTCAGGCTGCCAAAGCCCCAGATCATGCTGGCGTAGGCGAGGCCAATGACGAAGGGCAGGCCGGCGGGTTGGATGAAGGGGTTGGCAGGGTCAAGGGCGGCCCAGATGGCGAGGCCGATGAAGGCGTCAGAGAAGAACTCGGCAGCAAAAAGGTAGCCAAGGGTCTGGTCGGCGTGGGGCATGGGCGCGAGGCAGGAGGCCGGGGAGCCGCCACCGACGAGTGGTTCGCCAGCGGCTACAAGCTCGGCGGCGACGTGCTGAAACTTGGTCCAGTACATGCAGACGACAAGTAGCGCGGCCATGAAAGCACCGAAGATCTGGGAGGCGATGTAGTAGGGGACCTTGCGCCATGGGAAATCCTGCCAGAAGGCCATGGCGAGAGTGATGGCCGGGTTGAAGTGACCGCCAGAGGTGGGCCCGCAAGTGATGATGGCGATGGCAACGCCCACAGCGAAGGCCCAGCCGATTTGAAAGATGGAGCCAAAGGCAGCGACGCCGAGCTCGTCGGACTCGTGAAGGGTGAAGCTCGTGATGGAGGAGATACCGCAGAGGACGAAAATGAAGACGCCGGTGGCCTCAGCGATGCATTCGCGGAGCCATGAGGGGCGGCGGCTCTCAAAGTTGAGGCGGCGCTGGGAGACGGCCTTGAAGCGCGGCTCCGAGTGCTTGAGCCAGTGGGCCGCGGCCTCGGTGAGCTGGGCTTCGGTGGCGTCATGGTCGTGTTCGGGATGGTCAACCGCCGTGGGCACCGAGGTGAGTGGCGTCAGGGTGTGGGCGCTGTCGGTCCTGGGGAACTTCCAATGTGAGGTCGCATTGAGCGCATTAAGTGGGAGGTGCTCCATGGAATCCTCCATGTCTGGCGAGAAGTGATGATGTGCCGGTAGAGGCGGTGTTGGTGGTGATGTGATGCTCATCATGTTGGATGGATCAGAAGAGCTGATGGTATTCGTGGTGAGATGTGTTGATGAAATGTTGTATCGTGGAATCGATGTACTCGTGTGAGTTTGCTTGATGTCGTGAATGGAACAGCAGGAACCTCTCTCTCCAAGCGTCGACAGCCATCATCAAGCTTTTATTATCCTCTCTCCAGCGTTGATTAAACTCTGGCTGTTCACGTTTGCAGCAACATCACACCACGTCGAGTCGAGGATGGGCTGCATCTGGCTAGGTATTCGGCCCAGCCCGTGATGCTGGCGCCTTCTCGGGGCTGTGCTTCGCTGGAAATGCGCCCGTCACGTTCGGGGACGATAAAATCACGGTACTCTCAGGGGATAGCCGCCTCGAACAACAGCGCCCAGAGGGCTAGAAGAAGCGGTAAGCAGCTGGGTTAGAGGCTGCTTCGGCGGTCGGCGGTTTATTTTAGCTCGCACCAGGGGGGGCTGCCTCTAAATTCTCTGGATTCTCCGGATCTCCGGCCCGCTTGTTAAGCTCGTTTAAGGTCGTCGAGCGTCTTTAGGGTGCCACGAGGCACGGTTCCGGCGAGGACCGCAGGCAATACCACCCACCATTCTATTTCCCGGGGGTCTCCGAGGCTTGGCTCAGAAAACAACGTGATGTTTTCAGGCGGCCGAGCCAGATGAGCAGCATGTTCTGGGCTGGCCTGTAGCGACTGAATGGACGATACCCCTTTGATTGTGGCTTTCTTTCGTACCGAGCCCCTGGTAATGTTTTTGAGCCTCATGTTAGGCTTCCATTACGAACGACGACACCGCCGAAAGAGAAGCCGACATCAGCATAGGATGGAAGAAGTGGACTGCTGTCGCTGGGCTGCCGCCGGGGCGTGCACAGCGCGATGCGTGCTGCCAGCCCCCTAACGACGCCAAGCTGTCTTGTCATTTCTCAAAACGTACGGGGATTGCCAGCGCCATACGACAGCCCCTGTGGCCTGCACCGTTGACAAGGAAAGTCATATCATGGCGGCGACAAAGGGAGGATACCTTGCCCTTGCCATTCATCATCAGATCATCACGAGTTTGCCTTCAATCCCAAGGTTGAGGGGAGGGTGGATTTTGCAATGCAGCATGATCAGCACGCAAGCTGGTGCCAAGCTCTCGAGCGAGAAAGCGAGACCTGATAGCTGTCCTTGGCGATGCGGTCGCACTCGGTGGGATCGGAAGGTCGGCGGTGCTTTGGTACCCTGCTGGTCTAATTGGAAGCATTCAGATTGTAATTACTTGTTGGCAAACACCATCCCTTTGACAATGTCGCCAGATCACCATCACCAGTGTCGCAGATGCTCGGCTTGTGCACAGTGCGTTGAGGAAGATCTTCGCCAGTTTAGCCCTTCGCGATCATTATGACGACAAGAACACCACCGTCGCCGTCCATTTGTCATCTGCGCTTATTGATCATGAACTGCAAAGGCGCTGTCTACATGTATGTAAATCGCAGGTTGAAAGGCGCGCTCGACATATCATTGGGCCATAAATACGTGACAGTCAAGGAGCATGAGGTCGATTTTCGATTGAGAAACATCAAAGAATTGCACTCGATACGGAATACTTACGCGACACTGACCACACATGCTTCAATCCCTTGACCTACCTTTGAAGATATCTTATAATGCCTGAGCGAGTCACATCTCGGCGTGTCTTCCGACGGACTGACGCTTTTAAGGAGGGCGTTGCCAAAGTAGAACTCGTCACCGAGTCTCTCCCGTCCGAACTCCCAGCAAACTCGATCCTTATCAAGGTCGCCGCCGTATCCCTCAACTACCGCGATGCCAACATTGTCAATGGCGGGAACCCCTGGCCCGTTATCCCCAAGGGCATTCCCGGCTCTGATGCAGCAGGTACTGTCATCGCCATTGGCTCTAGCGTGAAGAAGCTGTCTCTAGGCGACAATGTCGTCCCTATTCTCGACCAGGAGAACATCTCAGGGCGTGAGAAGGGAAGGCGTTGGCTCGTGGCCGATGTCGATGGAGTCTTAGGCGACTACATCATACTAGACGAGGAGCTAGTCGTCAAGACCCCGGCCTATTTGGACCCAAGAGAAGCATGCACACTACCTTGTTCCGTGTTGACTGCCTGGAACGCGCTCCAGGGCATCAGCATTGGCAAGACAGTGTTAATCCAAGGTATGAAGCCCCTTTCGATTTGAGACACAAGATTAACCATTCCCCAGGTACCGGAGGTGTGAGTCTGGGAGCTATTAAGATAGCTCGTGCTGCCGGTTGCAGAGTTATCCTTACTTCGTCTTCTGATAGCAAGTTGAAACTAATGCAAGAACGCTTCGGCGGCGACTCACTACTTACCATCAAATATGCCACCAACAAAGACTGGCACGACGAAGCTCTCAGGCTGACCAATGGGGAGGGTGTCGACCTATTACTCGAGAATGGCGGCTCTTCGTCGATAGTCCAGAGTATCAAGTGCACTAAACGTGGAGGCACCATCAGCCAGGTCGGATATTTAGCCAAGGATGACGGCGGTAGCTTGGCGGGCTTGATCCCTGGCCTCATCGACAGGCGAATCAATCTCAGGTGAGCATGGCCAGGACATTACCTGAAAATTGCCCTTTACTGGTCTGACACCTCATCCATCTAGGGGCATCAATGGCGGCTCCAAACACGAGTTGGAAGACTTGTGTGTTGCCGTGGAAGCTACCAAGATGCGCTTTCATGACACTATTGACTCTGTCTTCCCATTCGAACAATCCGAAGAGGCCATCGAGCATGTATGGCAGGGAAAGCAGGTTGGCAAGGTCATCATTGAGCTGTAAGGAGCCAAGGAGAAACGTGAAGAAGAGGTTCACCTGTGGGGCGTCAGAGGTCAGATTTACCATACATTTAATTTTTTAGACGGAGTATGCTACGTGAAAAGTCGAGAATATCATCTGTGAGACGAGTTGAGCCATGTTGATTTGATGTGTAGGTTATCAGCGCCGTGAGCCGTGATGTGGTTAACGGGTGCGAGCTGTGAGCGGGGCTGGAATAGCCTTCATCCTTTCCGTCTCAAACTTAGAGCAATACAGCTAGAGAGGTCCCAAAAAGAAACACGTGCAAGTTGGGGAGGAAGGGACTGGGAGTCGAGACTGCTTCTCAGAAGACGTTTGACGCGGTCGACCGACAGGGTTAACAATCGCCGCTAATAAGTGCTGGTTGACGATCATTACGGGCCGCATGCATCGGGCAAGGCCTTTGTGTACTTGATCAAGATGTGTTTCTTCGGCCAAATAATCCGATCAAGGCGTGTCGACAACTGTGATCATTGCGCAACGCGAGTGCTGCTTGATTGCCCTCGTCGTAAGGAAATGCGGACAAACAGAGAGGCTCCTCGGCTGCGTCACGTGTCTTATTCGATAAGCGACTTATCACTTCGACCCAAGTCGGCCGCCCGTCATGGTCGAACCCCTCCCTTCGCTCACTTTCTTCCGTCCTTATCACGTCTTCATCACTTCATCACCCATAACCCTACACCAGCCTTACTAGACCCCATCATCGACGGTGTCTTCTTTTGCGCCAAAAACTGACGAGTCATACATCCGCCAGCAGTTTTGTACCCTGACTCAACCCTATCAAGCGATTGCAAGAAGACATGGACCGGGGTAGAAACCCGACCCAGTGGCGGGAAAACACCGCATCGGCCCATTCCGACAACGAAAACTCTTCCCCGGCCCCATGATCCCACAACATAATCGGCCGTTCCGCGAGGCTTTGCAACAACAAGCAACCTGCCTGCCCGGCTAGCTCAATCGGTAGAGCGTGAGACTCTTAATCTCAAGGTTGGGGGTTCGAGCCCCCCGTTGGGCTCAATTCCTGACGCATCTCGCAAGAGAATCTTCATCTTTTGCCATTTGCATTTCCGATCCCCTTGCAAGAACGAAATCATATTTTTTGGTGATCCAGGACAACTTGGACGGGTCTGTTCCCACATCTCCCGTACGTCCACATTAGTTTCTCCTATTGTTTGGTGCTCTACCAGAGTACTTCCACGTTTGTCTTCCGGATCAGCTCCTCACCGACGTGAGCAAGAAGCCGACACTATCACGATACTCACAACTTGAGACCCAAACCTGCTTGTCACGTCTTCAGAATAAAGCATAGTTGCACGAACCACTGTGTTAAGTGCGCAGATAACCCTATTTACTTATCCTCATTGTCCAGCAGATCCTCAAAAAGTGACATTTTGACAACGTCAAGGTCGAGTACAGCTTGAATTTCCTCGTCAATGCTTCCCAAGAACCTTTCCCGACTCCATTTAGGCTTCCACCCAAGTTGGAATGACTTGGAAGGGACATGATTTCCTCTGTTAGGCTTCTGTCAGACCGAGAATACTGAAGGATAAAGAGCCACGATGCAAGAGGGTTGCTTACGATGACGCTGTAATGGTTTTGACGAAGGGCAGCGGAAGGCTTAGGCCCTTGGCAGCCGCTTCCCAGCTGGGCCACGTGTGAACATCCGCGTCGTCCACCAGTCCGCGCGCACTCAGATTCTTTGCGATCAGATCCAAGACCTCCCACCAAGAGATGTTGTGAGCCGTGACCAAGTAGTAGCCTTGCTCGCCGTTGGGAATCGACTCGCCCTGGAGGACCTTCGTCGCCATTATTCCGTAAAGTGCAACCAGATCCGAGATGTGGACCGCTGGAGGCGTCTGCCGGAGTGTCAGCTTGCCGCAGAGTTCGAACGGAAGAAGTAAACTTACGCCGTTTTCCTCAACCCTGTAGACTCTCTTACGCTCGATGCTAGTTCTGACAAACAGAGGAATGTTTACAGATAGCTTTCTGATCTCCCCTGTACCAGTTCCATCTTTCGACGATTAGCCCACTGCGAGGTCGATGTGGAAGTCTTTGTACTCACAGACGTTGGGCAACGCCAGAACATAGGTCTTGACGCCTTCAGCTTTGCCTCGCTCCGTAACGAGAATACTAGTCTTGGTGTGTTATGTTAATCTTCAGGCTCGTGAATCGCGGTTCATAATCTCACCTGCCGAACTGGGTTGGGCTTCTCTAGCTCCTTCTCTAGTTCATACAAGGGGTCGGTATCGTTGACTTGCCCCGCGTACCATCCTGCTTCTTCGGTGAACATGGCTGCAACGGATGCCTGGGATCGAAGATTAGTTAACTGTCAGGTTCAGCGCGCGATATTTCAGACGAACATGGAAGTAGTGGGTGTCATGTCCAGTGTCTTGACGGCGTTTGCCGAGAGCCTTGATGAAGTGAGAAGCGAACCGAGGATCAATTGCGCCTGCCGTATGGATAACGACGTCAACTACGAATAATCGGTCAGTCAGCGCGGATTTGAAGGCCATTTGGGACTGCTTACCATTGTTTTCAAGCACAGCTTGCGTCACAGCATCTTCATCTTTTAGGTCAAGTTGAATCACGTTAACACCCAACTTCGCCAACGCGGGTATCTGATCTTCCGACCGAACGACAGCGGTGATGTTCGACGAGCTGATTGGTCCACTTGTGCGAGACGTGAAGTCAGCAAGGACGGAGCCGCCGCTAGAAAGTTGGTCAACTTCAACCTTGTCTGAGTGAGCTGGACTGCGGGCTGGACCTCGCAATTCCGAAAATGCAGCTTACATAAAACCAGCTGCGCCAGTTATGAGAATATTCTGGGCCATAATTGTCGACATAGTAGCAGTTGTTTAGATGGCAGAAGTGTTCGTGGCAGACACTGAGACGAAGGGGGCAGGTTGATGATAATGAGGCATTGTCGAAACTTCATGGAGCAATACGAGCTGCTTTATAACAGAAATATATGTACATGATGCCAGCCACTATGCCGTAATCAGTAATCCTGTCTGCAATTTGCCTTGGTTCGCAACACGCGGGTAGCATCTCCATGAGGCCCGGTCCCACATAACGAAGAACGGCCCGGGCGGGGTCGTCGGAATCCCGCGCGAACGCGCGTTTGTCATCATCGCCCGGCTCTATGAGATCGCCGCAACAGCGCCGCACTACCAGCTTCACTTTCACCATACCAAGTATTTTCAACGATCTAAGAGGATGGAATCCCGCGGGTCCGAGCAGGAATCAAGACCGAAGGGTCTCCCGATGGTCGCCCGTCGCTCGGTAAGCCCGAGAACCCTCCACTTGCCCGCACACAAACCATTTTCGTTGCCTAGCGAGAAAAAGACCGTGAAAGCTGATCAATACGGAACGGAAGTGCGACCAATGCCGCGCCCGAAAAGTAAGCCCAACCTGGCTACCAAATCACGAGGACTGGGCTTAATGATCGAGTAGATCGGGTGCGACAGAGGGACCCCCTGCTCCAACTGTACGTCGGCTAGGGTCAATTGCACTCACAGTACTGTCGCGTCCGCCAGATCGACAGCTCCGAAGCAGAGGGTATTGATATCAGCGCAGTAGTAAGTCGTCAATTAAAGGACTAAAAGCTCAAGAGAGAATCAACTGCTGACAAGAGACTCTGGTCGTTTGCACAGCGAACAGAAGATTGATGACATTGCAAAAGACATAGATGGGATCAAGCAAGCTCTTCAAGGGTTGGGACTGCAACACCACGTTCCTGATGGTAGACATATCCCAATTGCCACCCAGGAAAGAAACCCGAAAGATCATGATGCCCAGGAAAATATTGCTTCCATTGACCTTCAGACTGGGCTCCCACACCCCATGGCCGTTTCCGGCCGCCGGAATCCCCCAGTGTCATTCGATCATTCCGTCCACATCCTCGACTTCGTCAAGGCAGTTGTGGAAGACGGAGGAGCAAAGCTTGCGGGAACCGAAGCAGCAGATGTTATCAACTCTTTGGGGAGTCTTTTGCATGCTCTAGAAGACCCTTCTGTTACGCAGTCTTCCTCGGTTCCCATGGCCGCTTCCAAGGAAGCAAAGATTCCACCATATCCACCTCCCATGCCTCCAATGGATGCTGCGGTGGCTGTATTGAGGTGGGCAAAAGGTTTGTTATCTGTGTAATCGCTTGTAATTAATGTATTCACATTCTGACGTGCCACGATGTAGCTCATAGGACGCATGCTAGGATCATCTGGATGTCACGTATTCTGCCTTTGGATCGGTTTACGGAGATTTGCCAAAAGGTATACTTCACTGTGGATGACTACAGTGATTTAGATCTTGTCCTCGCAAACGGCTTCCTATCATATTTGTTCACTGAGCACGCCGTTGTGACTGGTCGTCAGGACTTCCAGAGCTCACGTCAACTTTGTCGAGTGAACTTCGAAAACGGTCTCCAATGTCTCCCACTTCTCTTGCCCCCAACGATGGATGCTATTGCGGCTTTGACCTTAGGTGTAAGTCTCCTGGCACTTGTATCATATCAAGTACTTGTTGGCGATTCGTGCTAACAACAAAAGACATTCAACGCAGTTGAACGGTCTAAGGCAACAATCGCCTGGACTTTTATCTCGACTGCCGCGAACATGTGCCAAACTCTGGGATATCATCGTCTTCATACTAATCCACAGAACCATGGCAAGTCGCAAAACGAAGCTCAAGAGGCTCTTTTCTGGACCGTGTACCGTTTAGAAAAGGGGCTGTCTCTACGCTTCGGTCGGACCACAACCCTCCAAGATGACAGCATTCTATCAACTTGGGATGGTATGCCACATTCTGTCCGACTTGCAAGAATTCACGGCAAGATTTACGACCGGATTTACAGCCCCGTGGGCGTATCTAAGCCCCCAGCTGAAAGAGCTCTGGTGGCAGAGGCGCTTGCCGAAGAGTTACGAGAACTTATTGACGAAACTCACGCTGAGATCACGGTACGGCTTGACCCGCTTCCACCCTTGAACATATTTCAAACACGAATGTGTCCATTAACTGTTCGCCCCAGAGTGACAGACCGTTGGACGAGACAACCCCAGACCCAATGCGGACCGTCTACCTCAAATGCGACCTCTGCTGCCAGAACTCTCTGCTTGCTCTCATCTTACGAGCCATTCCAACAGATGCCTCAACTGGGCTTTCCGACGAATGCTTAGTTGTGGCACGACGTGTTTTCGACATGCATCAACAATGCATAGATGCCATCCGCGATTCCAAGGTAGACCCTTCCATAGTCGTCAGATACATCAGTTGGTGAGTAAATATCTTCGCTTGGGATTCATTACCTTCTTTTGAACAGAATTATCATACGAAGAATCTCGCTCGCCGCAAAACTGACTCTACCTTCGTGCACAGGGCAATTGTACACACTCCTTTTGTACCATTCAGCATTCTATTCACGAATACTGTGCGGCGGCTAGATTCCGCTGACCTGGCTCGCCTGGATCGCTTTGCTGCCTCACTACAGGTTGATATTGATGATCCGAGGGCTGCTACACCGATCAGTCAGTCAGCAGCGACGCACCCCTACCGACTATATAGACTGCTGAGCCGAGCCGCGCGATTATATATTGACTCGATCATGACGGCATCGTGGCCCGTGGAAAGCCTGATGTCGAGCGCTGAGTACACCGAAAGAGACTCTCTGGGTGATATCGACATTTCTGAGTTCAGCATGGAGAGACAAAGTGGAATCGATGGCATCACAGGGGTGACAGATGATTCGCCCTCGAATAGTTTGAATGATTGGTTCGATGGAAACCAACAGTTCATGGCACTTCTAGGCGACAACATCATGTTTTAATCATGTTTTTTGCAGCAATATCGGCGACTTATTCGTCATTCGTATTGAATTCCTCGCACTATCGGAGTATATTGGCTGCTCTACTCAATGTGAATACTTCAATGAAGGCTAATAGCATCAATTCAGCGTGGAACAGTATCAAGTGTACCATGTGGGCTCCGGGATCTCGCCCAGCAACACATAGCGTCCAAGCTCGCGGTTCTTGTACGCAACAGGGTCATGCAGTGAGTGGGTTCTGATGTCTCTCCAGAAACGATCCAATCCAAACTTTTTCTGGGTCGACTTTGACCCTGTCACTTCGAACACGCCAGATGTGACTCGCAAGCCGATGTCAGTGGCGGTTACCTTCACGCTGGCCACCCATTCGGCTGCTTCACCACGTGCCTCGGCGGTCACCTTTGCTCTGGTGGCAGCATCGCCGGAGTTCTCGTAGATAGAGCTGATCTCGAGTCCCGCTCGGTCGGCCAGAGCAGTGGCGGCGCGAAGATGGGCGAAGAGATTGCCGTAGGTAGATAGAATGTAGAATTCATCCTCAGCCTTCTCCTTGTTCTATCAAGACGCGTTAGTCAAAGAACGACGCCGCTGCTTCAGATACGGCCATGCTCGGCATCAGATTCCCTTCACTTCATACGAAGCAAAGTAAAGAAGGTTAGGTAAACTCACATCGCCTCCAAACGGCCAGGCTCTGGTAGCCTTTTTCGTGTAGGCGGTAGCCTCATTTAGAGCACCCCATGCAATTCCAATGTAGAAGTTGCTGAAGACCAATTGAATGCTGCAGTGGAGGTTAGTATTGTACAGTGGCAGCAGGATCTTCAGATCCGCGAATGAGGCTCCTTACGTGGGCAACAGCAATGATGCGAATGGAATGCCCAGAATGTCGGGGTTTGGCTCCTTTTTCGCAACATCCCAGCCGAGTGCATCAGCCCATGGAGCGCTGACCTTCTCGATCTTGACGCTCCCAGACTCGGTCAAACGCAGGCCAACGTTGTCCCAATCATGGGAGAACTGGATACCCGGCTGGCGGGTCTCAACGAAGGCGAAGATATGGTTGGTCGTGTCCTCGAACACGCCCTCCAGGACCGTAAGGTCTGAGACGACGCCACCTGTGTTGAAAAACTTGAAACCGTCAAAGACGATATTATCACCATCCGATGTGATCTTGAGATCGCTGTCACGAGGGTTCACAGCCCCACCAACAAAGTAATTGTTGGAAATGATAAGATCCTGCACACGGTCGGCCTGCTCAGGAGTGCCGACCACGTTGGCCGTTGTAGACCAAAGCAAGTGGTAAGCCAGAAGCATACCCAGGGATCTGAATTGGTCAGTAAGATATGGTTCTGAGATCCTCTACGACAGACACCGCAGATGGGAAACATTTGTCCGACTCACCCATCGCCTTTAGCCACCTCGCGGATGACCTTATAACCAACACTCCATGGCTGGGCACCGCCACCATACTTCTCGAGCCCGAGAACCTTCAGGAGCCCGGAGTGCTTCAGAAGGGCAACCTCAGCCTGTGGAGACTTGTTCTCTCGCTCACGTTCGCCAGCATCTTTGGCGAGAACGGTAGCGACATCGCTAGCTCGTTGGATCCATTCGCTCTCGGATGTGGGCTGCTTGGCCCATGTAATTTTGTACTCATCGTAAACCGCCGGGTCGGTAGAGCGCGCGCCGTTGGTGGCCATGTTGACTGATAGCGGAGGTGAAAGGGTCTTGATAGCTCAAATGATGCAGGGACTTTGAGAGAGAATATTGATATGTTGACCAACGTCATGGGCTCCAATACGCGTACTTATTTATAACAGAGCCTGCATCTCAGCTCTGGCTTGGATGTTATCTCCCGAGCCATACTGGCTCGTGATCTTCAGGCACGCACTATGCGCCAGTGGTGGCGTGACAGATTGAGGGTCTCCTTCGCTGGTGTGCAGTCAGCCCCCGCCTGCTTTCCACTGTTTGCACGACAATAGCAGAAGGCGGATGATGTCATTAACGCTATGATGGAATCACTTGGCTTGTCAAATGTACAAGTATTAGGTACAAGCGGGAAATTGTGTTCATCTGCTCCAGCGACAGGGTCGAGTCGAACGAGGGGTCGTGAGCGGCAGACAAGCTGGAGCCAGCAAGGTGCCTCAAACGGTTCAAAGATGGCGCCCGACAGCCCGAGCATCGAACGAGCGCTGTCAAAAAGGACCCTGAGACCCTTGGAGCTGCTGGCTTCGTGGGGGTGGGGTGAGCAATGCCGAGTCCCGACCGGTTACTGGGGCATCAAAGAGAGTTTGGGGTAAAACCGTTTCTGGGATGTGAATGGCCACGGATGATGCTCAAAATGGCGACATGGACACTATCAGGTATCAGCAGATGGTGCAATTTCAAAGCGAAGATCCCAAGAACGTCTGCTCCCTTGTAATCTACACACGTGCGATCATATCGAACCATTCCCACGATCCTTTGAAGCATGAAGCATGTGCCGAGTCTGATCAAAGTAATTTTATCTGTGTTGACACTTAAGGCAAATGTTCCTGGCACACGCCCAGGGTAGCTGATGGCCGTTGGAGATCCGATTACGCTCATGTTTGATGTTTTCTGCCTCCATGGTCGCAGCTGAAATCGTGCTTCCCTCCCTAGCTTCGCGTTCTCCAGGTTGGTACCTGAACGGCCACCCAAATTTGACCTCACTCTTTCTTTCGGGTCTTCGGGAAATAGCCCGAGGTATCACCCAGGGGGAGCTCATAGAGGTTGTCTTTGATCAGAAGATGGAGCGTAAGGTACCTGTTCCGCCAAGTTAGGGTGACAAAGATGCGATCCGGAGCATAACACTGGAATCTTACCATCCAACAAGTCCAGCAAGGAAACAAAATACCCCGGAGGCCTTTTTCAGTGACACGGAAGCTCCCAGACTTCCGTCTGCGGCCGCAAAGTAGCTCGCTGCAACAAGCACAAATCCCAACTCCACAAATGCGAAGATGAGAATGAATACCAGATTGGAAGGCAAAGAGGCGATCAGGAACAACAAAACGAAAACGGACCATACTGTGAATAGATTCCCATTAGTAAATTGGTCACATCTCGCCTAGTTGAGATGTGGATGCAGAACTCTGCGGGAAAGCGCCTGACTCACGAATCATGAAAAATCCGAGTGCATTGTTGAACTGCTCTATATCATCTCCATATGCCGCCGCAATACCGAAGGCAGGGGTCAAAATTGCTGCATAGCCAGCATAGAAGAGAGCTGGGAGCCGGGGCATCAGTTATCATTTTGCCACACGGATAGAGAATTCTTGACAAACCAAAGGCGCTGTAGACCGTGTAGGAGAAACCATTCCCGACAGAGAGCTCCCACTGGGCGGATATGAGCAAGCCCAGCGCAGCGATGAAAAAGAAGTTTCCGACGTAGACGTTAGTGATGGTCACTCCTCGCCATTCCATCAAGCTCAGCGACAGAGTAGTCAAAGTTGTCGCAAATGCACCGATTGGCAGTGCCGTCTGTACACACTTGATCAGTCTTGAAACATATTGCTTCTCAGTTTGTAAAGAGAAAGGTGGCTTACAGCCGAGGCAGGCAATGACTTGGGCGGTGGTTTCGGGTAGTACCCTTGGGCGTGTGACCCAGAAGAATGGTCCAACTCATGGCCAACGAGCACATGTTTGTCCCTGCTATGATTCAGGCTGTTTTCGGACATGGTTGGTTGGAGTCAAGGTGTTTAGACGGAAGTTGAGCCTGCGGTTCGGGGTCTTTTTCAGATCAATGGAGGATGGAAGAACAGAGATGCGAGAGGTTTAAGGGAGCAAAGCCATTTTAGAGGCCGATATTTGCCAAAGCTCAAGGTTGCAGTCTTGGTCGGATTCACTGTCATTTCCAGATCTCCATGTCATCCTAGTGTACGTCCAACGCTGCATACGTTCCGGCATGTTAAACCCGCGACCCCGGTTTGCCTGAGCCTAGTACAGCCTGCACGTCGAAGTGCAGTCCAAGGGGCAAGCCTACGTAGATCATATGAAATCTCCGCGGCCTCAGACCCCGCATACAGGCCCGCCTCGCATCACCACTAGCAGCAATTGCGACACTCATCAAATATTCTCGGCAGTTCGAGGCCTAGCTTCCTTTCTGTTCAAAGCTTCATGGTTTGCCAAGTACTCTACTTGTTCTTTTCCTTCTGGGCGCAATCTAGAACCGGCTTGACGAGTGCCCGCCTCTACGAAGCATCCAGGCTTCTTACAGTACAAGAAGATCAGGAGAAGGAGATCCGTTTCTCAGGTATGCAATCCAATACCACGTATAGTGGCCTCATTTTCGATTTGGCACGGACTGGCATTCTATCAGACCGAGATTATTCAGAGAATGGTTGTCCGCATATCCATTTAAACCTCATTCGATCCGGCGCGATTGGAGCAGATGTATCTCCAATGAGCCAGTACATTGACACGCCATTGAAGTAAAAGGGTAGTGGGCATGGAAACCAGGTGTTCGCGAATCACACGGGCCTGGTTGGAATCACCTCACTGGGCCTGACTATGGCGTTATATCGGCACCGGGGTCCAGTGACAACGACGATCCTGTCACCCCCACGCACAATTCATGAATCCATAGTTCCTTAATGGCGCCATCAACGTTGAAACAACATCACCTCTCCGACCAGGGTCGGTAACGACGCATTGTCTCAATGGACCTGGCAGCCGACGTCGCATCTCCTCAACTAGGTGTGCGGGGTAAAGTAGAGAGGACTTGAACATCTGGTCTTCCAGTAGATGCGGAAGAAGTTATGCCTGCAACGAGCGACGCGAATGACCGTCCCCCGTTGGATGACGCGTCAAGCTATAAGACCTGCACGCAGATGGCGCTGGAGAGCAGCATGATACGTGGAGTGTGAACCAACTTCTTCAAACATCGTCTCTTCTGCATCCCCGTATACTTCCCGCCTTGATATCTATTCTCCTCCACAATATGCCTGCAGAAGTTCACCCGTTAAATCGTGACGAAGACCGCCTCAAGTTTGCGTAAGCCTGCCATGGTCTGCCTCCCCAAGATTTCCGAATGGCACTGACATGTCTTGAAGGTATTGGGTGCCGAACGTCTCCGGTGGTCTGGTCATCAGCAAGATACCACAGCGGACCAATTGGGATCTGGAGAGCAACATCAGATATGCCAAGGCAGCGGAAAAGGCCGGTATCGAGTATGGTCTGACACAAATTCGATTCCTGGCATCGTACGGAGCAGTCCAGCAGCACGAATCTGTATCGTTCTCACAAGCGATTCTCAGCGGCACGCAGAGTATCAAGATCATAGCCGCCATCCTTCCAGGCATTTGGAACCCTACTGTTGCAGCTAAACAAATTGCAAGCATCGATAATTACAGCAATGGACGAATCGCTGTCAACATTGTGAGCGGGTGGTTCAAAGCCGAGTTCACTTCCGTGGGCGAATGGTGGTTGGAACATGCGGAGCGCTACCGAAGGAGTAACGAGTTCATCCGGGTCCTGAAGGGCATCTGGACTACCCCAGATGAGCAAGGGTTTACGTTCTCGGGAGACTTCTATCGATACACCAACTACAACTTGAGCCCCAAGCCGCTTCAAAAGCCTCACCCCGAGATCTTCCAAGGGGGAAACAGCGATGACGCCAGAGTCAATGGGGCCGAAGTCAGCGACTGGTATTTTATGAACGGTAATGATCTAGAAGGGTTCCGAGCGCAGATTGAGGACGTCAAGGCCCGAGCAACCAAGGTCGGACGAACAGTTAAGTTTGCTGTCAATGGCTTTGTCATTGTGCGGGACACTGAAGAGGAAGCGGTGAGGGTCCTCCAGGAGATTCAAGGCAAGGCCGATAAGGCGTCGGTCGAAGCTTTTGGGGAAGCTGTGAAGCAAGCAGGGGCAAGCACAGGCAACAAGACGGGCATGTGGGCCAACAGCAAGTTTGAGGATCTGATTCAGTACAATGATGGATTCAAGACGAAACTCATCGGCAACAAGGAGCAAGTGGCCGAGCGCCTCGTACTTTTGAAGAGCCTTGGCGTGAATCTGGTACTGACGGCCTTTTTGCACTACGAGGAAGAAATCGAGCAGTTCGGGCGAGAAGTTTTGCCTCTTGTAAGGCAGCTTGAGAAAGAAGGCCGCGGTAAGGATGCTGACTTGGAGATTGAGAAAACGGGGGCTGTATACCGAAAGTAAGGATCGACTTTGATCTCGGATGTGGGCTCGTGTGTTTAAGATGAAGTATGCAGAGCAAACAGTCGGCAAATTGCACCAGCGTGAACATGCTTCCAGTTTCTTCGCATGAAGTTCTATTCTACACCATATTTTACAAGGCGCAAACTTCTGTTTGGAACCAAGAGGTCATTTCTTGTTGTATGTTGCAAAAGCGCATGATTCGTGCGCCATTCTTGACTTGAACGTTGTCGAACACATGCTTTCTTACAGATTGATTATGCCGTTACCTCTTACTGCACCTGTTTGCTAGCTGTCGCTACGACATTTGTCAATTCACTGAAAGATAGTCCGAGCTGACATCTGGGTTGCGAATGTGTCAGAGATTCCTTGGCTCCAGTCATTCTACCACTGGTAGCTCCTGTTGCTTTCGATCGAGGCAAAGCAGAGCATCTGAGCACAGGCATAGCCATTCATAGAAGAAAGAAACTGGTCAATACCAACGGTGATTTCATTTGAATTCGGCTAATCGTAAACATGGCGTCGTCTGGAGCCTCGTCTGGAGCCTTCGTTTCCCTATTCTGTCTGCCTCCGTCTCAGCAGCGTCTGCCCCCCATCCTTCCCCTACCCCCCATTCGCGGCCCATACATGCCGCCGCCGCCGCCACCACCTCCGTGGTGAACATGGTGGACCACTCTGACAGGTCGACCAACAAGTACAGGTCGAGGACCGATGACGACGGGCCTGGGTGCCATGATGACAGGACCTCGGTGTCGGGGGCCGCCGAAGCACATTTGAGCTTGTAATTTAAGGGAGTGTAGACTCTCCAGGTAGTGTTTGGTAAGTTCTAAGTCTGGTGGAGAGACTCGGATTGAAGAATCGCAACAGCGTAGGAAGTTGGTTTGTCGTTTTTATGATTGAACGATGGAGAAGACGTGTCTATACCAAGACAATGGCTTCCTACGACGTGAGGGGTTCCAGCATCGGTTATATACTGGCAGCTCATCCTGTTTGCGTCCTCAGCTCGAGCTTATTGTTCGGCGTTCGTCACGGGAAGTCCGAGGCTAGGTGCATTCTACTATCGCGAAGGGACGCCACACGCAATTGATGGCATCCGTCAGTCTGCTAGCGGCACAACCGGCTGGCATCCATGGCCAAACAGCGCTGTCTTGCCCTGGCTGTGTAAACTCAACTACCCACTGCGGCTGGGTCCAGCAGAGCCCTAGTACTAATGCGTCAACGCATGGGCGCGCTGTGTCGTCGTTTGATGGAGGTCCTGTCTTTCACGAGTACCGGATAGGCGTAGGATGCCTCTGGCAGGACATTTTACTACCCTTATTGAAGCTTTCACGAACGACTACCACGAGTCTGTTGCCATGCGCATGCCTTAGCTTCGTGACACCGGCCCCCCTCCATCACCGCCACCGAGCACAGGGCGTCGCTCCACCCAGGCTGCCCGTCTAAGAAGGCACGTATGCCGAGGTTCAGATCAGTAAGACACACTTTGCTTTGATTCACTGCGTCAACATCGCTCGACTCTTTTTGCGTGAGTGACCGTCTCCTTACATCATGTACAAGGCTGGCAGCACCACCATCAATCACAGTACGCTAGGAATTGATCATTCCCAGGAATGAAACGGGGTTTCTTTGCAGGGAATGTCCGACTCACGTTCCACGAATCTTACTGAAAGAAGCTGTGCTGCGGGGTGGAGTGCCTGGTGCCAATGTGCCACACGGCGCAAGCAAGCGCGTAAGGCTTGGGATATCATTTTCACGAGCTTCAACGGAGGAGTCATTTGTGACTTGTTCTCGGGGGAGAACCTGCGATGCAGTTGCTGACACGGTATCGCTTCTCGTCGGCCTCGCGACGAGTCAGAAAAGTCAGACACTGGTCACCCGAAGACGTCCGCGTGCATGAATTTTGAGAATGAGTCTGTAGACTCGGGCGTGTCCTACGAACTGACTCGAATGGCTCGACTCAGGAATATTCCACGGGTATTCTTCCGTGCGCCATTGCATCTCAACTCAGATATAAATTGCTTTGCGACGAACATCGGCTTTCGCTTTCTAAGAAAATAATCCCCTGAATGAGAGGCCCTGTCACTACGTCATCGTTCATGGGCGTAAGCCTGTGACCGGCTCCTGGGGTTCAACGGTTCCTGGCAGGGTCCAATGTAGATGCACCCCCACGATGGCGTGCTGCAAGCTAAACCACGTCTGCATCTCTGGCTGCGAGATAGGCGTCATTGCTGCAAATTGCCGGGCTTGAAGATGTCATCAATTCTACGGATCAATTCGCGCTCGCGAGTCTTTTGGACGTTTTGTATCTACACATCGTCCCAGTAATCAACTTGGAGCTCCCTCGGAATACCTTCAGCTACAACATCTGTCTCCAGATAGCAACCAACCGACTCTCAACTCCAAGGAAAAGAACAGCCCCGCTGCAGGTCTCAAATTTTCTCGCACCAATCTCTGAAGTCAACCTGCACTGAGCCATGGGCGGTCCGCCACTGTCCCGTCAACGGGACGAGGAGGCCAGAGACGGATCGCAGACGGCTCGGCCGCTGGTTACTACACTTGCCGCAGAGGTGGACGCATCTTCACCTCCGCGTGAGGACCAGCCACTGCTCCGCGCACCAGACGCGGAAGTAGGGGATTCTTGGACCCCGCCGCCAGGGTTTGGATGGATTGAGCTGGCCATCATGTCCAATGTCTTCCTCTACGGGTTTGACGGCACCATCACAGCTGCCACGTACGCTGTCATCAGCTCCGAGTTCGATGCCGCCAATACAGCGTCATGGCTTACCACATCATACCTGGTCACCAGCACCGCCTTCCAGCCCCTTTATGGGCGCTTCTCAGACATCTTTGGAAGGAGGATATGCTTCTTCGTCAGCACTATTACATTCGGTCTGGGTTGTCTTGGTTGCGGGTTGGCAAGTCACATCGCAGTACTCAACGGTATGCGTGCTTTGACAGGATTTGGCGGTGGAGGATTGATGACGATGGGTTTGTAAAGGCTCTCTCAACTCGAGTGGCAGTAGATTGACGATGTACCAGCGACCATTGTCAACTCTGACATGATCCCCTTCCGGAAAAGAGGCATGTACCAGGCCATGCAGAACGGCATGTTTGGATTCGGCGCAGTAGCAGGAGCATCCTTTGGCGGGACCATCGCAGACTACATTGGCTGGCGATGGTGCTTCCTGCTCCAGGTCCCAATCTCACTCTTGGCGCTTGGTCTGGGAGCGTTGGTCATCAAAAACCCCGAGGGTGGCTTCGATATCGACACGAAGGACTTGAGGGCTGTCTGGGCCTGCGTGGATGTTTCCGGGGCGCTGCTCCTAGTGACTGCTGTTTCGGTGCAGCTGATCGGCTTGAGTTTAGGCGGCAATGAGCTCCCGTGGAGCAGTCCTGTGGTCATTGGGACGCTCGTTGGCAGCGTCATACTACTTGCCTGGTTCTTTGTCATCGAAGCAAGAACGAAAGCAATTCCGGTCATTCCGCTACGGATGCTCAGGGGCAAACTGCCTGTGCTGACCCAGATCTCCAACGTCTGTGCTGGATTCGCAGCGTATTCGGTAAGTGCATCTGTTTGTGGCAGTATACAACATTGCCACTTCCTGGTCGCGCTAACATGTTG
Source organism: Verticillium albo-atrum (assembly GCA_002851705.1). Lineage (NCBI taxonomy): Eukaryota > Fungi > Ascomycota > Sordariomycetes > Glomerellales > Plectosphaerellaceae > Verticillium > Verticillium albo-atrum. The sequence goes on from NMXJ01000008.1 coordinate 1,872,610, forward strand.
GAAAGTATCTGTTCATGCTGCCTCTTTTCTTCCAGGTGGTTCTGCTAGACTCTGCAACGAAAGCAGGCGCCAGGCTCGCAATCCCATCTCTTGCGACTCCACTGGGAGGACTTGTGGCCGGCATCGTCATGTCTCGTTGGGGCAAACTGATCTGGCTCGTTCGGCTGGGAGCGCTACTCATGCTTTTTGGGAACGCGCTGGTCACGTCTTTGCAGTTCGAAGATTCTCGATGGAAATATCTGTTGTATATTTTCCCTGCCAATCTGGGTCAGGGCATCATCTACCCTTCGATTCTTTTCACGACCCTTGCCTCGTTCGATCACGCCGGTACGTCTGGATGCTCCATAGGCTAGAAGGTTTATCTCCTCACACGTTCGCAGATCACGCCGTCTCCGCATCGACTGTTTATCTCGTCCGTTCTTTGGGCACGGTTTGGGGTGTTGCAATCAGCTCAGCCATCGTTCAAACAACACTAAGTGTCCGCCTGCCTGCAGTCCTTGGAGACATCCCAAACAAAGCCAAAGTAGGTTTGCATTGTTTCTTCATCACTTTGAAATGCACTGCTCTCGTTCCACGACAATGAGCTAGTTTGTGATCATGGCTGACTTGTCACCTAGCTCATCGAAGAGATTCGTCATTCTGTTACAGCGCTTAAATCAGCGCCTGTCGAAGTTCGCCTCCCAGTCCGACTTGTATACTACGAGGGCATCAGATACGCCTTCGCCGCATCCACAGCCCTTGCTGGCGTGGCCTTCATCGCAGCTCTCTTCGCTCACCCGCGAGGTCTGCGAAGCACATACAAGTGAGGGCGGCGTATCGAGCCCCATTCCTCGTCAAAGGTAGTTATGTTGGGGCCCATCTTGTTGCCATGACAGGAAAACAGAAGACGAAATCGGCGATGTGCATGAGGTACGGTTGCCAAGAATGTCTTCGGCAACGTCTCCGATGCCCAGAACGCAAGGGCCTCAAAATGCGAGGATGCAGGCACTGCACTTGGGAGGGGAACGGGAGGGGCCGGAAGTTAAATGCAGTACAGACTTTTAAACTTTCGGCGATGAACACTTTTCTCGGTACACCCCACAAAACAAGAGTTAATTGATGCCTGACAGAAATCCGGGGTAAATGGGCAGATATTGGGATTTTGAGTTCCGCTTGTCGGGTCATCGGTCACATCAGCCAAAGTAGCCGATTGCATGGTTACATGGTTGAGCAATCCGTCTAAGCTGCATTTGGTAGGGCGATTAACGTCGTCTGGACCGTGAGCTTCGAAATGCAGTGAATTGATTCCTTCTCAATTGAATGAGAGACAGTCATGGTGTTGATGTGTGTCCTACGGAATCACCAAGGAACTTTGGGCAACAAGGACATCGCGTTGAAAGACATGCGGCACTAGCTCCTACTGAAGAGAGGGGCAAAACAATAGAAGGTGTCTTAATACTTCACGTAAGGTGAGGTAGTATCGCGCGGCTACCTGACGCGGAATCAGGTTTTCCCCAGTTGATATTGAAAACTGACAAAGAGCTGGTAAATCGGATGGTTTTCGCTTTACGATGTCAACGCGGGTTAGGCCGTAGATATTCCTCCAATAGCACTTCGAACGCACCCGAGCTGAGTCAACCCCTTGACACTCTGTGTCATCTTGAATGATTTGCATTGAGTCTCGCGGGATAGCGAACTGATCTTGAGTTTTATCCGGCATGGCATGCTGTGTCTAGTCCCCAACGCTATCGACAAGTCATACTGGTGGTGCCTTCAGCGTAGCTGGGAGTGGCGCTTCGATAATCGAGACGGTCAGACGGTCATATTCTTCTACAACAAGGCTCAACAAAGATCCCACTACACGTCTCAGGTGCATGCAGAGTTCTGTGAATCTCAAGTTGCCATCTCTCAGACGGTAGAATCACGTTTGTCCAACACACAATCCACCTTCAACGAGCTATTGGCGCAAGTAATTTTGGCATATAGGTCACGGGCTGCTCTCCGGATTTTAGAGTTCAAGGCCTACTTGGTTCCTGGCGGATCGACAGGTCGATGAGCGTCGATGATCTGGCACGGACACGCGAGAGATCGACGAGACGAGACGGGATTGGTGGAGAGTCAGTTTCGATCGTCCCGCGAATATGCAAAGCCGCTCCCTCCTCAACTGCTACTTGGTGCATTTACCATGCTTGTTTAGCCGCGCGCAAATCATCATGACTGTGTCGGCACGGGTCATCATTTACCCCCATACAGGATGATCACAATCAGGTGCAGAAGTTGGTCAGGGACAGGCAGGGGTAAGGGGCGGTAGGCAGTGGGCAGACGAAAGCTGCTCCGGGGCGAGGGCTCCCCGAGCTCTCCGGAGTGCATGCTTGACCTGCACTTCCCCATACCGTCGGGCGTTATTCTCCTCGTCAACAGCTCGCTAGATATGTACCCCGTGCTTGGTACAACGCGCCTCCCCCGACGCACCGATTAGGCAAGTGAATGCGGAGACGTTGCATTGCGTCCAGTCTCCCCCTGTACCCCATGTTGGGGATTTTCTTTTCCTGCCTCGGTGCAGGCGATTCGATAAGATAATCCGTCTGGAGGAGACTGGATCCGAAAACGAGGAGGGGGAGGGGTCGCGGGGCAATGATGACCGAGCCCTATATGAAGCTTGATATTGGCGTTGACCATATTCAGTAAACTTATCGTGAAAGGTTACCTTCGTATAAAGCATCTGACTCGAGTTGCAAAGGCGCAAGGTTTTCGGCCTTCTGTCAAAGGCGAGCCAGAAGCCCTCAAGTCTCGTTTCTTTTTTGGAGATGCTGGGTGCATCTAGTCTAGACGGAGCAGTGAGCGAGCAGTGGGCATCTTTGAGAGAAATGATGCAGATCTTCTCCCAGACGTATCGCTGGCGCGTTCGTCTTCTCCTTTTTCTGTCCGCTTTGGTCAAAAGCATGGCCAAAGAAGACGAGCTACCACCACCGATATTGCACACTCAACGCATGTCTCCACCCGGGATCCGATCATGTGCCGCAGAGTGGAGGGGAGAGGTTGCATTCAATCGAGATGTCTAGCCAAGTTGAGCCGGACGAGAGGACGGTCCCGACGGCCCAATCCGTGCAAGACCGGACTGGTACGGTGGATTATCCGTGTCCGCGGGAATGCATCCATGGCTGACGCCCCTTTCTGACAGACACAAATGAAGCAGAGCATGGGTGTTGTCTCGTTGAGAGCATCTTGTTCGTCTTGTTTCGTATCATCAGCGCTTGGGCAATTTACGGAAGCCCGGTGACGATGTTGATGCTGCCGGTGCCTGACTCTGCAGACACTGCCTTCCATGCATCCTAATTACGGACTGTCCAGGCCGGCGTCGGCGTAGGGCCACCCCAGGGAGACCAACAGTGACAGGAAAGCTCCGTGCTTATTTACAAAAGAGCATCGGCCATACCGGGGGATGGGTTTCCCCACCAGTTGAACCTCCGAGCCCATGCAGGTTGTCAATACATCACCATGACGGACATCATCGGCATTGAGGAGATGGGGCGTCGGAAATGCAGCCAGAAACGAAAGCGAAGCTCCGAGCATCTCACAAATGCCCGATGTTGTTCTCTCATGAGCCGGTTTGGGGAATCTCTTCTGTGGTGCCAGCGGGCCAAGAGGCTCGTCAAGGGCTGTAGGCCCGCCCAGCCTTGGGACCCCCTGAGCCACTCTCACGCCGTGGCGGCCAAGGTGGCCCAGAACCGACTGATTAATATCCACGTACTTGGCGAGCTCGCCGCTGTGGACCTTGGGGGCGGACCAGGACTGGAAATTAGAGGGCGTTTCGAATCCGCTGGCGGGTTTGAGGAGGCAAGGTGGGCGTAGTCCGAGCCCCCTTGCCATGCTTCCCACACTTCCCACACGTGTGGGTTGGGTGGCAATTGCGCAGATAAGCTTCAATCGCATCCACCGATCCTCCTTTACGGGTATCGAGGTTCCCTAGTCTTAAGCTTTCTGGAAGCGATTCCCGGAAGGGCGACGACTAGCACTACCACGGTATATTGAAGCTTGGTGACATTCCAGTATTGTTTCCAGCGTAAGGTTTGAAGATCAATCTTCACTGCACCAATCCCATTGATGCCCGCAATTCCCCTGGTTTTCGGCTGTCGAGCCCGCCAGAAAACGAGACATTGATTGCCGTCGGTGGGCGAGTGCCCCCCCCACAAACCCGATAATCTCGTATTGCTGAGAACGGTCTGGACTTGGCCCGCAGGCGGAGACTGGCACCACTGATGTTTCTCACCCCATGTCCCTTTAGGGACTGCGCAGTGGAACGCCCGAGCTTGAATCAAGCTCAGGAGATTGTCCCGAGCCTTAGGTCCAGATGACGGTTCAGCCTGCAGTGGGCATCCCAGTGAGTGCGCCAGGGGTTCCGGGATGGGCCACGAGGGTCCTCCCCTGCCATTCACTACCATTCGGGGGTCACCCCAATGCGGAGATGGATCACCAGCGCCCAGGTGCCGGGCGAATGAGACGGGATGAAAACCCCAACATGACTACCTTAAATCTTTATGCGGAGACCCTCTCCCAGGTTCCACCAATCCAGCCAACACGGAGCTCACCCTCTTGGTCGGGTGCCCCTGGCCATCGGCCGCCTAGGTTGTTCGAGGTTAAGTGACGTGACAACGCTTGTCCAGGTCATCCCCTTGTGGACTTTACTAGCCCATCGGCGGCGAGATGGATGGATGGGCAGGCGATGAGCCAGGACCACCGGCTTCAACACTCACTCGGCCGTGAATGGAGTCCAATCGATTTGGGAAATTGTCTATCCGTCAATCAAACGCCATGGCCTTGTGGCGGCGGTGATGGAGCCTGGCCGGCGAAGGCATATATAAAGGATCGATCCAGGCCGTCTGTAGAGTGAGAGAAGACCTTCCAGACACCAAGCTTCTACAGTTCTCTTCTTCGACTTATTCAACAGTCTCTTTTTAACTTTCATCAACCAACTTTTAACAAAACAACCTTCCACATCTCGTCAAAATGAAGTTCTCTCTCGCCATCACCGCCGCCATCTCGGCCGTCGCCTCCGCGCAGACTCTCAACATCCCCACCCGCTCTGGCAGCATCGTGTCTCTGTCCAAGCCTTCCACCATCAGCGGCTCCAAGGACTTCAAGAACCAGGAGTTCGACCGCGGCCGTTCGTGCGACACCGATGCCGACACTGGTTCCGACTCCGCTGTCTTCATCCTCGAGAACGGCGCCAGCATCAGCAACGTAAGTCACCTTCTCGGTCAAGCTTCTTACAAGAAGCATCAGTCTAACATCAACTTTCTCAGGTCATCATCGGCGAGAAGCAGCTCGAGGGTGTCCACTGCAAGGGTGCCTGCACCCTGACCAACGTCTGGTTCCGTGACGTCTGCGAGGGTAAGCTTCCTTTCTCCCCCACACTCTCTCATGGACTCTCCTAACATGTCAACTCTTACAGACGCCATCTCTGCTCTCGGCAACGGCAACGTCCTCATCAAGGGCGGCGGTGCCCAGAACGCCAAGGACAAGGTTGTCCAGCACAACGGCCGTGGCACCGTCACCATTGACGGCTTCACCGTCATCAACGCCGGCAAGCTCTACCGCGGCTGCGGTGACTGCACCGGCAACGGCGGCCCCCGCAACGTTGTCGTCAAGAACGTCAAGGCCTACGGCATCACCTCCGACCTTGTTGGCATCAACTCCAACTACGGCGACGTTGCCACCATCACCAACTCTTGCGGCAGCACCAAGAAGGTCTGCCAGGAGTACAAGGGTGTCACCAAGGGCAACGGCAGCAGCTCCAAGGTTTCCACCACCGCCAACTGCCAGGGCGCCCAGGGCAAGCTCGCCAAGCTCCCCTCTTGCTAGAGGATTTGACCACATTGCTCAGTTTCACCCCGCGCTCTGTGAGCGTCGGGTGAATGCCAGGAGCTGGTTGCGTCTGTCGTCGTTTTGACATCCCCATTTCTGTACATAGTTTTTCGCCTCGGGCCTCCATTGATGTGGCCATAAAAGGTCGCTAGCGGTTGAAAGTACTCCTAGTCGAGTGCTTGGTCTCGAAGCTAATACATACACACCCAAGACTTTCTTTCGTCTTCCACCACTTTTCTCTCTTCGCTGTGATACTTGGAACCAAAGTGCCGTCATAGAAACAAACGAGAACGGTTGTCCTCCGTGTACGGAGGTATGACGCTTCGCCGGGGTGCATCGGATCGCGTCTATAGGCACCCACTCTGTCAGAGACAATGTTGTTAGAATCATTAAGTGAATGGCGGTTTCAGAGCGCTGCGCCGTTGGAAATCCTTGGCCAAGCTCCTCGACGATTGCCTCGGAACGAATCTCCTCCACGCCATTCCGCCATTCCGCCAGAGTTCACTAGCTGTCACACCGACAACATATTGCTGTAATTTCGCGACAGAGGCTCATAGGCTCGTCAGTCGCCAAGCATGAAATCTGAGGCCGCCGTCATGACGGGCAGGGTGATCCCTGATCCGGTTGGCTGAGGTGGTGTCTGAAACGTTATCAGCTCGCCGCCAACCCTGCCAGGAGACCCCTGACCAGAGTCATCTCGTGATAGTGTCTTGGCCACCCAGAAGCGTCTAAAAGTGGCCTCCAAAATCAGATGCGGTCCTGAGGACATGGTCCCGATATTGACTTCAGATGAAGTCATTAAGGCTGGCACGAATGCCCCACGATGGTACCGTCTTCCCGTGGAGCTCAGTGCTTCTGAATCCTTACTGCATTGCGAGACCAATGCAATTGCAGAGGCCCAGGGGCAGGCTAACCTTGGCAGGCTTATAAAATTGGACGGTTGAAGGATCGTGGTGAATCTACGTGATCAAATCTTGTGTGCGATCGATCCGATCTCGCATCGTAAGCTTTGCCAGGAGCCGACAAAGAAGAGTTTTTGAGTGATGCAAGAGATTCATCTTTTGACCTGTCGAACATCGAGGTTCTCCTGCGAAGCCATAGTTAGTCATGGGAAAAGCACGCGCGGTGAGTGTTCTTGCATTATGACTCGGCCGAATCTGACATGGAAGCCGAACTGGAAGTTGAATCACGTAACAGGTGGACTTTATGGACATTCCGGATGTCCGAGCGCCGATGACGGCCGGAAACGGATCAGCTTCACACTTTGGCCAAATGCGCACGCATCATTGCAGCTCTTGGCCTACTAGACGGGTGGCTCGGTAAACGAGCAAGGGATGTGTGGTTTGGTGGTGACAGAGATGCTCACATCGCCGGCTCGTGATAATCTCAATAGAGAAGGTCGGCCAACTTTTCGGCGTGTTCAGCACGTAATTGAGACCCAGTCTTTCTTGCCATATCCACCATTCGATCTCCTGCGACTGGTGGCGACTGTCAGTAGGACCTACCAGTGACAGACGGGAAATCCCGATTTCGCGGCCTCGGACTCGGTACCGAGTTTCGGGGAGATAAAAGAGTGCAGCAGATGTAATATGCCAGTTCACCCTTGTCCTACCGCTTCTGGACTCCATTGGGGCACCTCCGAAGTCAGCCCCCGGAGTTGCCCCTTTCTTAGCCAAGGTGCTCTACCCCTGAAGCATCACGCTGACAATGGTCCCCTCCTCAGAACGAGCCTTCAGTGTGAGCACTAAGGTTTCCCAGGTGCAAGCAGGATGGCTCCAAAGGGCGCTGCTCTTGGCGGTCTGGTAGCCCAGATCACTCGCAGTCTGAGGACTGCCTTCCAACATTCGTGACACAGAAGAGACTACCTTGATCTGCCACGGCCCGTGTGATTCACTGTCGTGAGACAGCACGACTGCTTTTGGCCGTGATTCACGTCGTGGGAAGTCTTCATGCTATCCAGAATCCTTCGTGATGCAGCGTTCCACTTGCCACTTTGCCTGCTTCTACCCGTCAGGATTTCAGCTAGGTCACGTCTGGCATGATGCCGTGTAACGATAATCATGATCCGGACTTTACTTGACCGTCTTTCCCCTCTTCTATCTGAATCTCCCTAGAGTCTTGTTGTTTTCTGGCGTCTGGCCTGTTTACAGCATTCATCTGTAACTATCCCAGAGTTTATCTCTTTATCAAACCAAACCCTGTCAGCGTAGCGATGATTCTTCTCCAGGCCGCTGCTGCCGTCATTTTCCTTCCGTGGCTTGCAGAATGCCAGCAACGTTTCGCCATTGACGATGCAGAAGATCCCCAGTTCATCGGTTACTTCCTCGATGGCCCCGCCAGTTAGCCTCTCCTCGCTTTCCAATTCATTCAAACCCGTAGAAACCATCTAACATGTCCAGCTGAGCGCCTAACCTTATCGTCGGGTACCACATGGTCTTCATCCGGGACGTTCGCTGGAGGGTGCAGCACCTCTCCATGCGTTCTGGCCGTGGATTGCGCCAACAATATCCTTACAATGGGAGACAACGAAAAGCTGACATGGTACGTCCGTTGTTCCGGGTGACGGAATATCTGATGGCAAATATTCCCTCTTCTCAGGAGCTGACCAACCAGTATCGAGAGCTATGCGTGCGAAACTATGACCATTTACGAGACCTACCCCTTTGGCAAGCCGAGCGCGAAGAACTACAGGTGCAGGTTAGGATGGTCTGCACACACCATTTATCGGGCTTTTGCCGAAGAGACGATCGTATCTGCGGCGTCTTCGCCAGCAACGGGGACTCCAAACTTGAGTTCCGAGTCTGGCCCAACCGATGCGACAGATAAGGGAACTCGGGCGAAGAAGACGACCGCAGAGCCGACAGAGACCTCTTCGCCCGGATCTGAACCTCAAATCAAGACAGAAAGTAGCAAAGCTTGGATCGCGGGTGCGGTTGCCGGTCCCATCGTTGGGGCGGCTCTGCTAGCGCTCGTTTTTTGGCTCGGCATGCGACACCAGCGTAAGAAAAAGGACATCAGTGAGGTTGCGCCGGTGGTGGACAAGCCGCAAGAGGCAGGGGTGCGAGAGCTCCATGGATCAGCGTACTCGCCCCGTTTATCGGAGTTGCCTGAGCAGGGTTCTGCGAGGGAGGCGACGGGCGCGACAGCCGTCTCCTCGTGAGATCTCGATACATAGATGACGGCATATCTTGCATGATGGTGTCAGGATGTGGTGTTAGATTGCAAGGAACAGCGTAATGATACAAATATGGTAGTTTTTCCGTGATGGAATGCCAAGACAGATACTCCGTCACAACCCCTTTAGCCATGAGTGGCAGGTCGGGGCGTCTGCGAGCATAGGAAGCTTACGGCCTGCCTGATCCAGCTGTGGCAATCTGAACATTGACAGTATCACAGCATCATCTGATATCTTGCAGCCGACGCAGGATTAGCGCGCGTGAAGGATTAAGCAATATCTAATGTACAAGAATAGCCCAGAACAACCGTCCAATGTTCGAGGGCAGTGGGGATGATCAAAACACACATTTAGAGAAGCAGAGTGGAACAGAGGTTATTTTGGGTAGAGGCAATGATATTACACAGCGCTGACTTGAGCAGGCCTGAGTTGTGATACAAAATGTACAGATATTATGACACAAACAGTTCTTGAGGTACTGTATTGCTAAACCGCAGCCACAACAGCGGAAGGATGAAGGAGCTTGTCGCTCAGCATCCGGGATGATGCCACCACGCTGTGGATCAAAACCCGGCCAACACACCTAAGGTCGGTCCTCCCGCACGGCAGGCGCGATCTTGTTGACCAGACTCGTCAGCTGCGCCCGGACGTCAAAGCTGTAGTCGGGCATAGTGGACAGCGCCCGGGTGAAGGGGCCTTGCGTGTCAGCCCCCATGTTGTCCAACGAGGCTTCGATGGTCTGCACGAGCTTCAGCGTTCGTTGGTCGAAGCTCAAGCCAGCATGCTGCATCTCCTGCAACAGGCTGATAACACCGCGGACGTCGCCGCGACGGCGCCAGTGGATGGTGGCAAGCTCGTTGAAGAAGCCGGTCGTGGCGCCGAGGACGTACGAGGCGAAACCGCACTCACGAATACGGGGCAGGAGGTTGAAGACGAGTGGCGAGGAGCGTGCGAACTCCCGGTCGAGAGCCCTCAGAGCGCGGAGGAGGTGCTGGGAGTAAAGAGGTCCGTAGAGATTCATATCGAGCTTCTCTTCAGTCTTGTCGGCGGCAGCAGGGCTGGATGTGTCTGCAACACCGAGCTTCTCAATCATGGAGAAGACTTCGCGGTTTAGAATGTCCCAAACTTCGAGATCCGTCTTGCACTCCTTGATCAAGGCGTCGAACCGCACCGTCTCAGCCTCGCGGGCCTCCTTTTGCGCATCCAGTTGCTCCTGAACCAGAGGGTCGATCTTGACCGGCTCAGCCTCCTCTGCCGCGATGGTCTCTTGGACCTTTGTCTGGTGGCCCAGCGCCGCACGCACCGACCGGCGCAGCGATACGGGATACTTCAGCATCCATGCGGGTGTATCAGCTTCGTCGACATTGAAAGCTGACTCCTGGTTTCGGGTCCCGAGGGCATCGCGCAGGGCTTGCATCGTGCGATCCTGGCTACCTTGCGGCACATCAGGGCCAATGCCTGGGATGCGGGCGGCGCCATTGCGACTGCGCTTCGCTAGATCCGCAAAGATGTCGTTGAAGGCTCGCTTCTCGGTAGGGGTAATGGTCGATGTCTGGCGTTTGCTTCGGGCTCTGCGGCTGGAGTTCTCGTGCTCCGGGTCGATCTCGTGTCTTGAGGGTTCTTTTGCAGGCTCGCCAGCCCATTCGAAGGGTATACTATCGACATTTCGGTCCGATGATCGTCGATCAGCACGAAAGGCGCTGGCGTGGAGGCATCGTAGAGAGGAAACAGCGTGGGGAGCCTGTGCTACCGCTCGTTGGAGGGTCCTCGTCTGGTAGAGGAATGGCAATAGAGTCGTCATGGTTGGTGGCTGCCGTGATGATTGATCGACGGAGCTGGATCTCCTGGCTGGTGATAATTTTGCTGCAATGCTACAATCCAGGCGGCGAGACATGAGAATCGCGACCCCTGTCCATTGCATTACATAAGCTTTTCATGACGCGCTGGCGCATGACTTCGCGTCGCGGGCAGCCAAAGCTCGGTCCAATTCAATTAACGCGTCTCCCCATCTTCCCTTCGCACGCCTCCAGAGCCTACCACCACGAGCTGTGCATATGCCCTTGGCTGCCTAATTCCGTCACCACCGCACCTGCGCCTGTTGCATTCCGCCAACGATACAAGAAGACGCTCCTACCCGCCTCCACCGACGTCTTTCCCCCCTTCAACCTCCCTTCTTCTGCCTCCAATGCGCAAGTGGCTGATTCCCAAGACCATGCCTGTAACCAGAAGATCGACGGGGAGGACGGAGGTGAAGCCAGAGTACAAGGAGGATTCGGGATCCGATACAGACGAATTGGCACAAGATGAGCCTGAATACGAACCCGTTGCGTCGCCTGTCAAGAAGGAGGCGCCTGCTGCCATCAGTGCCTTCGAGAAGCGCCGTCTCGAAAATATTGCGGCCAACCAGGCACTCCTCAAGGACATCTCTGCGACCGCGAGCAAGATTCTCCCCTCGTCCAAGCCTACTCCCGCCCGACCCTCGAGGCCCTCGAAGAGATCGCGCGATGCGCCTGTCAAGCGCGAAACTCCCGTGGCGACACGTCGAAGCTCGCGTGTGGCCGGCCTCGGCCCCGACAAGGACGACGCGAAGCGCGCATTCGAGGATACTGCCCTGGAATCGCCCATGGAGCGAGCAAAGCGCATGCGCATCTCTGGCGACCTGAACCTCGGGGATGCCCTCGTGGAAGGCAAGAAGTGGAGTGCTGGTCTGGAAGGCCTCCAGGGTCTCAAGGGGCTCTCCCGGGGTGCTCAACCAGGCCAACGGACATTTACCGAGGACGATATTAAGAACACCACCGACAAGGACCTGAAGGATCTCCGACTGCGCATGAACGACCTGAAGCTCTACGAGGGCTGGGCGCCTAACAGTAGGTGGTGTTCTTTCCCACGCATGATCATGTTTTACTGACACGCTGCACAGCCATCAAGATCACTCCTCAACGCGTGTACTCCCTCGGATTCCACCCCACCGAAGACAAACCAGTCGTATTTGCAGGCGATAAGGAAGGTGCAATCGGCGTGTTTGATGCTTCTCAGAAGGCGCCGGAACCCCCCGAGGACGAAGATGAGGAGTGGGATGAGCCTGACCCGGCGATCAGCGCCTTCAAGTTCCACACAAAGACCGCGTCAGCGTTTGTCTTTTCGCCAGCCGACGACAATGCCGTGTATACATCGTCGTATGACTCAACAATCCGCAAGCTCGATCTGGACAAGGGCGTGTCCATGCAAGTGTTTGCGCCTGACGATGTCATGGAAGACATGCCCATGTCGGCGATGGAGATGCCTACGAACGACAGTAACCTGCTTTACTTTTCAACATTGCATGGCGGTTTCGGTCGTCATGACATTCGCACCCCTTCCGGGGAGCACGAGACTTGGAGCCTCTCGGACAATAAGATTGGAGGCTTTTCTCTGCACCCGCTCCAGCCTCATCTTGTTGCCACAGCATCGCTTGACAGAACAATGAAGATTTGGGACTTGCGAAAGATCACTGGGAAGGGTGACCTCCGTCATCCTGCCTTGCTCGGAGAGCATGAGTCCCGGCTCTCGGTCTCACACGCCTCATGGAGTCCTGCGGGCCATCTTGCAACGTCGTCATACGATGACACGATCAAGATTTACGACTTCACGAAATCGAGCACCTGGGCCGCAGGCCACGACATTGGGTCGGAGAATATGGCACCAGCAACGCAGGTCCGACACAACAACCAGACCGGACGATGGGTCACAATTCTCAAGCCTAAGTGGCAATTACAACCGAGAGATGGAATCCAGAAGTTTACAATTGGTAATATGAACAGGTTCGTGGATGTGTACGCCGCAGATGGTGAGCAACTGGCGCAGCTGGACGGTGACGGCATCACTGCGGTGCCGGCTGTTGCTCACTTCCACCCCACACTGGATTGGGTTGCCGGTGGTAACGGCAGCGGCAAACTTACACTGTGGATGTGAGGGCGAGTGTATTTACGTGAGGGTGGAATGGTGTCTGGATATGGTTTTCTGGCTTCTGTGGTTTTAGCTGGCACAGCAAGAAGGCGTTTTAGGACTGTGATGTGGACGCTGTCATGTATACCCGAGACACCTACTAGCTGGTAGCTTTGGTCTGCAAGATCGTTGCTCGTGAGGGTGTGAGGAAGGACGATGCTAGCTTGGATAGTCCCTGGATAGACGTGCTACAGTGGCAAGGCATGTCTGGTAAAAGATAGTAAGAGCATTAGCTACGATGGGCGATGAAGAAGATATTTGCAACAGTTACCCTAACTCTTAGTGACAGGGCACGCATGTCGGGGTCGGTGACCGAGTCTTTGTCCATGTCTGGGTTTTTTTTGTTGTTGCCTTGGCTACATTGATTCGAAGCCACGAAGAAGTCTTTTTGTTGTTTGTTTGTGTTCGCATGAAGCGTCATCTCATCAAGAGGAGCCTGTGCCGGGTTGACCGTGGGGCATGGGGGCTTGATCCCTGTGATACTGTGGTCCGTGGAGCGATTTGGTTCCAACTTGAGGTGCAGTGCTAGCTTTGCGAGGTTTTCCGAGTTAATGGGAGAGCCTTCGGCTTCGGGTGCAAAGCTGGGTGGCACAGTATCGTATGGTCTCAACGGTGCGCCGATTGGGTGGGTGGGCATCTTGTTGAGGTGTTGAACGACTGCCCAAATGGGGCAACATGCGAGTATGATATGATCATAGTCATCCGAAGGGGCCACTCCGGATAGGGTAAAGAGCCTGCTGATAGAGTCAGGGAGCATCACATGCGAGGGATCGTGTGATAGCGAAAGCGAGTCGAAGTTGTTCGAGACGACGCCCTGTGACAGGCCTAGCACGAGGCACACATTGTACTCTGTACCTTTTTTGGGTACTTCCTGGTAAGGCAGGACGGACAAGCTGGGTGCACCCGTGCACAGGTTGCACGGGTGGGGTTCGGCTGTCGTCATTGGCGCCTTGGGTAGGCTTGGCCAGGCAGTGACAGCCCTGGCGTCAGGGAACCTCACCAGGGTAAGGTGCCTCTCCTCCCCCAGGCCTCTAGGCCTCTAGGCTGTTATCGCTATCGCTGTGGGAAAATAGCGGCAGTTACAGGGGAGAGTAACCCCCACCTTGGGGGCCTGGCAAGCAGAGTACAGCCAATCAAGGAGCCGAGAATGCCCTGGGCCCCGGTCCGGCAGCGAATGGCTCCAACCCTTAGCTGACCATCAGGCTCCTCCTCCCCTCCATGTCCCGTCTCCAGCGCCTACGTTAACGTGGTGGAGAGGCCTGAACGAGTCCTCGGCTTCTCACTGTTTGTTCGACTGACTAGGTACCCATCTATCTCTCTATCGCTCTCCTCCACCCATCACCACCACCACCTTCAACATATCTATCACCACCAATGGAGAAGTACAACCCTGAGCTCTGCCGTCAACCATCACCAGCCTAGCAGGCACCCATCTCCCCAGTCGCCTGACCCGACCGACCACCCGTCCGCCCGACCCTCCGACCCCCGACCGACTGACCGACAGCCCGGACACTTCGGATCCATCTCGACCTTCCTTGGCGATATACGCGATACGCGATACCTCCCCTCCTCCCTTTTCCGATTCCTGCCTGCTCTGCCTGTCAGCCTGCCGTGTCAAACTGCACCTCGCCGTGCCAGCCAGTAACACTGCCTGCGTGCGCTTGGTCTGCCGTGACCCATCAGCCAACCTGTCTGACCCTGTCTCCGACGCCCACCTACACACCACTACGGCCACCTCCCACATCGCACCTCACGCCTCACGCCGCACACCTTCGCCATCATGGCGCCGACACATCCCTCCCTCCCGCCCATCTCGACCGCCCTCCATCCCACCTCCGCCAGCCCTAATTCCGCCCAGCCCACCCCTACTCCGACCGACGAAGACCCCAAGAAGCGCGTGGCCAGGAAGCTTCGAAAGAAACGCCGCAACGAAACCTACGCCATGGACCTTCCCGAGAGGCTAAAGGGCGGGGACGACAGCGAAGATGAGGAAGACCTCATGCCTGCCGGCAACACCCAGAACGGACCTCCCATGTTCATGAACATGAACCAGAGCATCTTCGGCCTCATCGCCGCCGCCGGCTCGCGCGTCGACTTTCACGACAGATTTGAAGGGCAGTCGAGTGACGACGACGACGACAACGAGTCGGGCGACCGCACAAGGACAAAGCACGATAAGAGCAAGTCTCCCCTGCGTCGCCCCGACGCCGACCTGTCCAAGACAACCATCGTGGGCAAGGCGTCTAAGGAACGCCGCCATCGCCGCTCCGGGTCCGGCAACGTCATTGCCCGCTCCCTCCAGGCCCTCCCACGCCTGGGCAAGCGCAGGTCAAAGAAGGAATCACCCAAGCTCGAGCCTCCGTCGGAAGACGCCAGTGAGTCTTCTGTGCCGCAGTCGTTGCTGCAAGAATCAACCGAGGAGGATCAGGACCAGTACAGGCTGGCCCCCGTCATGAGCCGCATGCTCGAGGCCAAGGCCGATGTTGCCTCGCGGCCGAGTTTCGACCTCGACCGGTTGACGGGCGAGCAGGCACGTCGCGACTCGAGCGACACTGGACCGAGTCCTTTGGCGCTGAGACTGGCTGAGATTTTCGAGTTTGCAAAGCCTGAAGAGGTCATCGAGGGTACGTTGTCAGCCACTGGTGCGGCGATTTGCACATACAACTCAACTAACACATGGCAGAATACCCCTGTTGGCTTCTGCAGAGCGTCCTCCTCCAAGGTTACATGTATATTACCTCCAGGCATATCTGTTTCTACGCATACCTCCCCAAAAAAGCGGTATGTATCCCCGACCTCCTTGTCAACGCCGTCCACTGACCATCTCCAGCACGAGGTCGTCAAATCTGGCTACCTGTCCAAGTCCGGCAAACGCAACCCCAAGTACAACCGCTACTGGTTCCGCATGAAGGGTGATGTCCTCACCTACTACCGTGACCCCTCCAACGTCTACTTCCCCAGCGGTCAGATCGATCTTCGCTATGGCATCTCCGCCAGCATCACCGACAAGGATAAGGCCGGTCTGCACTTCTCCGTCACGACAAGCCACCGCACCTATCACTTCCGTGCCGACAGCGCTCCGAGCGCAAAGGAATGGGTCAAGAGCCTGCAACGCGTGATCTTCCGTTCTCACAACGACGGTGACAGCGTCAAGATTTCCATGCCCATCGAAAATGTTATCGACATTGAGGACAGCCAGATGCTGCAGTTTGCCGACACGTGCAAGATCCGGGTCATCGACAACGACGAGACGTATGCCATCGACGAGTATTTCTTCTCCTTCTTCAGCTTCGGCAAGGAGGCCATCAACGTGCTGAAAATCATGTTCGAGGGTGCGTCGGCCGAGTCAAAGGATCCCGCCGAGCTGCCAGGCGGCCGGGGAGCCTCTGGCCGAACGTCTGTCGCCGCGAACCGGCGCAGCATTGGCCCCGATAAGATCGGCATCGCCAGGCTACCCGAGAACGTCAAGGCCACACTGTCTCCCATGTCGCCAAACAGCCCTCTAGGACCAAGCCCTCGCCCTAGTGCCGACGTGCCTAGGCCCAGCATGGACGCATTCAGGGTGTTCGGCCGCAAGAGTCTTGACCTCTCGAGCGTCACCCGGGATGCGTCCCCGCGACGCAGCTTCAGCGGCAGCCGCTCCCAGAGTAGGAATCGCCTCGAGGATTCGCGGCAGACGGTCGACAAAAACGAGTCATCAGACTCCTACGTGCAGTCGTCGATGGAAGACCCCAGCTTCTCTGCCATGGCCGCCTCGTCGAACGAGGATGCGTCCGCGAGCCAGATCCTTCACCGCAGTGATGTGTTCCAGAGCCCGACGATGCGCCGCTCGGGATCCCGCACGCGACACTCGTCTAAGAAGACGGCACATGGGTCTCAGACCCCTCCTGCCCTCGCCACCTACTCGGGCCAGCATGCTGCCACAACGGGCTCCATCGCTGACGACCCCAACAAAGGCCCCTCTCTCCAGAGCATCACCAAGATGGGCGCATACCCTCTGCAGCGGGTCGGCGCCTTCGCTGAATACCTCAACAGTTCGAGCCGCCGGATGAGCTCCATGCTGGCAACTGAATCCATGGGTTACGTCGAGAAGGTGTCCGGTATGTGGAAGGGCAACCGGAAGCACTATGATGCACCGCCCGAGACGCGTACGGATGATGAGGACCTGTACGAGGATTCGGAGGGGCGAGTTCAGGTATCGACCGAGCGGTTCCGCGCGCACTTTGCCCTACCTGAGACGGAGAAGCTGCAGGTCACGTACTACGGCTTCCTCTTCCAGGTCCTGCCACTCTACGGCAAGATCTACATCAGCGATCGATTCCTTTGCTTCCGAAGCCTCCTGCCCGGAACCCGTACCAAGCTCATCCTCCCTCTTAAGGATATCGAGAATGTTGACAAGGAGAAGGGATTCCGATTTGGATACTCGGGCTTGGTGTTGGTCATCCGTGGCCATGAAGAGGTCTTCTTCGAGTTCAGCCAGCGCGACGCGCGTGAGGACTGCTTCGGTCATTTGCTGAAGAGCGTCGAGCGGTCGCGCTTCCTGCACAACTCTGGCATGCTCAATCAGGAGGACAAGGAGGACGCTGAGTTTGCGCTTGCAGAGCGTGAGGCTCTCAAGGAGGCTCGACAGGACGAGTTCCACGACCACGAGGTCAAGCTGCCCGAGCAGACGTCCTGCCTGAGCGATGCGCCAACGATCCTGTTCGACGACCCAAAGGCATCGTTCCTCAACTTCAAACCCGCACAATCGCTCAAGGTAACCTGTTTGACCATTGGTTCGCGCGGCGATGTGCAACCATACATTGCGCTGTGCAAGGGCCTCATGGCGGAGGGACATCGGCCGCGGATCGCGACGCACGCCGAGTTCCAGCCATGGATCGAGAGCCATGGTATCGAGTTTGCCAAGGTCGAGGGCGACCCTGGCGAGCTGATGCGTCTGTGTATCGAGAACGGTACCTTCACGTTTTCCTTCATTCGCGAGGCGAACTCCATGTTCCGCGGTTGGCTCGACGAGCTGCTCGTGTCAGCATGGAACGCGTGCCAGGGGTCGGACATGCTGATCGAGAGCCCAAGTGCCATGGCTGGCATCCACATCGCCGAGGCGCTGAGCATCCCGTACTTCCGGGCGTTCACAATGCCCTGGACGCGGACACGGGCGTACCCTCACGCGTTTGTGGTGCCCGAGTCGAAGCTGGGCGGCGCGTACAACTACATGACATACATCATGTTTGACAACATCTTCTGGAAGGCAACGGCGGGCCAGGTCAACCGGTGGAGGAACAACACACTCAAGCTTCCGAACACGAACCTCGAGAAGATGCAGCCGAACAAGGTGCCGTTCCTGTACAACTTTTCGCCTTCGGTCGTGGCGCCGCCGCTCGACTTCTCCGACTGGATCCGGGTGACGGGCTACTGGTTCCTGGATGAGGCGACCAAGTGGGAACCGCCCAAGGAACTGACGGATTTCATCGCCAAAGCCCGCGCTGACGACAAGAAGCTGGTGTACGTCGGGTTCGGGTCGATCATTGTCAACGACACGGCCAAGATGACGCAGGAGGTCATTGACGCGGTGCTCAAGGCTGACGTGCGCTGCATCCTATCCAAGGGTTGGTCGGACCGCGTGGCCAATGCAGACGAGGGCGAGGTCGACGCGGCAGCGCCGAAGCGTGAGGAGCCGGTCATGCCGGCCGAGATTCACGTCATTAAGAGCGCGCCTCACGACTGGCTGTTCTCGCAAATTGATGCGGCGGCACACCACGGTGGCAGCGGCACGACGGGCGCGAGTCTGCGTGCGGGCATCCCGACCATCATTCGGCCGTTCTTTGGTGACCAATTCTTCTTCGGCAACCGCGTGGAAGACATTGGGGTCGGCATCTGTCTGAAGAAGTGGGGTGCCATCAGCTTTGCGCGCGCGCTGTGGGAGGCGACGCATAACGAGCGGATGATTGTCAAGGCGCGCGTGCTGGGCGAGCAGATCCGCAAGGTGAGTACCTGTTGATGCCGTGCATGATGATCATGAACTGACTGAAAGCAGGAAAACGGTGTCGAGAGCGCCATCCAGTGCATTTACCGCGACATGGAGTACGCCACGAGCCTCGTCAAGCGCAAGGCCGACAAGAACCGCAAGGGCGGCCAGCAAGCGAACGAGCGGGCCGGCTCGGACGCAGACGAGGAGGAGGAGAGCTGGACGTTCATCGGCGGGGACGAGCCAGACCCGGACGTGGTCACGCAGCGGCTGTCCGCGATGCATGCGTCGGCGGGTGGAGGGCATGTGCCGGGCATGGGAACCGTCAGGGCCGAGGGACGTAGCCTGGGCAGCAAGGTGTTAGGGGGCGGAAGCCCGGGGTCACAGGTCGTTGCTTAGGGGGGCTGTGATCCGTGGGGGCCGATGTAGTAGGCCTGGTACGAGCAGCATCGGGTGGTAACCTGGATGTGTTAGATACGGATTGGCTCGGCGTTTGGGTTATGATGCTTGCTTGGTCCAGTCACGACGACATGATGACACTGATAGAGGTATTGCTAATAATATGGTTATGTGAAGTTGCTCAATGGCTGCATGGCTGAATGGGGGTCGGGGGTGGTCTCGACGTGAAGACACGGATCCCGCAACGGCCGAAACCCGTCGTATTGCCTGGCTTCGCCTTGAATGACACTATGGATCAGCGGGTGCCTGAGGTCGAGTGGCATTAGCTTGAACCTAGGTGTGAAGCCGGCGACCCACAGGCGCAGCATCTTGATGTCTGAGGCTCGAACAGGAGTCCAATGGACTTTTACATGTTTAAAGGCATTATTAGCCCAGCGCCTTGAAGAGAAGAACGGAGACGATCTGAATGGTCTTGTTGTTGCGAGCAAGTTTCTGTCTCTGTGGCTGTTCTCGTCCTGGGACGCTCTTCATGATCCGCAAGGTAAACAGTGGCCAGCCCCAAGCTCTGCCCATCTTGCTTGACAGCTATCGTTGTGCATATTGAACTCGCCCGGGAGTTTTCTCTTGGCCCTTGGTCGCCAACTCTTCTCTCGCTATCATGCCCTCTCGATCAACCATTCCGGGTCCCTTCTGGGCAGCCCCCACAGACCTCTGGATGGCACGATTCGACCTCACAGGCAAGCCATCCCTCATGCCATGCCAATGCCTTGCTGCCAAATGTACCAAACTGACACTCCCCAGGCAAACGTACAGCAATCATACAGACCCTCCACAAGCGCTACGGCCCCGCCGTCCGCGTCGGGCCCAAGACCTTCTGCTTCGCCTCGGCGCGCGCGCTGCGGGACATCTACAACCACAAGCCCCGGCTTGATCGACCGCGCGGTGACGCGCTGTTCCTGGAACAGTTTGGGCGGGAGAACCTCGTCAGCACGCGGTGCGGGGCACTGCACTTCCGGCGGCGGAGGGCCGTCGCCGGGGTGTATGCTGCGCCGGCCGTGGGGGGTGACGCCGTGCAGGGTGTCCTCCACTCGCTCGTCGACAGGTTTATGGATAACTTGGAGAGTCTGAGAACGGGTGAAAGGGGTTGTGTTGATGTCTGGTCGCAGCTGAGGTGGTTAGCGGCGGACGTCACGGCGAGGGTGTCGTTCGGGGAGGCGAGCGGGCTGGACCTGCTGGGGGACAAAGAGGGGCAGCGGGAGAGGATGGGGTTTTACCTGAGCTCGAGGCTGACGGAGGAGGAGATTGTGTCGGTTGGAGGGCTGTTATCGGCGTGGTTTCCTCGTGGGTCAGTTCCTTGTCATGCTCGAGCTCCGTGCTAACTGCAGAGCAGGAACGAGCAAAGCGTTGGCGCGTGTGTTTCCCTCGTGGTTCATCATCATGACGGACACCCAGCGGTGGGCTCTCGATGTCACACCGAAGGCCATGGAGGCTGAGATTAAGGAAGGCAACATGGTGCCGGTGGCGCTGCAGCTTGCGAGGCACATGAAGGAAAACGAACAGTCGGAGATTGTGCCTGATGCCGAGTACATCGCCAGCGAAGCCCTGGACCACTGGCTGGCAGGTAGGTCAACTTACTTCGCTACTATTCGGTCTGCTCAATAGTTCTTCAGGTTCCCTTACGACGCCCGATGCCCTCTCCTGGCTGGTATACGAGCTGTCTCGCCCGGAGAACCAGCACCGTCAACAACGCCTCAGGGATGAGCTTCTCGCGGCTGGTATCACCGCAGACTCTCGTCCCAATACTCATGATCTTAGCACACTCTCGTATCTGGACTGCGTTCTCCGGGAAACTCTCCGTCGACACCCACCCATACCGGCCTCTCTCACGCGGGAAGCTCCAGATGGCGGAATGACGATCGATGGACACTTTGTACCCAGCAGGGTGAGTGCTTTGATTCCCCTCCCCCTCCCCCTCCCTCGTTGCGCATCCCATGGCTGACCACATCGCAACAGGCGCGAGTCTCTGTACAAGCCAACAGCCTCCACATGGACCCTAACGTCTTCGCCGAGCCATCCGACTGGAATCCGGAGCGGTGGGAGCTGCCCAGGACGAGCCCGTGCTATAAGGCGATGCACAAGAGCTTCTGGCCGTTTGGGAGCGGGCCTAGGATGTGCATTGGCATGCAGTAGGTCTGGCTTTCCCAATGGTCAAGGAAGAAATCTAACGTGACAGCCTTGCCTGGTCCGAGATGAGGATCGTGACGGCCCGTATATTCAGCACGTATAGGACGGCGCTTGGGGAGCAGTACTACACAGAAGATAGCGAGGGTCACCGGGTACTGAAGGTGCTGGACGAGGATGGAAAGGGGGAGGTATTCCCTGAAGCAGCTTTCGAGCCGATAGTGCTTGAGAGAGTCAAATGATCAGGCCGCCGCCAGAAAAGTTGTTCCAAGAGGATGCGAGTAGCATTGCAGCTTCAGCTCCATTGTAAGATAGTGTATAGTGTAGGGTGATGGGCTGATCATCGCAGGCCTGGAATACCTCAACTCTACTCCCTCAGAGGACTCAAATATCGAATGTGCATTTGAATCTTGTCATTCTCTCTCTACGTGAGGCTAGTGATGTCTGGTTCGTGACCTCTAGGGCTTGATATCGATAAAGAAGTTGTTATTGAAAGGAACGCGCGCCTTCCGTCCCACGGCGTGCTGCGCACGGCAGTCGCCCTCTCCCGCACAACGCGTATTTAGTCTTCCGGTTCAACGTCGACGGCTTTCCAAACTTACCACCTTCCTATCACCACTGATCGCAAGGATCACGCCCGACGCCCGGCCAACAGAAGGTAAAGAGATCACACTCCAACTAGAGGCAATCACTTATTTGATATCTTCCAGGGTTTCGTATCGTGAAGCCGCTTCTGCTTCACGTACAAAGATCGACCTCGCGATACTTGCCTAGAAGGTCGCGTGCGCAGCAATAAAAGAAAACACCCAAACCATACGACATCTAGGAGTCCATTTCCACCGTCAGAAAAGATGTCTCAACTTCCAAACCAACCGGCACCTGCTTCCCTGCCGGTAGATGAGGACTGTCTCAACCACACGGATAGCGTCAAACGTGAACTGCTTTCACTTCTCCCGACTGAAATCCTGGACCGGATTCTCATCAGAGTGATTCAGGAATCGTACGAACACCTGGCTACCACAGGCCCCCCCTCTGGCACAGACTTGCCCTCGTCTCTTGTGGCACAGGCCTCGACTGCCGGACAAACTCAGGCAGGAGCCCAGCACAACCTCCCCACGGTCGTTTTTCGGACCACGAGCGACTTCGCCATGAGGCTCAAGTCAGGTGTTCGGGATTTATTTGCCCACACCCTGGCCATCAATGCGACTCTCTGCGAAAACCAAGCCGCAATCGATACCTTGAACAATGCCGCACGAGAGACCTACGCTCTGGTCGAGATGATGGAGGGTATTCTTGAAGAGCAGGCTAGCTTGGTCATCACCATCAACCAGCAGAAAACCGACATGACCGAAGCCATGCGTCACGTCGGAAACGCAGCCAGGCAGCTTGACATCGCGACCACAATGCTTGCAAACTTGGCCCTCCAGCCGTCCGACTAGACCCTTAAGCGCGCGCATCGATCTGGCGGCTCTAACGTGGACAATGGAATCAAGAGGCACAAAAGGGGATTCACATGCAGATAGAGTACAGCTCAACAATGCAAAGGATGAACCCTGATAACGCATGATGTGTCCATAATTCATTACCTATAATGCCTATCCATTGACATAAGGCTCGTGATTTACATGCTCCCATAGATAAAGTGCATGTGTCTGCCGGGGTGCGATACAACACTCAGTCAGTCGAACCCAGCCGCCTCGCCCGTTTGTCACGCGCATAGATGACCGTGGGCTTGCCCGCACCCGGACTCCTCCGGCTGATGTCAAACAGTTCCGTGGCGATGACAAGTTCCCCGAGCTTGGCGAACCCGTATGTTCGAGGATCAAAGTCGGGATGCTGCTTCGTGATGAGCTCGCCAACATTGGCGAGGTTGGCCCAACCCTCCTCATCCGATGCCCCCTCGATGGCCATGCGCAGCTGCTTTGCGAGCCGAGCATCGACCTGAATCGCGGCAGTCGGTGCAGGCGACTTGTGGATCGGGACGGTTATGTTGTTGCTCGGTTTGGCTGTGCCGCTCGACGTCGGCTGCCGCGGGGCGGTGAGCTGCTCATCGTTGTAGAGGATGTTCTCTAAGTGGATGAACTTGTCGCATGCCGCAACGAAAGGCTTGGGCGTCTTACGCTCCCCAAAGCCATACACGACGAGGCCCGACTCGCGGATACGGGCCGCCAGCCGGGTAAAGTCGCTGTCACTAGAAGCGAGGCAAAAGCCGTCGAAGCGGTTCGTATAGAGGAGGTCCATGGCGTCGATGATCATGGCCGAGTCGGTCGCGTTCTTGCCTTGCGTGTAGGCGAACTGCTGCACGGGCTGGATCGACTGCGTGAGGAGCTTCTCCTTCCAGCCCTTGAGGCTGTTGCCTGTCCAGTCGCCGTAGGCCCGTCGAGCAAACGCCGTGCCAAACTTGGCGACTTCTGCAAGGAGGGGCTCAGCCATGCTGGGCGCTATATTGTCGGCGTCAATAAGCACGGCGAGCTTTACGGTCGCTTCTGAAGCCATCGTGCGTTTTCACAGTCTTATGAGACCTGAGTTGGCGAGTTGTAGCATCTGGAAAGAGCTTCAGGTTGGGAATCGCGGGCGAAAGTTCGTCTCTGGCTCGACGCCATGTCATGCAGCTGCAGGGCATGATTGGTTTCTGCGCCAGAACAGGCCTGCAGACGGCAGTAAGTGGGGCACCATCAAGGTGAGGGTGCGTAAAACCGAGGTGGTGAAGGAGAGCTCCTAACGTGCAGCCAGATTATCTTGTGCAGTGATGCCGCGAATCCCATTTTTTGTGCCATATGACGTGGGCTCGAACCGACCCGAATGCAGAAACAACCGGATTGCCTCGATAGCGACAAGGTGCAAACCCATCGACAGACGTGAGCTCTCGTTTCTTTCGTGAATGCAGTGTCAGTGCATCAAGACAGTGAAGAGCTGCTGTCCTAGATTGATATGAGAGTTGACAACGTGACAGTCGTCCAATCCCTCTCTTCACTACGACGACATTCCGGTGAACTGCTGAGATAGAAGCCGACCATCTTGCACTTCATTGAACTAAGTGGCCGTAATACTGCTGAAATGTTTGGTGTTCCGGCGTCGCGTGCTATGAGTTTATGGACATCGGTTCCTGGGCATGTCCAGTCTGTTAGGCGGTGATGCCTTTGCTCCATACCATAATCACCGCCAACGGTGGGCTTGACTGTGACAAAAGCCATGTTCCGGGGCATGATCTAGGCGTCGTGTTGCCTGGATAATGAGGCGGTATAGGCTCGCCAGACGCTGTTTCGATAATGGCATCAGACTGTCGAGCGAAACGCAGCGCCCAGGCAAGCTTGGGAGTATGAGATTCTGCCTCCTGGTTTCGGAGCCGGTGCCATTGGCCAGATTCTCCCAGTGATCATTCCTTTGGCGTATCATGGCACAAGCTGGAACGGGTCCAATGTATCCACGGATGATATCTAAGTCGAGCTGCCGAGGAGACGCTCCCAAATATGTCGTACTTTGTGCGTGTGTGTTCTTCGTGGAGTAGTGACTAGTATCGTCAGTTCCCAAAAGCTTGGGGGTCGTTCTACCGCTTGCAGAGCTCGCGATGGCCCAGTCGAGCAAGGTAAAGTGAACATTTTGAGGTCCGCCGTGGTTCGAACAATCTCCATTCTCCGTACTACCATATGTACACGGCTCGCTGCGCATCCCAGCGCATCAGAGCGCAGTCTCTGATCTTGTCACTCCCTCTCTGACCATCCGTCTCCGCGGCATTGTCCTGGTCTTCATTCACCCCAAACGTCCCCCCATATCTCCTTTCGGTGGAATCCGTCTATTTCGTCTTCTCCGGCGCGACAGCGAACGTGGGTCGGACAAACCTGTCCAGGGTTAGCACACTTCCCTCCTTCAAAGGGTTGTCTCCAATCCTACCTGTCCGTGTGGTACACGCGCGTGTTCTCGCCCAGCAGCTCCTTCTCGCGCGCCTGGTCGGCGTGCCATCGGCGGATCTGGTCGCGGTCCTCCTCAGCCTGGAGGAGGGGGATGAGGTGGATGCGCGCCCACATCTTCTCGCGGGCGAGCTCGCTGTTCAAAGGGTTAGCCGGAGTCTCGAGGGGGGTGATGCCGTGACAGATTGCCCGGTAGCCAGGGGGACGTACTTGGCCTCGCGGATACCCTTGATCAGCTTGTACCAGCCGTAGCCCATGACGGCGCCCATTCCGAGGAGGAGGATTCCAGGACGGAAGCCGCGGGCGGGCAGGTTACGCTGGGATTGTTAGCCGGCGAGTCCGAGGTATGGGGGTCGTCTGGCGGCTTAAACGACGGCTCAAATGGGTAATCATTTCTGAA
This sequence comes from Verticillium albo-atrum, assembly GCA_002851705.1. NCBI lineage: Eukaryota > Fungi > Ascomycota > Sordariomycetes > Glomerellales > Plectosphaerellaceae > Verticillium > Verticillium albo-atrum. Next base: position 1,898,466 of record NMXJ01000008.1, read on the forward strand.
AAGGAGTCGGCTCCCAGATTGATCTCAATTGGCCTCGCAAGCAGCGTGACGGGGTCGGTCGGCACCCACCTTGTACTGGACGGCGTTGTAGCCGCCCACGGGCGGCATGTCCTGGGGCATTGTGGCGGTGTTTCGCTGTCGCGGATCTCTCGAGGGGTCGGTCGGTATCGGGGTTCGGAGGAAGCGCAGTCGATGCGGCGCAATCGGGGAGGGCAATTGGCTGGAGGGGAGGTCGTGATGCTGGTGATGGTGATTGACGATGGAGGTTGAGCTTGCCTCTGAGGTTGTTTTCGGGATTACATAAGGAGCGCGCTGATTGGGCCATCGGTCCGGGGAGGTCCACCATGGATGTGCACTCCCCAAAGCCTCACCGGCTCACCGAGGGGAAGCTCGACGGGATTCTTAGCAAGTGTCGTGGCCAAGGGAAGTCGACTCGGGTGGTCTCGAATTCAGTAGAGAGTTTCATGAGGATGTACTTAGATTTTGACCCGTCTGGTATGAGGATCACTGATGATGCCGTGTAACTTCCAGCAAACTAACCATTTTGTGACTGTCCACCACAACTATTAATTCGAGCATTCTAACGATTAGAAAGAGGATGACATCGACCACAAGCACGAAATGGACTGGAAACATCAAAATCAGTCATAAATGCTCCATTACTTTAGATCAATTTGTTTATTCATCCAAAAGGCTCCTTGAGATGGACCTATGCGAAGATGTTGCCCGAGTTGGCACCTATGGCCTGACACTCACTCTCAGACCACGCGCAACAACCCGCGATGCTCAGAAAGCTCGACAGGACTACCGAGCTGTCTCTCTCTTGACAGAAAAAAGCAACTGGAAAACAATCTCTTTCTTTGTGACTGCTGTGAGGAAGCGCTGGGGCCTAAAACTGTGACCGCGTACCACCAGGCTTGAGGCGTGGTATGAGACTCTCTATATCTGTCTGGTAGTTTTCAAAACCTCGCCTGGTTCGAACCGAGCATTACATCATTCCGTATAGATAGTCAGATGAAATCAACCCATCTTCGCCTCATGTCATGGTCACAAGCAAGACCGCATGCTCCCACCAGACAACTCGGACTACCCCGCAGTGACGCAGGCGTTCTCGCGAGCAACGCTCACCGTCGCGTGGGAACCAATGTTCAAGCACTCGAGATCGAACTCACGGTTCGATAGTCATCCACAGAAGGTGTGTATAGCACATGTAGGCCAACTGCGTTGGTTTTGACTTGCAGAACTCTAACGAGACTGCCAGCCGCCTCTTCCCATACCTCAGCCCAGGACCCGCGTGTGGCATTGACCGACGTTCGGATTCTCGGCCACGACTCAGCGAATACCGTAGACTTTTTTTCTCCAACTGTATTGGGCAACAATCACCTGCAAACACATCACGGACACAGTCAAACCCCGTCACAGATATCACAGACGAACCTTATTTAGGTAATACAACATACCACATGGTATCTCAATCATACATCTACATCTGCACGCTTGAACACCTAATTGAACAGTTCAACGCCCCTAGAAGCCAAGCCAAACGCCCGCGCCGTGCCCCTGCCGTGCCATGCCATGTCTGCCCGCTTGCTTGCTTGCTGCGTGAGCTGGGTATAAACCGAATGAACCGTAGCCAACACCGAGCCAAAAACGACCCGCGTGCCTCCATCACCCGAAGGCTGCCATCGGCGTCCTCTAGCTAGCGGCGGCGGCGAGCTCCTTCTCCATCTCGGCCTCCATCGCCGCTTCGAGGTCGAGGTCGTCCGTGTCGGCCTGGCTGTCGGCCTGGCTGGCCCCGTTGGTGAACGCAACGTTGTCCTCGTCACCCGTCACCTGCGGCGTGGGCAGGCTGCTCGACTCGGCCGTTTCCTCGCCTCCGCCACCGCCCGATGTGCGGACGGCGCTGAGTTTTGACGCGCCGCGGTCCTTGGCCACGCGTTGCCGCTTCGCGAGCGCCGACCCGTCTTCCGACTCGCCGTCGTCATCCTCGGCCTTGCGTTTTGTGCCGGAATGAGAAGTTGACTCGGCGTCCGAGGCGTCCGCGACTGAGGCGTCGTCATCGGCCCGAGACTCTCCGTCACTGGCCTCGGAGTCGCTGTCGCCGGTCTCCAAGAAGTCTGCGAGCTCGTCGTCGACGCTACCCCAATTGAACCCATTGAGCGTTATGATGGGGCTCATGGGGCCATTGTCCTCGGGTGCGAAGTCTTCATCGCCGTCGTCCGAGTCGTCCTCCAGCGTCTGCTCCTCGCCGTCCATACCCAGCAGCCGCAGCGTTGGCCGTCCGTCTTCGGACGCTGTGTCTTCCGCCGCGCCATTGTGTCTCCGCTGGTGCGGCTCCACGTCGATGATGTATGGTGTCTCGTCGACATGTTTCCACTGGCTCAGGCTGTCTGACAGCCAATTTTGGTTGACGATCTTGATACTGGAGATGCGCGACGCCTGCTTCACCTTTTGCGTTCCCGTTCGCGCTGCGGCCACCACGAGGTGGGTCACTCTCCTGGACACCCGCGTCTGGATCTCTGCGCCATAGCTCATAGCCTGCAGCCCAATCTCGGACTGCGTGACATCAATGCCGAGCGGCACCAGGCCAGACAGCACGATAACGGTGTCCTGGAGGACCTTAGCCTTCAAGTCGTCGAGCACTTCTCCAACGTCCGGTACCATCGAAAGGTCGACACCGTCATCGTATGACGCCTTGCGGGGCTTGTCGTGCGAAGGTGCTTGCCTCGGGGGCGAATCTCGGCGCGAGGCGCGGCGGGCATCGTACATCTCGAAAAAGTCGCCGTGGAGTCGCGTAAGGTGCGACTGGAGGAACTGGAGCTCCCCGTCATCGTCGCGCAGGACCTGGGCACGATGTACGGGCTCGCTATCTTCTTCCGGAGTCGCTTTTTCCTTCTCTTCCTTCTCCTTGTCAAGGACCTCCTGCATATGCGCCAGAGGACGTTCCTTAATCTGCTGCTCCAGCGACCGTGCTTGCTCCTGCGTCTGTTCGGCCTGCAGTTTCTTGTCGTTTCCGCTCGACATGCTGACGAGCTCGTCGAGGGCAGATGGTTTGGATGGGACCTGGGGTTGGGCCTGTTCGGGGGTAATGTCGGTGGAGGCGTTGGCGGCCGTCTTGCCGTTGGGGATCTCGACAGGCGCGGGAAGAATGTCCCGACGCTTGGGTAGGAAGCTCGAGTTGATATCGCCGATGCCCTTGAAAAAGTCGTAGGGAACCACCTTGATGAGGTTGGGGCGGTTGCGAGGCCAGACGTCGGCGCGATCGTCGATGATGACGACCATGTTTGTGCTCACGGGGAACAGACGCTGCAGGCTCTTTGATGTGATGCTACCGTTCTCATCACGGCTAATGACGCGGTTGCCGAAGAGCTTCTGCTGGGGATCGACAATCTTGGCAATATTCAACGCATACGCGCGTGTGCCCATGGTGTAGACGTGCAGCTCGTACAGCTCTGCGACCTTCTCGAGGAACTCCCTCAATCCGGGTCGCATCTTGATGTAGTACCAACAGCCTTGCGTGACGCCGCGGGGACCCTCGTCGTTCAGCTGGAACTTCTGCACGTCCTTGACTGCCTCGTAATTCGGGTTTTCGGGATCATTCATCCACTCGCCGACGGTGGGTTCGATGCAGGCGTGGATGATGGTCTGGTCGAGATCGACGACGAGACTCAGCTTGCGCTGGCGCAGAAGACGCCGTTGGGCGTCGTGCTCGGCGCGGGCGGCCATGTCGTTGCTGACCATGAGCCCGGTCTGGTCGTGGGTCATGTTGACGGTCGCGCGGTCCGTGTCGATCTGGTCGCTGGCCCAGTTGACCTCGGTCATGTCCTGGCCGCAGACGGCGCAGAGGCCGTGGAACTGGATGGCGTGTTCGCAGGGCTCATCGACCTCCATGCAGGGCATGTCGCGTACTATGACGTCGCCCTCGCGCAGGCGCCATCCCTGGAGGGTGCCATCGACGGGGCTGGCCCATTCGCTGATGGCGGTTTGTTCTTCTAGTTTGAGGTTGTCGGAGAACTGATCGCCGACTTCCTTCATAAACTTGAAGGAGTATTCGAGAACGGTGTCTTGCTTCTTGACCCGATCGCCGGTGGACTTGAGAAGCTTCGTGATGGTGATGGGATAGCGCAGGCGCGCGCCGAGCGAGAGGAGTTTGCCCATTCTGGCGTGCGTTAGAGAAGAAAGGAAAGAAGAGGGGGAAAGAGGGCGCGTGGAAGAGGAGGAGAGCTGCGTGCGAGTGAAGCAGAGGTAGCGTACTCAAGAGGCACCCCTAGTATTGGTCAAAGTAGGTAACGGTGCGGCCTCCAATCCCATGGCACCGAGGCGCGTCGTGACGAGGGTGGGGTGGAGCAGCTTGGGGACAAGACGCGGTCGTCAGGTCGTGCCAGCTGATGGTGTATCGATGAGAGGGTGGAGGAGAAGAGTGGAATTGGTGTCGAGGGAGGACAGGCAATATCGCAATGATAAAATTGTATCGATGGGCGCTCGAAGGATAGCTAGTCGTGAAAGAGCTGGTGATGATGTCTCGGTCTGGACCTTCGAAGCTTTGGGGGGTTTTAAGTGGTAGCGGAAAGGCGGAAGAGCGCGGGACGGGGGTAGAGATGTGGGGAGCTCCCTCGTTCGTGTGCGTCTGCGTGTGCGTCTGCGTGTGCGTCTGGTGAGCCACACGCTGTGCTGTGTGGCGGGCTGCAAACGGAAACGGGGCGGTGGTATGATGTTCCGGACGGTCGGTAGACGGACGGGTGAAGGTGGGGCTCAGTGTGGAGCCGAGGTGGATGTACAAGACAAGATGGCGGGCCTGGGCAAGGAACCTGTGACCTGAGGAGGACGAGTGAGTCAAACTTAAGTCCCTACGACTCGTCAAAGAAAAAATGTCCGGTATGTGCTGGTCCGTGGCTGTTCTTTGTGCCACGAGGTCGCACCGCCTTTGATGCGAAAGGAGTCGGGTGGTGGCGTGGTACCGTGGTACCGTGGAATGGAATGATGGAGTGGATGTCGGTTCGGTTACGTGACGTGACGTGAGGCACAAGGAGCATCAATTGGCGGCCGGCCCGGGTCATAGTGGCCATTGGGGGGTGGGATGGCCGGCCTTTTGTACCTGCCAGTGCCAGTGCCAGTGCCTGCGCCTTGCAGCGTCCGGCGCTGGAGCTCAAGCTGCCAGTGGTCAGCGGTCAGTGGTGCGTGCAGTGGTGTACTGGTGCAGTGGGACGTGCTGTGGTGGGGCGCATGATGTGACCCGGGTTTTTGTGGACGGCTGACGGCAGATGGTTGGCAGCTGGAGGCTGCCTTGGTGGGCGGTGGTAGGCCGACCATCGTGACTGACTGCATCGCTGCATCACCGCAGGTGGGGATGTGATGTGAAGTTGCTCGACTGGTTTCACGACAGGGTCGTCGGAAGCCGGGGCATAGTGCATGGTGCATAGTGCCGGCGTCAGTACCCGTTCGACTTGAAATTCCCCAGTCGCTCCGAGGCCGGTGGGACAAGCCTGCGTGGTGCCTACTTGGACATACTCTAATGCATGCCTCGCGAGTCTAGTCTGCTCCCAAGTCTCTCGCTTCATGATGAAGGACAAAGAGACCAGCTAACATTTTCAAACCATGCTTCGGGCATCAACATTGAAATCGTATACTGTTGTCTTTGACACCATAAAAAGCTTTTGACTACCTGCTCCTTTGACTGAGGCTCCTCCTCGGCCCGAGGCAGCAGCCATCTAGGTGTTGAGCATCTCATACATGTTCGTTGACCGCGCAATACGTATTTCATCTCGACAAACTCCGCGGATGCCGCCCAAGTATCAGTCCTAGCTACATCTATAATAAGCCGTGATATTGGAGGGCTTCTCGTGACCAAATGTTGCAGATGATGGTTTGCCTTGTCGAGTATTCACGTTGGCAAACTGCAGTCGTTATTTTGTGCTAAAATATGATACTGAACAATTGACTTTTCGTAAATTCTTCACGCCACCACATCGGAAAGACGTGAATAGTACAGAAATTGTTTTTTAAGCTCAAGAACTTCCTACACAAAATTTCCCTGACTCATTTCTTCACCGGTCGGCTTGTCGATACCTAACCAGCTCGACACCCCGTCAGGGTCGTCAACTTCCGGAAGACGAGAGCGCTGGCCAAGAACATGACCAGGCCAACTTGTCATAGGGCAGTCAGATATCATCCAGGTGATCGCTGACATCTTCTCACCAGGCACATGCAACCTTGTAAGCTTGGATGGGCTCGATTTCAATTGACCTCACTTATTGGTCACAGGCGGCTGCCTGACCACTTCTGGAGGTCGTCAGGGCATGCATTTTGCCACACATCAGGCCGCCGCCCTCGCGACAACCACTACCACATCGCCACGACCGCAGAGTCATCGAGGAGTCATGCCTGGCTAGCTTTCCATTTGTTCCAGGTCAAGATTCAATCAAACGTTCTCCTCAATCCATTGGTGTGCCTGGTTCACCAGATCAGTCATATCCTCAGGCAGAAGCATGCACGCGATCAGGCAGAAGCTCACGACACCAATCCAAGTATCACGAGCGGAACGCGTCGTATTCGATTGAACAGTCAAGTCATCATCATCATTACATCCATCGCATGAGGTATCCGAAGCCAGACCAGCCGCCCATCCGCAACGCCATTTATCCTACACGGCCCGAGCGCCAGTCCTCATGCCACCTGCACGAGCTTGAATCCTTCGCCCACAACCCTCGCGATCTCCTCGTTCTTGTGTGGTAGCAGGCCTAGTGCGAACGCAACGTCGTTCCACTGCCTCTCTGTGTCGCAGCGCGCCAGTCGCGCCGCCAGCTTGTCGGCCAACTGCCGCGCGTGCTTGTCCTTCTCCACGAATCCGAGCAGGAACCGCACGATTCGGCGGAAGCTCTCCTCGCCCAGGCCCTTCTCCGCCGACAACAGGCTGAACATGTCGACAAAGTGATTGTAGACGGCGTTGTCCTTGGTGCTGAGCTCCGTGAAGAACATGCGTGCCAGGTCGGCGATGCGCCTGTCCGTATCCTCGAGACACTTGGCCATCTCGCCGAGCTGACCCTTGACCTTGACCTGTCCTGCCAGGATGAGGAACGTCAAGGTCATCAGGCACGTCCGCTTGACGGACTGATCGCTGTCCGCGAGACGGCGGTACAGGAAGTCGGTGTTCTCGTCGATCAGGTGGTTGAAGCACACAGCCATGTCGCCCAGCGCGATAACAGCGTTGGACCGCACCGTCGCGTCTGTGGAGCGCTCCATGATGGTGATGAGAAGAGGCAGGTTCGCCTCGCAGTACTCGGAGCTGACGCACATGAGTTTGGCCAGACACAAAGTTGCCGCGGCCTGAAGACCCTTATCCGCATATGTCGTGTTGTTGGCGCAAATCTCTGACACCAACGGGCCGAACTGCGCCAGCAGAGCATTGGCTCCGAAGAGAAGCTCCCGCTCGCGAATGTGCGCCATGGCCTCAGTGAAGTCGTCTTCCGTCGTGCCGCCGATGAGGTCAAGATCATCAGGTTCCTCAGCCTTATCCTTCTTGGCTGCCGGGTCGGCCTTGGATGTCTTGTCCTTCTCGAGATCCTGCTTCCGACGCTTGAAGTCAAGCTCGCATAGTTCAAGGTGCACAATCTGCTTGATGGCGACGTGGCCGACAATGAATAACAGCTGTGAGAGGCCAATGGCGGCATCTCGCTTTTTGGGCTGCGACAGCACGGTCTGATTACCGTCGGCATCGATGCCTTGGGTCATCATCTGCGTCTCATCCCGCGAGCTCGGTCGCGACTGCGGTGCAAACACCTGCTTCGTCTTACGCCTGATGATATCTGAACAGAGAATATCGGGATGCTTCGAGATGGCGTAAATGGCGTTGATGGCCTGCTCTGTCATGCCGTACCACTCCTTGCTCTCGGAAGAGACCTCGGTGATGGCAGCAAGTTTGCCCAGCACGGCGTGGTCGTTGGGCAGACGCGAAAACTTGACGGGCGAGTCCTTAGCCTGCCGACCTGTTGGGTTGATCCTGCGCAGCGCGATGCAAGTGAACTTGGCGAGCTGTAAGTCCGCCCTTCCGTGTCCACCAAGACCAGTGCGAAGCATGGTCTCCATCTCGCCCACAACGATTTCGGGGTTCGCCGTTGCCAGCATGCCCAGCACGATGATGGCACCACGTCGCTGGGTACGCGAGATTTCGCGCTTCTGCACGCCATACACCTGCCACAGCTTCGCGATGACATACTCAGGGATGAGGCCACCCTTCATCATGGTTGCTAGGAGTTGCTCGAGCGATGTCAGCTCAGCTGGCGTCGCACCAAACGTCAAACTGATCATGTTGCGTGCGATGTAGTTGGAAGCGTCATTCGGGCTGAAAGATTCAGGGGCTTCGAAGAAGAGCCTCTTGTAGCAGTCGATGAGGTGGCTTTGCACACCCTTGCCCTCGTCGCTGTTGCCCTTGGTCCAGATCAGGCGCAGCATCCTCCGGATGCCAACCTTGTTCTGCTCAATGTTGTAGGCGTCGCCGACCTCGAAGTAGTCCATGGCCTCGATGACTTCGCTCTTGTTCTTGGAGCCGAGGAGCTGGCAGATGGTGCCGGTGGCCTCGTGGAGGACGTCAATGAACCTCAGGGCCTCGCTGTAGTACCTCTTGGTGAGGCCAAGCTTCTCGATAGCCTCAGACGTGGCAGCCTCCTCACGCGCCTTTTGCACAGCGGCGAACCTCTCCTCGTCCGTCATGGTTGTGGGCTTCTTTTGAGGGGACTCGGGCATCTGGGTAGCGTCGTCGAGGAGCTCAGGATCGACAGTCGTGTTCGCGTTGTTCTCGCCGAGGCCAGGGGCACCCTCAGGCGGCTTCAGCGAGTTGAGCTCTTCGTCGACCTTGTCGAGGCGTGCCTGCCACTCCTTGCGAGACAGCTGGGCACCGTGCATGACGGTGAAAGGATGCGTCTTGATCAGAGCGCCGAGTAGCTTGATGGCGTTGCGCCTGACGTTGCTGCTCTTGTCTTCCAGACTGCGGCAGGCCAGCTCGGCCGCCTTTTGCCTGCGCTTGGGGAACTTCTGCTCGAGATCACAAATCTTGACGTAGACCTGAATGGCGCGGCATCGACAGTAGGGGTTGATGTCGAGGAAGCGCTCCTCGAGGACGTCGAAGAAGGCGTTCAGCTGAGACTTGTGGTTTTCGCCGCGTTCCTCCTGGCGCGTGAGATGCGCCACCATGTTACCGCAGACCTCAATCAGGGAGCAGCGCAGAGTGTAAGACTAGATAATCCATTAGTGACCCGCAAGAAGGCTGCTGAATGTTGACGTACCTCGCTGTCGAGTTGCTTCGCAAGCATCGTCATCTGCTTGATTACCAGCCGCGGCGCCAGCTCGGAAAGTTTGACGATGAACTGGGAGACGGACTTGGGGCCCTTCGTGTCGTTGCTGTTGAACTCCTTGTTACTGAGCTCACGCAGAATCTCGTCGGCCAGCTGGGGGTAGTCGTAGGTCTCGGCGAGAATGTGTAGGAACTCGGCCATAGGCTCCGAGAGATGCTCGAAATAGGTCAGATTCTGCACAATGTTGATTTGTGCGGCTGTTTGACGTTAGGATCTTGTTACCCTCCCATTGACCCTGTCAACATACCATAGCCATGGCCGTGATGCTTGACGGCCATGCAGAGCACTTTGAAAGCGTGCATGCGGATAGAGGTGCTCTTGACGCGCTGTTCGCTCTCGAGGACCAGGTAGACGGGTCTCGTGAGAAGTCCGATGAAGGTATCGCGCTCCGAGGTGGTCAGGAAGATCTTGGACAGCTTGAGCTTCAGGACCTTGCACATGGTGTCAAGGGCAGCCTGCAGCTGAGCCGATGAATCCCAGACGGCATCCTGACCCTTCGGCGCGTTCTTCTTCGGCTTGCCGCGGCCACGGGCGACGGGCTGGGCGGAGGACTTCTCGGCGGCTTTTGTCTCGACGGCGGCGACGGTCCACTGCAGCAGGAAGCCGTAGACCTCGAGAAGGTGCTTGTGGTGGGCGAGTGTCTCCTGGTCGTCGGGAGACTCGAGGTCGTGGAGGATGGCGTCAGCCTCGGCGCCGAGGCCGGACATGACGAGGTCGAAGAGCTTGCTCAAGGCATGAGTCGGAAGGTAGGACGTATATCTGGAGAGATTGAATAGCTCAGAAACTGCATCATGCGAATCCCGCGCGGGCCGGCCGGCGGCGGAGGGAGTAGAAGTGGAAGTGGAAGTGGAAGTGGAAGTGGAAGTGGAAGTGGAAGTGGAAGAAGGGATAGAAGGGGTAGAAGAGGAGGAAGGGAAGAGAGAGTGATCGGGGGAGGTGGGTGCACACTTTAGGAGGAACTGCAGCGAGTCCATGTAGGAGGCGCGCGTGATGGCCTCGGGGTTCTCGGCGACGGCATCGACGATGGGGTTGAGGACGGGGTCGATGACCGCATTCGTCAGGGCGTCGGGCTCATTTTCGCAATCGAAGAGGGCGCCGTCAGCCTCTGGCGTAGGGATCGAGGCCGGGTCACTCATGTAGTGTTTCAGAGCCTCGTTGATGTCGAAGGTGATGGACTCCATGGCCATGGTTGGTGGTGATATTGTGCCCCTGGGGCGGGGGGGAGAGAGAGGGGGGGAGGAGGAGGAGGAGGAGGAGGGAGGGAACAAGATGTTGTCGCAAAGAAAGGCGCGGGGTGGTGTGTAGGTGTAGAAGGGAAAGGAATGAAGAAACAAAGACCTTGCGGTCGAAACTTGCGCCGACTAGGCCGAACTTTGCGTGCTGGGCTGGTGGGATGGAGTGTGGTGGGAAGGGGGGGAGGCCAGCCCTTTCTAAGGTGAGGTATGGTGAGGTGGTGGTGAGGACGAGGATTGTTGTGGTGGGCAGGCGGTGATGCGATAGTGGATGCGCCTGGCAACGACTGTTTTTGTTTTCTTCGACGCGCCCCCCGCATTGGCTGCTGCACGCGCTGAACGCCGCTGCTGCTGCTGCAGGCCTGCAGTCACCAGGAACGCCCCACCACCACCAGCATTTGGACCCCTCTACTCCACACCGACACGATGGAATCCATCAACTCGACTTTGGCCATGCGTACCTAGGGGAAAGCTGACAAACTGCACGCACCAAAACATTCCAGTCTTCTCGATACCCTCCATTGCTGTTATACCGTCAAAGTCAATTCCCAGCTAGCACCACCCAATTGTCCTGTGATATACCCAAGGGTACGAGCGAGGCACACGATCTCGACCTTCCCTTTTACCTCCCATCCACAAGACACACACCATGACGGCTGTCCGGCGACGCGCTGGCGATGCCTTTGAGATCCACGAGGATGTGCCGCGCACCGAAGACACAGAGATGATGGCCGAGTCCGAGCTCCGCACCGAAGAGGAGGCGCCCGAGGAGGAAGACCCGGAGGAGGCAGAGGATGACAACTCGTCAGAAAGCTCAGAGGAAAACAACGTCGACTCGGGTGTCCAGCACGAAATGGAAAAGTTGCAGGATAGCTTTCCTGGCTTCCGTGACAAGTACCGTCTAATCAAGCGCATTGGCGAAGGTGACATTCCCCAGGTTCTCGTCCTGTCGTGTAACCCTAGCTGACCGACCATCCAGGCACCTTCTCGACCGTCTACAAAGCCGAGGACATACTCTACGAGACATACGACAACGACTGGGACGTCGACCGAGATCGTCAACAAGAACGAGACCGATACGGCCAGCCCCGGCGGCGCGCTCGCTTCGTCGCCATCAAGAAGATCTACGTCACCTCCTCACCATCCCGAATCCTCAACGAGCTCGAGCTGCTGCACGACCTCCGCAACTGTCCCTCCGTCTGCCCTCTCATCACCGCTTTCCGCTGCACCGACCAGGTCGTCGCCATCCTGCCGTACTTCCGCCACGAGGACTTTCGTGACTACTTCCGCCAGATGAAGATTCCCGACATGGTCATCTACCTGCGCTCCCTCTTCCTGGCCCTTGCTTCCGTGCACGACCATCGCATCCTGCACCGCGACATCAAGCCCACCAACTTCCTCTACGACCCCACCACCCGCCGCGGTGTCCTCGTCGATTTCGGCCTCGCCGAGCGCGAGGGCGTCGACGCAAAGCCATGTCTCTGCCACGAGCAGTACGCCACCCGCCGCTCACGCCTGGCCAACAGCGCCGCCGCCCAGAACGGACCGCAGACGGGGTACCCCAAGAACGACACGCGCCCCTCGCGCCGCGCCAACCGTGCTGGCACGCGTGGCTTCCGCGCCCCCGAGGTCCTCTTCAAGTGCACGGAGCAGACGACCAAGATCGACATCTGGAGCGCCGGCGTCATCCTGCTGACCATCCTGAGCAAGAGGTTCCCCTTCTTCAACAGCGCTGACGACGTTGAAGCCATGATTGAGATTGGGACCATGTTTGGCGCCAAGAAGATGCGCGCGGCGGGTGCTCTGCACGGGTGCATGTTCGAGACGAACATCCCGACCATCGGCATCAGTGGGTTCTCACTGGAGAAACTCGTGCTGTGGTCAACATGTCGCTCGCCCAATGACCGCGAGGGCGACCCCAAGGGTCAGCCGCTGAACGAGGAGGAGAAGCTGGCGGTCAGCTTCCTGGAGAGGTGTATGGACTTGGATCCGGCGAAGAGGATCAGTGCCGAGGAGGCTCTGGCGCATCCCTTCTTGGCCGGACCGGACGCGTTGTCAGAAGGGGACGACGACGAGATGAACTTGGTGGCATAGGGTGATGATCTGGGATGAGGCATAATATCACATGGGAATAAATCTTTGTACGGCATAGACACCACTGGCATGGCGCAGGAGGCAGGAGGCATCATTATTAGACGGCCTGAACGGTCATTGGTACGACAGGCTGGAAGTAACCACCAATACATTAATCATGATCATGTCCTACATCCGAACCAGACGACCGTGGACAGGGTAAGGGCAGGCATGGAGAGGGGGCTGGGGGCGTAGCAGAAGATCAACCCTTTTTTCATTCGGTTTAACTCCATGGAAGTCAAGTCCCTTCATGCAATGCGCGAGAAGCCATCCCAGGCCCGGTTCCTTGAAATTTCCATTCCACCGGCTCTGAAGTGACAATGACAAGAAAAGAGGGGCGGTTATGTTGCTGGTTCTCAGTTCCGCCGACCCGTGGGAGCTGGCTTGCGAACGCGGCGTGCCGTCGTCCGCGCTCCCCTACCCCGTGATATTGTCCGTCCGTCCCTCCGCGCAGGCTTGTTTTCCCGTTCCCCATCCGTTTTCCCGGCTAGTCATATCTATGCGACGAGCTGGACAACACCGCCGGCCTCGGTGATCTTCTTCTCAGCCTGGATGCATGTTAGTGGCTGTTGACGGGGGACACATGGGGCGGCAGATACGTACCAGCTTGCTGACCCACCTGGCCTTGACGACGAGGGGGATCTCGGGGATGCGGCCCTTGCCGAGCAGCTTGGAGTAGCCGAAGGGCAGGAGGTCGATGACGGGGATGGTGTCCTTCTTCTCGCCAGAGATGTAGGCGTCACGCTGCTCAACGGGGACGAGCGACCACAGCTTGTCGAGGTTGACGACGGGCTTCCAGAAGTGGCTGCGAGGGGTTAGCGGGGTCGTCGTCAAAGGGATTTTTTTCTCGTTTCGCTCGGTCGATGTGCTTTGTGGTCGTGGACGGGAGATTGGTGTCGGGTCCCAGCTCTGCTCAACCTGTCTCCAAGCTCTTGCACAGTGGAACATGGTCTGTCCCCTCTGTCATGCCTTGCCCTGTCCCATTGTCCGATCGCCCACAATCCTCCAAAGCACATCGTCGAGTTCGAGATCGGGGTTCACGTACTTCTGCTGCTTGTGGAAGTAGCGCATACCGACCTTACCGAAGTAACCAGGGTGGTACTTGTCAAGGTTGGTACGGTGGTGGTGCTGACCACCGGCCATACCACGACCACCGGGATGCTTGCGGTGCTTGCCGACACGTCCGTGACCGGCGGACACGTGGCCGCGGCTGTGATGAACGAGTTAGTGATGCTGTTCCATGGTGTTGTACGTTTTCCCTCCCTCGAGGTCTCGTCCTGGTCCCAGGTCTGGCGATGATGTCCGCGCTTCCCAACTCTTGCCGCAAAGTCGCAGATGATGTTGCGCTGCGCTCTTTCGACGACCAGACCGGTTCCAATCCGACGCTCGAGTCTCAGGGAATTCGAGGGGCAACAACGTACTGCTTGCGGGTCTTCGAGAGGCGGGTAGGCATGGCGACGGTGTGTGGTGAGTCGCACTGCTGTGGTTAGTGAAGTCTCGTCGATGTTTTTCGTGGTCGCTGCGAAGATTTCAGAACCTGAGGGCAGAGGCGGGCGTGGGCAATCGGCTGGGTGGGGCGCTAACCGTGTTGGGCGAATTGGTGGAAAGGGCAGGCAGCCCTAAGGAATTGGACATGAGAGTCACCTGATTTTTGTGATTTCTGTGTTGGGCAGTTCTGTCAGTGGCAGTCTGACTAAGGAAGACCCACTTAAGAGAGAACGACAAGGTCCACCGAAGCTTCGCCGTCCGGCTCCAGCCAGAACACGGAAGCTGGATGACCGACTGTTGCAATTGAGAGTCTGACCTTAGCTGCAACTATTGCAAGCAGTGTATGGAGCCTGACGTTGAGGTCCACCCTGTCCATACCGAAGAGACAGCCAACATCGGTTCTGTTCGTCTCCCCCGGATCTCATCATTGAATGGCAGTATGAACGAGTCTTCCGATGAGGTCGTTGACTTCCACCACCCGTATACCCCTTACGATGTTCAGACACAATTCATGACAGAAGCCTACAAGGTGCTTCAGACAGGCGATGGTCAGATCGGTATTCTCGAAAGTCCGACAGGCACGGTAGGTCAGCCCTGGGCAACCACAAGCAGGGCGCTCACGATCGCAGGGCAAATCTCTTTCTCTCATCTGCGCCGCGCTTACCTGGCTGAGAAACCACAAGTCTCACCAGAACGAACTAGCTCTTGGTTCCGTAGGAGATGACCTCAAGGATGAACCTGACTGGATCATCGAGCAGACTCTCCGCCGGAAGAGGGACGACATCTCTAAGAAGTGGAAGCAGCGTGAGCAGCGCCTCGAGCAGATCCGTCTCAAGGAGAAGGCCAGAGAGGCACGCAGCGCCAAGCGGCGACGTGTTGATGATGGCAGCCACACGAGAACGACAAGAAATCCAGAGGACGAGGAGGCGGAGTGGCTGCTGGACGATGCGGATGATTCAACTTCACGCGACGACGCTCTGTCAGGCCTCGGCAAGGAGACGCGAGAGATCCTCTCCCGCTACGGTCTCGGTGGACTGAAGCGTGACAAGGAAGATGAGGAGGTGCTCGAGGACGGTGTCAAGGTGTGCTTGTGCTGTCTTCTTGACCTGTTATTTGGTCGGCTGGTAACGTTGGGTAGATATTTTACACATCAAGAACGCACTCGCAGCTTTCGCAGTTTGTTGCCGAACTCCGCCGACCCGCCTTTCCTTCGTCCATGCCATCGTCGCTCGTCTCGAATAAAGATTCATCAGCGGGCAAGCCTGCTGAGGAGCCCGTCAAGCATCTCCCCTTATCGTCGCGGCAGAAGCTGTGCATCAATCCTGCTGTCGCCCGCCTCAAGACGCAATCGGCCATCAATGACCGGTGTGCCGAGCTGCAGCAGCCCAAGTCGAAAGACAAGTGCCCCTATGTTCCAAAAGAAGAGAACCTCAGCAAGACGCACCAGTTTCGCGACGCGGCACACGCTACTCTGCCTGACATTGAGGACTTGTACCACCTCGGCAAGTCCCTTGACGTGTGCCCATACTACGCCTCGCGAACGGCCATCGCTGGTACCGAGATCATTACCCTGCCATATCCCTTGCTCCTGCAGAAAACCGCTCGGGATGCGCTGGGAATCAAACTTGAGGGCAACATTGTCATTGTTGACGAAGCACACAACATAATGGACGCTGTCGCCAACGTGTATGCATCAGAGATCCGGCTGACGGAGCTGAAGAGGGCGCGACAGATGCTCGGCGTCTATGTGAAGAGATTCGGCAAAAAGTTGAAGGGTGAGAATCGCGTCATGGTTGGGCAAGTCGGCCGGGTGGTAGACGGACTGACCGAGTGGATGAACGGCGCGTTTCAACTCAAGGTAGGCCTGACATGAACTTGGCCACAACGAATGCTGACCACCACAGTCCGATCAAGGCATTGTCGACTCCAAAACACTTCTTCGATCTAGAGGCATCGACCAGATAAACCTCTTTCAACTCATTCAGTACATCCAGACCTCCAAGTTAGCCTACAAGATTGAGAGCTACGTCGCCTACGTCGAGGAGGACGAATCAACCAAGACCGCCCCTCGATCATCGACACCTGTCCTTCATACTTTGCTGTCATTCCTTGTATCTCTCACAAATCTCAGCTCCGAGGGTCGCATCTTCTACCAAAAGTTGCCCGGGACGAATCCCGATATCCAACTCTCCTATCTCCTCCTGTCACCAACCCACGCCTTTTCCTCCATTGCCACCAGCGCTCGTGCCGTCATCCTCGCCGGCGGCACCATGTCTCCATTCGACGACTACCGCGCCCACCTATTCCCATATTTGCCCGAGCCCAAGCTCACGACCCTCAGCTGCGGCCACGTCATTCCGCCGTCGAACCTATGTGTCAAGACACTAGCAGCCTCGCGAGCGGGAGACCCAAACTCAACTTTCGAGTTCAGCTTTCAGCGCCGAAGCGACAAAGCCATGGTTGGCCAGCTCGGCCTTGCTATCTTGAATATGTGTGCTGTTGTACCAGACGGAGTCGTCGTCTTCTTCCCCAGCTACGGTTACCTTGACGAGGTCGTCGCAGCGTGGGAGACGACTGCCCCTGGCGAGCAAAAATCTATCTGGGACCGCTTGCAGCAGCGCAAGGTCGTGTTCCGGGAATCAAAGGGCGGTTCGAGCGAGGAGGTGCTCGCATCCTACAGTCAGGCCATCTTGGGTGACGGCACAGCCAATGCGCCCAAGCCACGTGGGGCTCTTCTCCTCAGCGTCGTCGGTGGCAAGATGAGCGAGGGCATCAACTTCTCTGACCGTCTCGGCCGCGCCGTCGTCATTGTCGGCTTGCCATACCCGAACATGAACTCGCCAGAGTGGAAGGCCAAGACGGAGTACGTCGAGGCGACGGTATTGAAGCGCGCAATGGAGGCGTCTCCTGGAGGTGATCGAACAGCGGCCCAAGCGGCGGCGAAGCAGGCAGCGCGAGACTTTTACGAGAACGCGTGCATGAGGGCGGTGAACCAAAGCATTGGGCGAGCCATCCGCCATCGAGGTGATTATGCGGCGATTGTGCTCTGTGACCGGCGGTACGGGACAGAGAGGATCAGGGGTAAGCTACCTGGGTGGATCCAGGGCGGAATCCAGGGAGATGGACAAGAAGGAGGGCTGCCGCAGCTAATCGGCGCCCTGAGCGGCTTCTTCAGGGGGAAGAGGGGAACATAGCATCGTCGACAACGCGGACAAGAGTTTTGTCCTCACGCGCAACCTGTGGCTCAGCGCATATAGGGGTGACGGTCGTTGAGCAAGGAGGTGGACGAGTGAATGTAGTGACAAAACACTAAAAACGGAGTCCAGAAACTATCAAGAACACTATTGAAAGATGTTTGACCCTGATCCAAACCCTCATGACTTCTAATACCCCTTGAATGCATGACCATGTTCAATATCGCTTCTGTGAGTGGCTCCTTTGTCACATCTTGAACCCAATCTACGTTATATCACTCAGACCAAAATCTATGTACGTGGTTTTGACGATAGCCAGGCTCCTGCCGTAGCTGTCGGGCTGATACTGGTTGACGCGACTGCGCCGGGAAAGGGGTCGTTGCCTAGGGTGGCTTTCGGAAGGCACGCGCTTTGTCCTCAGTCTACCCGCTCCTTCCATCTTCTCCCATCGATGCGTAGAGATATCTACAAGCTGTTGGAGGCCATTTGCCAACAAAATCTCTCTTGGTCTGGTGGTTGGGCGCCCGGATTTGCCTTCTGTCTGGTAAGCCGCTGGTCGTACAGATTGGGACGCTCTGAAGGGGCCGGGGTTCGTCTCCCGGTCCGCCCAACACAGTCCAAACTTTTTTTGCTTTTTGCCAGTTGCAAGCCTGTAGCAAAGAGGCTGGAGGTGTTTTTGGTGCCAATGAACCTCGGCCCCTTCTTGTCGTGTCTTTGGCTCACGCTAAACTGGAGGTGCGGGTGATTTTGACTACTCGGAGCATATGCTAGGAGTTCTTGCCATGGTCTGATTTGCGCGAGCTTAGCATGCAGTTTCTGCCGACTACAGCCTTCTCCATGGCGTTCAGCATGTATGGACGTTGGTAAAACATAAGTCAGGCCAGGAACGGTAGATGCTTATGTGGTGGACTGAAGTTGATGCGGAAGAGAGACTTCCAGGCAAGATGGCTGGGGGTTACCGCAAAATAGCTGACGAGCATCAGGCCAAGTAGGTGCGATTCAACAGAGGCATGCGTGATAGGGGCAGAGTGGGACCTCTATAAATTAGGAATACGCTCACAAACATGAATCAAGGCATAGCGCAAGGCATAGCACAAGAACTTTTGAGCTTGTGATATTAATCTCTGGGGTCCCTGAGTCAAATGGTTAAATTCACCCTCATCCCTCTACGCGAAGTGCTCGATCTTCGTCCACAGATTCATCCCAAGCTTGGAACCCTTGTCAAGGGGCAACCCAGCGTGCAGCACCCTGTCGTCACCCTTCATTTCGCCGTCGTCTCCCTTCACCAGGTTGGTCCAGAACACCGCGTTGCTGAAAGTCGTGTTAGCAAACTACACAGGAGTTCTTCTGAAAACGAGATGTACTCACCCCTCGATAGGCCTGAATGTAACGCCCTCGCCCCTCTCCTGGTCGCACTCGACAACCTTGCACCAGCCATCGCCCTCGGGCGCGGGCAGCTTGGGGAACTTGGTGCCGCCACCGGCAATATCATCGCTCACGGACACATATGCGAAGAAGCTGCTGACGCGGTTCCCGCCGCGCTCGACCGACGCGTGGCCATGCTCCTTGGTGTTCTCTTCGGGGAACCAGTCGTGGTGGAAGTGGTACTGCTCGCCGACGGCGTAGCGCACGAGCTGAATGGGCTCCTGGTGGGTGCCCGGCAGGTCGAGGCTCTGGAAGCGACGCGCGCGCTCGGCAATACAGCTCGTTACGGGGTCGACGCCCACGGTCGTCGAGGACGAGGTGCGGTGGGAGGAGACGACGTCGCCGTCGGCCGAGGCGACGTTGGAGCGGGCAAAGGTGCCGTTGCTTTGAACTGTTAGCGAGTGTAAGACGCAGGGGTTCGAACGGCCTACGTGATCCTCTGGAGGTGCTCCCGCTCGAAGAGCGTGACAAAGTTGGTGATGTAGATGACGAGCGGGCTATGAGAGTAGAGTGAGATTTCGTAGCTGGGGTCCTCGCAGCTGTAGTCGGCAAGGGGATCCTTGAACACTTCCGCCGATTCCTCGCTCACTGCTTCGGTGAGCTTCGCTTGGGCGTCGTCGTTGTCGGCGACGACGACAGTGGCTGGCTCAGGAGCCTCGGGAGCTTCGTCAGCCTGGCTGAGAGCTGTGCCGGCGAGAGCAAAGAGCGCTCCGACCAGTGATGAGCGCATGGTGAATTGAAGATGGAAATTATGACAGAGCCACAGATGCAGAAGAGTCTTGATCTAGCGCTCAGAACGATACTTGCCAACAATTCGACTTGAAGAACAACGGGCAAGAGGACAAGTCGCGAAATAGCTCGACGGGATGCCGACCTCAAAAGAAGACTACATCAGGCCACATGGCCGCCATTTTGCCTGACCTTCCCCAAATTGTTGCATTCCCCAAACAAGCAATCATCCGCACGCTGCCGGAAGAGGTTATTCGGAAGTTCCCTCCGCCCACACGGTCTGGCCCGGGAAGATGGAGAATCCCTGGGCAAATCGGAGCTCAGGCCCGGGTCACAGTGGCCCCTCGGCCGAGCCTATGCGGGGAAACCGGCCAGGGGGTGAACTGGGGTTACACTGATGGGGTAGAGCCGGGGTCGGGGGTAAAGTGCTTCGTGCCCCTTTCTCCAACATACACGTACAGAGAGACGTGTGCTACTACTTGCTGCTATCTTTACCAGCCCTGACACTGGCCGCTGACTTCACATGAAATTAGATCTGGCCATGGCTGGTACTGCCAAGAGCCCAAAGAGGCTGAAGACATCTGCAACGTCCCTGCAGCGCGCCTAGCCGCGGATCTGCACCCCCGAAGCCCCCTTTGGATCTGTCGTCGGAGTTGGGGTGCCGAGGTGGAGGGGGAGCTCTCATGAGGTGTTGCCATAATACCATGCTCTCCTCAAGGTACGGGGAGCTCGCGCGTGGCGTGGTTCACACTTTCCGGCGAGAAAAGGACACATGTTGTGAGGATTGACAAAGTATTCCTTCCTCCGTCTCTTGCGAGCTTTCTGTTCCTCCCACGAGCGTTTCCTGCGCAAGAACCTCCCTGACGATTGAGATTGTCGCATCCGACGCCAAGAATCAACATGGCGCGAAGCATCCTGAAGCTCGGCTGGCTCAGTCTCGCCATTGGTTCTGTTGCGGCATCCGTCGACGCGACGCCAGATCAGGAGGCATCGAAATGGCAAGCGTTTGAGCACGTCAAGGAGGCCCAGTTCAAGAAGGCTCTCTCCGAGAGCCCATACAACCTAGTAGCTTGTAGGTCCCGTCATCTCGGTCGGACGATTCACAGCTAACGCTTGACTAGTCACAAATGTATGTCGGCCGACTTCACCTGTATTCACATAGAGGCACAGCTAACGAAAGGCGTTGCCGACGATAGTCCAAGAAGTTAGTCTCCTTGCCCATTTCACCCGATCGCTACTGACAGACCTAGCTTCGACAGTGAGGCGCTCGAATGGGAATGGAACGCCATCAAAGAGAAGGAGCCGAGCGTCCTCTCAGTCGACTGCCACGTTGAGCCCGATCTGTGTCTCGAACACGACGTCCGCGCCTACCCAGCCCTGCGATTTTATCGCGGCGGCAGCTTCTTTGCCCGCTACCGTGGGCCCCGAAAAGCCGCATCGTGCGTCCCGTTGCCCATCGCAAGATCGAGATCACCATGTTGACCATTGTAGCATCCTTCCCTACATCCAGCGCATCATGCGTCCCGTCGTCGGCGGCCTCGAGGCCTCCAATCTGACATCCTTTGAGAACTCGGACGACGTCGTATTCATTCTCCATCTGCGCCCGCAAGACGCCGGCCGCGGCCTCTACAAGCGCTTCCACGATCTGGCCGAGGAGTTCCACGACCGCTACGCCTTCGCCATCGTCAGCCGATCGTCCGCCGGCTCCGCCGACGAGCTTGGCGAGGATGCCCCGAGCGTGCTCCGCTGCCTAAACCACCGCGATGGACGCGAGTTGGAGATCAGCGACTTCTTCAGCGACGTCGGCTCTCTGCGTCGATTTGTCGTCGGGTGCGGCGAGCGCTTGGTGCAGCAGTTGACACGGCTCAACTCGTACGACTTTATCGAGGGCAACAGGCCCGTGCTGTACTACTTTGACGCCGACCCGGATGTGCGCGCCAAGTTTGCCGATGACATGCTGCCCCTGGCGAAGGAACACGCGGATCGCATCACACTCGTCGCCGTCGACCCCTTCGTCTTCCCCGAGATTGTGCACAAGGTCGGCCTGCCGTGGGACTTTCCCTCGATGGCGCTGCAGAACCCGGCGTCCAAGACCATGTCGCTGTTCAACAAGGCGGAGGTCTCGCCTGAGATCGTGGGGCGCTTCATTTCGGATGTCATGGGGTTGAATCCACCACAGGAGACGATTCCTCAGGATGCCGCCAACTCGGTGCCCGAGGATGAGGGAGTCGTGTTGGAGGAGCCAAAGGGGCATGACGAGTTGTAAGCTTAGTTAGTCTTCCTGTTCGTGCATCAAAGCCCTGTTTTCTCTGATGTAACCAAACCTTCACGGTGGCATGAGCTTGATGAATAGCTCAGCTTCTGCTTGAGACATGCCAGGAGCTCTTTTCAGGAAAGCTCAAGGATACATGGAGACAGTGTATTCTGATCTCCCTAAATGGTCCAAAACTCCAATCTCCTCAACCACAACGCCTTGACAAGCAAGGCAACAGTCACTATCCAACAGTGGGCCGGTGTGGTGATACCTTGCCCTCTGTTAGGGACCAAAAAGGATGGACAGGCTAGGACTCGGACGGCAAGCACCACTAGGCAAAGACCCGAGGTGTAGGGGCACATCAAAACCAAGGATACCACAACGGAGGACATAAGCTAAACACGGGTATCGTACAATCACATTCAGGCTACGTTTCTACATGATCCTTCATCGCACCCATATGTATCCATCTATGTTCGTGTCATATCACATGATGCCGAGCCCCTTCGGACTTCCCTCACTCCGCCTCGCCCGCGCCGATCTGAACGTCTGCCGCAGCGTCTTCTTCCAGTCCGACAACCGTTGCAGCTGCCCTTCTACCAACACCTCGCCCGGCTGCAACTCCTTCAACAGCGGCGGCACCGTCATGAAATTGTGGTTGGGACCGCATGCTGAAGTGTGGCCCGGAGAGAAGCTCCGCTGCTTGATGACGTTCTCGAGACATGACATGCAGAAGAGCGTATCGATGCAGTACACGCATACGACGTACTCCTCCTTGGCGTCGAACCGCCGAAGGCAGTAGTCGCAGGCTCGGGCTGGCGAGAAGTTGCCCGCCGGCGAGAAGACCTTGCCCAGATTGAGCTCGTTGGCCCGGCCCCGTTTTGGAGAGACCCCGAGGCGCGGCGAGCTCACCCGCCGTTCTGTCATCAGACTTGCTGAAAGGTTGATGGGATTCACCGGCGTACGCGTCGACTGCCAGAGTGCGAGGGCATTGCCTAGATCGCCCGCTGCTACGAGTGTACGCTGCAGGTTGCGAATACCAATCTCGTCGTTCTGCGGCTCGTCATCCTCAAGGATATCAAGATTATCAGCGACAAGGGATGCGGCCAGCTCTCGCGCTTCATCAGGCCGATCCCGGAAGCGGTAGAAGAGCACCAAGAAGATAGATGCCTCGTTGACGTCGAATCCCGCCATGTGAACGGGCACGTTGCGGTTCTGATGCTTGCCTTGTTGCTCTTGCAATTCCTCGAGTTTGGCAACCCAGGGGTCGACCGCTGCCGTGCGTAAGGTCGAGTCGCTTTGGAGGGCCTTGAGGTAGTACAGGCACGCGAGATTCTTGAATGAGTTGGCGTACTCGATCCGCACTGCGATGCTGCCTCTTGGCTTCCATCCCTGGCAAATATCCTCCTGTATGGCGATCGCCCGATCGTAATCGCCTGCTGCCCGATAGACCTGGCCGAGGGCGTTGCGTAGATAAAACTCAGATCGGGAGTTCTGCGCGTCCTGAGCCAGGGCAATGGCGGCCTGATACCGCCGTGCAATTGTTGCCGTGTTATTTGTTCGCGCAGCAGCCTCCGGAATCCAGTCTCGCGTTGAATCATAGCCGATCTGGTCGAGCATGAACCACACCAGCCGTGAGTGGCCCTCTTCGGTGTAGCGCTCGTCGAGCTCCTTGAGCAGCTTCATGATCTCCGGGATACGGTTGTTCAGTGCCAGAACCCGCATCAAGGCCGCCTCAGGCTCGAATGGCCGTGCATCATAGGCGTGCTTAATGGCCTCACGGCAATATGTGAGCGCGCTCTCCACGCGGCCCATCTGCTGATAGCAGTTTGACACCTCCTTCAGGGCCTTGTAAAGCCGCCATCGCGCACCTGCCACCACTTGCGGCGTCGAGTTCTTGTCCTTGATGGTCTTTTCGTCGACAGTAATGGCCATGAGATGGAATCGCAGCGCCTTGTGATAGTCGCCGGCCCGGTAGTAGCAGATTCCCATTCGACCAGCTGTCTCCTGGATGTTGCGATCGAGTTCCATCGCGCGACTGAAATTAAGAAGCGCCCGCCCGTAATTGCCCAAGTTCAGCAGCGTACTTCCGATTCTCCGGTACCAATGGGCCCCCTTCGGCAGGTTTGCCCATTTGGCTGCAATCTGAACGCGTGTCTCGACTGACATGTCCTCCCAATGGGTATCGGAGTCAGACCATTTGTGGCCGCGGCTCATCAAAGCCAGACACTGCACTACACCAAAGCAGAAGAGCGTGGGCATGTACATGCCAAAGTCTTCCTTGAGCCAAGCCTCAGCGAATATGTTGCCCATTGGGATGAGATGCCCGGAAGGTGTGCTGATGGCGTCCGCAGCCCAGGCAGACGCTTCGGGGGTGAGGCCGCTAACGACATCAGGGTCTGCGAGCCAAGTTCTGACGACTTCAATGTTCTCGTCGGTCCAGATATCCAGAGCTTCCTCGAACAGGTTCGTCCAGGCAAGGACGACAGGTCGCTCGGTCAACATCGTGTAGAGGTGCTTGCCGATCTCTGCCTTGTCGTCTCGGGATACGGTAGCCTTGTCAAGGTGTTCGAGATGCTCTTGCCAATACCATGCCGCGTACTTCTGGAGCGAAAGCCCCTGGGCGCCGAAGGCGGGATAGTTGGGTTCTGTGAATATGCGGAGGCATGTCAATAGCACGTGGAGCTTTGCCGCAGAAAAATCAAAGCCGACCGAGGGATGATCACTCGAAAGGCGTAGGTCTGTTGAGCAATCGTCTCGGAAGAAGTCGCTGATTGAGGCGTGGAAGAAAGATACTGATGTGGTGTGCTTGTTGGACCGGAACTCGATCGGGGCGTCTGCGCCTTGAGAGTTGGGGCTTCGTCGCAGGGGCGTGTCTGGATCACCTGCTAACTGCAGGTCCTGTTGGTATTGCTCGACAAGCTCAGCTGTTGACATTCCATCTTCTCGCTCCAGTGTGAAAAATGAGGCGAGTTGTGTCCGCAGAGACTCTTCCAGACGCAGAGGAGGGTCGCCAAACTTGAGGGCTAGGATGACCTCGATCTGCTCCAGCGTCAACGTCATCTCTGCACATGCCACCCACCGCAACACTTCATTCAAATCATCTGCTTCTGCCTGGGTAATGGTTTCGGAGAACCTCATCACCGACTGTCGAAGCATCCCGTTGATCTCCTGGGGATAAGACTGTAACTTCTCGAGGATGCCGCGGGCATGTCGCTCCCGACTGAGCTCAGCAAGCATGAACTTGGCGAGAATAAATTGGCCACTTCCATCGACCTGCTTTGTCATGACGGTCACAATCTCATTTCTGAACGAAACGGGAGTGCCGCGCAAGATACGCGCTTCGTTAACGCCAGCGGTGATGTATGATATGACATCCTGCCCATTGCGCTCGGCCGTGACGTGGAGGACGCGAAGTTGTTGGCCGTTGGTCGAATCGTTCTGAAGGGGTGGTAAGATCATCTCTGACATGGCGTTTCGGCCAAAGAGGGCGATCTGAACCCGGGTGCCACCAGGTGCCTGTTTGTTGAGCCCGTCCAAGAGGGATATGAATTCGCGTAACTGGACGGGGTCTGCCTCATCTACACCATCGAGGAGGATGTAGATGTTGCGCTGCCACCTATCTGGGACACAGGGCTCGACGAGTAGGCGGCGGAAGGCACTTGACACCGTCTTGATGTCGTCGCTACTGGACAAGATACGTAGCAGTTGCTTTCCGTAGAAGACATCGACCTCGCTGACTTGGTAGGCAATGTCGCGCAGTGCTTGAATGATGGACCGGGTTTCGGGGTCAGTCTGGCGGAAGAAGAAGTAACCCAGCATGTGTCTTGTTTCCTGCTCTTCTACCATCCGAAGACCCCAGCGCACTAAGCGTGCAGTGAGGTGGCTCTTGCCTGTGCCGGGGTTGCCACAGCAGAAGAGAAAGCGACACTGCCCGGAGAGCCAGGCATCGAAGGCGGGATCCTGCAGGATCCACTCACAGGTGCCTGGTGTACGGGTGCGCTCGAGGGCCTCATATGTGTCCTGTGGGTAGACGCTTGGCTGCAGGATATCGCGGAGTTTGTCGCGGTTGGATGTGAGGGCCTGTTCTCTCGTTTCTGTGCGAAGCGTCTGCACGTTCACGTCGACTCGGGTCATCATCTCGAGGAGACGTTCTTGGTTTGAGAGGGACTGCTTCACGCCGGCCATGGTCTCGGCACCGACAAGGCGGCCCTCGGCTTCTGTCAGCACGGCCAGCCTCTTCAGTGCTTCGGGCACCGGGCTCTCATGGCCAAAGAGCCGCTTGAAGTAGGCCTTGAAGCGACCGCGGCGCACCTCGGCGGCAGCCAGCACGAGGATCTCGAACACGGTGACGAGAATCGTGACGAGCTTCTCGTGCAGCTCTGTGGATAGGTGCTGTGACACGTAGAACTTGAGACGTGAGGTGAAGTCGTGGAGCTTCTCGAACAGCTCGATGATGGAGTCGTAGCAAGCGGAGACGTCCTTGGCGGCGTTGACGAGGTACATGACGGCGGCGAAGATGTTCTGGCTCGGGGCGAACACCTCGGAGGCAGCGCCAGCCAGGCTCTCGCCGACGACCTCGATGGGCGTCAGGGCCGCGGACATGGCGGAGAAGATGCGTTGTCTCTTGGCTCGAAAAGCCTCGAACTGCTTGTTCTGGCGGTTGATCACAGCCAGCATGTCCTCCACGGAGGCCATGGGCGGGTTCATGAAATCGGAGAGGTCCTGTTCGGACGACTCGGCGTACTTTTGCTGGGCATCGTGAATAATGGCGGCGAACTGACGGTGCATTCCGCTGTCAGTCCGCCGCAGGTCCTTAATGTCGGGCTTTTCGTTCATAGTAGATGGATGAGGGGGGAGGGGAGGGGAGGGGCATGGAGGAACGTCAACGGCCGGGTGCCCCCTTTAAAGCCAGGTTGATCGGCAGCGGCTCTGACTGCCTCTCGGGTGAGCGAGGCTCTGTGGCGAGAAGAGGGAGACGAGGCCGATTTGGTCGACAGCCAGCCAAGGACTTGCGATGACGGAGGGGAAACAGAACAAATGCCCGCGCCCACGGGGTTGGAGAGGCGACTTGGCGGTTGGGCTTGGGCGTCCTAGGCGAGGCCAGCCCTATGCATTGCAGAACGGCGGGGTCTTCATTGGAGAGGCGAGGCGGTGACGGGAGCTTGCAGGTCCGTCCACTGGGCCGTTTGGGCCGTCTGTCGCGTCGAGAGTGGAGGCGCAGGTCATGCCGTCGACTGGGGGCATGGGGGACTTGAGTGGGGGCCGAAGTGAAGTCGTAGACCTAGCTAGTCCACTTCAGAAGGCAGCCATGTTGAGATGCTGGTGATACGGGGTGTGGCGGCGCCAGGCGGTCTCCGGGGTCGAATTTGATGATGGGAATGATGAGAAAGCAATGGAGTTGTACGACAGTGGAGGAGGTTGCCTGATCTCGGTGAGGTGCAGTGACACACGCAGAACGGGTAATGGGGAATGGGGACGGGAGGGAGGCGGCAGGAGATACAGTGCTGACGTAACTGGCTGAGCCGCTGGCCCCCAATGGCTTCTATGGCTTGGGGCTGATATTGGTGGCTGAGGGGCCCTCCCGCGCGGGGAATTTAGTGGGCTGCGCGCTACGTTTCAGTGCAGACTGCCTTGCCCCGGCTCTGGCTCTGGCTCTGTCCATCCTCGTCGACATTTCCATTCCACCTCACCTCGCCGGCACCACATCAACAGAGTCCTGGGATTCATCACCGGTTGATTGGTATCTTGGCAAAACAACATGCTCATCGGCCTGACCTTCCCATGCTCGACTCCTTATCTCCCGGCCAATCGAAGCTCCTAGCCTGCCGCTGCCTGCGGTCGACGCGACAAATGGACAAAAGGCGGCCCGCCTTGGTCAAGTGACCCGATAGAGAGGCCAAAAGACGCCAACGAGGCCAAA
Organism: Verticillium albo-atrum; assembly: GCA_002851705.1. Taxonomy (NCBI): domain Eukaryota; kingdom Fungi; phylum Ascomycota; class Sordariomycetes; order Glomerellales; family Plectosphaerellaceae; genus Verticillium; species Verticillium albo-atrum. The sequence goes on from NMXJ01000008.1 coordinate 1,926,191, forward strand.
TAGTCGAGAAAGACACGTCGTTTCGCATAAATGACGACTAGGCTTCTCTCTTAGCCGCCTGGTCTCAATCCATGCGCCACCGCTCAACTCCCGAACCCGGATGTGCGGCAAGGCAACATCGCGCTTCGTCACGTTACATTCTTCTTCCAAGCGGCTCACCAAGACTGCACGCCCTCTGGCGCCACGATTCTCCCGGCGTCGCCATCTCGCTCGCCCTCAACGACAGCTCGAATCAGCTCGCCGCCGACCTCGGGCCCGGCTGCGCCATGCTCCTTCATCGACTCGGCATCTGCCCCCAGCCCCGTGATCAAATAGCCCGGCATGACGCACCACACCTTGACGTTGTCCTCCCGGAGAATGTGATGCCACGAGAGCATGAGCATGTTGAGCGCCGCCTTGCTGGCTTGGTAGCCCACGGGCCCCAGTGCACCAGGGCCTGCAGGTGCTCGCGTCGTCTTGGGCCATCCCGCTGGTGGCACCGGCCAAGGGTCAGGTCCCTGGACCGCCGTGTCGAATCTTGAGAGAATACTCGTGAGGAAAAGGAGGCGCGGGTCTGACGACCTCAACAACAGTGGCACCAAGGCCTCTGTCAATATGTGGGTGCCCGATACGTTGGTGTCGAACATCTTGTTGAACGCCTCACGCACGGTCATGCTGGTGCCTGCGATAAAATCCAATGCGTGCCCTGCTGTTGTCAGTCGTGGCGCCAGGCTCTCTCTTACTGAGTCACACCGAACTCACCATCGTTGTTAACCAGGACGTCTATACGGCCGTGAAGACCCTCGATCCGCTCACACGCTGCCTGAATGGAGCTGTCGCTGGCAATATCGAGTTGGATGATCTCGATGGTGCTCTCCGAGGCGGACACGTCTGCCTGGAGGTGCTCCTTGGCTGCTTCGCCTTCATCGGCGGACCTGGAGCCTAGGAGGATGTGGTAACGCTGTTCTGATTTGATGAGGGCTTTGATGGCCTCGTATCCGACGCCAGAGTTGGCGCCGGTGATTAAGACGATCCGCTGGCAGGACATGATGAATGCTGGTGTTCTGAGAATACCCTCATCTCACCAAGGGCCGTATGCTAGGCATGGCTCTCTCTTATCTCTCATGGCACAGCCACACCTCGAGGAGGCGACGACCGGAGGTGACGTCGGGAGCCTGGACGGCGGCGGCCCCACCCGGTGATGCCTCGGGGCAGTCATCACAAGCGTCTGCCGGCGGACAATGACATGAATGATTGGCCGGCTAGCCAGACGAGCACACCCACAGCTGACCCCAGGACACCCATCGATCGGCTTCAATCGGTGCTGTGTGACCCCTATGACGCTTTTACCACATGCAACGCCATCGACTTCGCCCTGGTTTTCGACCTTCTGCCCTGCTTTCTGCATTCTCCCGGCGAGCTACTACTCCGTACCACAAGCAGATTGGACAGGATTGGCATTCACGATACATGTCTCTTTGATAGTTCCATCTTGGTCGATTTCCACAGCCAAGCCATCGCCTTCCGACCTCTGCAGCCCGGTCACGTCACCACCGTACCCCGCCTTGCGATCTCTTACCGTGATCTCTTACCGAATCTCACATCGCTATCGCTGTTATCTCACTCACCACAGTCGCCTTCCACCATGTCCATCAAGAAAGTCGCCCTCGTCGGCGCCAACGGCACCCTCGGCTCTGTCCTTCTCACCACCCTCGTTGGCGCCGCCGCATTCGATATCACAGCCGTCATCCGCGATGGCTCGTCCTCCAGCCCGCCGTACCCCGCATCACAGGTTCGTGTCGTGACTGTTGACAAAGGCCTCACCCTCGCCTCCCTGAAGGAAGCCCTCGCTGGCCAGGACGCCGTCATCGCCGCCTTCCCGCTGAAGGACCCAGAGGCCCACCTTCGCCTCGTCGAAGCCGCCGCCGCCGCCGGCGTGAAACTCTTCATCCCCGCCGACTTCGGAAGCATCGACGCCGACAACACTCGCGCGCGCGAGCTCGTCCCGCTGTATCGCCACAAGCGCGCCGTGCGCGTCAGGGCTCAGGAGCTCACGGAGGAGTACCCCGGGTTCTCCTGGGCGGGCATCGTGTGCGGGCACTTCTTCGAGTGGGGCGTGAAGGAAGGCTTCTTCCATACAGACCTGGAGAAGCACACGGCTGACATTTTTGATGGGGGCAAGCACCGTGCCTCGACCACGACCCTGACGAGGGTGGGCGAGGCTGTCGTGCGCATCCTCAAGCTTTACCCGCGGGAGGAGGTGAGGAATAGGACGTTGTTCATCCAGAGCTTTTGCATAGATCAGAACGAGCTGGTCGCGTCGCTCGAGAAGGCGACGGGGACCAAGTGGGCCGTCAACGATCTCGATTCGGAGGCCTTTATTAAGGAGAAGAAGGCAAAGGCGGACAGCGGCGATTTGGCGGCCATTGAGGATCTGGTGTTTGCGATAGGGACACTAGATGCGGACTGGACGGAGAGGGAGGACTTTGCTATGAAGTTGCTTGGGTTCGAGAACGAGGATCTGGACGCGGTGGTCGGCTCAGTCCTGAAGAGCTGATGCTACAGTATCGGAATACATGATTGTCGGGCTATTCTTATCGTAGCACACGGGTGCTGCCTGGCGATGCCGACTTGGCAGCGCGTGGCCCCCAAACCTGCAGGTCACATTCAGCATGAAATTCCCAGCTGCGGCTGTTCCACCGTCGAATTAAAACTCTTGTCGATGGACGTCTAGCATTGGTCAAGCAGCTGTGCCTCAGGCGTGCGGGGTTCCTGATGGCTTCACGTGTCCGTTGAGGCAAAATCCCACGCCTTGCACACCTCGTCAGTGGTGACATACACTCATGGTGGCAGGTAACGTCGGTTCCATTTTTTTGGTCGCGGGAACCTCACTTCTTTGAGGCTCGTGGTCCACCCTTCCAGTCTCGCCATGGCTCAAGACGCTTTCGACGACATTAATGATGGTCTGATAAGCTTATACGAGCCGAGCAGCGGCGAACCGGTCGCGGAGTTAGTATCCATTCATCTCCGTCACAACCCGTGCCCTAACTCATTTGCATAGCATTGTCTTCGTTCACGGTCTGCAGGGGCATGCGCGGAACACCTGGACGAGCCATACGACACCCAGCGCAACGCCATCATCCAGCAACCCGACCCATGGCGCCAACTCGTCCTCCAAAGAGTCACGGGACTCAATTTTCCGGAAGAAGAAGCAAATCGAAGTCTTCTGGCCTCAGGATCTATTGCCTGGCGACTGCCCCCAAGCTCAGATATGGACGTGGGGATACGACACGATGGTCACCAAGGGGTATGACCCTGCCAATCACAGCACCCTTTTTGCGCACGCCAGAAATCTCCTCTTTGCTCTGCGCCGTAACCGCCAAGCTGGACGACCTCTGATATTTGTGGCTCATTCACTGGGCGGGATCCTGGTCAAAGAAGTCCTGCGGCGGTCATCAAATGCTGAAGAAGAGGATGCTAGCCTTTTCGATGTGATCTCCTCAACCAAGGCTGTGGTCTTCCTTGGAACTCCACATCGCGGTAGCCCGGGATTTGCTGATTTTGGCCAAACTGTTCGTGCCATTGCGAGCGGCCTCTTGAGGGTCGACTCGAACGCAGCCATTCTTCGGGCCCTTGGCGTGGACAGCCCAGAACTGGAACTCGGTCTGGAGGAGTTTGTCCCGCTTTGGAACAAATACAACTTTCGGGTCAAGACCTTCCAGGAGAGCTTGCCCTTGGCTGGATTCAAGGTTGGCAAGCTGAGTAATCTGGTATGTTTCTAAGTCACGGGGGAAGACGTCCAGGGGCGGGCTTCTGAACATGACAGGCTGACGTGACAATCCTTGATAGGTCGTTCCACCCCAATCATCTTCCCTTGGGGATCGCCGTGAGGGAGCAGAGACCCTCAAGGCCGACCATCGGGGCATGTGCAGATTCTGGGGTCGAAAAGACACGTTATACCAACAAGTCGGGGGAGAATTGAAAGATATAGTGGTCCAGATTATTGAAAACGATGCGGTGAATATCGAAACGCCAACTGAAGTTTCTAAGGAAACGCAAGGTCAGTCCGATCCGTCTGAATATTCCAAGGAGTAGATCAGGTCTAATGGCAAATTCCTACGACAGAGAAGTGCTTGAGGTCTATTTCGTATCAGAACATGGACTTTCGCTTCAGATCCATCAAAGCAGCATCGCAAGACACATGCCAGTGGATATACTCTCATAAATTTTACGAAGCGTGGCGGAACCCAGAGCCAGCATGCCACTCAAAAGGTTTGCTTTGGTTGAAAGGTAAACCAGGTTCGGGCAAATCGACGCTGATGAAAAGTCTGGTTTCTCAAACTGCATCAACAGAGGAGGACCGGGACAGCATCACGACAGCGTTCTTCTTCAACGGCCGAGGCGGCTACATGGAGAAGTCTGCCTTCGGGTTGATTCGATCACTGCTGCATCAGATCATGAAAAAGTGTCCGTCTCTGGGAAGCGAAGTTTTCTGCCTATATAACCAGAGAATTACGCTTGAACTGCGCCAAGGTGCATGGAAGTGGACTGAGGAAGAACTGGAAGGATATCTTCGCAACATTCTCGGCCGAAGCACGCGGCGGGTCGACATTTTTATCGATGGTCTCGATGAATGCAAGGAACCGCTTGCCAGGCAAGTAGTGGAGTTTTGTCGACATGTTACTGCACAAGCCTACAATGCAGGACACAGTGTTAACGTCTGCCTCGCGAGCCGGCATTACCCCAACATCACCACAGCTAATTGTCCAGAGATCGTGGTCGACATTGAAAACCTTCCGGATATCTCAACATACAGTAGACTGCAACTGCAACCCGCCCTAGGTGCTGATGAAGAATATCTCGAGCAACTTGTAAGCGATGTCGCCATGCATGCAAGAGGAATCTTCTTGTGGGCTGTCTTCGCCGTCGCTTTGCTCAAAGAGGCCAAGGACAAAGGGAAAGACTTGAAGGATGGAAGGGCAATGCTCTCCAAAATGCCAGCTAGCCTGGAAGACATATTCCGAGAAACATTGCAGGCCCAATTTGACGAAGATGATCGCTTTGAAGCCACAATTCTCTGGCAATGGGTCTGCTTCTCAGCCAAGCCTCTCAACATCCTGGAGCTCCGACACGCAGTCAAGTTCAGCGGCAATGGCCCTTTCCCTAAGTCCATGACAGACTGGCGAGCCTCGGAGGACGAGTTCTTGGCGTCTGTTGAGTTCTGCAAGAGGGTTACGGACCTGTCTCGCGGCCTCATCGAAGTTGAGAATATGGTATCCGAGCCACCGCCACCAAAATATCGATCGATCTACCCCAGCTCATCTAGAAGAAATGCTGTCAGCGAGCATCTTGAAACTCACGAATACCAAAGAACACCATCTGTATTAACTCTTGAGTCTGTTCACGAGACCGAGGAGACTTCTGCATCGAGCGAGGTATCTCTCGGTGGCGATCATACAAGCACGAACAACTCTGAAGGAGACTCGGACATTCTCTTTGACTTACGTCAGAAGAAACACGCAGGTAGCCTTGAGAGCACACGAGTTCAATTCATTCACGAGTCAGTCAGGGAGTTCTTCCTCCGCTCTGGGGCTGGTCTCCTTAATAACTCGTCGTCACAAGCCGCTCACGGTGCAAGCCATCTCGTTCTTGGCGAGGCTTGCCTCAACTACCTCGGTTTTGAGGAACTTAGAGACATCGATGAAGAGTTGGACTTGTCCCGCATGTTCGACCCACGCGATTTTGGCGGTGCACCTATTTCTTGGCACTTGGAGAAGTTTCCTTTACTGGCGTACGCATCGTTGTATTGTGTCGAGCACGCCGGATCCGCCCAACGATGTGGCTTTGATCCGACATTCTTCATTGACAAAACAGAAATGCTACCGCTGCTTAACATACTGAGAAACTTCACGGCTATCGAGTCGTCCGGCGGAAGGCCGTTCACAGGCTTTGACAACATCCTCCTCTTCCTCTGCAGAGAGCAGTTTCTGGAGACTGTTCGAGTTTGCATGATGCGGATTCTAAACGAAAGTCCAGCAAATACAACCAACCGCCGCGGAGAGAACGCGTTACATGTTCTTATCAAGTACGCAGACAGTGGTAACGATGAACCCATTGCACACTTGGTAAGACAACTCGTTGTGGCTGGAGCCGACGTCAACACACACGATTGGCGCAATATGCTGCCTGCCACCTACGCTATTGAAAAAGGGCTACCAATGACAACTATGCAATTAATTCGTTACGGCTCGGATATCAGATTACCTTATGTTCGCGGTGAGCTTTCGCTCGAAAAGTTTGGGACTCTGGGGGACCCGACAGGCCTGGCTGTTTCGGACCTAGTTCCTGTCCGACCCTCCGGCAAAGATACTATGAATGAAGACAGTCATATCGAGGTTGTTGCGCGCGTTCATGCGTATTGTCGTCTTCAAGATGTGTTGGTCGCGTTCCCAGAAGCCAGTGGGTCATACGAGATCCAATGCATGATACGCAAAACGCTGGAACCAGCCAAAAAAGAAGCAAGGGATCTCGTTAGGGCGAGCAGAACAACTCCTGCGGGAGAGACATTATTACGACACGCCGCAGCCATTGATTCTTTGGGTATGCGCGTTCAGTCCTCAGCCCCCGAGTTTCTTGAGGACTGGGACATCATAACGAGAGGTCTTCAAAGTTTGAAGAAAGAAGAATCGGCGAGAGGAACAACCACGTGGCAGAGGAAAGGGTTTTCCATGGTTGCAGCACTCATATTTGTACTAGCAATTCTCATTGCTGCTTGGTGATAGCCTGTATGGGGCACATAGGGGCAGAGTAGATTTACTCGTTGTTAATAAGGACCCATCGTTAAGGCATTTCGCGGAATGTCGAGAGAGTCTTGGCATAGCACATCCTCGCGCACCACAATGTGATACAGCTCCACCGATGGAGCGAGGCAAAATCTTTCGAGCTTCCTAAAGAAGACCCTGGACCTTCCACGAGGAGTTAAGCTCACCCACGGCCGGCCGTCCGTGGCCAAACGATTCGCCGCCGTGGCTTGACTGCCGAGCGGTTCGGGCTGCCGATCCTGCACCTCAGCCGCTGATCGGCGCGGCGGAGCCATTCCGCAGTGTGCCGTCCAGCACAATCAGGGGTCGGAGACCCCGCGATCAAGAACCACGATGGAATGAGTTGGCTTAGAAAGGAGTTTTTAGGCGTGGTGCGTTGGCGATCACTTCGCGCAGGCTCGGGGGAGGCAATGACGTCGGAGGAGGCCGTTACGAGGAACACGAGTATAAAGGGGTTGTGCTTTGGCCATGGGCAGAGCAGGATGAGATAAACCACACTTAGAAACTATCAAGTCACAATGGCAAAGATTAGCTACACGACTCTCGCCCTCGCCCTCCTCGGCGCCAGCCAGGTCCAGGCTCAGTGCACCGGCCCAGCCGTCAACGCCGCCACAATCAGTCTCATCACTGAGTTTGAGGGATGGTATCCTAACATCTGTGAGCATCACTGGCAAAATCATGTCAAATGGCTTGGACGCTGACCGAATACAGACATTGACCCTGTCGGTCTTCCCACTGTTGGCTACGGCCACCTCTGCGACGATTCGACCTGCTCCGATGTCCCATACCCCATTCCCCTCTCCCGTGCCAACGGCGAGCAGCTTCTCCGTGATGATATTGCCGTACGTCCCCTTCGCCTTCCGTCAAGATCCGAGCTAACGTCTCAGGGCTTCCAAAACTGCATCACCCTTCAGACTGCCTCCTCCGTGGTCCTCAACGCAAACCAGTACGGCGCCCTCGTCTCGTGGGCCTTCAACGTGGGTTGTGGCGCCTCCAAGACGAGCACCCTTATCCAGCGGCTCAACGCAGGCGGCGACCCAAACACGGTCGCGGCCGAGGAGCTGCCCAAGTGGAACAGGGGCGGCGGCCAGGTGCTGCCGGGACTTACGAGGCGGAGGGCTGCTGAGGTGGCACTGCATCGGACGGCAACGAGCGTGGGTGCCCTGCCAGCTTGCTCGTAGATATGATGTCCTAGATGTGAAAAGGAAGTGATGGGGGACAGAAGCTTAGAGGGCGCCCATCCATGATGCTCCGGGCTGGAAGAAAATGAATTTTCGAGATTCACAATTGAAATGGCACTCGACCAAGTCAAGTCTGATATGTTTCCAGCTACTGATCTGTCATCTCTGTGTCGCTGGATGTTTGCCTTGTATTCTAAAGAACATGCAGAGAGTCGACGAGTTGCTCATAACATCCATAGTAAAGCAGCAAAATACTGTTGCTTACTACTGTGTCGCGTATTATCTTAGGTGAATGGGAGGTTGTAGTTCGCGTTAACTCCCACAATCTTAATGCTACATAAACACGTTGGTGAAATAATAATACCACTGGTCTAGAGCAATTGAAATAGTTGTGGTGTATGCTTTGTCTTGCTCTAAACAGTCTCAAACGTGTCAGCACTCGGTAAAGTGACGTGCGTATGAACCCCAGGTTGTCAATGGCGTGCTACTGTCCAACAGAAAAATGCAGGCTATGAAGGCACTGAGCGCGGTAGGTACGACAACAGTGATGAGAAGACACATATCGAACTTAAGGCACAATGAAGACATGTGACTTTCCCGAAATGTTACACAGATGCTTCGAATGCCTGCTGTGCTTTCAGAGTATGATTTCTGACCTGTTCTCAGAACACCTAAATGGAATGCAGCTTGGAAAACGCAGTGTGATAAATGCCTCGTGCTACTAGCCATCTTTGCGTCTTGTACGTCCTGAAACATGGTGCATAGCATATACGACAGCTCCACAGCTTACAGGAAGTCCCCGTTCACCGCAAGCCTTGGCAAAGGAGGCTTTCGTGACTCGCATCGGGAGATGCGATGACAGAAAAAGACTGGCCATCCAAATGTAACACGACAGACGCCCGCTGACTTCTCCTGTGATCGTCGTGAGCACCTCAAACACGGCCATCGCCGCCGACTTCAGAAAAGGGGTCGCCTCCCACGGCGTAGCGCAACCACCCAGCCTACACCACGCCCAGCTGATCATCCGTCGGTCCCGAGCGAATAGGTGTAAGCAGAACTCCGCGGACATACCGTTCCAAATCCGAGTGCTCAGTTTCATACCGGAGACGCCCTCCGACCGACTTTCCCTTGTCATTGTACACCCCAAATCGCCCCGGGAGGACCAGGAAACCGGTTCTCAGACAAAGCAGCGCCTGCTTATCGGGTGTCGACAAACACGAGCCTGGCCCTTGCCCGCCCGCGTGAGACACCCACACACACGCGGCAGCCTTGCAGGAGGCGAGCCCGGTCCTGAGGGGGTCACATGGTGGGGAGTGGCCACCCCGCTGACCTGCCTGGGGAGTCTGTGCTTGATGTGTTGACGGCGGCCGGGCGGTGGTTGGCCTTGCGGTAAGCTGTCGTCCGAGCTGTGGGCACTAGGGAGTGGCCTGACGCGATGGGCGGACGCGTCGTGACGGTCCTAGGCGGGCTGGATGGGAACGTGCCTTCACGAGCTTGTTTCGAGCCCGTTCCCCAGATGTGATAGTGTCTTGCGTTTCGTCATGGTGATGTGGTGAGGTGGTAAATGGACGACGTCCCTTCCCTTCGTGGACGACTCATGATATGACTGTGGCTGAGGTGTGGCAGGGCTTGAAAAAGAATATCACGACACCCTCCGTCGTGATGACTTTTTCAAGTGCCGTGAAGATCGCGACGATCCAGCCTCCGAGGTTGACAAACAGAGCATCAGTCTCACTTGAGTGCCGCGATGGTACCCCACCGCCACCGCCGACGCAAGCACCTCAGATCGCAAGTGAAGGACGACACTCAAGTCCGACGCGCAAGACCCGAAACTACCGACCGGATGCTACCCTCCAAGAACCCTTCACTCAAATGGAGGGGAGCGGAGAGACGGGGACGCGCCGGTGCAAGCAATGGGTGGGATGTGTGGAGTCATGGGATTGATAGAGGGCGTCCAGCTAGGGCCCGAAATGGGGCATCTCGCAGGAGATGGTGTGCAGATGGACCCTCACCAATGGGGCGTCAGAGATGCAGCCCGGTTTCCCTGTTTGGAGAAGGGCCAGTTCTGTAACGGCTGGGGTGAGTTGCACAGCAGCAACCAGGATGCAGCATGTCGGGGTTTGTGAGCATCACCGTCACTGACCACCCCGGACGATGACCGGAAGCCGGAATGTAGGTCATTGGTGGCGGGTATTGTCAAGATGCCGGGTGGTCAGGCTCCAAATCCCGGAGGGTGTTTTGACATGCAAGGATGTGCGCCGCTCGTGACAAAGATCCTGAACTCCAGGTTCAAAAGAGAATCGGAATGATTACGAACGTGCTCCAGACCGCTTGATGGAGTGGCTGGCGGTGGCGTGCGCCTCTGGCTTGGCTAAGGTATGGGGTGCGTTCTTGGGGCGCAGAGCGGGCGATCTCAGCAGAACGCCCCCTCAGCGTGAACACAGTCATGGGGTGACAGGAGACAGAGGTTGGTCTTCCGCACTAAGACGAAGGCGAGAAGGGATATTGGGCGGGACGGCTGGAGGAGGAGGCAACCTGGGCAGAGAGTGTGGGGATTTAGGGGATTTCGAGCATGGTGGTGTGAAGCGCACGTAGGTTGGTGGTTGAGGGCCGGCAATGATTTGTCCGAGACACCCTAAGCCTGGCCACACTTGGACCGAAAAGGCCACCAGAGGACATTAAGACGTGAGATAATGGAGAAGACGTGGAAGGACTAGGCGAGGCGTGAGATCCGATAGCGTTGTTGTTCAGCATGGGAACCAATGGACAGACCACTGGGATCGATATCAACCTGGTCGAGCCCGAGCCCAATCCCAAGCCCAAGCCAGAGTAGGCACATACTGCAGGCAATGACATGCCGCCGCGGCGTGAGATGAGGTGACCGACTTTGCTTGTGAGGTAAATCTGGTGGGCCGGGCGGCAGGCAACGGTCATTTGTGTGCAAGCTTGCTTTCGAGGGTGGCGAGCGTTCGTAACATGGTGAGATGATTCAGGGAAGGACCTTGTTGCAGGATTTCTGTGGCTGGGCACGTCGTCGTTGACATGTCGCCCGAGATTGACGGCGCGGTACGATGATCGATGTCTTTACACTAGACAGGACCCTGTTTCTGCCTGCGTTTCTCAGTGCTTGTCGCGGCTAGCTAGGCAGCGATCATCGTGGCTGATCGAGGGCCGCCTTGGACACGGCCTAGCTCCTCTGCTGCTGCTCCTAGCCTGCTTTGCTCGAGCTCGTCCGACTTCATGGACGGGAGAGGCGGCAGGCGGGAATGTCGTTGGCGTAGATGTCTTGGCAAATCGAAGTAGTGCAAGTTGATGAGACCGGTGAGGGGTTGAAATAGCACCGTTCTGAGGCCATGTGACGGGTGGGTCGATGGGCGGCGTGCTTGGAGCAGTGTCCAGGGCCGTCATGATTCATGCAGTGTTGCAAAGTAGACAAGATATCTTGCATTGAGGCAGCCAAACGGATGCCTTGTAGGACTTGTCGGGGTGTTGTTTTGTTTCCATTTCACGTAGTCGCGCGAGGCGCATGGCATGGCACAGCATTACATGACATGACAGGACATGGCATTGCATGGCATGGCATTTGCCTGCATCTGCCTGCATTTGCCCACATCTGCCTGCAGCCAGATCGGGTCCCGCGTGCAGTCGTCCGCAGCCCACCCCCCTCCCCCCACGGAAGGCAGTGTCGTTACAGGTCATTCGTGATCTATTGTTGTTCTCAATGTCGTCGTCGTCCTCGTTGGTGCGTTTCATCGAGAGCGCAGCAGGCAGGCCAGGGGCGCAGCTGCTGCAGAGGTAGGCCCATCTAGGCAGCATGGTACAGAAGGAAGGCGAAAGAAGGTCAGTGAGACGAAAATGTGCGGAAAGTTCGACGACATGGCGGCTGCAAGATGTACGACAGAGGCAGCCACCTGCAGCATCGCTGGTGGATCCGAGCATCTGTGTGTAAGGTGACAGCTAGTACGATGATGGCACAACAGGGCCGTATCCGCAGTGGTCAGTGACGAAGGACAGTCAAGAAATCCGATGTGAGGGCTCGGGTTTCGCAGGAAGTCTTCGCTCAACGAGCCTCCGCGTTTGCGTGGTCAGCCATGACAACACCCCAAAATGACCGGCGTGCCGGCTGGTTGCATCCGAGGCTGTAGGGTTGACCCAAAGGGGGGATGGTGAGGACTTCACTCGGTGGCGGGAAGGATCTGAATACGAGAGGAGGCGCGTCGTGGAGAGGTCGTGTGTCTAGCTGGGGGGGAAAGCCAAGCAAGGTTGCTTGGCCTGGGCGGCGTCTTCGACGGGCGAGAGGTTGAAAGAGACGTGGATCGTGTGGGGGCGCGGCCTGCAGGCGTTCGAGACAAACGGGGGTGAGGGACATGGGAGCAGCGTGCGTGCTTGCGTGTGTGCGTGCGCGTGTTGCGTGTGTGCGACCTGCCGGATCATTGTGTCAAGCTGCATGTCGCAGCGGTCGTAGGCTGTCGTCACCACGGCTGGAATGGACGATGGGTGTTGACGATCCATGGTCTTGGAGGCCGGGAGGCGTCGGAGTCGAGGTGGAGGGGGGGCATGAGGCATGGCGATGGGCCAAGACATCTCGCTTGCAGGCCGTGCCGTCCGCGGCTGACGATGATGGTCAGACACTGCTGAAAGAGAGAACTCACTGGAGCCCTGCAGGAAGCGAATGATGGGGGAGGTCGATGATGCGGTGAGGACGGGACGATGTCAACGAGAGCTGAAGATGCTTTGGAATGGAGGTCGAGAAAGTTCGGTGGTTGCGAGACATGGACAGACAAGGCAAGGCCAAGGCAGGTCGACCACAGCCCGGGAAAGACAAGCCTAGGGCGCTCCTTCCCTCTGATCGGGGTACGTGGGCGTTGAGCGGGGTGCAGGGAGGGTTGCTCATTGGACGGGAGCCCCGAGACCCGCTCGAAAGGAACGCTCCGGGGGCCGGCACGGGTCTCGATCGGGTGCGCTACAGGGGGACGGGAGCCCTAAGGGTGCTGTATTGGTATTGGGAGCATTGGGAGCCTAGGGGGCTTCTGGCCTGAACGGGACCTACCACTGCCGGGCCGCTTCTGCTCCCCACCTGTGCTCGCTGACCATGTGTGTACTGCTGAAGGAAGGCCCAGCTCAATGGATTAAGTTAGGTTCCCGTGGGCATGCGCGAAGCATAATCACATAATCACGCTCACTTGTGTACTCACTTTTAGAAGCTTCAGCAGTACCGTAATCATCGGAGCCAGTGTCCTCGCTTGCGTCGGATCTGGTGTCACCTCTTTCCTCAGCGCCAACCCTCTGGTTCTGTGGCCCCTTGGCCCCTGGCCCCCGGCCCCTGCTCTCGCCCTGAGCTCCAGTACGAACCCGAAGTCACACAGAAGAATGCCGCCATTCACGGATGCGGAAAACTTCGTGTCCTGACTACGGTACAACCCGTACTGGACCTGTGGTAGGCTGGCTCTCTGACTCTCAGGAATCACCCGTCAACGCCCTTACTCACGCAGTCATACAATTCATGCACGGCTACATCACCAGGCTGGCCGCGTGATTAGCTGGGGGCCATGGGATGGGATGGCAGGCACACGGCGTAAGAAACGGAGGCGAGCCCGGTAGGGGAGGGAGTGAGGGAGGGAGGGAGGGATGGAGGCACACCCACACACCACATCGACGCTATGTCTCAGAGGGCGAGGCTCGTCGAGTGGAGTTGTGTAGGCGCGACGCGAGGAGAATGGCTGGCACGGCAGAAGGAGGCCATGCAGATAGGAGAGGGGGTGAGGGAGAGAAAGAGTGTGAGAGAAAGACACAGACTGACACCCACACACACACACGAGAGAGTCAGAGAAGAGAGAGAGAGAGAGAGCGGCGGCAGAGACAAAAGAGGCGAGGCAAGACACGACAAAGTCAAGACAGAACAGCTTGGCGAGGCATGGCACGCACGGCATGGCGGCATGGGAATGTAGACTTGCCCATCCAGATCCAGGCGGAGCGGGTGCTCTGTAGCGGAGGCCGTACCAGTGGCCAACCACCTGAACACAGACAGGTGGACCGCGCCTGGGCGAGGAACATGGGCCGGGAGCTTGATGAGTCTGGTGTCTGATCTGATCTGAGCCTTGCCTCGCCATGCCTTGCCATGCCTTCCCTGGCCTTGCCCGGCCCTCTGGATGTGTGTGATGTGTGCGCGCGACCTGTGGTCACCTCACCGAGCCGACCTGACGGCCCTGTCCGTGAGTGCCCCTCGCCTCGTTCCCTTTAAGAGCTGGCCGCCCATCTCTGGATTTGCACACAACCCCCCTCTCCTTGCCTCATCCTTTCCGGCAGCACATCTCATTCCCATTCGTCTCTCTGTTTGGATCTGATAACCCAGTCCAATCCTACCCCTCGTTCTGCCTGCCGTCATCTCGACCAGATCAACCCAACCCAACGTCAGCGCAGCGTATCAGTACGTACAGTACAGTACAGTACAGCCTGCGTTATCGCCCAGGTACCGCTCCACCCAGACTCGACGGCGAGTGACATGGGCACATCGAGGACCCGGATATCTTATCGCTGTCCGTGCCTGCACCACGACGACAAGGACCTCCACTTCCACCTCCACATTGGGACCCCACACATCTTTTTTCTGCGGCCATTCTTCCCCTCCTGCTGCTGCTGCCACTGCTGTTGCGGCCGCTGCTCCTGCTCCCCTCAGTGCCCTCCTACTCCTGCTGCTGCTGCTGCTGCTGCTCCCCACGGCCTCGAGTCCTGACATTGCCATTGCCGAGCACACACACATCCATTCTGTCGACATCATCATCGCCACCCATCCTTGATACCTCGGCCCTCGATACACCTTGCAGTAGCCAGCAGCTTCAGGCCGCCTGGACTCTGATCCTCGACGTGCGACGCCCGTCCGAGTCCTACGTCCTACACTACGGCAGAACCCCCCCGGTCCCCTCGCCCCCCC